>CM060845.1:23822500-25022500 GCA_030762175.1 Metallyticus violacea
CTCCTTCAGAACATGCAAAAATGTGCTTTCATAAACGCCCAGTCTTAAAATTCTGAAGCATATGTTTCAATCTGCAATCTCTCTTTAAGATGCAAAGGAATAAATTTCTCTTCAAATCTTAAAAAAAAAAAAAAAAAAAAAAAAAAAAAAAAAAAAAAAAAAAAGCACAGAACTGGTTAAATATTTAAATTTTAAAGAGGATGCAACTGTAATCACATTATGGATTATTTTTAATTGTTGCCTGGAAACCTGGAAGGTTGTGGGCAAAATAATACTACGTACAGCAGGCATGTCACACTCAAGTGCACGCTGACAACTGCCGTGCATTGTTTACTTGTACGTGCAGTGCGCTGTTGACCTGACCTGACAGATGCATTTACCACGATATAAACAGCAGCGATAGCATATTATTTCACTAATTTATTGCCTATTAATTGTACAATGCAGCATTTCTATAATGCTGTTTAACTCTCTAAAAAACAAACAAAAACTATACAGTAAACTCTCTGTATTTGAACACCCCAGAATCCTGGAAGCTGGACACCCCTTATGGCTATAACTAGGACAATTTCTCTTTCGGTTGTACATTTCTACTTACTTATTTAAGTTTAATTGGCATTTATCTCTAAAACTTTAAACGGTCATTAGTAAGTACACGGTACTATAACACCAAAAGGGTGACGTTTTTCCCTAACTGGTTTTTTGCACCTGTTTGAGCTTTATTGACATTTATGTATATGCTTCGCAATGGACCATGAAGCACAGTGGTATGGAAAGGGTGGGGTTTTATTTAACTTTTATTCTCTGTTGTGCTTCATTAATTGTTTACAAAACCTAAAATAATTACCTATTTCCCAAAATATTGCCACAAACTTTTTAAGCTAACTTTGACTTTTATTCTGTGTGCAATTTCAATATGATTATGGATAAGTTAGTAACTTTTATTTTAGTTTCATAGAGCATTAGTGTGTAGTATATGTAATTTTCCTTCAGTTATATACAATACAAAGGTATTGTACATACAATGAAAACATATTTCCTTATATAATGGACACATCGTTAAATTGGAAAATGTTTTACTAAATCACGTGTTTCAGTTTCATGTACATGAATTTATACTATAACATAAAATAATGGCATTCCCAACAGTTACATGAGTGGAACAGTTAGTATTAGCTCCTTCCGGTTCCGCCTGTGAGCGGTGTGCAAGTTGACAGGTGTTCAGTTCCGCCTACAAAAATGGCAATGAAGAACAACGAAAATATGTTGCTGTTAAATTTTGCTTTCGTTTCAATAGATCTTCAATTGAGGCGTATGCAATAGTACAGAGACGTATGAACAGTAGGTTCTTCCCTATAGAACAGCTCGAAGATGGTTTAAAGAGGCTAGGCAGTCAATTTCCAAGGAAGGTGGAACCGACGCTCCAGTTTTTCCTCTAACGAAATAAAACACTAACACCGCTGCTGTCGTTCTGAGAGAGGATCGTCGAATAACATTAAGAATACTTTTATAAACTCTGAAAATATCACACGTTGGTACTGAAACCGTGTTAGGGTGTGGTTGCTTCCACGACTGGTAATTCCAGAACAAAATGGTTGGTGTGCAGGTTTGCATGCAGTTAAAAATGTTACAAGAAAAGATGATAGAACATGGCTACATCTTTTCGAGATCCTGAGAGCAAACTGCAAAGCTGAGTGTAAATTTCTATCACCCCCCCCCCTCCAACAGTTGTTGCTTCTGCTGGAAAATTTATGGTAATCACATTTTTCGATATTCAAGGAATGGCTTACCAGTTTGTCGTACCTGCATACATAAATGTAACTGGGCAGTACTACAGAGATGCTCTGAAAACTCTGCAAGGACATATCAAAAGCGAAAGGCAGGCCACATTCCCCTGCAACAAACAGGATGCTGCACAACGATAATGCACGACCGCATATCGCAAAAGTTGTTGCTGAATATCTCACAAGGTGAAGTCTTCCCTCGCTCTTCGTATAGTCCAGATTGAACCATGTGGCTTTTTTTCCTTTTCCCCAATTTAAGAAACATCTTCGTGGCAGGCATTTTTCACAATCAGAAGCAACGGTGAAGGGTGCACGGCGATTCTGAAAGACCTGTTAAAAAAAAAAAAATGTTTCACGGATGTCTTTGAAGACTGGCAGAAACGCTGAGACTGTTGCATTGCATTAACGGGAACTACTTTCAGAAAGATCATCATAATTACGAGGGGTCATTCTTTATTGAACAACCTTCGTACTTCTTTTAGCCGCGAGACACATTGTAAATCAACAAGTTCCAGTTTTAAGTTCTCAGTTGCATCCTCCGACTTGACACTAAATGGCATAGCAAACAGTTGTAACATTTCTTCATGGACCTCAACATCTTGAAATGTGGTATGAAACTCATTAATAAGTTCTTCATGCATCTGAATGTATAATTGCAAATTCTACACAGAGTTGAAGATATTTCCTACAAAGTATAAGACAAACATCAAGAAAAAATGTTAATGAAAGGATGGGAAGTAAGCAATGTACTTCTTCCGTTTAAATTAAATAGACAAGCAAGTAGGAACATGCTTAACACAAGTAAATATAGACTGGAATATATTTACTGTCTCCACAGCCTCGGTCAAGTGCGTTAGAATTTAACTGTATCATCGCCTATTTATCTGCACGGTAAATATTTTAATGCCCTTTAATATTACAACTTTACAATAGTTTAATTTTCCCAAATTAACAATTCCACCTCTCATTCATGATAAGGAACAGAGTTTACCATTCTGTGCCAAAGCTGCTGTTAACTTTACCTTCCCTGATCAATGTGTACACACAACACTGCTTTCGATCATTGACAATGTCCGACACCTCGCTCTCCTGCCTCTCCTCAGGATGGGAAGCGATAACAGTCCATACAAACAACGTGCTGTATCTTGAACATGCCTGATGTACAGTGAGGTTTTTGAATTATAGGCCGGCAGAACACGGTAACAGCTCGTAGTTTCAGGGAGGCTTTATCAGCGAGCGGTTGTGTGTTCGTGTTTTACTCGGCATTAATTGTTCTTCACTAGTTATGCCACTACATAAATACATCCTTGAAGAAGTATGATGCACATGTAAAAACGGATTCCTGAAGAAGTGTAAGACGATTCGCAAGAAAATGTCCTGATGACAGTGTTCTAGGTAGAGAATTATAACAACAAACGTGCTCCAAATCGCCGAATTCTTACTGAACGTCTCTTTTAAGGTTAGTGCTTATTACAAACAGTACGGCAGCGTTTTATGATTATTAAACATGTAAATACTAAAATAAGAACATTAACCTTACACGCGGCAAATTTAGCTCCCTTTTTCCGGTTGAAGTGGTTGCATTTACACAGACGCAGCCGCGCTCTGGCGGCCATTAACTCAAATAACCTCACTATAGATGTGAAAAAGATTATGGTATCGGAATACAAAGAGAAAGGAGATTGGAACTCTATGTTTGAAAGGTGATAACTTTCAATGAAGATTGTGAAAATTGAGTCTTCCGGGCTCTAAGGTTGTTGTTCAATGGGGTTGTTCTCCTTCATCTCTCCAGACAAGACTGCGACTGACATCTCCAGTGGTGTGCTCGACGTAATCTTCTTGGAGACGAGGAAATGACAATGACCCCCCTATTTGCAACAATGAGTCAGTCACACGACGTGGATGAAAACTCTGGAAAGATGAAGAAGAATGCCATAGGATCGCGGCTTCACAGCCCGGAGGACTCAGTTTACATAGTTGAAAGAACGTTCTATAATTAATTTCCTCAATGGGGAAGCCATTTAGAGACTTTCAATAAAGAATTTGTAACATGTTAAACATTAAGATGAAATATTCGATATCACATTTAGAAGCGTTGCAGTGTAAAGCAGACATGAATACAAGGCTTTTGAGAAAGTATAAAAATTGTTCTAAAAGTCCAGTAAATTTATTTAAAACTACGCAAAGATAACTTCACTGTTGCCAGGTGACAAAAGTTCAGCTATATACAATGCACCATTAACCTTTATTAACCTTTGACAAACTTGCCTGAAAAAATGGCGGGAAAAAAAACGAGTTCGTACACCGATTAAATATTTTTACTTGAAGTGGACGCCGTGCAGATCAGAGCCTATTGGACCTAAGTTCAAACAACCTGCACCAGTGTTGAAGACTATTTCTACATTAACTAGTGTAAACGTGGCCTTGTATGCACCGAAAGCGTGCTCTGGTAACCTAATTCAGGTCACCACATAGACATCATTGGACAAATCCATGGTAATGCGGTAATGCAATGGAAAACGGCTGAATGAAAGTGCGCGAAATACCCGAGACTAGGAAGCAAGTAAAATACCCAACAGAATACCTTCCAGTGAATGAAGGAGTGTGGAGACAAATGCAATTCCGCTGACGGATCAAGTTTCTGGAATTTGTCTTTCGAGAAAGAAAACTCCAGGACGGGGACTGCTCTTATAGAAGATTTTCTCAACCGAGAATTGAGCCCGGACCCGCCAGTTGACTAGCAGACGGCAGTGAATGTGACGATGATCGGTAAAGGGTTCGAGGCTAGCATTAATTCAAATTTTGCCTCCTGCCCCAATACTCGCAGTTTCTTGTAGTCTCCTGCAACAGGCCTCAGCCTTATCACCATGACGACCACGTTACCAAGGTAAAGATGATAAAACTTGCTTTTCAATAGAAAGGGCTTCTTCAGTCATTTTTCTTTCGCTTTAATAATCCCTCGCTCTGCTGGAAGGATCTACTTTATTACTGCGAGATTCGGAAACTCAGGCAAATGGATCTCAACGAGTGAAAGCCGATACAGCTTGGTGCTCTGGACAGATACCATGTGGCCTACTTTTCTGTACCGTTTTACGTGCATTGTACGGTTTTAATTTAACATTTGGCAGCCTACATGGTTTATAGTGGACATGGACTTGCCTATTGTAAAAGAAGAAATATCTCAGAAACTAATTCATTTATTGGCTCGCAGTTTAGCACCTTCAGAGACCCAAAAGTGCTGGATGCACCAGTAGTGAGCCACGCGTAGAATACCTGTGTATTTTCCTGTTGCGATTGTTAGAAATAACGTTTCAAAAATTAATGCATTTTATCTCGCGATTTGCACGCTGAGAAAGAGAAGTTCAAAAATTTTTGTTGGGTGCACTGGCAGCGAGTCACGCGCATGTACATTATCTTTGTTTCTCCAAATTTGTGATTTCTGACATTAACATTGTGTCTCGCATTGTTATTGTGAGTTCTGCTTCATTTTCATCATCACAATCGCAGAATCTGCTCATACCAGAAATACCAGTGCGGCTTTAGACTGGGTGCTATGCAGTCAATCAAACGAGTGCAATGTCGTCTTCAAAAGGAAAGATGCATCACTGGAATGCTCTCGAGTGTATGGCAAGAGACTTAAGTTTCGTCCAGATGGCGCTCATATCGACATGTACTAGAGTAAACAAAACCTTTTAACTTTCTCTTTCTGGATATACAAACCGCGAGAGAATTAATGCATTAGTTTTGAGATATTTCTTCTGTTTCACTGAGTTTTTCCTGGACAATCTGTATTTGTTGTTCCTAACATAAAACAAATTACACTTCAGCATGATCAATGAACTTTTTAAGATACTTGTTTTACTTATTTTCTGACTTAAAAACACAAATTACATAATAGGTTTGTACCTAAAAGGGTTCTTAATGCCATGAATTTTCCTTAAACCTTTTTCCGTTTCTTCAGCTTTGGAAAACGATCAAACTCACCAAAAGATAGATTGTATCATGAATTGCGTAAGTACTTTTTGTGCAATGGAGTATTATCCTTGTTAGAGTGGCCTGTTCCATATAATTAACCATTAAAATTACTTGAGCACCCAGCACCAAAATGCAAGAGTAGTTATTATCTTATTTATCTAGGGCTGAGCTACAAGACGGTGTAGAGGTCCCCATTCCGTTGAGGTTTAGACTCAAGATCAAAGTGATGAACCCCAAGCTTCATAAACTGTGACAAAGAGGTCCAGAATAATGTCTTATAATGTCGGTATGTTCAACTTCGGTAGGTTAACTTTGAAGGGATGGTTCTCTGGTTTTTATTCGCGCGTTAACATTGCCTGTTTATTAATCCCTTTTTACATATGGGATACCTGCTACCTCTGTTAAGTCCATAGTAGTTAATCGAAAATGTTCTTAGATCTACTCATATCTTTTCCATGTTCATAAATTGTCCTTTCACATCCAAACTTCCGATACCATTTCTTTAAAAGGATCATCCTGGAAGTTTTAAGAATGAACTACTCAATGTGTTGTGTCGACAGACGTTTTACAGTATAAGGATCGCCGAAATGAAAGTAAGACTTTTGTCGTGACTTAACTACGCAGAGCTTGGTTTTTTGCACTGGTAGGTGGCGTTGTATATAAGAAATCAGAATGGTATGGAATGAGGGTGCAGTGTGTTGTATACATGAGTGAACTGAATACTTTAACTACAAAAATTCGTCCAAAAGAACCCAGCAAGCAGTAATTCACTTTCTGAAGGCAGCAAGTGTTAGTGGAGCCGAAATGTATCATATATGAACAAGCAGCACAATGTTTAGATGAGTGGTGAGTTTCGTGACGAACGTGTGCGACCTGAGGACATGCCTGGTCAAGCTCACTTAACCATTGCCGAGGACAACCTTGTAAGGGAGGATCGCTGAATCATCACCCCAGAGATAGCAGAAACAGAAGAGAACTGTCCACATCATTCTTTGACAGTTTGGATACTACAAGGTTTGCTCGCAGGGTTCCCAGGCATCTTTTCGAGGAGCAGAAAGCTCGGAGCATCCAAGCAGTTGGTAGTCCACTTCTTTGAAGATTGGTTCCGCACTCAACCATTGACGGTACCCATAACCTTGTGACGCGCTGGGACACTTGCTTAAATAGATACGGTGACTATCTGTAGCGGATATGACACCCATGTATCACATTTACTTCCCGTGTATTCATATGTTCCAACCAATAAATCAATGCAGGATAAAAGTTCACTTTCATTCAGGCAAATCATACAATTGCGTCAATAGCCAGACACCGCCACGGGTGGCCGAGGACTATTAAGGCGCGAACTCGTGAGCGGGAGGTCTGGGGTTCGAATCCCGCCAGGACCGTCCTGCCTGACAGGTTTTTTCCAGGTTTTCGTCAGTCCTTATAAATGGCAAATGCCGGGGAGGTACCCAAACTTAGGCATGGAACGAATAGTTCCTTAAAAATAAATCTTTTCCAAATATATCATTTCATTTCATGTACGAGAGTGTCCATAGCCTGTGGCGCCTCTGTAGCAAAAACAGCCGTTAAACACATTCATTTTTATAAGCCAGGACAAATCTGTGGTTTGGATTTAGTTTATTTAAGGACGCTCTTTAACACCTTTGGCCAATAGCATCCCATTCAATTCAGGGCATGAAACGGCCGCATTATTTGTGCGCCAGGTTACTTGTTTGTTATTGAAAAGTGCGATTAATATTGAAGGGTAATGGGTTTGCCCCAAAGACATTTCGGCTAAGTATTTTTTGTTGCATTTCTGAAGTTGGTAGCGCACGAAATTTGGTGACAGGCACATCTTTCTACTGGCGTACCTTTCCCATGTGGCGTGCTTACCTTGAGAAGTAGGCACACTCAGTTGTTAATTCGTTTTATTTACGAATGCTTTTTAACATTACATGTCATCAGCGTCACATTCAATTCAGAGCGTAAAAACGGCCGATCAATTTGCTCAGAGGTCTCTTTTTTCAGGCTCTAGGTTCTTTTTCGTGCCGTAAATGTACAACACGGGTTCTACAGCTGTACTTCCCTTCCGAAGGAAGTGATACTTAGGATTTTTACGCCCGAAAAAACCCATCGATCCTGGCCGGGCTTGAACCTGCGATCTTGGGTTTAGGAGACAAGTATGGTTACTGCTACATCACCAGGATCGACTAGCACATCGAGTTGGAGGATATAAACATTGTGAGGCAGACTGCTTACAAAACTGTAATCGGTCATAATCACCAAACTTTTTGTAAGTCAAAAAGTTCGTGCATTGTGTAAAAGGAAAGCGGCATTGTAATAACCAAAATATTTAATGAGAAGCCGGAGATTTGTGCTAGTGTATTGCATTTTACTGACGTTAAACTATTACGGGAAGCAATGTACAGAGAACGACGTCACCATATGCCGAAACTACCAACAACCTTATCTGAAGTTCACGAAGCTATGAGTAACTTGCAACCAATGTCCTCTAAATACGGAGATTTTGTCCAATGAATGATCGCGAAAACAACGTGATTATTTCGGAGGTGAAAGCAGTTTGCATAATCTCTGCGAAGCATAACTTTTTACGTAGTGAAATTTTCAGCTACTGCGCAAAAATATTTTACACAGTTATTTACATTACACTTCCTTCACAATGGACATTACATTGCAGCAGTTTTTTGTTTACTACCCATATTAAAAGGTCGCCTCATGGCAATCAACACAGTTTTTAGCAGTTTTTAACAATTTTTAACCAGCACAACTTTTGACAACCTGTAGTTAACATCATACAAGCACATTTTTTAACCACACCGCGCACATATTCGCTTGATAGTCCGCAGTCTATGAAAGGGGGATGAAAAAATTGTGCCCTAACATCCTAACATTGTACCAACCTGAAACGAAAATGGTGTATAATGAGTTTGAGTTACTGGCAGAAACACATTATGGAACTAAAGCAAGCGTTTTTGGAGCAACCAAGGCGCCCCCCCCCCCCCCCTAACGTTCAGTGCTTGAATCTGAAACAAGAATACTTTATTGTCACGGTTTCCTACGACTTTAAAGCAGATAAAAGAGAGAGTCTTGTAAGATTGCATCTAGTTGGAGGTTGGGTGGGCCTGGCAAATTCAGAAAATCCTGAAGTACCGGAAATCGAACCTGTGACTTTCCATGAAGCCAGCAATCTAACCTTTTGACCGCGGAGCTACTCTAAAGAATATTAAAATTAGAAAAAGTAATTCTGACACTCCCTTTGACAGATAAATAATAATAATTAATTAATAATTTGAGTTGTAATGTAAACAACATTATGATCTGGTGTTTAGAAACAAGAGGGCAGCCTCTCATTGTAATTTAGAAGATTACGTTAAAAGCAATACGAAAATTTGTGGAGCACTGTAAAAGTGTTATATTTACTGAATATGTCCAAAAGTTTTACCTCACGGAACTCGGAAACCGGATTCGACCATCGATTTAGATAGATGTCTAGACTGCGCTTATTTCAGTTGCTCTCTCTCTCTCTCAAACTGCGCTTCATGTGTGCACTCATTAATTCATATCATTCAACGATTCGAAAACTTTCAGCAGTTGACATGGACTTTAGAAAGATGGGGAGAGGGGATATTTTCCACATCATTTCACAATATTCACTAACAGGGAAACTTTGCTCACAGACCGAAAACAGTGCTTGCCTGCGGTGGTTTGGAAGAGAGTGCTTCCTTGACTTTTTTATAAAAACTGCCTGGGCAGTAAAAGGCGTGAATATTTGCAATCAACGCTTTTTAAATTAGCAGCTTAGAACGTTGGATCAAAGTGAAGAGAACAAGAGACAGACGCCCCTGATAGCCAAATTTATCATTCTTGGTAATTAACATAGGAATCAGACAACAGTATTAGGAATCACCCACCAAGAATGTAAGACACGTGAAAGTCTCTAGAAAGGTTTAAATATATGACAATCAGGCGATCAGTCATCATAAAATAACAGGCCAAACAGAACTTTCATAAAGTGATTTCGTTCATCAGATCTTTCTGATCGGTAGATTTCAGAAGTTATCTGCATATTTAATAGCGAACAATTTTTTAAAAATGCATCTGTTAAGGTTTTAAGTGCAGATTAAAGGCATCACAGTTACTGGAACCCTTGACAGATGCATTTGGGTTTTTCTACCCTCCCTCTTTGCATCTCTAAATGTATCGTTGGTTCACCTAAATTCTCATTTGGCACTACAGTCCGGGGTGAGCCTTGGTTTGCCGCGGCGAACTCTGCTTCCTGTGTATCCGTCTTATGACTTCATTGATAGAGGACAGTACTGCATGGGACAAGTGATTAGCATGCCGGCACACGCAGGTCCTCTATCACGCGGCTTTTGTAATCGAAGAACGCCACCTCTCCATCAGGCAGCTTCCCAATTGTCCTCACGAGGCTGGATGGACCCCGTTCCAGACCTCCCTTACTTAGAAAAATACTTCAGCAGGTACCGGGAATCTTCGGCCAGTAGTGAGCAACGCTAATCACTTTACTAAGGAGGTGGTCGGTTTACCGAAATTTAACATAAAAAAAAAAACATTGAACATTTAGAAGTAGAAAACACTGGCAATTGTAATTAAAAAAAAAAAAAAAAAACAATTTGCCTTGTGAAGAAAATTGTGTAAATGGAATACATGGATAAGGACATTAAATAGGCTAAACGCTTGCTAAAAATGAAGTATTTTCTTTAAAAATCAATTCTATTGCTGAACGTCGTAGTCTCCATCGAAAACTGCATACTCTGTTCAGCGATCTTCAATTTCATCATCCCTCCGCATTGAAAAGACAGCTCGTATTTCTCCAGCGTTGCACTGTTACTTTCGTACATCAAAGGGTGGACAGAAACTATGAAATTTTTCCATTATTCATATTATTAAGAATATCTGAGGGTATTTTAATTATTTAATAAATAACGAATATATGAATATATAGTTTTTTCTCAGTTCCACGTCCGGTCTATATATTGAAAGAAGTTGCAGAGACGTGACAACACTGTTTTCTCCGCCGAACTCTGATATAATATAAATAAGCACCTGAATAACTGCAATCTCAGTTCGAGGATAAAAAGGCCATCACGGCTTGTCCCGTACTATGCAAGGGGACAAGCAACAATAGAATTTCACAGTGTTCGGAAACAAGCCAGCTTGCCCCACATTTCACTTCTGCCGCTGATGTTTATTGATATTTTATCTAGATTACATTTTTAAACCGTTAGCGCTGTCTGTGCTGTCAGTTGAGTGCAAATGCTATATTTACTCGTAGCACGGACTTCTCGCTGTTCACAATGGGACGTGTAAAACGCATGAATATTTGACATTAGCTGTCCGGCGCTGTTTGTTTCCAGTCATCCCGCCTCCCTCATCCGAATTTGAGTATAAGTTATACTCTAATGTAATATCGACAGCTGTTTTACACTCCACCCCCACGTTTTGTTTGTTTGTTTGTTTTTTAACTCTTTCTTATTTACATTTAATGTTAAAGCAACCTTCTGTGCCATTTTATTTTTTTCTTCGCTAACGACCAATGATGTTAAAGAGAGTCCTTAAATAAACTAAATATATGTTCCTTTGCCCTAATAATTGTCACCCATCCTTTTTGACACTGCTGATACAAATGGCTTTTAAACATATTTTTTTTTTCCCGATAATTAACTACATTCCTCTTTCTTTCTGCAACTACCGCCTTCCGCTTCCCATTTCTACTGTAGCGTTATTTCATCGCGCAATTGAAGATGCTGACTGCGGGTTGGTAGAACAAGATTTTAATGTAATATTATTAACAAAATAACGTCGGTACCGAGAGAATATTTAAAGCGTTAAAAAGCGAAAGAGAGAGATTTCTTTTTAACGCGGGTATTTAAATGCAAATTGTCTGTCGGCCCCACATGACGAACGAGCGGGTTACGATAACACAGCCATCTTGTTCTCAATTCCGTCACTTTCCCTCCAGCCTAAACGAAAGCTCTCACACCTGCACAAGATGGCGTTTATTCCTATTTATAGTGAAAGATCTAATCTCATATAGTGTACTAAAACAGACATAGTGTATTATAAAAGAAGTGCGGTCCATTGGACTCGAATTGCTCTACCCATTTTCCAAGAATATGAAGCTAAATATAAAGAAAGATTTCTACCATCATGAGGTTATAATACCATAAGAAACTTGTTAAAATATTACCAGGTTGTAACATCAAACTCAAGAACATATTTTATAATTACGCAAATTGAGTCTTCCGAACTGTAACAGTTTATAATATTTCCCTTTGATGCCATCTTGCAAAGACTTTCACTTGTGGAGAAGAACAAGATCAAACAGATAGACTGGCAAGTGTCGTTAATGTTGCTTTTCTTTCTCCCTGTTTCCCCAAGTTCCATTTTTTAAATTCCCTTCAAATGGAAGCTATTTTATAAGAGACAACAATGACTTTTAAATGTCGTGTTATTATGAGGGTAGTTTAAAAAGTTCTCGGAAAGAAGCACAAAATGACGGCATAGCCTTTTGACATTTTTCTTATTTTTCAACATTACTCCCTTTTGCAAACGATGCTCCAAAGCCTTTATCCCGTTCACGCAAGTAAGATTCCTCAAAGCCTGCAAAATACGCCTCGAATGATGATTTAAACTCTTCGTCGGTCCAACATTCCTTTTCATCAAGGAGTTTTCTTAGTTTTATAAACAGATCAAAGTCCGATGGAGCCAAGTCAGGGAAATAAGGCGAATATGGCAGTGTTCGCTTATTTCGCCATCAAGAGGGCAAGCAAGATCACTTTTTTTTCTTAGAGTTACCCAGTCATTTATCGCTAATTTTTAACTCCAACAGGTCCAGAGGTTAGCATAATCCTTTCCAAAGACAGATGTTTTGGTGCGAAAATAACAATACATCCTTGGCTTTCCAGAAAACCTTCGCTATCATCTTCCCGGCCGATTCCACACTTTTGGCAATGGAGAATTGTGACGCTTCCAATGTTTTGATTGCTGTTTTGTTTTAGATGTGTAGCAGTGCACCAATGTTTCATCGCTGACCACAAATCGAATGTATAAAGTGGGCGGGACATCTCTGAAAACGGGTCATACTTGGCTAAGAGGTTTGCACTCTGATTCTGAGTCACCAGATAATTTTTTAAGCACAATTCTTCCCTCAAAATGTATACGCGTTCCCCTGAAATGCCCATAGCTTCAGCAATTTCGAGAACCTTTTATCGATGATCCTCCAGAAGTAAGTCGTACACCTTACCAATAATTAACGTGTGACGGATCAATCGTTAGCAAACGCGACTATCATCTCATCGATAGCTTTTTCGTTTGGAAATGATTGTCCAAAATGTTATATATCCGATATCCAGAAATGTTCACAGCTTTAGTGATCTGCCACACCTTCAGTATCCGATCAGCCAACACATATCCTGGATTTTTTTTTTTTCAATTATTTTGGCAGACATTAACTCCATTAAACGTCAGGAACGGTCCGCATCGCTTGTGCTCGTTCGGCCACACATAACTCGCCAAACCATTCTGTGCGAAGATATGTTTGAAGTATTCGTTGTTTTATAAATGTTATAAACATTTAATTGGTAATGAGTTGTTTTCCTTTTTATGTAGCCTCGGCTTAGTTTCTGCGGACGTTGTCCCTTTGAAAAAGTAATATTTTATTAATACATAAATTCGCATTTCTTCATTTAGAATGCTTGTTTACAAATGTAAGCAGAAAAATGAAAACAATGTAGTGCTACCATCTATTGCGTTTGAACAGATTTATCACAAACAGATCTGTAGTTTTGTAGAGAGCGCACCAGAAGTTACAAAAATTAACCTTGGCAGCGTGGGGTCTCCCTACTCCACTTAACAATATTATTTTACTTATAGAATTATTTAAATGATGGCAAAGAAAATAAAATTTGTCACAAGAGTTGCTCAGCACTTTCACGTAAGAGACTGAATTCAACTGTACGTATGCCAACAATAACAGCTATAGATACAGTGTGTCCGTAAAGTCCTGGTGCATTTTGTACAGTCACACAAAAACAACGAAACAAGATAGAAATGTGAAACCTTCACCAAATAAAACTCTCTCCGAGTTTGCTTACCTGTTCAGTGCAGTTAGGTGTGGCTTCCGTTTGTTGCCTTAGTTAGATCTAAAAGAAAATTTAAATAATTCTAAACACGACTAAGGATATTAGATGCAAGAGAGTGAATAACATCTTAGATTTTCTCTTTTAAATTGTCAACGTCATTGATACGAACTCTGTACTCTGTTGCTTGACACAGCATAAGTAAACGTCTAAAAGAGAAGGTCCAGCGATCGTGGTGACCATGCTCTCCATCCACCTCTGGAGAAATAAAACGAGAACAATTTTGGTCATCATTAAACACAATCTTCTGTAAGAATTGTTCATCATTTTCCATCTCACCAAGCATCTTTACAGTAAACTCTAAACAGTTGAGCGGATAGCGTGCAACAATTGCAGTTTGTAACCCGTAAAATGGAAACGTTTCTTAGAACTTTATGAACTGTAGTCTTCTTCAGGCCTAGATTTCGAGCATAGATATGCACCGCCTGCTTGAGACTCCTTAGGTAGCTATCCAGTATAACTTCAACAGACTCATCACTAACCGAATGTTTTGGTGCCTCCAGTTTCCTTCAGCTGCATATCCGAACGGTGAATGTTATTCCTATGTGGCGGCTCTTCATTGTACTCGCGGCGGCGATATTCACAACGAACACTTGCCACAGATTCAAACTTTGCAAGCCATAGGAGGCGTTGAACTTTCGTTTGCGCCGTCCATATCTTGACTGTTGTGTTGCGTCATTACCTGCGCGCGCACAAAACTGAAATTTATGTCTTAGAAATTCTTAGGTATATTCTTCAATTTATCGTAGGTTTGTTTCATCCTTTGGTTTCGTTTCGTTTAGCCATTATAAGTGTTCAAAACTGCACCATGACTTTACGCACACACTGCATATGTGAATGAATCAAGTATGGACATAATATAGATTTTAGGTTAATTTCTGTATTTTATATTTCTTCATTCCAACACCTAAATGAAATAAGTATATACATATGCTGTGTATAAACGCTGATATTGCAAACGCCGCACATCCAACACACAATAAGAACAAACGACCGAGAATTGCAAATAGTTTAGTTTGCCTTCCCCCCCCCCCCCCACTATTACGCGCAATTCATTTGTGGTAGTCTTTCTATCGCCCTAGGAAAAGCAAGGCAATTCTCTGAGATATGTTGCCAATTGCACAGAAATCGCCTTACACATAAGAAAGTAATTAGTCCATTCCCAACGGAGAACAGGCGCTACAAATATAAAGAAAATCAAATCGAAAAAAATAAGAGAGGAAAAGCAAATTACAGCGGGAAACCAGAGACAAATTATCATAGAAATTAAACGGAGGAGAGAAATTGTGAAACAGCAGAAACCAAAGCGTTAAAACAAGATAGAAGAGGGGGAGGGAATGTTAAAGAAGAAACAGTTAATTATTCAGTTTTATATCCACCTCGTCGTTCCATAAATACTCATACAGTTTTAAGACTACCATTTGAATGAATGTACCGCCACGGGTGGCCGAGGTCGTTAAGTCTCAGACTCGTGAGCGGGAGGTCTGGGTTGGAATACCGCCAGGACCGTCCTTCCTGACTGAGGTTTTTCCAGGTTTTCCTCAGTCCTCATAAATGGCAAATGCCGGGGAGGTACCCTAAACTTAGGCCTGGAACGATTCCTTCCTTAAAAATAAATCCTTTTCCAATATATCATTTCATCTCATGTATCATCAGTGTCCATCGCTTGTGGTGCCTCTGTAGCAAAAACGGGCGTTAAACACATGCAATAAATCCAAATATTGTACTTTGTAAACTGAAAAAAAAAGAAAAAAAAGAGAATTAACTATAAAAAAAGGAGGAAGAAGAAAATGAAATACTATTAAATTCACCTTACATATGTTGAATACAGCCATTCGTTCTATCTAACTGCTTAAGTCCATATCAGAGAGAACAATAAACATATCAAAGCTCTGCATTTGCGAATCCAAAGATGAAAGTCTTGTATTAAACAACATTTAAGTTTGAACGCTTATGACAGGCAACAGTTTCTTTCGGATCTGAACAGAAACAAGAAACGAATTCCAAACGTTTTTGGAAAGACATGCATAATGTGCACAGTGAAGGAATCGTACAATATCAGAAGTGTGTTTGGTTATCTTCGTGTGTCAAACCCGACATTTCTTTAATAATTCTAATACAAATGAAGATATTGCAACGAAATTTGCACATGAGTACCTTTGTTGTGTGGGAAATCAAATGGAACCACCTAGAGGCCACCTCTATTTGTATTATGACTCGGAGTAGCAATCCATCAGCCTGCTGGTCACCCCCTTTATTTGTTTTGATATTCGGCTGAGGGTACGGGTATACTCTGGAGAATCGAGTATTTATCCTTAAAAGTCCCTAGAGACGTTGAGCAAGTCCAGCATTTGGACATTGCCAAAGAAACTGAAACCAAGGCAACTGTACTGGACGACCGTGCCGGAGGATGTCCACAAATGTCCCAGGAGGTGTGAAAATGGAGGATCCTCTACTACCGTCACTGCGCCGACTTTCCAAAATATGGTGTACTGGGTTCAATCCTATTTCGATGCAGCACATTATGATGTCGTTACATTTTTCACAAAAAAATGTGGGACACCCGGTAGTTAATGCATAGAGCCAAAGATCACTACCTATATGTGTTATGATTTTGTGAGTTCGTGATAGGATCATGTGTTTTAATTTTTGTGAAATGGAGTCAGAACGTTTGTAATATTGGACCACAAACCAATGCTGAAAAGCATTGGGAAGCCACTGAACTAATCAACATTGATTTTTCAGCAGAAAATGAGGCCTATCACAGCTGAAGAAGTCGTGGCAAACCACTATACTAATAATTAAGTCACAGCCAAAATAATGAACAACAAAATTTTGTAAGACATTTGCAACTGCAGAAAAATGAGCGCTTTCTCGTGTTTCTTGCCGTATTCTTGAGTTACACTTGTCTATAGAGTTTGCATTAAGAAATCACAAGGACTATAACAAAATAGCCGACAAGATTTGGTTTCGTCAACGTGGTTACTGAATTTCTTGCAAAAGCGAAAAACCCCGCAGCAGAATTTCGCCACACATTTCAGCGTTGTGCTTAGGTGTTAGAAGTTAGAAACTGAATGAAAGTTTTAAAAAGAGAAGTACGAGCGTTCAAGACCAGCCTTATAAATGCCAACCTAAAAAAAGAGAGTTGGTGAGATCATTACGAATACAGACATAAGATTGTGAACGAAATATTGGGAACACTTGGAATAGGATACAATGCACTTGAAAGCTGAGGCTACAGCAAAATTTGTGCTCGTTGAGAGGTGCATACTGACTGAGCATAAAGCTCAGAATAAAACATTCAGCCTAGAATAACTTCAATATGAGGTGTGTTCAATAATTCTTTATCTACCCGACTGAGAGCTGTGTACGGTTTGGAAAATAATGCGGCAGAACTGGACATATCCAAGGTTGCTGCTCGTGCATGACAACGTGCCAAAACGCAGGCTGTCATCCATGAAAATGGATTTCAGCAGCTGAGCCATGTACCCTTTTGTCCTGACTTAGCCCCTTCCGAGATTGGAAGAAATATCTTCAAGGAAAGCCACTTTCACGTGATGAAGATGTCAAAGTGGTTGTAAATCCCTGGTTTTCAGATCAATCAGAAACGTTTCTTTTTCTACGTCATTGCAAGAAAACTGTAGCGAATTGTCCGAGATTATAATGAAAAACAAAACGCAAATGCCTTTTCTAAGTCTTTTCTTTCCTGCTCAAGTAATCAACACCCCTCCTATATAACATATGACAAATCCCAGTCGAGTCCGAAACAAAATCTTCCAGCAAAAATACAAGCAAAAGGCAACAGCTGCGAAGTTTATGGAGCAGTTTCCTGAAATGACTGATTTCCTGGTACCTGAGCAAATCATAAATGTTCACACACTGCACAAGCCCCTGGTGTTGTGTATAAACATCCTGGATGAAAGAACATCTTCCGCATGACGTTGTACAGCCGAAATTTGCTCGCTTCACTTCAGAAAAAGCTGGTAGATAAGTTCTTCCAAGCCCTTCCTACAGTATTGATATTTGTGAAGGAACATCTGGGAGGACAACAGCAACCTGGAATGGTGTTCGACCGCAAAGAAATATTCCAACTTCAAAGAAATAGAAATTATATGGAAAAGTAGATGTTGATTAAGACGGTGTACCCGTTTTTTTTTTTTTTTTTTTTGACAATATTACGGGAGTTAAAAATAAAAAAAGTGTCGCTCATATTTTTGGTATGGCCGTAGTATCTAAGGAATATGTATATTTTATGCCTGTTTCTGTACTGAAACATGCGAGATGAGTGGAGGCAATTTTTTTTTTTTTTTCACTCTCTCATCATTATTCTGACATGAGTTTTTATGACATATTCCTACACTCTATTTCTGCAAGAATAGTTTGTTATAGGATCTTCAGTTATCAGTTCAAATGTTAATAGAATGCTATCACAGACGTGTCTACGACAGATTTCCAATCAAGGCACATTAAAAGTGGGGCAGATGTTTGTATTTCCAAGAGTTTCTTTTTTCTGTTTCCTCTCAAAACATGCTGCCACGTACGTGCGCTGGCACGGATTGAAACCAAGTCATCATTCTGGTAAACTAATGATAGCCGAGTCTGAACATTCAACTGCTGGAGATAAAAGTATCCATTGCTGAATTAGAGCACTTCCGGAAAGAATGCAGCTGCCCCTTGCAGCTTGCAAAGGCCACTAAAGCGTAAAGACATTGCGCGAAACACAAGGGTGTACATAATTTCAACAGTCTGCCAACTGGGGCTTTACTCACATTTAGTTTCTTTGTTAACTACTGTACAAATGTGCGTTGTACCGTCTAGATGACAAATCAAATTGTAGAGTGCCATGTGCAGTTTCGCTGTGTTGGCATGGAAACGGATCAGTGGAACGTAATTTACTTGCGTCCCATTGCCCAATTAACTGAGTCCCTCACAAAGGGAGCCTATTGTCAGTCTCAGCCAGCTCCCCATCAACAATAAAACGAACCGCTCGACAGCACTCCACCTGCACACTCCAAGAAACATTCCTCGTGACATATTATGACGGTTTTATATATTCTGGTGCCTAGGTCTTAATCAGAAAATGCATTAGGTCGTTAGTTACATTCCATACCTTTGACATGCTTTAAAAATGATTTACGTTATTCTTTTCTATGAATATTTTGATAAATTAATGCTGTCTGAACCTCCTTAATACCCAAAATGTTAGCCGAAAAACCACTACATTACAAAGCCCTAGGATTCCTAAGACGTTTTATTAAATTTAACTTTAGATAACACTTAAGTGAGGATTTAACTAAATTAGCACTATTTAACATGCTCGCAAACAGCATTCGACTTGTGAGAATGAGAACAAAGACAGGAAATCTTATTACTTAGTTACAGTCGAAGACTCAGCTGTAAATGAACCTCAAGCCTGAAAGAAGAGGCCTCTGAGCAAAATATGTCGGCCGTTTCACGCCCTGAATTGAATGAGACGCTGCTGACCTGAGATGTTAAAGAGCGTCCGTAAATAAACCAATTCAAAACAAATTAACTCAGCTGTAAATACCGTGAACAAGGGGGACCCAAAAATAACATACACTTGCAAGTTTTGTATTAACGAATTGCATCGTTAGGCATTATTAGTTTAGGGCTTCTCGCACCAGTCTGCCAAATGGCGTCATTCTGCATGGAATGGTTCGTCTCTGGTGGTACTGCTGCTTATTATGGATCCCTACACAGCCACATCCTGTGATATTTGTGACAGAAATGGAGACGTGCAGCGCTTCGTCTGACAGAATGGAAATCGTCTACTCCATAAAAAAATAAATAAATAAATAAAAATAAAAAAAATATCTTCCCAAAACAGATGGAAATAAATTGTGGATGGGGAACATGTTGCCAACCCCAATTTTGTAATCGTTTAACCTTCTGCGAATTCGTGGCAGTATTTTCGCGTGTAGATATCACATCTGTTTCAATGTGCAGACACAATTTGCCCAAAGAAAGGAATAACCGCACACCTTTCTCTCCTTGGCCACTCATTCAGGAACTTCGTCCCTTTGTAGCTGTTGCTGCCCACTGATGCTGTAGACCTCCTGGCAGTGGAATAAACACAGAGTAAATCTTACTTTTTACCCAACCTCACATAAACTTTCAAGTGAAAAAAAAAAAAAAAAAAAAAAAAAAAAAAAAAAAAAAAAAAAAAAAAAGGAACTCTAGTGAAGGGTAGTGTTACGGAATCCATAACATTCTTTCCTTTTAAAACGTTCTGACGGTCCTCAATCAGAGCATTAGACCATTTCATTAAGAGTCCACATCGTGTAAAGTTAACTGATATTTATTTTTATAGGGTAGATGAAAACTCCGGAAAAACCTTACCCAGACATCATGTACTTACCGAGGATGGAACCTAGACCCTCCAGTTAGTACTACCGGTTGTAAGTGTACAACATATACATTTTTAAATTCCCTTTATTATCTTTGTATTCATGGACCTTTGAATGCAAATAATTTTACATGTATTGTTCGTCAGTGCTTATATGCCAAGAATATATGCCACTGGATTAGAATGAGCGGTTTGGGATGGAGGAGGAATGCTTCGTTACTTTCAGCCTTGCTCACGGCTGGCCGTTTGTGCTGGGAGAGGAAGGTGAGAGACCGGGTCCTAAAATATCTCTAGATAGACACCCCGAAGCCACTCCCCAAGAAGGTGGAGACACCCAGGACCGCATCCAAAGCGGAAGCACCCGCGCCAGCCCAACTTGCCTTGGGACTTTCAACCTTGTAACACAACCAATGATATGAAAGAGAGAGCGGAAAATTCGCGGAAAGTAAAGAACTACCCTAGCATTTGCCTAAGTAACCAGAGTGATACGAAAAACCAAGGTCAGGATGGCCGGCCGCATTAGGCCCGGCTCCCCCCTCAAAATGCTATAAATATTTCCATTTCCTCTTCCACTGATCAACTTTTAAAACAAAAAATACATGAAAATAACGATACATAAACTATTAGTTCTTAATTGTATCTTACGCAATAAGCGCATTTCCTTTCTACTGTGGTATGCGGGTCCTCCGTTAGAGAGGAAGCTCACTGGCCAACCCGGAAAATTTTATGCTTTTAAACTTATACCTTCATGGGCAAGCAAAGATTTACAAGGACTTACATTTGTCGTCCTCCAAGATGGGTTAGCCTTTATCCTGCTTTTTCTCCGTTCTCTTGGGCCAGCAAAAAGATGGCCCATGGCCAGTGCTCGGTGTTCTCTTTTTTCTTAGGAGTTGAGGGGTTACCGACCCCACGTATAATTGACTAGGGATTGTTTTCGCATTTTGTTTGAAATGACGTGATTTCCTTCACTGATTGTCAGTGAAAAGTTGAATTTCACAGTGTTAACCGTTAAGTTTACAAAAAAAGCATCTCTACTTTGGGGGAATAAATAAAATGGGATTTATTGAAGACTCCATTTTCGCGTATAAGTTTCATATTAAGTTGGAAATGTAACGATTTGGACCTCATCAACCGAAAGCTTACTCAGCAAGACGGCACAAAATTAAGATGCTTTTTTTAAGTTTAAAAAAACATCTCGATTGACAGCATGTGAAATGAGAAACGTATTTTATCTACAGAATGAAATTAGAGAAGAAATAGAACGGGCAAATTTCGTTTCTGTACAAGCCGACGTATTGACAGATATTACATGCATGTCACAATTTGTTGTGATATTGCGGTACATATAGACGTAACCGGTCGAATGATTCATAAAATTCATTGCTGTTTCTTAATTGACTACAGAAGGCTTAAGGCGTACTTTAACAGCTGGATTAGAAGATTTCCATATAAACCAGAAATTTATAGCACAAACATATGATGGTTCTGCAGTTATGAGAGAATGCCGAGAAGGAACATAAGTCTTTATAAAACAGACCATTCCACATGTCATTTGGGTATGCACCTGGCCTTCCTTCTGCAGAGCCCACGGGCCGCCACAGGCCGACCCCAAAGTATTTTAACCAGTTATCCCGGTTATTTGTCATAGACGTCCAGTAATGTAAACCATAATATGGTATCTAATCGTCCAAATATCATTTCCGCATACAAATCTTGGTTTAATTGCAGTTCAATGCTTTACGTCAAAAAGGCTTCTTTGTTATGATTTTTAACATCCTTTATCATGTTTAAGATTTAACATAAAATAATACAAAGGCATGCTAAAGTTTATTTTCATTCCACGCCACATATAAAACATTGTACATCCCTTATGTTTACTCCTCAAGCAAGCCATCAGCGGAAGCGCACCATAATCAATCGACATTTTTTTGCCTCTACTAACTCAAGTAGCAGGCTTTGCCTTACGTGTTCTGCAGAAATGTAACCTCAAAGAGTGTGTTTTTCCGGATGTGATGAGTTCTGTCATCAGAGTGGTGTACAGACATTCAATATCCACGTTTACTCCGGGCTATGGCGTATGTAGATAACGTCTAAAGTTCTACACTGGTGGATGTTTACCTCCTAGAGAGATGGCTGGAAATTTAACAAAGGCCTGCAGTTAATGAACGCCACATCTCACATACGTACGCACGTTTTAATAACGAAATTGTTTCCCTTCTGCTGACCAGTGTGTACCGTGTGCAGCACAGAATGAACCGATAGCGATGTTTGCCAACATCTTCTGAAGTAATAGTTTTTAATTTGATTCCACTGGCTCTGAGCAGAACAATACAAGCGGAGACTGTTCTTGCAGAGCTTTAAATGCATTATGCAATTTTAATAATTTAACAGACCTTTCTGAGTATTAAATTTATTGCGCATACTCTCTCCCCCCTTTTCTTTTCATTTGAATATGCTGAAGGAAGAGTAAATTTTGGATTGTGGGGACATGGCGGGAACATGAAATACTAATAAGATTCTGTTGTAACATCTGATATTTTGCAAAGGCATAGTGGACTTTAAAGAATTTCTCAATAGAAAAATTACAATCTAGTCGGCCCTGATGGAGGTTCAATCCCAGCCAATGTGTCGATGGATTTTTTCGGATGAAAATATTATTTTTAATAGCGTTTAAAGCCCATTTTTATTACTGAGGTACCACATAGTGATACATGAAATGATGTATTGGGAAAGGATATTTTTTAAGCAAGGAAACGTTCTAGGCCTAAGTTTAGGGTATCTCTCCGGCATTTGCTATTTATGAGGACTGAGGAAAACCTGGAAAAAACCTCAGTCAAGGAGGACGGTCCTGGCGGGATTCGAACCCCAGACCACTTGCTCATGAGTCCACGCCTTAACGATCTCGGTATAAATATCCTAAGTATGGCTTCCTTCGGAAGGGAAGTAAAGCCATGGTCCCGTATCGTACGTTTATGGCATGATAAAGAAACTCAAGCCTGAAAGAAAAAGCCTCTGAGCAAAATTTATCGACCGTTTCACGCCCTGATTTGAATGGGACATTGATGACCTGAGATGTTAAAGAGCGCCGTAAATAAACCAATTCACATATTCACCCTTGATGTCTTTCTCCCTTATGAATGCTATTTACTTTTTTTTTTCTGAATAACAAATTCATTATACTTTTTATACATATACTTTATTAATAAAATATAATGAACAAATCAGCTATAAAATTTATGGAATAGGTACTTGGTTTACTGAAAAAAAAGCTGTAAAATCTTGTGTGTGTGACAGAGAGAGAGAGAGAGAGAGAGAGAGAGAGAGAGATCCTTCTTGATATTAGTAATTTCAGATTTTCACTGCGACACCCTTCTATTGCTATGATGTAAATTTTGTGCCATGGGAACGGCTAAGACTAGTGATGCGAAAACTCTAACAATTGGACTGTTAAAACCTTTCAGAATATTGGAATAAATGCATGTTTCTATCTCAAAAGAAAGTTCACCGCTGCCGAGGCAGATATATGAGATTTTTTTACCTGTATAGCTATAATATTCATTTCTCTGAATGGAAATCTCACACAGAGGCTTCAATCATTACACAAGCGTATATGACTTTTGCGTTTTGCACGAAGCATGTGTAAAGGTGTTTAATATTAAGAAAAAATAGCGTACTTAGTGGTATTACAATATCACCTAGGTTATTCCCGTGGGGCATTACAACATGACCTCATGGATCATTATTAGCTGCATTACACAGTCTTACTCTATAAACCCTGAATTAGGCAAAATTTGGCCTCTAGAAGGGCTGACACACTTAATAGATAAATAAATAAAACCGAAGTCGGTAAGAATGGGCAGGAGCTGTTACAAAATATCCAAGTCCCCTTCGCGACTTGCCCACAACCTGTTGCGACTACTATCTCAGAAAATACATAAAGAAATTCTGTTAGACTTATACTTGCCTAATAATATTCTTGACTATTCCTAGAGAGAAATAAATATAATTACTTCTAGGGAAGTGCTGGTTATAATTAGCGTTTGATTACATTCTAGGGTGGCCCATCTTGATGCCTAAATTCGTGAAGACTTCTGGTTTAAAGACGATGGATAAAAAAAAGGTACTTCTAGAATCACTCAGATATGTCTAACAATTAAAACATGGATAAACTTTTAACTCAAGATTGCTGATAAACTATCAAACACAACAATTTAACAACTTTCACTTACCAAACTCGTCATCTTGATAAAAACAACATCTTACCTGTAAAAAAAAAAACAGAGAAAAACCCGTTAGTATCCATTGGTTCTTTAAAACAAGATATTCACACTACCTTTTCATGAGATAAAGTGCGAGACAAAGCTTAAAAACATTTCCCCATCCCAGTACATTTTATTGCTTTCGTCTAAACAGCAGCGCACTACCACAAGATATTGGTAATTCACAAGCGTTATCAATGTTACCTTCGTGCATCAAAGGTCGAGCAGAAACTATGCCTATTTCTCATATTATTAAATATATTTGAGGGTGTCTAATTAATAAATATAGAATAAATTAATATTTTAATCTCATTTCCATATACCCGGTCTTTTGTCAGCACTAAGCATGTACTGAAAAAGACTGCAGAGACGTGACAATGTTGTTTTCCTTAGCGACCTCTGATGTACCTCATTCCTCACGTGTATCTGAACAATGTAAAATAAATAAACCGTGTAATCTTAGTTCCAGAACAAAAGGCCGTCAAGGTGCGTCCGGTACTATACATTTCGCATATTCTAACACCATCTTATTTAATTTATACATTTTTGTAAATTGAATCATGACAGAAATTAAGTATATTCATGATCAAAAAGTCTATAAGTGTGAACATGTGATTTCCAAGGCCAGACATTCTTCCGCACACGGCATTAGAGGGCAAAAATATGCTCACCGAGAATCACCTGACTACATTATGCTGAGTGATGAAGGTGCATATGAAGAGGAGATGTTGAGTGGCAGGGGAGATCGGAGCAAACATATACAGCACCGCATCGTCTGCCACAAACCCCATGTATGGTCACTGGGGTCGAACTCGGACTGTTTCGATGATAGGCGAGCAGTCTAACTATTCGGTCACGGCGCCGCTACACTTAAAAATGTGAAAAATGACGAAGATGATATTAAATAATGTGTCCATACCCCTAGTAACCTGACAAATTGTTATTGCCTTAAAAAATGAATATAAAACAGGGTTAAAAGACACATGATTAAATGAAACTTGTTTTTCCTATAGTTCACTAGTTATTTGCTGCGATGCATTTATCACATACATCCAAAAACATAAACCCGAAAAAAGCAATGCTTAATACGATTGAGAGAAAAATGTTTATGTTATAATTGATGGCTAACTTTTTATAAATATGCATGTGCTATATTTCACATAACATTTCAACAAGTGTACAAATCAACTAATTCACTTTCGACTAACTTCATCACAGAAAACAGTAAAAACAAAAAATGGCAGCTGATTGCTATTGCTCACTCGACAAAAAATACGTATACATTGTTTTATGTTTCACCAAGAACGCCATAAAATATAACTGTGCTACATTTTATTTGGAATACTCAGGTTTTGATAGTTACGTCCATGTATGGCCTTGCGGGGCCGAGCGAGAAGTCAGCTGTGCTACTTTGAATTGAGACTGCTGGCTGTGATAACTCCTATATATGTAAGACAGATATTTTTATATTTTAGTTTTCCTTTGAGCACAAATCTGGAAACTATATTTGCCTAAATAACTTGCAGCTTTAACATTTTTTTTTTTCATTGCCATTGTAGAGAAATCATTCAAATATGTCCAAAAGAGTTTCTTTCAATCTCGTATATTAACGGCTATATTTTACAATCACTTATTTTGGCAAGATAAGACCTTTAAATTTGGCTATTGTTTAGATTTCTGATTTATGGAATTCTACTAAAAATACAATTTTAATAAAATATGATAGGTAACTTAGCACAAAAGCTAATATTACATAAGGGTGTCATTTTTCACAAAACATAATTATATTATATTAAAAGTTTAAAAAGGCGGAAACTTCCGTTCGAGTTCATATGGGTTTTAATAGAGCTCAACATCCATGTGCGCCGTTCCAGTATTTGTTTGACGAAGACAAGTGCAAAAATTACTTGCACACTCATATGTATTAATGAACGAGAATCAAGAATGTAATAAGCTGTTGGCGAGCTCAAGATGGCCACGTCACAATTTAATTAAAAAAACAAAAAGCTTTCCAGTTCAATTCTTCTCCACCTGTCAGAAATGCAGACAAAGAGTCTCGATCTGAGAGTGCATGTGTGATCCAACCAATCATGACCGTTAAGATTTTCCAAAAAGGAAGCAGTAACATGCTGAACCAGTTGTATCAACAGTACCAATTGGTCAAGTTGGAGACACATGTGCGAAGAAACGATACCGCTGCTTTCATGCCTTTTTTTTTTTTGTTTTTAACAAGACATTTTCCTTCAGTGAACTAAAAATATCCGGAATATATACGCTTAACTTCATTTTTATTATTGAGGCATCAAGGGCGTTGGACGCTGGTGATATTTTATTTGAAAAGTACTCGAAATGGAATACAAGATGACGGCACAGCTTTTTATAAATATTCTTATTTTTCAACATAGTTTCTCTTGACACTAATGCACTTTGTTCGGTGCGATGTCTCACCTGATTTTCTTTCCACCAAGGCATTTTCTCAGTTCAGGGAACAAATGGAAGAACGATGGAGTCAAGTCGGGGGTATAAGGCGGATGTAGCGGCATATCGTACCCCAATTCATTGCTTTTCGCCATTGCAACGACACGCAGGTTAGGGCGAGTAATGGCTTGATGCAACACGACTTTCATCTTTGATAAACGTTGCATATTTTTAGCCTCAATAGGTTCCAAAAGGTTATCGTAATACGTTCCATTGTGAAGATAATTAGTTAGCAGTATACCCTTGGCAACCCAGTAAACCGACGCCATGATCTTCCCGGCCGATTTCACACACTTGGCCTTCTTTGGCGGTGAAGAATCGTGATGCTTCCATTGTTTAGACTGCTGTTTTGTTTTAGGTGCATAGTAGTGACCCATGTTTCATCATTGGTCACAAATCGACGCATAAAGTTGGCAGGATTTCTCTATAAACCGGCAAAACTTGACTGAGAGATTTGTAATCTGATTCGCTTTTTTGATCTTGAGTCAGGAGTAAGTGGTATCCATCTTGCCCATAATTTTTTCAAGCATCAATTCTTCTCTCAATATGTGAAATAAGCGTTCTCCTGAAATTTCCAGAGCTTCAGCAATTTTGGACACCAACTTATCGATAATTTCTGACGTGAAGAATTTTGGTCATCCGCTACGTGAGTTATCTTCGAAGCTTACACAGCATGCTTAAAGTGTTTGACATATCTGTATGGATTTCTGTTGCATTCACGCCCTTGTTTACCAAGTACTTAATAACCGCACGATGTTCGATATTTGCTATATTTCCATATACACACGTCTGCACTGCAACAAACAGCTCTAGCTACTATGATTCTTGACCAATCCATGTGCTACACAAGCGTTTCTATGGAAGCTGACGGGACTTCTGCTGCCGCAATCTGGGGCCATTCGGAGAACTTTTCAAATGACCCTCGAACATTGGAAACGAAGATTTCTTAACCTAAAGTTTAGGAAACCACTTCGGTATGTGCCGGAATGCCGAAAATAAGGACTGAGGAAAACCTCTAGAAAATGTGTCAGGAAGAAAGGTTCTGGCGGGATTTGAACTGCAGATCTTCCGCTCACGAATCCGTGGCTATCCGGCATGAAATAAATAGCACTACTTAACACAAAATCAATTTTCAAGTCCATATGAGTCTCTGAAAGACGCTGGAAAAGAATCTGTTCTTCGTGCTGTAGTTAAAAATACTATACGTGCATAATACGTTTCCTGTAAAAATTCAACTAAATTTATGGTCATTTGGAGTATCAAGATGTAATATTGCAAATACTCATATATAAATTCTAAGAGATGGTATTTTATAAAATTCACCATTTTAACAACGTCATCGATAACAATTTTTAGCGAAGGTGACAGACTTCTGGCCTCCAGACAACGTTATAAAGCTGCACTTGTTGAGAGGGCAATACTTTCTATTTTATTCATGTCATCGTGCTTTCCTATTATTGAAAGTGCTCAAATCCTACAAACCCTTCGTCATAATTTTTATAGAATATCATCAATCATGAACATGGCTCAATATCTCAAAACATACGTCCATGTAAACTCCACTAACTGGAGACCAAAATAAGAAGTGATTCAATAAAGATGATACCGTAATTCGGTACCTGTTTTCTGGACTGACAACTGCTGAGATCACATTCACGTTAAATTTTACACTGATTCGGGGCACATTTACAGATGCGGTAGATCAATTGTGCGGTTTGCGCTTTTTAAAATGGAACAGTTACAATATCGAACAGTGGGTGCGTTTACAACTATTAGCTACCATTTTCAATCTGTGATTCAAAAATGGTTTCAGGAAAGGGTACCGGGTATTGGCGCTCAATGTTGTTTAAGTGCTGAAATAATAAAATGAAGGAAAATGTAATAAGTTCAATTATTTCGAAGGACAATAGGAAATAAGTTAGGAAAAGAAAACAAAAAACACTATTAAAAGTTTTATAGTTATGGAGGGACTTGTTTTTATATGAGTATAGCAGCGATTCTTGGGGTCATAACGAAAGATCAAAAAAGAGGATTGAAGTAGAAGAGATAAAGTTCCTCAGATGTATAGTTGGATATACTTCAGCATTCACAGATTAGAATCCAAAGGAAGGAGGCCACCGATAGACAAGTAAAAAGATTATGACATCACTTTTATTACAGGCGGAACGCATGAAAAGAAGAAAACTTTTTTTTATAATAAATTTACGGACACCCTTCTTAGATTATCAGGTTGCCATTCAATTCAGGGACAGAAACAGCCGATAAATTTTGCTCACAAGCCTCTTTTTTCGGCCTTTAGGTTCTTTTACGTGCCGTAAATTTAAGACACGGGACTCTCGGATTCTCTTCCGAAGAAAGGCATATGACCATAACTCGTCCTTGAAATTGCATTTCCCATTTCAAGATTTTTTTTTTCAAATGGAATGGTGTAATTTTTTCCGGAAATGGAAAGAGATTTAATTTTCAGGATAAAACTTCTAGTACATCTATCACCTAGGGATGATAGGTGATGTGGTATTGGATAAATAAGACAGAAAAGTTTTTTAACTCACTTTCACTTTACTGGCATTAATTTACATACAGTACAGTTATAGCCATAATTGAAACAATGATGTTCACATTACAAACAATTTCAATTCAGTAAATGCTCGAAAGTATGACCATTAACTTCGATGCATTTCCGAAAACGTGCTTCAACACGTCTCAACATTTCTCCGCTGATTCTTGCACAGACATTCCTAATTTGTTGACGTAGTTTACCATGTGTAGCTGGTACTTCTTCATAAACTTTATCTTTAATGTATCCGCATAAGAAAAAGTCTGGAGAAGTGAGATAAGAGGAACGGGCAGGCCAATGGACAGGTCCTCTACGTCCTATCCATCAATAAGGACACTCTCTGTTTAATATTTCCCGAGATACAGCTGAGTAATGAAATGGACAACCATCATGTTGATACCATATTGCAACCCGGTCCACAAGGGGCACTGCAACACTGCAAGTTCTCGGTCCAACATTTTTTGTAATTCTGCCCATTAAGTTTACCTTCAATGAAGTATGGTCCAGTTATACGCAATCCCAAAATTCCACACCAAACATTCACGCTTCGTTGCCGCTGATACTCTATTTCCGTAACCATCTTGGATTTTCCAGTAATGCACGTTATGTCGGTTCACTTGAGTATGACTGGTGAATGTCGCCTCATGAGAAAATAAAATGTTTGAAAAGTTACAGTTTTGAATTTGTAGTACAGTCGTTGGCAAAATTCAACATGCTTCTGAAAATCATCCCCATGAAGGGCTTGATGTTGGCAAATGTAACACTTAAATAATCCAAGAATACCCCTTTGAGAGATTCCCGAATCATGTTCCGATTGGCGGGAACTTACGTGAGCATTAGCGGCTACTGCAGCAGCGACTTCCGAATTTTTCCCAGTAGCACTTCTCATTCGATGTTTTCTTGGTGCGACACCTCCCGTTTCGGACAGTAAATTTGCAAGTCGTTGAAAAATTCTAACAGATGGCTGCCTCCTTTCAGATATCGATCTCCGTATAAGTTGCAAGCTACTCTAGCGTTCTTATGAGCTTCGCCATAAATGTAAACCATATCGATCCTCTTGTTGATCGAGTATCGAACATCCATGGTTGAAAACGAAGTGGAACGAGAGTAATGAATGTCCTTTGAGGTTTGAATTGGCGATGATGAGCACTCGTTTTTTACCGATGTTAACAAATGAGCATCTGCGTATAAACAAATGAGTTTACTTCATAGCAACAATAAAATAAAAGAGAGAGAAGTGAAAGTGAAAAACATTTGCTGTCTTATTGCCAAATATCACATCACCTATCGCCCCTAGCTGATAGATGTACTAGAACTTTTATACTGAAAATAAAATGGCTTTTCTATTCCCGAAAAAAAAAAATAATAATAACCGCTATTCCATTTGGAAAAAAAATATTAACCTTGAAATTACATTGGGAAATGCAATTCAAGGACGAGTTAAAGTCGCTATCTTATTTCACCTTATGAACACTTAAACTTTTGTCTGAAGCAGATTACGATTTTCTCCTCGTTTCGGAGTAAAATGGCCGCAACACTATAAATGCCTCTCTATGTATACTGTCGTGAGACTGGCATATGTTCTAGAGAAAGGACTAAGGTTCGCTACAATGCCACAAAAAAAAAAGTGATAAGATTTGTAATTAAAGCACTAAAGTATATGATTCATTGATTACCGGCGTCTGCCATCGCGACCGACGTTATCCAAATAGGTAGCAATATTAAAAAAGCAATTGGTTCACTCGTAAATTTACACATTTCATTAACTTCCCTATGCGATATTATTTCCTACCTCGATATGGTGATGTCACAGGATGAGAGTAACTGAAACAGCACAATACTTTATTTACAAATTTTGAAGAAATATTCACCGGCGTAGTCAGTCTTCAAAGAGATTATTTCTGAGACAAAATTATATGTGAAAGGTTCGGTCAGGAATTTTCAAGCACCATTCCTTTGAAAGGAAATACAAACTATTTACGAATGGAGAGCCACTATATACCACTCAGATATATTTCGTGCAAGTTGCCAGGTTACCGTGGTTACTTCTTTCCCTGCGCTCTTGTTTGTTACAAATCTGAGGAAACTAAATCAAAGCTTTTAAAATGTGTTAGGCAAAAGCAAGAAAAAAGAAAAGAACACAGTTGCAGAGGGAAGATAATGAGAGACGTAACAAAGAAAGATAGAAAGATTGAAAGAGTAAGAAGCATTAACAAACACCAAGAGACTTAGAATCGATTCCCGGAGATGCACGTTAGTCCCGGGTGCAGTCAAGCTGCAACTGAAAACTGGGGCGGTTTTCTGTTACATCCCTATTCATTATCTTCCTCACCTCGCCGTGTGAGCAGACTCCCAGGGTACTGAGGGGACTGGTTCTCGCAACCTCGACGTTTATAATGCAGATTAAAAACACGGGCAAAGATACAAAGTCAAGAAGCTAGGAGAAAAGCAGAAAGTCTGCATAAATAGAGAATTTGTCCCGTTCGTCTACCAGTCAGGAAAATCCTTGCGTGTGTTTCTTCGTTAAACATGACCTGCGAGTCATGTGTGTGTCCAAATTTTGACATTCACAACAAACCCAAACAAAAATTACCTATACATAAAATCATAATAAAACGGGTACATCTTTGTAAATCTCATTTTTGGATCAGAAAGTGTGTTAAGAAGGAAAATAAAAGTTGGTTGCTTCTCTCTCGCTAAAATAACAACACCAAAAATGAAAAACAATATCAGAGTTATTTTTAGACAATTCTCTATAGACATATGTATAATTTATTCGAACTTCAAGCCATTGGAAAATATTTCCTGGACAAATTTTTCTTCCATGTTGTCCACAATCTCCAAATGGAAAGCTGAAGTTCAGCTTCTTCTCGCATTTTCTCTAATAAATCTTTATTCCTGAAAGGTACGTCCTGCTTTCTAATTACATTCAATTTGGCAAAACTTTTTTTTTTTCCTTTTGCCGTCTCATTTCAGGAATTCTACTAAAAAAAAGGCCACACTCTACTACAAACTCATCCATAATTCAAATATAGCCCGCCTAACTTAACTTTCCTGATTGAAACTAAAATAGCTGGAATACGGTATTTAATAATTGGATTAAAATATAAATAAAAATCTGTAATACTACATCCCGGTATCCTGTTTCCTACACCGGGACGTTTATTCCAGTATCGTTATACTTTATTTCACAATTTCGTTTTTACATCATCATTATTATTAGATATATATATATATATATATATCTAAAACTAAATATACAATAAAACAAATACTATATAACTACACTACGTTATACATTTCCATTCATGTTGGAAACCAACACTAAATTGCAACTAGTAACCACCTGTTAAAATACAAATTACAAAACAACACCATTATTTACTTTCTAAACAAAACATAGACTGTTCCACCGGTTTCCGGCGAACGTGTGAACTGCAATCCAGTACTAATAATTTTCCTTAAATTCATTTCATTTATATCACCAATAAGTTACCTAAAATTAATCCAATTCTTGTTAATTATATTTGCAACAAATTTATCTATATACTATACGAATATACTATAAAATAACTTATCCTGTTCTATACAGTTATGATTATTATTATTATTATTATTATTCACTGTGTTTTATTCCCAAATAAATTTCTTTTATTGTATATAATTATTTATTTTATTTTCACTTGCCCTCTACACTTCCTAAAACATACTATTTCACTTTAAATCCTATTATTAATAGTCACTTTTAGAATTGCCCTAAAGCTCGCTTTATTTCACTTGCTTTCTTTATTAAGACTTCTGAGTTTTCCGGTTCCTCTCTGCCTTTACCTCACTTCTTCTCCTCCTCAAACTCCTCCCTTGGTGACTGTGGTTTTCCCCCTGTGTGTTGTCAGTCTTATTTTAATCTCCCTCTTCTTCCACTAGTTCCCATCTGTCCTCCTCCGGCCTCTAGGTTGTATTGTTGAACATTCCGTTTAGACCTCAACTTGATCTTCCTCTCTTTCCACTCCTCCTCCTCGTGATTTAATCTGTTTCTTGACTGTCATCTGTAGGAGTTAATTGTTGATATATTTGTTAAATTAATGGTACGTAATCCTTCTGATCTTCACACTATTTGTTCTTCCAGTACAGGTACTTGTATTTCCTCCAGTTCAACTCTCTCCTTCCAGGCGATTTTGCTTATTTTGTGAGCTAAGATTTCAATATGGTGATATAATTCTTCTGTTCTTAAGATGTATTTTATCTGATATCCACTTAACGTCGTTCTCTCCTCTTGTGTTCTATCGTGATTTATGTTACATTCAAAAAGAGCATATCTGGTGTTATCTTGCTTATGACAATATTTAGTTATCATTATTTAATTTTTTAATTTTCACCAATAGTTGTCATAAGGACAGTGTCAGGTCATTTGTTGGTTTTATGTGCCTTTGTTTAAACCTTTCTGAACTATTCCCAAACGGAATGTGCGCTCTTCTTTGATTTCATCGCATTCTTGTTGCCAGGTCAACTGAGGCTTATGTTAGATGTCGCAATACATCTCTTCCAACTATTTCGTAACTTTATCATAACCTCTTTACTTAAACCAGTATATCACTCTCCTTGAAGTATTAATAAATCTATCGGCCACATTCCGGTGGCTACAAGGAAAACCAGGTTAGGTGTGGTGCTAACCGCTTCTGTGTATCTTAATATTTTCCTGTGTGCTTCTTAACTGATTTTTAACCTTACATTATACATCCTGGTTGCCCATGACCTTGCCCCATATGTGATTAAGGTTGCAAATATGCAGTTATGTAAAATGTTATTGCATTTAATGATACTTTGAATTTTGCCTGCATCGTTGTTTTCTAGGATTTTGATCTGACATAATCAATATGTTTTTAGAAGTTACAATTTTCATCCAAATATAACCCTAAGTAGTTCATTTCTATTTTTCTTGCGACTACTTGATTATTGTGTTTTATGGAAGCGTCTCTTATTAAATTTCCTTTCAGGAGCATGCAACAGGATTTGGCGGGAGCAATCTGTGGTTTGGAATTGGTAAATCATGTTTTTAAAATTGAAGTTAGCTTTATTTGTCCGTTTTTCCAGTAGTTTCTTGTTATTTTATTTAATTATTATTGTCGTTATTTAAATTATTCAAAGGTGTTTCCAAGACAATGCCCCAAAAGATCGGGATTAACGTAAGTTCTGGTTTATGAATATGTTAAACATTAGTATGTTGTTAATAATCCATCACCGGTAGTATGAATAGGGCCCCTGAAGTTTACCAGAGTGTTAGTGCCTGGCCTATGGGAGAGAAGCTACGCTGAAAAACAAAGTGAGCTAATCATTTATTTTCTCTGTATTAATTAAAACGCTTCTCGTGTACGCGGTGTGTTCTCTCTCTTCTTGGTTACTGTTATTATGTCCGTACCTCTGTGAGAATTCCAGCAAGAAAGGAGGGAATATTGGCAAACTCAAGATTGAGACCCTTTCCCATCGACGGAAACGAAGACAGTCACCATAATAAGTAAATAGTTTCTCCAATGTTGGTGATTCCAAGTGTAGCTGATTTTATTTTGTGCATGGCAGAGAAAAGGCTCAAGATTATCGTTATGAGATAAATATTATTTGAAAGTCCTGTCCAACAGAAAAAATTGTGAGGATATACAGAATACATTGAATTGTCTTTCGTTAGCCAACATAAAAATTAGGTTGCGGAGTTTAAGAGAAAAACAATACGTGTCAAAGATGAACATTCTGTTGGAATGTTGATGCAGTGCATATTATTTTGGAGGGTCGCTGTAACGCATAGTAGATATTTTGAACATCTCTTTAACATTCTACACGTCAGTCCTATTGATCTGGTGATAATCATATTTTCCTCGCAGACCTGATATTGTGGATTCAATCCCGGCCAGGATTGATGAATTTTATCGAGCGAAAAAATCCTAAGTGTGGTTCCTTCGGAAGGGAAGTATGCAGTGGGCCCCATGTCGTATATTTACGGTGCGTAAAGGGAGTTCATGCCTGATTAAAATTTACCGGTCGTTTCAAGCCCTCAATTGAATGGGATGCTGATGATCTAAGATGTTAAAGAGCCTCCGTAAATACACCAAATCAACATCGTACGTCATGATTGGGTATGAGAAAATCACTACTAAATGAATCCAAAACGCCTTAATCAGAGCGGTTAACTTCGAACTCGATTTGTCCTCATTTTGATGACGGTACTACTTTTGGGGTTGTATTGTAACAATGGACAAAACATGGATCCATGATTACGATCCAGAAGCAAAAGAACAATCAAAGGAACGTTTGCCCTGTCCAAAGAAAGTTGGTGTTTAAACTTGGCAGTAAAAGCTCTTACATCTGCTTTTTTTGGGATAAAGAAGGAATTATCACATTATTTAGAAGAGGGTAAAACCGTGACCGGTACATAATATTCTGTATTAACGATCAAACTACGAGAAAACTTTTTAAGGGGGGGGGGGGATACCGGAGAAATTTTCCAAACGTGTGACTTATTGCAAGACAATGAACCAGCTTACAAGTCTCTGATTGCAGACATAAAGGGAGGGGGGAAGAAATGAAAGAAGGAAAACCCCAAGTTGGCTCTGGATTAATTGACGATTTTCCCTATTTGACAGATTTAGCCCCTGCAGAATTTTGTCTATTTCCAAAACTAAAAAGATATTTAAAAGGGAGGGAATGTTCATAGAATAAAGCAGTGATAAGACTCTGGAGGAGTGATTTGCAAAGCAAGAAAACAAATATTTTTAAGAACTCCTTTATGAATGTTGCGCTAAGTGTACAGAGTTAAAAAGAGGATTATATTGAATAATTAAACTTTTGTTTTGAAAGATATTTTCATTTTCTATGTTAGGTTAAGCACTTTCCAATATCCGTATTCGATAGGTTCTCTAAATATGCCCAACATTCTGCGCCCAGTTATAAAAACGCAAAAGCACGTTTCTTCTCGTACTCTATCGACGATCTCCGTTTTACGCCACTTAGCTGCGGCGCGATGTTTCCACTTGCTACGCGAATAGAAATGTCATGTCGGCTGGCAAGACAAACGTCTTCTTCAGCAGAAATTTTTCAATTATTAGCCGTTCGATATCCTCTACCTTTGTGGGAAATAATAGAGTCCGACCTTCCCAAACCTCCCCTACCCTTTGCTGAAAAACGGGCTGTGACGTCACCGTGACGCAGTGAGCGCCCTTCTTCAGTCTCCAGGGAGGTACAGTAATATTGAGATATTCCTATTTTATCTTCTGACCTAAATTGCTGCCTTAAGGTTATATGGTAAGTTGAAGATTCAAATGGGAGTTTGAAGAAAGTTCATGTTTGAAAAGATACATTTCCTACATCATTTTATTTGTATCGCATTAATATTTGCTTTGCGGCTGTAGAATCAGTCCCGAAGCGACGCACTCACTGAGGATTTCTTAAATGAATCGATATATTTACATTTACGGATGAATAAGGTTTATTTTAGTTAAAATTAATAATAATGAAAATCGCTATTTTAACACATAACAACAATTGAAAAGAAAAGCATATACTACAGCTGCGCATATCCCCCCCCCCCTCTCTCTCTCTCTGAAAGAAAACAGTTTTGTACTATTATATGACCAAAACAAAGAGGCCATCAAGAGAATACAATTGCTGTGTTACAAATAAATGCGACTGGCTGCCGAACGACAGTTCAGTTAGAACATGCGATAATCCCAGCATTATTCAATTTTTGGTACAGTTTTTTATTTTATTCGGTCATCGCGGGCGGTGAGCGCTGATTGTGCATGAGATAAAATGATAAACTGGGAAAGAAGATTTTCTGGAGAGGGGGAGAGAGTACCAAGCCCAAGTTTAGCGCATTTCTCCCGCAGTTACTACTGATGAGAATTGGGGGAGGGGGAGAAAACGCGAGAAAAAACCGAAAAACAAAGTCAGGAAGGACATGCCTGTCAAGACTCGAACCGCATACCTCCCGTTCATGATATGAATAATTTGCGAGTTCGTGCAAATTTAAGGTAAATTCATTAATAACGTTTTGATTTTTTGGGAAAAAAACCTTTCCGTTAGAATGTATTATTTTCTAACGAAATATAATAAATGTGCTGGAATGGGTTAATTTAATACTTTAATTATTTCATTTTTAAAATATATTATTCGTTAATAGTCAAAAGCGCAAAACTAAACGCGGTAAAAAGAAGTTTATGATTTGAATACATATTATAATAAAAATAGTATAAACACCTTTTTTAAAAGTGATCTTTACCTTTTAGGATTTATTTTGTCCTGGTTGTTTATGTTTTATTCATTGTCACTTTGACTGCATTGGCCAGTAGATCTAATCCCAGCCAGAGTCGATGGAATTTTACGGGCGTAAAAATTATAAGTATGACTTCTTTCAGAAGGGAAGTAAGGCCGTAGGTCCCATGTCAGATTTACGGCACGATAAAGAACCTCAAGTCTGAAAGAAGAGGCCTCTGGGCAAAAATAAAATATTCTCAGGGTAAAGAAAAACTTAAAATAAATAAATAAAAACAACAGACAGCTTGGCTTGACCAGGAATCGACTCCGAATCTCCGGATTAGTACTTGCAAATCATGGAGGGCGTTTTGTTTATTTACAACAAATAAACACAGAAATACAATATATAGAACATAGATATATAGAACATTATAGATTAGGTCACTTAACCAGGGTCGATGGACTTTTAGGGCGTAAAAATCCTAAGTATGGGAACGGTAGTAAAGTCGTGGGTATTTGTAGATTTACGGCAGTAAAAGAACCTCAAGCCTGAAAGAAAAGGCTCTGAGCAAAATGTATTGGTCCTTTCACGCCCCTCCCTTTTTAAATAGTGTTTAACGCCCGTTTTAACTATTGAAGCATCATAGGCGGTGGGCCCAGATGATATATGATCTGAAATAATAAACTGGGAAAGCATTTTTTTTAAGGAAGGAAACGTTCCAGGCCTAAGTTTAGGGTATCTCTCCGGCATTTGCTATTTATGAGGACTGAGGAAAACCTGAAAAAAAAAAAAAAAACTCCGTCGGGGGGGGGGGGGGGCGATTCTGGTGCGACACGAATCTAAACCTCTCGAGTCCGCGCCTTGACGACCTCGCCCACCCGTGACGATACATGCAGTAGAGAAACCATCTTCGGCTGTGTGACGTAAGCTCGGTGCAGAGATGTCATGCGTTAGCTCTACCTGTTACTTGTTGGAGGGTCTTACCTGCATGCACTACAGTTTCTTCAAATTTCATTCTGCATCCGCAATTCAGTTTTCAAAAAAGTACTTTCGCGAAATTAAGTTTGTTTTGGTGTATGACCTATGTTCTTTTTTTTTTCCTCTCTTTTTTTTCGGTTGGTGGTATTCTCTATCATCAAAAAAGAGTCAGTAGGTACGTAGAAATTGATCGAGAAGTTTATCGTCCTAGTGTTGCACAAGCAGTGAAGCACCCTAAAAGGAAATACAGCAATCATTTACTGCCTTAAATTAAGGAATGATTTGGGAAAAACAATGTATTTACTTGCATGATCAGCTTCATGCCCTAAAGCCAAAAAAGTAACAATTGTTACGCATTTGGCGGGATAAAATTACAAATGAAAATGTTTTTGTTCTTACAGTTTCTTTATAATTGCTCGTATATTAATTGCTGTTAAAAAATGCAATTTTTTCGCGCTGAGCATGCGCAATTATGTTATTTTCTTTCAGCCTGACATGGTTCCAGGGTTGTCAACATGGTTTATGATGCAAATAAGTATTAGAAACAAGACACTAATTTTCCTATAGCCTTATTTTGAAACCGTAACGAGTCGGTCCTGGTGGTGTAGTGGGTTACCATACTTGCTTCCTATACCCAAAACGCGGGTTCAAACCCGGCCAGGACCGATGGATTTTTTCGGGCGTAAAAATCCTAAGTATGGCTTCCTTCGGAAGGGAAGTAAAGCCGTGGGTCCCGTGTCGTACATTTGCGGCACGAAAAAGAACCTCAAGCCTGAAAGAGAGGCCTCAGAGCAAAATTTGTCGGCCGTTTCACGCCCTTAGTTGAATGGGACGCTGATGACCTGAGCTGTTAAAGAGCGTCCTTAAATAAATCAATCAAAAAAAAAAAAAAAAAAAAAAAAAAAGAAACCGTAACGAGCATTGTAAACATGAAAAACAATGCAATAATCGCCACATTTCGTATGAAAAAATACAGTTTCTATTTCCAGTATTTTTGTTAAAATAATTATATTTAGTATGAGTTTTCTACAAATATATTAAAGATATTCAGACGTGACATCTATTGAAAACGTATTGCCTATAATGGGGGGAAAGAATATGAAAATAAAAGAGACTTCGTCCACGCCACTGAAGATGTCCACCGCAGTCGTGGACGAAACATCTGGAACACCTAGCTGCAGGAGACCACGGCATAACAGCCCGGTAGAAACCTCTAGTGATATCTGCGACTCTGGCGTGAAAGCCTACGTTCCCTCAAAACAAGAGTACGGGAAGAAAAAACCCGGAGTAAGAGAGATCTGACAAAATAACAATGACTTTGAATACAATTGACAATGAACGGTTTCCAGCATACCTCAGAGAATCGACATCTTAATTAGAAAAGAAAAAAATAAAGTTAAAAAAAATACGAATATTAGACATTTCCAGATTATAGTTTTGTTCTGCTCTGTTCAAAGGAAACATTTTGTCCAATTTATTCACTTTAGTTTCATAATTTGGTCAACTCTTGATATAAACTATTTCTTTTTCTTCTTAATGAACTGGTGGACATTCCCTACTGGCTTGGTGGTAGTGTATCGGACTTATGAAGCTGGAGCACCCATTTGACGCCGCTACATTGCCCCAGTGGAGATAATGGTGAAGATGATATGGTTGCGTTGCACCAGGGTGCAGGAGTTCCTTAAACTTAGGCATGAATAAAATTAATTCAACTAATAATGACACAAAAGAACTCTGAGTCCCTGGCATTCAATTCTAAGAGTAAAGGAAAAACTCCGAATAAAAACCTTACCCAGATAGCTTGATCTGATGGGACTCAAACCCAGAACCCCCAGATTACTAAAAGCTACCGCTAGACCAGGAAGGCCATCTATATAAACGAAATGTAGTTAGCTAAATATGTTTATGTAACAAAACAAATCAAACACAAGGTTTTAAAGCAAATAGGCTATAGACATACATTGCAATTTTTTTCTCCTTCTTCCCCCATTATGTTCGGGAAATATTCGAGTATAAGATGCCAACATTAGATCAGGCCTCAATCGATAATTCCAAATATTCTCACAGAACTGCGAATTTCTGCATTAAATTCGTAATTCCACTGAACACAAACAAATTAATTTGTAGAGACGAATCTGTTATTTAACGAAATAAATGTTGCCTTTATAACAGCTTACAGATGCGGTGATTTTATTTTCGTTAAAACTGCTGGGAAATTCTGGATTACATTAGTAATTACACTGAACACAGACAATTTAATTTGTAAAAACAAACCTATCATTTAAGTAAATAAATGTTGCCTTTAAAATACAGTGTGTGCGTAAGTCATGGTGCAGTTTTGAACATTCATAATCGCTAAAAGAAACGAAACCAAAGGATGAAACCTACGATATACTGAAGAGTGTGCCAAAGAATTTCTGAAACATAAATTTCAGTTTTGTGAGCGCGCAGGTAATGACGCAATACAACAGTCACGCCATTTAGTCAAGTTGTGAACGGTGCAAAGGAAAGTTCAACGCCTCCCGTGGCTTGCAGAATTTGCATCCGTGACAAGTGTTCGTCGTGAATGTCGCCGCCGCGTGTACAATGAAGAGCCGCCACATAGGAATAACATTCACCGGTGGGGTAAGCAGCTGAAGGAAACGGAGACATGCTGGACCAAAAACGTTCAGGCAGATCTTCAGTTAGTGACGAGTCTGTTGAAGTTATACGGGATAGCTACCTAAGGAGCCCCAAGAAGGCGGTGCATACAAGTGTTCGAAATCTAGGCCTGAAGAAGACTACAGATCATTAAATTCTAAAGAAACGTCTCCAATTTACGGGTTACAAACTGCAGTTGTTACACGCTATCCCCCCAACTATTTAGAGTTTGCTGTAAAGATGCTTGGTGAGATAACAATTCTTACAGAAGATTGTGTTTAATGATGAGATCAAAATTGTTCGCTTGTTTTGAGTACAGCATTTCTCCAGAGGTGGTAGGCATGACCACCACGGTAGCCAGAACTAACGCCTTTAGACTTATACTTGTGGGGCTGTATCAAGCAATGCGTGTACACAGTTCGTACCAATGACATCGACCATTTGATAGAGAGTATCAAAGATGCTATTCATTGTTACACCTGGTGTCGTGTATGGAGTGAATTAGAATATCGTTTAGATGCGTGTGGGTAACAAACGGAAGCCGCACCGAACTGCACTGAATAGGTATGCAAACTTGGAGAGAGTTTCTTTCATTTGGTGAAGGGTTCACAGTTCTTCGTTGCTTTTGTGTGACTGTTCAAAACTGCACACGACTTTGCGGACACACTATAACAGAGTTTACATTTGCTGTGACAACCAAAGCTTCTTAAGTTGATACAGAAGCTATTTAAAGAACAAGGCCTATTGTTATTTTACAGGTATTTCAAATGTTTCCTGCCAATGAATAAACTTAGTGCTATAAGAATGTTAGGCCCCACAACATGTTATGTGATTGTAGCGAGCTACTACGGTAGAATACAAAATACTGGACGCCATTCTTCACGTCTTATGAAAACAAACTTTAAGCATCAATTTGCAGGTTTCTCGAGGGAGTGACTCGGTTTTTGCAAGTTGAACATAAAATATCTTTCACCTTCCTGTATCTCTCTTCCGCTTTTCCTTCCACTACATTTTAAGATGTCTTGCTGGTACATTGGGGCTAATGACCTTGAAAAAATAGCTACCGGAAACCCAAACATATCAAGATAGAAAACCAACGATTCGGAAATTTCCGAGAGCACAATCTGCGTGTAGGGAATTTATAGCTTCGTTTCTACAGCCTTTGCTACTTATAATCGTCGCCCTGAAGACGTAATTTAGACTTCTCTCAATCGCTAGAGCGAAAACAAAATTTAAAACGCTCTTTCAACATGCATTAACTATTACCAGCATTTATTATTTGAATGCAAACGTTTTGCGTTTATTTTATCCTTTAATTAAAGCTCCAATTAATCTATTATTCTTGGAAATGAGCAAAACCCACAAAAAGTTATTCACAGGATGCCGGGCACAAACACTAAAATGCATTATATATCCCGGGGCGCGGTCATTTTCGAGAAATGACCTCTGATATTTCAACAGGACTGGGAACCTGGTCATGTAATCTCCCGACTTTCATTACCCTAAAGAATGCCCTCCGAATTCGGCGGATTTGAATACCATGAGACTTGATGGTGCGCTCATATGAAACAGTTTGAGAATTAAACAATGAAAAAGAGAGAAAAGAAAGAGAATAGCACTTGCAGCATTTTCTCTCTAGCTAAAAATGAAGAGTAGAAATGTGAAACGTGCTAAGTGCAATTTTTAAATTTAATTGTTTTATTTCAAAAGTACGTTCTATGTGCCCACATGCATACTCCTAACGTGTTCCAAGTGCGTATATAGTAGTTCAAATACTCGTTAACAGCTATGCTGTCATCTGGTGTTTTAAGTGTCATGTCATGATAACATTAGTTTTTAATGGAAAATATTTATGTACAGAAATATTTAGTAAGTGATCATAGCTTTTTGAGTTGCAATAGACATTTCGCTATTGTGAGAAAATAAGAAGGGAAAGTAAGACCTTCATTTCCCAACAGTTACATAGGATTGCAGATTAAGCTAAAGCTATAAATCCTTTTCATATAATTCCATTGGAGTCACGTGGTTTCTTTGATTTTAAGAATATTGGTGACTGTTAACATTAAATAACGGCACATTTGAATGCACAATGTTTAAAGTATCTCGATTTCATCCATCTCAAACAGCTATTAAAAGAACTTGTATGCCATTAAAGGGTGCGGTTTTTTTGTAATTTTAAAGAGAGGAAAAGCTGGCTGATGTAGAGCAACATGTGCTTCCTCTGAAAGTTCAACCCCGTGTATCAGGTGGGGGGAAAGAAAGAAAGAAAGAAGGAAAGAAGGAAAGAAAGAAAGAAGGAACGAAGGAAGGAAAGAAAGAAGGAAGGAAAGAAGGAAGGAAGGAAGGAAGGAAGGAAAGAAAGAAAGAAGGAACGAAGGAAGGAAAGAAAGAAGGAAGGAAGGAAGGAAGGAAGGAAAGAAAGAAATAAAGAAAGAAAGAAAGAAAGAAAGAAAGAAAGAAAGAAAGAAAGAACTCTCCTCCATGTTGCCATTCCCTCACGAAGAGTACACAGAATTTTATGAGACATGAATTCCAACCCCGCGAAAGAATGAGAAACTAAACTGTTCCTGTCAATTATGAGAAGAAAATATGAAGATTGGTACTCTTGTAAATACTTCATAATACATTTTTTACCTCCGTTATTAATAACATATTTTGTTCTTAATAAGAGTATATGCACTTGCTAATTATTGATGTTGTTTTAGCAATTAGTTTCCTCTAAAACCTGAAATAAAAAGTAAAAAACAGTTTGAATGGCACTTGTAACTGATTTTTCATCATATAGCACATAGAACCTTCTTATTGCTATTAATTTTTTCTCCCTGATCTTGCACTTTTCTTCTTAATCTGTAACATTTGGAGAACGGTACTTAGAACGTATGTCATTTCCACTCTTCAAAATGCTGAATATTTCTTTCTGAGAGAGAGTTTAAGCTTAAAAAAAAAAAAAAAAAAAAAAAAAAAAAAAAAAATCGCACACCCGCATACACATATTTCACATTTTATTTCCCTGTATGTACAAAAGCTATTAAAATTAAGTTTTTGTTCTCAATTAGCACCACCTGTTCTTAATATGAAAAAAAAATTATTTACGTACTGAAATTTGGAAACCGTCTATTCTCAAAATAGCCATCGCTATACTTGCACCAAAAAGGCGTTTGCAAAAGTATTCCTAAAAGATTTTGACATTTCTAAATAATTCATTTTTAAGTTTAAAGTGTCTAGATCTATGAACTGTGCATCAATGGTTAAAATATGTATACTACAAATGTAGTGAAAATTGTTTTCTAAATTTTAAATACTTTATCCCACAATATTTTTTAAAAATGTTTCTATTCAACATACGAGTATAACTATAAAAAGAAACTAAAAATGTTGGCTACTATAAAATAATATCTATCCAAAATTATGAGCAATTATTTTGAAAACTGTAGAAGTTATGATGTAAGCAATTGAAAAATACATGACAGAGAAAATCAGCCACAAATTTACAGATTTGAGTAACGACAGCTGAGGTCCTGATTTGCAGTTATCGGTTTTGTTTTCAGCAGAACTTTAAATTAAGGTTTTTTCTTGCGATATTGCAACTTTCTTTTACCTATATTTGGTTATACTTAATCATAAACATAGAATAAATTAAAAATCTAGCCACCACATGCTTACATTTTTAAAATTAACAAAAACACCTGAACAGTTACTTCTTGTTGTAACAGGTTTTATCATGGTGCTAACTAGTTCGTCACACCATTACAATGAAATAAATTCAGCTAAAGTGCAAAAATTCAATTATAAAATATAAAACATATTTAAAACTCCTAAATTAAGGACCGGGGCATGATTTAAACGCATATTACGCGGCTGGTTTTGTACAGGTTGAAAAAAATGTTTCACACATATGAAGCTGAAAGTTTCTTTTAAATTAACATGAAAAAAAAAAGTATTTTTGACCCTGAAAGTGTTCTTAAACTCCGGGAAGCACAGTCAAGGTTTCAAAGCTGCAGACTTTCTTTTATGAACTGTATCCCAGATGAATCCTAATAAAGACCGTAAATGGGTTGCCGATATGGACCATGACTTTTTAAAACGCCAAAGTCAGGATTTGAGGAAACCTTTCCGTGTTGATGCTTTAGATTCTTCAGTTCATTTTGTAATAAACAGATTTCGGGCGCCTGAACGTGCTAGAAATACAAATTGCAAAATATTGCGCAATGTATTCGGCGAGAAAGATGTTATAACAATGGACAGAACTTGGAGATTTCCTTTACGAACTGCGTCAGGACTTCACCATTCTGTACAAAGAAGGCGATTCTGAAATGAGGCGCAGATTTTGGATTTTCGGATCTAATGCCCGCGTCTCATATCTCTGGATAACTTTAAAAAATATACGTCCAAAAATATTTAGGTTAGCTATCTTTAGGTTTGTCACACTGCTTTCTACATGTGCATAGTTGAGTTAGTATTACTGTGGCCAGTGATCGAAATTTGACATTGATAGTCATTTTCTTTGCTGTTGTGAGAGTGTAAATATGGGCGTTCCACTGGAAGTATGCACCAAGGAGGGGCAAAGAGCAATGATCTAATTTCTCTGGTCGGAAAAAGTGTGTAGAAGCTGAAATTCATCGGGGACTTTCAGCATAATGCGGGCGTAGTGGTATGTGCATAGAGTGTGGGTGGATCGAGAAGTTTAAAATTGGTCGGACAAGCGTGACGCCCGGAGAGGGAAAAGGACGCCTGGCAACCTCCACCAATGACGAAAAGAATCAGCAAGCTCGAGAGATGGTTTGCCATCGATGAGGTATCGTGTTCTCAGCTTGGTCTATCAAATCATTGGAGGAGACATGCTCGGGTTCTATAAAATCCGTGCGAGATGGGTGTTAAAAAGAGTTTACCGCAGAGCACAAGCGCAAACTTGGTGAGATTTGCCCTCGACCGCTGCAGTAATGAAGGTACAGAATTGTCACAGTGAATGAAACTGTGGCCTATTATATGAGTCAGAATCCAGACACAGAGTATGCGGTGGAAACACCCGAGATTGCAACAAAGAAGAAATTCAAAACTCGTTCTTCTGCAGAAAAGGGAGGGGATGTACTCAAAACATTTCTACTGGGTAACTACCCGCAAAAGGGGTATACAAGCAACAGTGCAAGATACCGCTTGATTGTGTCTTGCTGACTGTCGCAATCGTAAAGCATTTGTTCCCGGTCGTGCGTTGTGTTGTTTGTTTCTTGATTCGGCAGTATACATTAAGTGTATTATGCCTCGTGTATTTACAACGGCACAACGATTCATATGTGTTAACTCAGTGGTAAAATAATCCTAGAAGCAGTTTCTTTTGAGCATAGTTGATTGTATTATTATATGAGTATTACACTAACCCTTTTCTTCAGAGAATTGACCGACAGGGAGCGAGATCATTTTTTTCAACAGGCCTCTGCCAATGCTTACAGTGCGAATAATTCCACGAGAGCAATTCACAGCGCGTTTCCACAAGATAGAGATTAGTAGGGATTTGTGGCCCCTGTCTCCCGATTTAGCAGCCTGCGATTATCATCATTGGGGTACATTTAAAAAATGTCAGGTACAAGGCAAATCCGCACACCATACAAGAACTCAAGTAAATATTCGCCAGGAAATTGTCCAAATTTTTCAAAATAAACTACAGCGAGTGATGAAAGAGATGCCAAAAATGTTTGGAGAATGAAGTCGGGCAGTTTCAACATCTCACTTGATAATTTGGTGAGAACTGAGCATCTCAAATGACTTGTGTATTGTTGTATGCTTGGTTAGTTTTATTGTTTTACCCTCCTGTTAATCACCGAAACCCTGCTGCCCAGCTAACCGGCTAACAAACGGCGCGCTCGCACATACGTAAAAATACTCCAGGGGAAAACAAAACTGGTCGCACGGTACTCTCTCGTAACACATGTTTATTTGCTTTGGCACAGGATCGAACTGCCCCAACTTTGTGCAACACGATACTTTTGTTTACTTATACATTTATTTTGGTGGCGAAGAGCAGCTAGACAAGCAGGTTCTCCAAGCCCCGGTGCACGCCGCACTTTTTCCTTAGTTATAGGCACGACGGAATTCAAGCAATATTTGCTTTCTACACACGCCTCGTATAAACATCGCGTCTGAATGAAGAGAGACACACACATACACGTGCTGTCTGCCCCCATACTTCTCTATCCATCACGCTATTCACTGACTCCACACTTTTTATATTGAAAATCTATCGGTTTTTCTGCTTCCGGCCCTCGTTGCTTGTGTTGATGGAAAAAGTTTTCTTGGAAGTGCGGAAACACTGTGCTGTCTCCAGGGCGGTGTTGCTCAGTGTATGATGCAAGATACTATTTTAAGAGTGCCCATTTCTCACGTGCTACTTGGGGACCGTCCTCATCTTCTCGCTTTGACGCTGCAGATTTGTTCACAAAGCATAACGAGCGTAAGCCTCTATGGAGGAAAAAACAAACAAACAAACAAATATCGCAATCTGAAACACTGTGCCAAGAACTTATTGTGGATACTCTTTAAAAAAATAAATAAAGTATGCAAGTTTTGTACCGAAGAATGCACCTTTCCAACCAAGGTATTTAAATGATGCAAAAGTGCATAGATTTATACACCGCAGCATATACTGTAGAGAGAGCTGAGAATTTCGCGGGTTCGAACTCTAGTATGATGTTCCGTGATTGGGTTTATTATGTGTATTCTCCGCCAGATGACTCTGTATACATAAAGGGGAGGCAATCATTGAATACAAACCGACAGCATTTATTGCTACCTTTTTAATACATTAAAGAGCAATCAGGCTGTTCACGTCATCGAAACCCTAATAAACAGAACCCGGGAGTTAGGGAAAATGTGTTTCTATCTAGGTCGGTATATTTGAGAGTCAGGTAGCAAAGGAACATGTTTCCGTACATTGGTGGAGTCAATTTTTGTTTCGGTTTTTTGCTTATTTTAAAGTTTAATACCCCCCCCCCTTTGATAGTTATGGAGTTATCGCATTTTAAAAAGTACACAAAGAAATTAAATACATCCAAGTGAAAAAAAAGTTACAAAAATTAAATGGCATGCTCACAAAAAGTCTATTGATAATCTTTTTATATATTTATTTCTTTTCAGGCAGTCTAACCTATAAGCTCTTTAAATAGTAGAAATTTCATTAGTAAAAGGAACCCTAAGTTACCTCGGGCACACGAATACTAGGAATTAAAGAGGATAAGGGAAGTAGTATAGATTTGAATAGTCCTGGTGAATGCCCTTATATCGATCTGCACGTGACAATTCTAGGACATTTGTGGAGGGGGTAACTTCTCAGTTGCATGAATACAACAAAGAATTGCAAGCGAGAAAGATGAGGGCGGTACAGCTGTGCAATAAACAGTCCCTACAATGTGTTCAGTACGGAAATAAGAGATATACTAGCCTGATTCCCCTATAAAAGCATAAATAGAAATTGAACTCGACCACTGCGCATCTTTCACTCATTCACCAGGACTATTCAAAACTACTTTACTTTGTCTTGATCAACATTTCCATGATGTCCAGAAAAGTGAATGTTATGTTGTAACTGGCATGAGTCCTTTCGAACGACATTGTTTTAAATATGCTCCAATCGCTTCAGTGGAAGTAGAACGTTCTGTATCTAGATGAAAAATGTTCTCTGTGACAAGCGGCTGATTATGACAATTGATACCTTGAAAAAACATCTTGTTGCTGCTTGTAACCAAGAAAAGTTAGCTCAAGTACTTTAATTATGTGACAAAGAAATTATTAAGTATCTTAAATACCATTTTTCGTTAATAATGAGCTATATTAATTTATTTTCACTTTTATTAAATGCCTACTATATTACTGCCTACTTTCATCATTTTAAGAGCGTTTTTGCTTGCCTATTTTAACCAAAAATAAATGCCTGAACTTCTAGAATATGCTAATAATGATTATTGTTGAAAGTAATTATTCCAAAATATTTATTACTCACGCTAAAGTTTAAGTTCCCGATCGATGGCGGTTGGCAATTATGTTGGCACAGTCTGTTCTTGTGAATTAAAGCCTGCGATAAATTTCTAGTTGCACAGGTTACGATAATACAAATTTGATGCTGAATCAAATTCCTCTGAGTAATATTGACTAAATGACCCTAGAAGTTCCAAATTCATACTTTTTTTTACTATTAGAAAAATTTTAAAAACACTAATACGTGTTGCATTGATTAATAATTAATACTGATTTCAAGTTATGTTAGGCTGTTCTTGTGAGGCAAAAATACTGCCAAGAAAACACACAGAAAAATTAACAACTCGAGGTACGATATGTGCAGTAAATTCTTGTGAATAATTAATTATTTCAGTTATTATTTTTGCAGTTTACATGATAAAAACATTAATATACATGTCGGTTCAGATTATCTCTCGCATAGTACGTGAGTTGTGAACATGTATACAATGCGTAAGAATTACTTTCAGAAAAAGCAGCATGCCATGATGTATTTTATAACACGGAGTTCAAGGTAAGTGTGAAGACATGTCTAAAATAAAGAGTACATCTGGTTGTGCACTTAGGGTATATTAATATTTTACTTCTAGTCTCTTAGATTTCTTGCATTTTCTTAAAAGCCCACTGCTCGCTAAGAACGGATTATGAACACGTAACTAGCAACAGCTTTTCAGAGAAAGTCTTACATAATGCAGGTTGTGAGACTAGCTTGAAATTAGTGCTCGATGTCTTGATTAAATCACTTTGAAGCAGTGACTGACGTAAGCAACAGGGAAATGCTCACTCATCTGTTTTTCCCACAAGAGTGCCTGCTTGCCTGCCGCACTTCAGATGGCGAGTGGCAAGCCTGTCTGTCACCGTACGTCCTTTCAAAAGATATCGGCTTTAAGTAATGTACAATATATTTACATGCAACTTAATCCGGACTCTTGAATCATAAGAGTAAGTTAGGTAGCGTTAATCATAAAACATAAACCGCCACAGGTTGCCGCGGTCGTTAAGGCGCGTACTCGTGAACGGGAGGTTTGAGGTTCGAATCCCACCAGGACCGTTCTCCCTAAATGAGTTTTTTTTTTTTTTTTTCTAGTTTTCCTCAGTCCTCATAAATTGCAAATGGGAAGGTAATTCTAAACTTCTATAACGTTTCCTTCCTTCTATAACGTATCATCAGTGTCCAGCACCTCAGTAGTAAAAACGGGCAATAATCACTATTAAAAAATAAATAAATAAAAATTAATAAAAATGAAAAATAACAAAAGAAACACAAATGCTTTTTCTTTCACCGCTTGTGGAGCATTTTAAAATAATACTACGGTTTTATTTGCGTATAATTAGATCAATTGGAAATGTATAATACTTAATTCATGCAATCTTAATTAATTACACTATATGACAACATAAATAATAATAATAATAATAATAATAATAATAATAATATGCACAATTCGTCAGAGAAAACAAAAATATTAGCTATCAAAAATCCACAACCATTAAGTGCAAAATTATAATGAACAATAGAACAAATGAACTGTCTAAAAAAAAAATGACTAGAGACGGGATGTTTAGGTATTACAAAAAGTAGAAAAACGCGTGCAAGAAGGCACTTAAATTACAAAATAATGTAGGCAGTAAAACTGTATTACTATTATCATCGCATCATCACCAATATTATTTCAATGCATATATGTATTGAACAAACCATTTGACATAACTTGTTACTAGTGCGATGCATGTGGCAGGGCAAAGCTAGTACTTGGCATTACAACATGGTTTCTCTATATTAAGTTTTCTTATGTTGAACGAATCATAGGCAAGTTTACTGGTGACTAAAAATGAATTTAAACTCAATGATCATTATATTTGCAAAAAAAATTGAATTTTTAAATTAACTGAAGGGTACAGAGGAAAAACAATCATAGTCCATTTTGATGAAATTTGAGATATTGGTGCCAATTGATTGTAGATATATAGTACTACATTCCAACACATTCATACAAGAAAAAATGGACCTATCAGTTCAAAATTTGCAAAATTTTTGTGGTTCATGTCCCGGCCAAATTAAAAATGACGCATTATTTGCCTCATTCATGTTTTGGTTCATAAATACAACATATTTGAATCAGTAAAAGTGACTATTCCCATCAGAGGCTACAGTTGTATGGAGTGTGCCATGACATGGGTTTAATAAATTAAAAAATCATACTGAAATTGGGATTGGAATGACCATCTCAAAAGACGCCGCATTAAACTATTTCCCTTCAATATCATTGGGTGTTCCCATGAAATTTTTAAATCGTGGTGTTCGTTTCTTAATAAAGAATACAGAAATACATGTCCAACGAAGATAAAAGAAATATGAGAAATTGTAGCTGACAAAACCTCTTCTAGAACTATAACCAGTCGAACAACCTGCAATGACTCCAGGGAGTCCCATGTTATTGTTGACAAAATGTGTCGTACACAGACTGATGAACAGCCTGTCCCTTCCTATTCAAGTTTAATTCCACTTTCCAAGGAAAATATGATAACTACAATGCCTGAAGAGATTCTGTTCTAAAATTGCTCAGCTCTATTTTTCAAAGTTATCTGTGATAGACAATGAATAACTTGGCTGAATGATTATTTTCATTAATGCTTATATTTTCCTCAGCAAATACCTATCATAATTTGGTACATAATATAGTTAGTGAGCTTTGATTGTTTTAATCTACAAGTCTATGAACGTTGGCTTTTCATTGTTAATTAACATGAACAATTAACACATTTCAATAATTTCAAAGAAGGGTCTGTTACAAAACTACCTTAAGAACTATTCAAAAAAAATTTTCTATATATCTAATGTGCTTAATTTTGTAGCATTCTTAAACTTTCAATTACATTGCTGTAAAAAGTGGATTTTGATTGTTTTCCCATTGTACCCATTTAGTTTCCTGAAATTCGTGCAATTTATTTGTGGTGTATTGTTAATTACTGCAAGTGATCTAAATAAAGCAGTTGACTGTGTTGAGCATGATATATTATTGACAAAACTTTCTTATTGGGGCATGCCCTTCATTTTTTTTAAATCCAAATTTATGGATGGTAAATAATATGTTGAAACTAGAGAGGGTAGATCGAAGTATAAAGAGATTCAGATAGGTGTGCCTCAGGGAGTCGGTATTAGACCCTTTGTTGTATATTATTATGGTTAATGACTTACCGATACAGATTACAAATTCTTATACCAACCTGTTGGCTGATGGTAATACATTTTTTAGCGTAAATTCTAATTTAAGTTGTATTAAATCAATGATGGAATGTTCTATGGAGCAGGCTAGAAACTGATTTAGAGTCAGTGTGTGTGTGTGTGTGTTTTTTTTTTTATTAAATGAGGATAAATCTCAAACATCTTGCCTGAGTATTACATCATGTAGTTTGTACAGATATGGCGGATACTCGAGATACTAATTTATTGGATATTGTTACAGAGAGGAAATTACCTTAGATACCTTGGAATTCACATATAAATAACTTATGTAACAGATTGTCTGGAGCTTTGATTTGCTCAAGAGTTTTAAGATGTGTTGTACATGAATACTACATTCATAGTGCACCCCCCCCCCCCAGTCTATACTCTAATACAGTTTGATTTTATGGGGTAATGGTAGTGGTATAAATGATGTTTTGTTGAATTTGATATACATCATCATTTAAAGCACATTCTAGATCTCTGTTTGCTAAAATGAAGATTCTTACTGTAACAAATTTATATATTTTTCAGTTTACTTTATGTAAAAAGCATGCAACTAGTTATGGTACCAGAAATGAAATTCACATTCACAATACGAGAGGTATGATATGATAGTATATATTATCACGAACTGAGTAGGTCTTTAATAAAGAATTTTGATGTTATGGGTTTACAATTTTACAATGTTTTAGATGCCAGGGTGCGGATTCTTGAATTTTAAACTATTTTGTTCCTTGTTGGCTAACTCTGATATTATAACAATTATACGTTTCTTTAACATGGGAATCACATTGTTGAATTTTATGAAACCTAAAAATGGGTAAAATTATAGTTTAAAAAATTAAATTTAAATAGTCAATTTAAAATATTTTTAAAATTAATTTCGTAATACCAATGTTGCCAGCTAAGTTCAAGGTATTTTTCTCAAATGACTTTCGAACAGCCTTTTTTTATTGCAAGTCACGTTCTGTTAAAACAATACTGTTGGATGTAACTTTTATTTAGAAGCAAACTGAATGCTTTATTAAGAAGCTAACACCTCCAGTTTATTAACAGCTACAGAAAGATACCAAAAGGAAAAGTTTCTAAAAGCTGCTTGGTTAGACTGTGGATCCCAATTTTACCATAGATACTAAAGACTTAGAAATGTTAAGTAAGTTTAGTGGTTTACAACTTAAAAGAGTGCCCTGATGTTATAGAGTTGGAAATTTTAAGTGTTTATGTAGTTTTTTGTTTCAGAACGATCGAAAATACAAGTAAAATGAAAGTAAAATAAATTCATATTATCATATATTTCTTTCAATGTGCTTATCCTACTTAAGATAAGAGAAACTTTAAAAAAAAAAAAAAACCTAAAAGTGTTAAAACATAAAAAAGCTTAACAAGTTAAAAAAACACCTAATTCAGGGTTTATAAAAATATAAAAATCCATACAATAGTGATAACAGTGTGTGATAATGTATTTAAGCATAAGTTTTATAATTGGTTAGTTGATAATCCTTTGTATAAGGCAGGTGAATTTTTTTTACTTTAAAACTGTGAATTTAATATACCCTGTATCTGACTTTGTCTATTGTAAATTTGTTTTGCTTAATGACAATAAATATTGATGTTGCATAATAAGGAAACAATTACAACAATGTTTTTTGTATTTTTAATTATTTATTATTTATTTTCCTCCCTAAAGATATATATACACCCTTAAAGACACATTGGAACAGCACATAAAGCCGAGTCATTCTAAAAGTCATATTTTAAGGTCTTCGTACTTAGCACTACAGAGTCGTTAAATTTTTTCGAAATCCAATGCAGCATTATTAATCATTTTTAGTGATAATTATAATAGGTACGGTAGGGTTTGGCATTTCAAACGTTTTAACAACTCTCATTTTCTTCCATACACACACAAACTGAATCTTTAGCTTACTCCGGAGCTATGGTTTCCTGTCTTCTCTTCGCAGTCTAGCACTTTACTGTTAAGTAACTTTTTATGGTAATGCATAAAGAGATGGCATCGATCGCTGCGTCTTAATGAACGAAAATGACCGTTGGTCTTGAATAAGTTACTTTCTTAAAACACTGTGCATCGCTGAAATGGATTTGTCGGTTAAAAATGTATGAAGTTATTTGCTGACGTAGTTATCGAATTAGTCACACATATTAAAATATTTAGAACTTGCTACCTAATTTAATTAGACAATCACATTTTCGTAGACTTGTGAGTCAATTGTTGGATAGCCTTTGAATTTCTTCTTTAAGTTCAGGAATGGTTGGTATGGGTTTATTGCAAATCTTGGATTTTACAAATCCCCAACGATAAGTCACATGGTGTAAGATCGCATGACCTTGGTGGCCAATTGCGATCACTGTTGGGCTAAATCAGCCGCCCATGAATTTTCTGCTGTAACAAATCAATAGTTTTGCGCGCCGGATGACACGTAACGGCATCCTTCTGGAATCTCAACAACATCAAAGTCCATGGCTTCAAACTGATGCCACAAAAATGCTATCATCTCGCGATAACGTACACCAGTTGACAGTTGCTGCACTTCGAAGAAGTGCGGCCCAATAATTCCACCATTCCATAATGCACACCACACAGTCACTTGTTGAGAATAAATTGACTTTTCTTCACTAACGGGAGGGTTTTCCATGCCCCATATGCGGGAGTTCTGCTTGTTTGCATACCCATCCAGATGAAAATGCGCCTCGTCATTGAAGATGACTTTCTTAGCAAAATCATCGCCCGCTTGCACATTTCATCACGACTAACTCAATGCTAACCGGAATGTGATTATTACAGAATGTGCTTCAGAGGGCGTTGCCAACCCAACGGGAATAAACTGGCGCGCAATTTAGATATGCGATATTTTAGAGACATTCTTTATTAACAGAGCGCATGTCTCAAGGTGGTCGTTTGAATTTACTAAAATTACCACCGCGAATATTTCTGAAAAAAGGGGTGCTACTGATGTTCACCGAAATCAAATGTAAACAAGGGCTCATAAATGTGGACCTTAGAAATACTCCAGAATTTATTAGAAATGATACTTTTAGCACAAAGTTCCCTTTTTTATTTTCAATAGAAAAATGCCTACTGACTTCAGGAAAATAAAACTATACGAGATAAGAATGTCAAGCAGGACTCTAGGTAAAACAGTGTATGAGATATCGTCTATGTAGAACTCGGAGTTGCAGACCCTTTTTGAAGAATTTCCATATATATTAGGCAAAATGCAATACATTGCCCTGATTGTTAGGCAAAAACAGTACACGCATATTCGCATTTTGTCTACAAATTAGGGAAATTAACAATATATTGCAGTTTATCCTGGATGTACGGATATCTCTCAGCGTACACAGTACAGACAGCGAAATGGATTAACTGGTTGACGTAAACTGGAGATATTCTCTCCCTCCAAGTCCCATTACCCCTCGCCAGTAGGTTTCGGAGGGATTACCCACTTTCACCTCCTTACTGCCATGCTTCTATATTCACTACCACACTGTGTCTTACAAAGTATCATTTCCGAAACGTTCACTTGCAACATGCACTTAAAGGACTGTCTATTTTAATCAGCTAGACATTTCGCTGTTTGTACGGTGCGATAAATTTTTGTGGGAGTGTATTGCCTATGGGCGAGCGGCCTGCGTTACCGATCAGCTGGGTCTCGGTGATTAGCGGGAGGTTAAAACAATAAAACAAACGAACCATACAACAAATCACAAATCAATTTAAAAGGCTCATTGCTTACTAAATTATCAAATGAGGTGTTCAAACTGCCCATCTTCATTAACCACATATTTTGGCCACTCTTTAGGAAATTATTCACCACTCGCTGTAGTTCATTTTGAGCAATCCGGCCATTTTGCTGGCGAATATTATCTTGTATCGTGTGCGGGTTCGTCTTGTACACGGCATTTTTTAATTTACCCCAGAGACGATAATTGCAAGCTGTTAAATCGGGGGACCAGAGGGTCAAAAATCCCTATAATAATTCTGTCTTGTGGAAACACACTGTGAATTGCTCTGTTGGAATTATTCGCAGTATGGGCAGTGACAGAGTCCTGTTGAAAAAATGCATGATCACGCTTCCTGTTGATTATTCTCAGAAAAAAGGGGGGATTAGCATAATATCCACATAATTAACAAAATCAACCGTATGTTAAAAAAAATTGATCCTATGATTTTTTCACCACTGAGTAAACACATATGAACGTTAGTTGTGAACACGCGAGGTGGAATACACTTTATGTATAATGTCGAATTAAGAAACGAACAATACAACACACACCCGGGAACAGCTGCGCTACTACCCGACAGTCAGCAAGGTCAACAATAAGCAAACATACTTGCTATCCCCTCTTCGGAGCTCGCTCATGGGAAGAAAGCATTACTGATTCTACTCCAGGTAGCACAGCATTCTTCCTACATGCTTTATATGTGGATGATGTCTGCTATTTCAGCATTAGTTAACAATGCCATCTTCTCTAGCACATCCAGCTCGTTCTACTTATCGCTATCGAGGTCATTAAGGCACAAACTCTTGAGCGGGATGTCCGGGATTCGATTTTCATCCAGATGCTTTTCCCAGATTTTCCTCCATTTTCATAAATGACAAATGCCGGGAAGATACCCTAAATTTAGGCCTGGAACGGTACCTTTCTTAAAAAAATATTTTTTCCCAGTTTACTATTTCTCAGTCTCACCACCTATGTTAAAATCTATAAAGAAATGTCGGCACATTCTTTGTCCAGTAGCTAAGCAGTTTAATGGGGGCAGACAACTCTTAGTTTATTATGTCTAAAGCCGGAATTTTAGACCAATTCAAGATAAACTGCAACATACTGTTGACCATTTCCCTATATTGCGCAACAAATGCGAACAATCATGCACAGTCTTTGCCTAATGATTGTGGGATTTATCTAAATGGGGTCTTCAAGTTTGAAACGTACTTAAACTACTTGCCAGACTCGTGTCAAAAACCAGTTTGCGCCCTAATCTCATCTAGTTTTATTTCTTAAAGTCAATTGCGCTAGAAATATTTATGCTAATAATTGTTGGCATCGTTGTATGTGCTCTTGCCTGAAGTTCATTTTGGGGAACACAGAGCATCACAGCACCTTTTGTTTCAGAAAGATTTGCGGTAATAGTTTTCGATTCATTTAATCGTCATTATGTCGCCTGGGCAATTTGACCTTCAACGAAGACAACATACAAATGCATTGGTGGCAAGATCGAGCGAACATGAGCATCATGAAAGCTTGCACGCTTATTCCGTTCTCATTAAAAATTCAAGAGTATTCGTCTCTATATCCAGCGCTTATCTTGTACCAGTTGCTCCATCACAATTTAAAATTCTCTTTGGAGTGCGGCATTCTCCCCTCTCTTAAAACGCTCTGGCCAATTAGTTCGGTATTGATTTATTATACCAATAAATTTAAAAGCAATAAGTACCTGTCTCATGTCTTCACTTGATTTTCTAACCAACATCGCCTACTGTATTTCGATATTAGTAACTTCGTTTGAACAGGGAGCCGTTCACAATTTCTGTTGGCTTAAATAACCATAGTGTTTTTATTTCTTTTGATTACTCTTTGATTATGGACCATAATAATGGATCCATATTTCGACCACAATAAAAATACAAGTAAAGGTAAGTACTACTCTTTTAAATGATAAAAATATTTGCGCATTAGCGTCCCGCCTTCTCTGTTCTGAGACGATATATTTACGGGGGTCACTGCGAAAGTTAGAGATGAGGAAAAGAGAATAATGACCCAATTAAAAGGAATGTGGTAGCCCTATCACTTACGAATAAAACTGTATCTGGTAGCGACCCTCCCCACTGCCGCATTCCAGAGTTTGAGGGGATACAGCCCCTCCTATGCAAAGGCAGCCGGGCGTTACGATGGAGCTGGAGGGAGAGCATTTTCGAGCCGATTGTGATTCAAGGGTGGTTTAAATGAGTCCCAAAGTCTCGAGCGCTTCAACGGGCTTCTGGGGACCTTGCATCATCTTGGGCAACAGTTTTCCGTTGGTTTGAGGAATTTAAAAGGGACCGAACTTCACTACAAGATGAGGAAAGATGGGAGCTTTCGGCAACGACAGTGACTGAGGGAATCATTGTTGCTGTGGGGAGGAAAAAAAAAAAAAAAGGCAAAAATAACTGCGTAATATTTAAGAACATCGAGGCAGCCTTCCAGGTTGGATCGCCAGCAGTATCAAAAATCCTGCACGATCATCTCCTTGTCAGGAATGTTTCTTCCCGTCAGATTCACCACAATTTGCAGAGGCACAAAAGTGCATCCACATCGAATGGTGTGAAGAAATGCTACAAAAATTCGACGAAGGGAGCTCAAGGTGTTTCTTAAGCCATCATGAGTGATGAAACTTTTTTTTTTGATTGATTTATTTATGGACGCTCTTTAACATCTCAGGTCATCAGCGAGTCGGTCCTGGTGGTGTAGTGGTTACCATACTTGCCTCCTACACCCAAATCGCGGGTTCGAACCCGGCCAGGACCGATGGATTTTTTCGGGGCGTAAAAATCCTAAGTATGGCTTCCTTCGGAAGGGAAATAAAGCCGTGGGTCCCGTGTCGTACATTTGCGGCACGAAAAAGAACCTCAAGCCTGAAAGAGAGGCCTCTGAGCAAAATTTGTCGGCCGTTTCACGCCCTGTGTTGAATGGGACGCTGATGACCGTAGATGTTAAAGAGCGTCCATAAATAAATAAATCAGAAGGTCATCAGCGTCCCATTCAACTCAGGGCGTGAAACGGCCAACAAATTTTGCTCAGAGGCCTCTTTTTTCAGGCTTGAGGTTCTTTTTCGTGCCGTAAATGTACGACACGGGACCCACGGCTTTACTTCCCTTCCGAAGGAAGCCATACTTAGGATTTTTACGCCCGAAAAAAATCCATCGATCCTGGCCGGGTTCGAACCCGCGCTGTGATGAAACTTGAATTTACCAATTTGACCAGAAGACCAAACGATACTCGGCAATTTAGAGCTTTCCAGATGACGATCCACCAGCGAAAGTGAACAGGGGACGAAATGTTAGGAAGGAAATGATGGCCACATGTTTTTCCTAAAGTGACCTTGCGGCACAATTCCTCTGGAAGAGCAAAGGACGGTTACTGCTCAGTGGTAAACCACAGTCTGCCTGCCGAAAGTTTCGACACGCTCCCACCAGCATCACTATCCAGTTCCTGGAGTACACAGAGGCCAGGCTCGTGACTTGTCCACCCTACAATCCTGACCTGGCTCCATAAGATTAGTTTTTCTTTCCGAGCTAAAATAATCGCATGCGAGGAAAGCGATTTTCCAGCCCTGAAGAGGTTTGTGGCTGCACATGAAAATGAAAAATTCACCCTTAAGGGAAATAAGTGGTTTTTTGGGAATGAGAAAGTGTATAGAGCATAGTGGAGAGCATTTTGAAAAAATGCAACAGTCGGGGGTAGTCTACCCATGCCCAATTTGACCGTGTCTCAAAACTTCCATAGTGACACTCGTACAGTGGTAAAGTCACTTAATGGAAAATGTTCAAAGTTTGCAAAGTCACGTCCCCCAAGATCACCCAACAACGTGTTCATATTTTATTCCCAATCTTTATTTTTTTGTATTCCGTAAAGCAGATTTTATAGGTGGCGCAAAGGGAACGATGTCCAGGACATCTGCATTTCTTTGGTACATCATTTGAAAAATAATTACTTAAATATCTACGTTATTAAAATTAATGTTATGGTATGCTTTTTATTTATTTACAACATAAAGCCCGCTACACCCTTTATGTCAAACATTAAATATCTATCAAGCAAAATACATACTTTCCCATGTTAATAGCTTTGCGTTTGTTTATAACGAAAGTTCGACACTAACAACATATCAACATCCCCTCTAGCGTTTCCCTGGAGCATTACTGGAAGCAAAATTAGTACCTAATTTAATCTCCCAGACTTGTATGAGATCGTCAATATGCAAGTTGAAAACTGACCGTAACAAAGCATATCCCCTGCCTACCTCCACAATTAATTAATTCTCCCTTGTTTCTTTGGTGTTATGGTATCAATGGTTATTTACTTTCCACCTATTGCTTTTAGTAGGTGTTGTGGGATGCCTTTAGTGGGTGTGGTGGGATGCCTTTTTTTAATCGGATATTCCAAAGTGTGCGCATCAAAGGCTTTCTCAAAGGATCACAAAGGCCAATAAATCCATCGGTTAAATTTTCAAATAAATGTATTACGGTAAATATCATTTGCACATAATCTTGTACAACATATTCGGTTTTTAAAGTCAGTCTGGTTGGCAAAAGCTCAGAAAGTTTTTAGACATGCCCTTCCTCCAAATATTTAATTCAAAATTTATCAACGCATCTTCTTAAAGTATTCTCCCTCAGCCTCTATACATCTTCCCATGCTTCTGAACCACGAGTGAAAGCACTGGTGCCAGTCGTTCTCATCTATTGTTCATCTCCTTTTCGTATGCTGCAACAGCATCTTCAATGATGAAAACCGTTTTCTCCGCAATCGGTTCTTCACCGTAGGGAACAGGAAGAAGTAACACGGCGCCAGGTCCGGGCTGTAGGGAGGCAGTTGAACAGGCCATCTGGAGAAAATCCAACATCACATGGGCAGTGTGGGCAGATACAACAAGATGCCCCTCAAGTCAGCTCTTTTCGCTTTTCCCACAAGTTGGTCTAGGGTGAAATAAATGCTTGTGACTTAACTTCCTTCGTTTTATTGGTTCATGCTGTTTTCATTTACGTGTTATGCAGTATTTCCACAAATAATCTGCTTGATTATAAGCAGCCATAATTTGGTAATAATATATGTTACAATCTATATATTGCAGTCTTTAGAAAGAACTCAAAGCATTTACATTTTGAATATTGCGAGTGTCTCATTGCTGGTAGTAACAGTAGATGTCTCTTAAACAAACACAACGCTTAGTTTTCTTAGCAACAGTAACAAATATCATGGCGACCCCACTGCCGTGTTTTGGAAGACGGTAATACATATACCCTTTGACACACACACACACACACACACACACACACACACAAAAAAACAGCTAAGTCATTCCCAGATTCTAATTTCGATCTGAGAACTTAAGGGGACGCTCGTAAACGCTGTAGTCACAACGTGCATGCAGCGTGTGCACACTGCAGAAGGCGCTTTGCCTATAAACGTAACGATAACAACCATAAGAATCTGAGAGAGAACATGGAATAGAGTAACGGTGGCCCAGCGGTTTAGCAGGTATTGCTCTTGTGCGTAAGCTCCTGGGTTCAAATTCCATACATTTTTGTATGTTTATTTTTTATTATTGGTTTTATAAGTATATATACTGAGCATCATGTTGCATTAATATCATATTGTATTTTAATGTATCATATGAGTTTTATGAAATTACCTATGCACACACAAAAATAATAACAAACTAACGTATTCTTTGCAAATAACTAAACAAGTACATGAATATGAACATATTCTAAAGTGAACACACACAGAAATAAACACAAACTGATATCGGGTGCATGCATAACTGCCCTCAATCTTTGGGGCATAGATGATGTCAGATTTCTACAGTAGTGTGGACGAGAGGCTACAACATCCCAGGCTTCTTGAAGTTGTGCCTATTGTCATCTTTTGTCCTGCGAGCATACTGCATTGAGATAGAAGAAATACTGAAGAAAAAATATAATATTCATTATAATATGTGTGTGCTAATGTCTCATTAAAATTTTTTTAAAAAAAATTAAAAAAAGTTTCATGCCGGTATGCGAAACTGTGTTCTTAACCACGGCAACAATGCACACTCTGCCGCAGAACTTGTTGATTTGGTTTATTTAGACCTTGGCTGGGATTGAACCCGCGATCTTGGGTTTACGAGGCAATATGGTACCCTAGACCACCAGGACCGACTGTCACAGAGCTAACGGAACACACACACTAGTCAGCGTCTTTAGTGCTTGTCATAGAACACAACTGCTGCAGTGGCTACACAGTCTTGCTGGATATCTTGTGAAACACTGAAAGAGCATTAAGGGGACGTTTTCATCAAGAAGCACCTATTGATAAGAGGAATATTAAATGGCATTTCGATTTTTTGGAGAAGAAATACATATGCAGCTAGGGAAAAGAGCACTCAGGGTAACAGTCTGTCAATGTAGAAGACATGGAACCTATACAAGAACAATTTGAATACAGCCCTACGTAGAGCTAGCCGTGAAATAATAGAATTTTTCGCGATGCTCAAATTTCAAGCGTTAACAGCATTAAATGCGCAACAAATGAAGTTAAAGGCTGGTATGAATTGTTGCTGAGAGTTACAATGTTAAGTTATAATATTCATATGCTAAAATGTTACTAATTAACAGTATTCCGGTGCAACATGAGCACTCTGAGTATAATTATACGAGTTTGGTTGAGGTCAATGAATTTAAAATGGGGAACAGTGAAACTATAGCGGCGCAGAAAATATACTTGGTCCTCAGTGCTGATGCTTTGAATGAATGGACGGTACAAAGTTGATTTCCGAAGTTCCAAAAAGGCAAAGCAACCCTCGAGAATAAGCCACGAACAGAAAGACCAACAACAATGGATAACGAGGCTATCTGAGCAAATATTAAGGCAAAACACAATTAGGAGTGCGAGGATGTGCAACAGGAATTCAACGTCAGTGCAGTAACCATAAGACTACATCTCCATCATCTAGGAAAAAATATACACTCGGTCGCTGGTTGTCACATGAGTTGATAATGGTTCAGAAGGAGTCCGTAGAAGGATTATTTTCTTGATAGACTGCTTACATGCTATGAGAAATGAATCTCCTGAGACCCTCCAAGACTTGTCCTCACTGTTTGGCAGTCCATGAATACATCCCCACCACTACTGCACCAAAAGAAGTTTATGCTCCATGTTGCCAACCGAGCAAACAGCTGGAACGTGCCCATGAAAAGCTGAAAACTAAGGAGCCTGCACTCGTGAATCGTAAAAGTGGTATTCCTTTCCATTATGTTGGGGAATTCCAGTGCTCCCCCGGTACATTTTATACACATTGCACCCTCAGGATATATTTTTTCTATTTTGGGAAAATCACCCCGAGGACAGCAATTTCGAACCTTTGCTGCTCTGGAAATGGATTGACGGATACTTCGCTTCCCGCCCTAAGGAGTTTTATCACGAGGGAATTCAGTCTTCCAGCATGTTGCTAGAAAGATTCTCGATAACTACGGTGTAGAATTCTGCGTGCTCGTATGAAATTGCACCCTTACAAATTGTAATCGCTGCACAAGTTGAAGCCAGATCAAGAAAACGACTGGCTGTCTATGAACATGGCATTGATAGAGAATGATAAATGCTACCGATTAAGTGGCTTTTCATCTCATTGGAAAAATGAACATGAACAGGTCAGAATATTTGCATTATTTCCGCAATTGGTAGAGTATGAAGAGGGCAATGAATTCTTGTAGCGGCAAGACGCAGCTGGTATTGCTGGATTCGTGAACATCTGAATTATGTGCTATCAAAGTACCCATGAAGTGCTCTATAAGGACCACCAAGATCACCTGACTTAATTGCTGTCACGTCTTTTTATGAGGGTACGTAAGGATTTTGATTGCACCAGAGTATCACTGCTTCCATGGTCCATTAACATGGATATGATTGAGTGCGAACTGAGAATGAATGTCTGTTCTGCATCATGAGTTATTCATATCGAGTGTGTGAGGTGAGAAGGAACTTCTTTGATTTGCTTTTTCTAATGATGCCGGCAATGACAAGTTATAATCAAATTAGGTATTTGTTGCGCTTGTTCCATTGTAGAGATCAATGTTGAGAACTCCGCCTGCATCCCAAAACAAACACCATCAACTTTCAAGCATTTTTTAATCCGAAATACCCGAAAACCAAGATGCTTTCATTGCTTGAAATCGAGTTATTGTTTCTGTGTAGATATCCTCAGAATTTCATTGTATTCTGATTAGATATCGAGAACCCTTGTGATCAGCAGTCAAAAATCGCGGAAATCGAGCTGATAATTGTTCGTACTCAGAACTGTGCGATATGACAGCTATGGACTTCGATCTTGAGATTTATATGAGGAATTTCGCGGTCATAGTAGTTGCGGGAGTTGCTCGCAATTTAAAACTTTCAGCAGCAGTATTCCTTTCTTACCACTTGCGTCCTTATGGATTTCCATTGAGTTAGGCCTTTATTTCATCAGGTATTCGATTATATTTATTCATAACCACATGTATTGCTTCCGCAGTGTCTGAAAGCAAATGCTTTTTAATAAAATACATCATAGATTAAAATAAAATTAGAAGAGATCCCCAACTAAAGCTATACACGTCAATGGCCGTGCTATCTTTCTGTCATGGAAGTCAGAACTGGACAGTAAGTTAAAGGACAAAAGAATAGAAAGTTTAGAAAAGAACATTTATTTTTCTTAGAGCATTAACCGTATATAGGTTAATAGATCAAAAGAGAAGAATTAAAGATCTACAATCTGAATGATCAATAAAGAAATTAAGAACGAACTGGTACCAACATATAAGGAGAATGCCAGAGTGCAGGTTTGCGAAAATCATATTAATTATACACCCCCAAGGTTACAGAAATAGAGGCTTTTAAGATGAAGATAACTTTCTTGAAGTCGGAACGGTCCCACGGCCTAATTCAAGAAAATACATCGTTGATGTTGGATCCGAATTCATTTTAGTTTTCCTAAATCATTACTTCTGAATTCTTTCTTTAGAAAAGGTAACCTTCAATTGCTTGACTGTATTTCTCTGATCAGGGAAATCATTCCGAGAAGTGCAGCTGTTCTAATTTATGTGGTTTTTCTTAGTAGACAATCGAATTCAAATAACTCATCAAACTTTCATTCGGTCATTCTGTTAGCCCTCGCTACCAGCATTCTGTTCATAGTGCGATAGAGATCAATCTTGCTGAAACAAAATGCTATTTTGCAATTTGAAATAAACTGGTGTCAAATTCGACAATGCGATGTTTGTAGTTGATGCTTCTTGAGAGAAATGCAGCTCTATGTTGTATTTCCCAAACTGCCAGCCTAGTTCCTATTAAGAATGAGTAGGGTCCTCTTTAGTCAATGAAAACTCTAATTTAATATCGGAAGTTATGTTTATGAAGAACAAACGCCTTCACAGAGTAAGTACATAAGCCTCACCATAAAACATTTCTTTGCTCTGGCTGGCGTTTGATACCAACTCAACCTGGCACACGAAGAATATCTAATGAAGAATTCCCATCAGTTGCATTTTTCAGATGACCTGATTTTGTTAAATCCTTTAGCCTTCCAGTTACATGGATTTCTTTATGATCCGTATCACTGAAATGAGATTACGATCCGGATGCATATTATCAAATAAAAGAGATCGATGTCTCTCTCTGAAGCCATCACCAAAGGTCGAATTCGCTCTTTTTCGCTCGACAAAGCTACATGACCTAAATTTTCTCCGTTCTAATAAAACGCTTTCTGTATTATCAGAAAAGTGAGTCCAATTCAATATATATCTTCTTATGGACCTAAGCTTTGCTATTTTTTTTTCAATATCGTTAACGCATTGCATATTACTTTCCAAATATATCAATATCCCTTAATGTGACAATTCTTCACATTGCATTTAGAATTCCCTATAAATTACGCGTTTGGAAACGAAAGCGAGTAGTGTGTTTCACCTACATTAATGCGGTTTTTTTTAAACTTTCAACACACATATATAAGGTCCATAAGTTTCCGGCCTAACCCTTTTTTGTGCATGATAAAGACAAAAACTATATTTCACTTTTCAATATAGTTACCCTTTATTGCATTATACTTGTCATATCTTTGAATTAACATTTCAATTCCCCCTCCCCCAAAAATAGTCAGATGTCTTTTCTGCCAAATGGGCATAAACAGCATCCATCACTTCTTCGTCACACTTAAAACATCCTTTGTCGAAGTACGGTATTGAGTTTTGAGAACAGGAAATAGTCGCTAGGAGCCAGTCTGGGCTGTAGGGTGGATGGTCGATCTCCTTAAAGCCACATTTCTTCACAGTTTCCTTTGCAACAAGAGCTGTGTGCACAGACGCGTTGTCGTGAACGCGCACACCACATTCAGCTTTCCTCGCCTTTTCTCTTTGATGGAAGCACGTAGTCTGTACAGTAGGCCAGCACAGTACTCCCCATTTCTGTGGAGTTCCTCTCCTTGAAGTCAATGAAGAGTATTCCTTCACAGTCCCAAAAGATTGTAGCCCTGACCTTGGCCTTTAGAGCTTCGCCAAGTTTGCGCCACTCCATTGATTCTCTTTTGGAAAGGATCATAGTAGAGGAACATAGTTTCGTTTCCTAAAATAATGGTTTACAGAACTTCTCTCTCGATGCCATGGCACAGCTCCAAAAATGCCTAACAGATGACTCGTTGCTGCTTTTGAACTGCGGAAAGAACTCTAGGCATCCATCTTGCACTAAGCTTATTCATGTTTATCTGTAACTTTAAGTCGCCGGTCTTCCATAATTTCTCCTTCGATAAAAGCGATGTTTTCAGCAATGAGCACCTCCAAGGGCCGAGCTGCACGCACTTTGTCTTCAATGCTTTCTCGGCCCATTTGAAAAAGTTTGGTCCATTCTTTTACGGCAAAATATAGGGGGATGCTTCCCCATATACATCGCCCAAACGTTGTTTAATTTCATTTTGAGTAAGTCCTTTAGTGAAGAACTTAATAACAGCTCGATACTCTATTTTGAACATGTCACAATCTTCTACACATGGCCTTCTGCAACTATATCTGAACTGAATACGGCGGAGCGGAAGTTACAGCTGCAATTATTTACTTAACGTATGACAGCAGATAAGGATTTTGTAAAGGCGATAACCCTTATCGGCGAGGCCGCAAATTTATGAGCCTAACCTCGTAATAAGTAAGTATATATATACTTATTACCAATATAGCACCTATGTTTTATGCCCAATAGGTTATTTTTTTTTTTCGATCATTGCTTTTGCAAGGCAGAGCAATTTATTTAGAAATCCGAATTGTCGTGAACTGCATTCAAAGGAGTTTTATGGCGTATTTTGTTATGTTTCTAAATTTCATTTATGTTACTGTTTGGAATTATCAATTTGGATAAGATTGTACTGTTTAAGGATCTAATAACGGAGTATATCATAAAAAGAAAATACAAAGAAGTTCAGGGAAGAAACAAACCTCAATAACCTCGCCCCATATCATTGGGTTCCGAGTGTTCAGTGTTATCGTTTTCATATAAAAAGTTACACACTGCCACGAGATACCAGGAACTTTTTCAGCGTTTTCACTGTTGTTTTCTTACATCAAAGAATGAACAGAAACAATGAATGTGTTCTGTTTCTCACATTATTAACAATACCTGAGGGTACCGTAATTAATAAATTATGAATAAATAATATACTCTCACTTATGAACCCTATGTTAGCACCGTCACGGGCGGTCCTGGCCGTTAAGACGCGGACTCAGGAGCAATAGATTTGGAGTTCGATTCGCATCACGACCGTCTTCCTCGACTGGGGTTTATTCTAGGTTTTCCTCAGTTGTCATGTGCCCTAAATTTAGGCCTGGTAGGCAGGCAAAAGGCACTTAAAATACTGAAAATAGGTAATAATATAATTAAAATAGGTATTTATTAAAAGTGAAATAACATAACTCATTATTAATGAAAATAGGTATTTAAGATACTTAATAATTTCTTTATCGCTCAATTAAAGTACTTAAGCTTACTTTTCTTGGTTACAAGCAACAAGAATATGTTTTTCAAGGTATCAACTGTCATAGTTAGATACTTGTCAGAGAGAACATTTTTAATCATGGAAAAAGAACGTTTTACTTCCAATGAATCTATTTTGCAAGGACGCATATGAGTTACAACAGAACATTCACCTTTCAGGACATCATGGAAATGTTGATCAAGATAAGGTAAAGTAGTTTTGAATAGTTCTGGCGAATGAGCAAAAGATGCGCAGTGGTTTCTGGTCGATTTCATTTTCTGTTTATGTGTTTGTAGGGGAATCAGGTTAGTATCTCTCTTACTTATTGAACACATTGTAGGGACGGTTTATTGCACAGCTGTATCGCTGCCATTTTTCTCGCTTGCAATTGTATGTTACATTTATGCATCTGAGAAGTTACCCCAATCACTAATTTTATAGAATTGTCTCGTGCAGATCTATGCAAGGTTGTTCGCCAGAACTATTGAAAACTACAGTACTTACCTCATGCTATTTCCTGATATTTGTATGCCCGTGCGTTTCTTTCACTAATGAAGGTTCTGCTATTTAACGAGCTTAGGTGAATGGGTTGAGGAGAAAGTTTTTGATCGCTTGAAAAGAAATAAATGTATAACAAAATTCTCAATAGATATTTTTGTGAGGTTTGATAACTTTTTTCACTTCGATATATTGAACATCTTTATGTGATTTTTAAAGGCATAAATAACAGCAGAAAAAATTCATAAAGATTCAAAACAGACAAAATTAGTTTTAAACTTTAAAATACGTAACAAAATCCAAAATCTGCAAAAGGCAAAATAAGAGCTGGCCTCACCTGCCACAAATGTACTGAAACGTGTTCGTTTCTATCTGACTCTTAAATATTTTCACTCAGATAGATAAGGCATTTTGTCTAGCTTTCGGATTCTGGTGATGAGTGATGAATACTACCTCAGCACAACCGTGAAAGTCAGTGATAAGAAGATGAGTCAGGCTGACGTTATTATTCTTGAAAGCAGGTGAATTTCTTTAGAAGTTCTGGTCAACATTGCTATCATTGCCAAGTATCGCCAAGTTGTGGGGAAGATGGATGCACTCTTGTACAGTCTACATTTCGGCGCGGTATAACGATGAAGGAATATTCATCACTAGGCATCTGAAAGCAGAGGTGGTTTAAAGAAGACACCACACTTCTCTGTAAGTTCAAATGTCACCCTTTCATCGGAAAGGTTCTAGTGACTTTATATAAGAAACAATTTTGGAGTACTAACAGAAAAAGAGTTAAAAAGTGAGTTTCAATACTGAACCGCGGCAGAGAAATAAGTAAAGTGCTATTCTCTTTCATGATAAAACATGCCTCATAATGCCGGAAATTGAGATTTCAGATCTCGTAGAATCATCCTTACAACCCCAACCTTGCTCCATCAGATTATCATGCGTTTGCACCTCTGAAGCAGTCTTTGTGAGGGGAAATATTTGGGAGTGATGATTAAATCAATAAATGGTGCACCCTGACTACAGCACTAGCTAAAACATTTTCTGGTGGAATAAAGAAGCCGATGCGACAGTGTAAGAAATGCATTGAAAAGGAAAGTGATTAAGCAGAAGCTTACATATAATTTATATCGGAATTATATCATATCACCGACTTACAAAGACCTAAGGGTTGTCAGGGTTCTAACCAACCACACGAACCATTCTAATAATAGCTACACTTAGTGCTACAGAAGTAAAAATGATAGGTAGTCAGCCCATCAAGAGTTATCTGGAGTGTAAAAGTGCCCTGCATTTTAATTCATATATGTAACACGTGAATACAATTAGAATTATGTTGAAAACAATGACATTGTGTTATTTCTTTTTGTTATCCTAAAGTCAGACTGTAATTTTGGAAGCTAATTTGCATAATCACTTACGAAAATATGAAACGCTGTTGTTGTAAACATTTATATTTGGATAACTGTGCTTCCAAATACTTTACATAAAATGTAGAAATTTTACATTTCTTCTTTCCATACTCAAACGAAATCTTTTAGAATGCAACTATCAAAAGTGTAAAATGTTTAAAATCCAATTTAGGCGGTGGGGAGGGGGGGTTAAATTGCTTTCATCACGTATGTATTTCCTTTTCGTTTTGATGAAAGCGAATGGGAAATTATTACTATTAAACGATAAAGTATACACTCACAGAACATAAATATGATTTATAGTATCAGGTATAGCAACACTATGTTCACATAAATCTGATAAATTCCCTGCTTTCTCGGACGGACATGGTTGTTGATAGCCCTACAGGCATCCACACACAAGTGCTTTGCACAAGCCGAACTCCAACATCATGCAGGTGCATCCCCTTCAGGGCCCAAATTCGATTGTATCGAGCTAATGTGACGTCAGCAATCAGACTGACATCATAGTGCACTACAAACAAGAGACTAGCGCACACACCTTGCTGCCTTATCGAAATATCTGACAGTCGATATCGAATGCTATGGCACATAGAAGGGGATGTGCACCCCCTTTAGCCGATATCTAAAGGAAACAGCACGCCCGGTACCACGCTATGTAAATGCTAAAAGTATAAACTGATAGATAAATATACGCGTTTCTCACGACACCATTGCTTATTTTACAGTTTTAGCACTACATTACGTCAAATTTTTATTTTTATCACAAATAAAAAAGAACTTGTGCACAGGCGGGGAAAATGTAACAAATTAAGGAAAGTAGATGGTTGTTCCGTGCAGGCATCCATAGCTACCATGCATTTCACAAGTCAACATCACTGGAAATGTTGGAATGTGGGAGGCACGTAAGCCCCCACAACAAATCGCAAGATAATATCGTGAAAACATGTGGAGATGGAGTAGAGACCATCGAAACCTAAATAGAGAGGTTAAAAAGAGATTCCCGAGCAACTGTTTGTGTTATTTTGAAAATCCTTTCTGTAATGACACCTAACTGTGAAAAATGAAATCCTGCTAGCTGTAAGACTTGAGACATCAACTGTGCTAGCCTTCATTATCGTAGAGCGCTATAGAAACATCGGCAACTCGGACGGATATGCGTTGTAGGAGCTTCCTAAGCCACTGCAAGTACCATACAAGTATTTTCATTCGATTTAAGCAAACAACTTCCTAATGGCCAGCGTTGTGATGAAAATACTTGACAAAAATGAATTAAAACCCAATTTCCGTTCTTTAAAACATATTTCAATCTATAACATTTTTGATTGTGCTTCAGGCCCTTTATATTGCTTAACAGACACTGGGAGTGTATTTTCAAAGTTCCCACATTTTTGTATGAATTTTTCTTAAACATTTACTGTGATTGCATTGCTGTTAAATTAATGTGTATACCAAAGTTTATTCAAAATGGACAAATACTTTGCGAGCTATAAATTATGTCATATATTTTATATGTAAACATATTGCACGATCAAAATATCTCACGCGGCTCATGAGTTGAGAATAACTGGTTGGCATTTTTACAATTGGAGCTTTGAACTCCCGAACAATAATTGTATAGAAAGACATTTCAAACAAATTTGACGAGTTAATTGAATCTTTAAATTTATAAGAAATTTTAATCTTTAACAGTAATCTTTTTTCATAGAAAAAAGTATTATTATTGGTGTTAGCATGCATTTTGTCCTATAGAATGTTACAATGGATATTGCTGCACATTCTGGTAAATTTTAATTGAATTTAAACAAAAACTGTGACGCGCGGGACATTATGAATGTGTGAAAATGAAATGTTGAGCAAAACGCTGATTTTTTTTTTTTTTTAAAGGTAAATATGCTGGGTAACAGTTTGATTGAAAAGAATACCCGGAGCTCTTTACATGGCTGTAGAACTCGAAGGGAGGAGGGGCAAGCTAATGTTCACACTCTGTAGACGCCCAAAGGTTCAAAGAACCATTTGGAAAAAAAAAAAAAAAAAAACATTTTTGATCAATTTTGCTAAAATTTCATTCTCAGTGTCCATTTATTACGGTATATATGTAATTTATTTTCCTTAGAATAGTTGGATTTACGGAAATACTTTATTTTCATACAGTTTATGTGCTTTATAAATCTGTCATCATCAATATATAAAATATATTTGTGAAATTAAGTTGAAATGTATTCAACCGTTTTTCGTGTTTAACTAGGTTGATGTGCTTTAGTGAGGTTAATTGTATTTAATTAATTTTATATTTTAAAAATTAATTTGACATGTATGTAACTAGTTTGACGTATCTAAAACTAGGTTGGTACGCATGTAACAAGAATGACATGTTTTTTGTGAGGTGAAATGTATTTAATTAATTTAATGTGTAAAAGTAAATTGACATGTATTTAACTGGTTTCATATATTTTACTAGATTGATATGTTTTCAGTGAGATGAAATGTATTTAATTAATTTAATATGCCACCAGGACTTTCCTCCCTGACTGAGGTTTTCTTCAGTCTTCATAAACTAAATTACTAAGGGGAGGTACTGTAAACTTGGGTCTGGAACGCTTTCTTCCTTGGAAAAAAAAAAAAATAAATATGTCTCAGTTTATCATTCATCTCATGCAATATCAGTGTCCACCGCCAGTGACGCCTCTGAGGCCCCACAAAAAAAATAAAAAAGTAACATGTACAAAATTAAATTCATATGCATTTAATTTGTTCGACGTATTTAACTAGGTTTACGTATATCAGATTTACACGTTTTTAGTTAGGTGAAATGTATTTAATTAAGTTAACTGGCATGTAAATGTGTGTAAAATTAATTCGAAATGTTTTTAAACGATTGATTTATTTAATTAAATTAAATGGTTTCATTTTTAACTTATTTTATTGTAAATAATCGTACTTTCATTGTTCTTCAAAACCACCTGCTGTAAGCCCAATCGCAATTAATAAATGCATACATACAAAATATCTTACTTTAGTACAAGATACTAAAGCAGGTTTGTAATTCCTTCTTTATTGCATTTCTGAATTAATTTTGCTCCATATATTTGTATAATACATATGCTTTATACATTTGTAACATTACAAGTTTAATACTTTAAACGTGAAATAAAAACCCTGAATAAACGTTCTACATAAATAAACGTCCGCACTCTGCTTGCTGCACCAGCATAAGCAACCTGTTTTCTCCTTCAGTTCAAGGTAACCTCTACTTTGTTTACATCTTTCGATTAGCGCTTTTCCCGTCTGTACACTGTTGTATACAAAGCAATACGCTCTTGAAAAGGGTTCAAAACAATAGAAGAGCAGTATTTCTAAAAAGATATATTAAAAAAAGTATGAAGGTAACCACAAAGTGAATAGTGAAAGAAAGCATTTGTGTTTGCTTTACGCCTTTATTATTGTTAAGAAATATGTTTCTATTACTCTCTAAAAACGTTGTTTAAAGAAACGAAGAGCTGGAGGTAGAGAACGATAACGTTTCAATTTTGGGATTTTTTAGATAATGGCATCGCTTCTTAGTGCAGATTCATTAAGGCTAAAAGCGCCAAGGATTCTGCGTTACATGTAATATCGAACACAGATATGAAAGAGGATGATGACCCACTCTGTTCTTTCAAAAGAAAAGGAAAGTTGTGCTTAGGGATTGATATTTCTCCTTTATTAAACATTTCCATCTTTCAATGTGCTGCTGCTGAAAAACAGCTTCAAAGGGAGGTTTGTCGCGAGGTTCGTTTATGTAAACCAGTCATTGTTTAAGCTGAACGAGATGCATAGAAAATATTTATTTAAGTAATTCAGTTTATGAAGAGGCGTGGTTTTGCTGCAGAGAGAAACTAAACGACATAAGACGAGATAGTGTAGCTGTAGTGCGCTCCGGCCGCCTCTAAACGCAAAGTTAACGTTTATACAATAGAATTCCCCAGGTGCTCATTTGAATAGCAAGCTTAGTGAACTTGCGTCAATTTAGAAAATACTAGGGGAGAAAAGGCCGTGTCGATCCTGGAATAAAATACCAGATCATCAAGCCAGTAGTCCATTGTTTTACCAATTAAATTACAATTTAAATAATTTAATTAAAGGAAAATTCATATAAAGGAAAGGCCCTGAAGTTCCTAATAAATACCATATGCACATGAGCTGATTCGTGTTTACGGGAGTGCATATAGCTTTGCTCCTAATTTTTTTTTCTCTCTCATTTTCTTTCTCTGATTCTACAAGATGTCCCATTTGTATTGCTTGCAACAGTTATTGCACTCCTACCCGTTAGCAAGGCGAATAACCTTAATGTCCGCTCCGTCGCCAACTTCGAATCAATCTGTGAGGAAAGGCTGCTTCCCAATTTTAAATATTCGCGCTAGAAGTTGAGTTTGAGCCCACCAATGTAGGATGGATATTTCAAACGCTCTTACTCACCTCGGAGCCCGTTTGCTCGTTTGGTGGCCCCAAATGGCCTCATGAAGACACGCTACCGCAGTTTGAATATCGTATATGAGGAGGAACATCTGCCGCAAAACATATTCATTCCTACATTCTATTTATCCTTCTTTCAGCTTCGTTTGTTCGGACATTATTCTCTAACTTGCACTTGTAAGCACATACATTCATCTTGAGATTATTTCTAGATTCAGTCTTCTGAGATTCATTCACGTTCAGGCAAGCGGTCAGCAAGTACTGCCGGAGACACTCAGCTCTTCGGCGATCAGTCAACGTATACTCGAGCACTAAGTAAGCCTCGTCATCGCACCAGAGAGCACAATGATACTTCTTGATCAAATAAAATCAACAGTTTTCCGACACAACATCGTATTATAATTTTCACCGTTTCCTTCCTCTCCTTGTTCCGCGAGAAAGGGTTCATGAAATGGCGGAATCGGGTCCAGAATTAATTGTCACGAAATAGAGCCAACAATTAATAATTATATAAAAAATTAACTACAGCGAGGTGTTGTGGTCGGCAACTCCTAATGACGTTCAATTAGCATTGGACGTCTTCCCGTCCTCACGAGCCATCGACAAACCGTCTCATGCTCATAATGCGTCAAATTAAAAAGTGTTCCAAACCGTCGTTTTTAACATCATGATTTATTTTGAACGAGCAAGATAAATTGTGCACCCTGTATAAGAGCTATTAAAACTTATAATTGTGTGAGTAATATATGAAATAAGTTCCTTATTATGAAATAAAAAGTAATTCCAAATGTTATGAAAGTATTAAATCTCAAAATATTCATCGTTAGATTTGCATTATTCCTAAACCTAAACCTCTAATTTCTCTCGGCGTTGGCAATCCCTGTTCTACGTGAAAATTTCACAGCAAGTTACGTCATAGCGACAAACCAAACCCGCAAAAAGTCATGGATGAGGCATCTGCTGACTTCAAAGGATATTTACATGGACACTGCTTTCTAGTGATAACATGAGGGTCACTCCGAAAGTTTTTAGCAGCAGCCACAAATATTTGTCAAATGAGATGTAACTTTTGTAACCTTTAAAGTATTCTCCATTATGACGAGTACAATTTTGCATTCGTTCAAACCACTTTGAAAATGCACCTAACCAGATTCTTTTGGGAGGTCGCTAAAAACCTTCATGTAAGCTTCAATGGCCTCTTCGTGTGAGAATTGGCGAACCGAGAATTTTTCTTTTTTTCAGCAAAAAGAAAATTAAAGTCACTTGGAGCAAAATCTGAAGATTAAGGAGGGTTTGAAAGGCCTGCGTCGTTTTGATTGCCCAAGAAATCGAGTGTTTTGATCGCTGTGTGTGAAGAAGAAGCAGGTGAGCAGTCTTCAGTGTCCATCACCTGTGCTACACTGTTAACGGAGGGAGGGAGAACATAAAACGAATATACCGCTGGAAATCATCAGTAATTCTGCTTAGATTGCGCATAGTTTGTTTTTAACACAACCTTAAGGCAAAAAATCTGAAGTATTGAGACCAGGTGAGCAGGAAGGCAAATTCACCTCTTTTGGCAAGGATTATTTGTAATCTAGGGTAATATGAAAATTGGTTCTCATGAACATTAAACCTGAGTGTGACAGTCCTTACTCCACTTTGCACGAACCACATGTTCTCGATGGCACCATTCCTTGTAAAAGTGTAACTGTCAACACTCGCATACAGATTAGCGATTATAGTTCACCAATAAACACTGGGACGAATATCCATAAGGCGATATCGCACACCAAACAGTAACATTTTCTGGATTAAATGCTTTTTTATTGTAGTGTGGATATTCTAAAGGAGACGAGCTACAGTAAACTTTGTCCGCAAATGTTTCCACTGACGGTCTGCCGTCATTAAATATTCACACACTTTCAATTCCTTGGAATTTTGCTACCAACATGTGCCTGGTCATCCCTTTTTCATCCCATATGACACATACGATGCAAAAAGTATTTAGGTGTTTTCCAGACTGCTGTAATTTTTTATATATCCATTCACCACTGTGTCCTTTCCTGAAGATTACAGATACCATATTTGCAAGAAATACTACATGTAGTCTAAGAACTCAGGATTACGTACCCTAAATTTCACAAAAGTTAAACTCCCTCAGAACTTTGGAGCAAATACCTAATAAGAGAATTATTTTAGTTTCCTTTTACGAAGTTTGTATTTACATTTTATACGAGAGTTACCTTATTATAAGTTTTCTTAAAAAAAAATAAGAAAAAAAAAACATTTCTTGAAACAAACTGTTTATTGTTGTTGAAAAGATTCGCCTTTAAAATCTGTACACTTTTGCATGCGTTCAAACCAATTGTCGAAACATTTTTTTCCACTATGAAGCTGATATTTCAAAAACATGGTTCTTAAAGGCTTCAACAGCTTATTGAGGTTATGAAAATCGCTTTCCACGCATTTATTGCATGACATATTAACTCGGTAACTAAAGATAATCGTTAGGCGATAAATCAGATGAAATGGGGCAATGAGACATTAATTCGATGTTTTCCTCCTTCAAATAATCAATTGTTTGATGTGCTGTGCGAGAGCTGGCATTGTCATGATGGAAGAATGTGCGGTTGTATTTCTCGATTTCGTCGATGATTCCGGCAAACAAATTGTTGTACACTATTCAGCATTAACTGCCCCTCGATCCTATAAAGAAATGGTTGCGACATGTCCAGTACAACCGAAGAAACAAATTAAATTCTTGGAAGTGCTTCGTGAAGGAACAGCTTTTGTGGGATTCGGTACATATTGGAACACCCAAACAATGGATGGTTGCTTAGTTTCCGGTTCATACGAAATATATCCAAGTTTCGTCACCTGTTCACCTGTTACGACATTATATACGCATTGTGCAGTTCTTCGGTGGAATTTTTGGAGCATTTCATTGCATCAATTAACAATCCAATTATACGGAATCCATCAGAAACAGATCTTTTTCACAAGTAAATGAAAAACTGAATATATTGCAATCTTAAATATGCTTAAGGGTGCTTTAAGTAAGTCACATGCTGATTTTCTTCAATCAAGTTGCGATGTATTTTTTTTTTTTTTTTGAATGAAAACCGATTGTGGGCGACCTTCACGAAATTCATTACTGACGGACGAAATTCTGCAAACCAACTGTAAACGGTAAATTGTAAAAAAATCACCGAACGAAAACTTTCACGTGAAATTTCCATTCTTTCGTAAATTTTACTTTTTAAACGCTCACTTTAAACAAACTAGTCGGTCAATTACTAAGCTGAAACTGTTTTCACAATAACAAATATCAATTGTTTCGAAAATAGTAATGACGTTTCAATAGGGCCACCTAGTGGTCGTTTGTAAAAACTTAATAGTAACTCTCATATTTAGAGCTACACCATGGCAGAACTTAAAGGATTAATGAATTCCACAACATACCAACATCAAACTTGAGTTTACTTCCCAACAATGCTCCAAGTGTGAACATGCTGCCGCACAGAGGTAAACTGGTTAAACCTAGTTCACAGTATTAACTCGATTACTGGTTCTAAGCTAAAGCTAGTTTAGTTAAATTCGCCGCACTGCTCCACTTGATTACCGAAACAGAGGCTGTTTTTTTCTGTGCTCTCATTGGCTAATCTCCTTTTGCTGCAAGTGGCGGCGAACACTGTCATCATTTGTTATGTGTAGTTTACTGTCTTCCGACTGCGCGCGCCTCTAACTAACCGATACATGATTTTAATATGGAAATGATACTATCATCACAAACTGTGATGTTAAAACTTGTAAATATGTTTATTTCTTCACAGAAGACGTACGACTAGGCTTTTTATCAATGAACTACATATCTACTTTACGAGAGTGCCCACGATCAATATCAGTCTAGGTATTTCACACACGAGAATCACAATGGAGCCGGTGAACGAATCTCTGTAGTAGTATAATGAAAATCCGTTTCATTACAGCGCAGCGGGCTGATTTCTGATGGAACTTAACGGTTGCTGGAGAGGGATTTGTTGTGGGGCTGAAAAACGGTTCCTTCCTAAACCAAAAACCGAAAAGTTATTTCATAGAGCGCCCATACCACATGCACATCTAAACAGCATGATACGAGGGTGACTGAAATATAAACCGTATTATTTTCAATTTATTGAAACTACATTAAATGAAAATGGGATATAAATGTTTTTCTAAATAATTTTCCAATTTACAATTTTTTCCCAGCGTATAGGAAAATAGAGTAGCGATGGGAAGCACACTATTGCTTCCAAACCCTTGATAATTGTTGAATATCCGACCTCCCAATACTTCTGTTACGGTCCAAACATATGATAATTGCAACGCGAAACGTCTGGACTATAGAGAGGCTCTGTTTAATGTATTCCGAGATTTTCCCTTGTCAAAGTAACCGTGTGCGGATGGGCGTTTTCTTGAACGATTGCTAAATCCTTTTTCTGTTTTGCCTCAAACAGAAGCTGGCAGTAATAAGCTGTGTTGACTATTCAAAGCTCATGAATAATTCCATGAACAGAATGTCTTGATAGTTCACCAAAAAAAAAAAAAAAAAAAAAAAAAAAAAAAAAAAAAAAAAAAAAAATCAAGAGAACCTTCCCAGCTGACAAATCTGACTCTCCTTACCGATACTTTTCCGAAATGATGGATTGAACACTTCGAAAACTTGTCTCAACAGCAGCAGCGATTTCAAAAATCGTCAAACGTCGATACGATCCTAAAAACAATGTTTGTTTCCGTTACGCTCGTCCGAGATCGATGTTAATTTTGCAGTTGTGAACCTTTTGTGTCATTCATACACTTTCGTATTATTCGAAAATGTGTCCTTTAATCTGTGCCTAATTTTAGCCAGTTTTACGTTCACTCGTACCAAAAGCTTAAGGGGGCATGTAACCAAAAAATCATTCCCCCCCCTTTCTTATCCCCCCGCCCAATTTTATATCTCGTACATTCAATAAGTTTTCCAAAGTTTCTTATTTTAATTCCAATTCTTTGTTCCCCCCCCCCTTTAAGTTTCTAAACTTTGAAGCGAAAATTTTTGCTCGCATTCAAAAATTAATTAAACATCAATGAGAAGAAATAAGAAAAAAAAAACTGCTTGCAACAAAATTGGCAATTCTCGTTTAGTATATGTCTGCATTTTCTACACATGAATACTGAGCAAGTGCAAGTGAGCTGACTATTAGTTGTATTAACTTTAACACTATTTTGGTGGTAAGTGCAAGATTCACAACATATGTAACTTTTTGACATAAATTAATGAAGATAGAAATATGATTTCTTTTACAGCTGATCCAAATTCATTGCTCAGCTCAAGTTTCAGGTCATTTGCATAAGAACTTTTTGAACATGAATAGTAATATAATTTTATTTTTATACAAAATTTGTCTGTTACAAAAAAATAACTCATTATGTTATACAGTACATTCTCTAAACTAGAGCTCAGAACTTATAATGCAATGAAAAATAAGCAGTAAAAGTTTCACTCATATATCTGTAATACTTTCCGAGAAACAGGTACATAAAATGAATAGCTTCGCATTAGTAATATACGGCTCCGACCTCACCCTAAATTTTTCTCCAACTGACTCATAATTTAGGCTAACTAAGCAGAAATCCTGATTTTATGGATGTGTTCTAAACACGTGCATGAAGGAAAAGCATGTTTCATTCTTTTCTCCAATGTGAATTGCTTTCATTTTTAGGGATATGCAAATTCACCAATTACAGATATTGGAGCTCAGAAAAATTCAGTCCCATTCACGAAGAGAAAGCTGTGTATGGTTTGCCATCAACAGCGAGAGAATTGATCTCTCCCCCTTTCTATTTCAGAGAGCAGTTAATGCCCATAGATACGCGACAGTGATTTTGCTCTCTCCTTCGACTCCTCTCTTTTTTGGAGCTAACCGAGTGGAAATGTAATTTCGCCTTTTTCAAAACAGAATTCAGTCACAGTAAACACAGCTCGTGTTTCATTAGAAGCAATTCATGAAGTGTTCCGGAGGAAAAAGTTATTAGTTATAATGCGTCTCCCCATCAATTTCCTGAGTTAGCTCCATGTGGTTTCTTTCTTTTAGAAAATGTAAAAGAGTACGTGTATAACAAATTCTCATCTCTGGAGGAAATGTAAATGAACATGGGTTCATGTGTTCAATACAGCAAACATTTCGCTAAAGGAACTGCAATGAAATTTATCGGCAAGTGCTAAAAGCTCATGGAGCTAACAGAATATGAACCGTTTTAAAACTTCATTCTTATTACACAGTTGGAACCTTAAGATATACACATTTCATTAGTAGGTTGAGTATATAAATTTCCATGTTTTATCTGCATACAGAAGAGTAACACAACAATGACCTATAACAGCGCCTCTTGAGCCAGGAAGTAAAGAGAACATTTTGTACCGAAGTTTTGTTAGTTCTGTCACCTCTTCATATCAAACTAAACACCATGAAACAAATTGTTGAAGTTTGGCCGAAAGATGCAACTTGCCTAAGTAGCTCTGCATCAACTATCAGCAGGCAAATTAAAAGAAACCATATTTGCAGGTCTGAATATATGGAAACAAGGGGAGACTATAGTCCATTTTGGCCAAAAATATCAATTTTGAAATTTTTATTGCTTACTATGTTTGAATATTAATTATTTTGTTTGTATTTTGCCTCTACAGTTCTTAAAAGTGTTTAAATGGCATATTGCAGTTGGGTTACGCCCCCATTACCAGCTTTGATTTCATTGCCTCATGAAATTTTGTATTTCATGAGAAATTTCATTCAATTTGAGCTATACTGGCTAGATAAGTGTTTAATTAATGTATCTGGTATACCATTATTGAAATATTGCACCTACAGGTTGCTCCAGACTCTTTGACAAATGACAGGGACTTTACGGAAGTGCTCCTGCTCTAAATATTACACAATTTGACCCCCATAGTCAGTGTAAATACAAAATATGAAAAAGCTGTGCTTGTGCAATGCAGACAACTTACAATAGGCACTGTAACACAGTCGGCCGCGGGTGAGGGCGAATGCTAAAACCATTGTTAAAAACACTGAAAACCATTAACTCTATGCATTGTATTACCGGGGCAACAGCTTTCACCGCACTAATTGTGTGCTACGCAGTTCATAATTTTGTTTCATTAATCTCCAAACGCCTGTATTGACACAACTGCCTTTAGTTTGCTTTACGTCAAAAATAGAGGATCGGGTATCAAATTCCAACAAATATGAAGAGAGGCGTTCTCCTATTTCTGCGGTTAGCAGTCAAACAGGCAGAAAGTTACCGCAGAATAGCGTGGCGAAAATTTATCTAACACGCGAGAGCGAAATACTTGGGAAATGATGGCATAAATAATTCTGTTAGTGTGAAGTTCATCCTCACGCTGTGAACACGAGGAATATGACAAATTAATGACGTGAATGGAAAAGGAAAATATATGACTTTTCCATGCTTATTAATGTAGCTGCTAAGCAATTTTCTGTTATTTACTGGTGATATATAAGGTAAATCCCAGAAGTACCCAAGAGGTTTCCCGAAAATAGATGAGCCAAGCCTCGTAAGAATTATTAGGGAGGGAGCTACAACTAGGCATATCCAGTTTGCCAAGCCAAAATTGCAGCTGGAAGCGTTGTGTTGATCAGTGGCATTTTAACAATAAGTAGAAGATAACCGGCTAGGCAGGTTAGGGGGCTCCTTGGGACTTTAACGGCATTAAATTACCCCCTCTAAAGGCACTACGGTTAAATCGGGTATATGTCTTTATTACATAAATAAACAAAATATTAACGGTAGGAAATTGCGTTTATTCCTCTTTACCAGAAAAGCAAGTTTGAAACTGATTTAATCCATCAGAAATCGCGTACGTAGTGTCAGAGTGACTGAGAGCGTTACAGCACGAAAATGCAGGCTGGTGATGCGGTTACGTTCAGTCCCGAGCGACAGCGGAGAGAGCAGAAGGTAGTGACTTCCATAGATAGCTAGATAATAAACCTTTCAAGCGCAACGGCATGATAGCTCAGACGGTTAGAGCATCATGCTATCGTTGTGGGGATATAATTCTTTTCAGACATAACACAATATCAGCCATTGAATTCCAATACTGGCCGTAGTGTGTATACCTGCTGATTTCACAGCTCCTCTAAACATCAAAGTGATGTGCGTCAAGCTGGTATACGTCAGCAACTGACCAACCGTCGAATATCAGCGAGCAGTAAACTGCAGCTAATAATGAAACTTGCTACTATTTCTTAAACCATTCCCCCTCAGTCTTTGGAAGCGCTGGCGATACTTATGCTAAACATCTCTTCATATTCTGCTACAGCATCTTCTTGGTATTGTAAATCGTTTCCCCTTCATCAAAGTGAACAGAAGAAGTCATAGGGTACCAGGTCAACACTGTAAGGAGTATGAATAACACGCTTTACAGCAGTTTTCTCCAGTAAGTTAAGTGTGGCACTGTATTCTCGATCGTTGTTCACAGACCTTTTGGTAAACTTTCTTGCACCATTCTGCGATCACTGTACTTCAAGGGGAACCGGTTGCCACATGACCGCACACTTCTTGCTCCCTTGATTTCTCGTCCATGATGATTCACACTAATCCGGATCATTTAATGTTTCATTACCCCTCGTTATTTCAGAAGCACAGAGAGAGTTGCCGTTATTATCACTGGAGCATTTCGCGGCACCATTTCGCTCGAACGACCTCCTGCCCTACACTAAGGCTGTGGAGCATACATCAACAATAATTTTACTGCAACAACTTCCCCACAGGACCGAAGTTTGAGACAATTATTGTCTAGCATCGATCCCAGGCCCGCTTAGAAATAATATTTATATATAATATAATCACAAAAGAGTCATAGACATACGGTTCACACATGTTGTTTACAGGAACAAGAAAGAAGGCAAAAACAAATGAAAGGGAAGGTTGTCTTTAAATAACCAGCATTGTAACCTTTTAGACTATGAGGGTTTCCTTTTGTGAGAAATGGAACGTCAAAATGGAACCTTGAAAACGGTCGGATAATGGAACTAATCGCGATCTCAAGGAAACAAGTGCTCTCTTGTTAGCATTGCCGAAAAGACTCATACAATAACTATAGGAAATTGTAAAATCATAAACTCATAACATTTTCCGATACGGCTTTCTCTTATAGTCTATTTATTCAGGTCAGTGCCTAAGAACTAAGATCTAAGAATCGATAGTGGGAGGACCCTGTTCAAATCTTAGATAAATAGCCAATTAAAGGGAAAAGATATAAAGTAGCGTAAAAGCCCACCAATAAGACATGTGTAGGAAGATCATATCACGTGACATTTAGAAAGATATGTTGAAGGCGTTTATACCACAAAAGACCAGCAGACGGTCGAATTAATAAAAACAGTTGTAGTGGCCTATAGAGTACTTGTTATTTGTAGTTGGGGCTGAACTGAATGGGAGAAGTGTAAGGAAAAAAGCGGAAGAGCAGAACAGGAAGAGTCACAAGTTACACTGAAACGGGAATTTATCAACTAGACAATTTATATAAGTTAAAGAAGTCTGTCAGTCATTCAGTGAAGCCAGGTGAGAGTTGAAGTGAAGATAGTTGATGTGAAAATAAAATCGTGGGAAGGAACTCTTCATTAATCAGTTCGATAAGCGGATTCTATCGTCACCTGTTAGGGCCTATATAAATAAATGGTGAAAACGGGAACTACAAGTCTTATATTACTGCTTGCTTATCATCTCCTTTTCCTGTGATTGTGAATCACAAAAACGTTCAGCTCATAAATTGAGTTTATAGCCGAGGACAAAACGTTACAAGACGCGGTAATGAATGGAGGTTCGACAGTCACCCCTGAGATACCAACCCATTTATGAACTTCGATCACCTCCTTATGAACAACTAACCCAGGCCCAAACATATAAAAATAAATTAGCTAGGTTGATTTACAGACAAAAGTATGAGTTACCACATGATATATATAGTGGGATTATTTTATCGTGCACATCATGATAGTATACTGTCATTTCACTATGGACAATATTACAGAGATACATGCTTGACTGTCTAGGATTTTGGGGAAAAAATTCAGGCCCACTATTCTTGGTAAATAAGTTGCACACTATACCGCTACCTTCTGCTAGTGCAGGGCAATACGTCTAAGATGTGTGAATTGTGTGTTGACCAATGTTGTTCTGACTACGATGTAACCATTAAGATGAAAATACGCCTCAAAACTTTAAAAGAGAGAGAGAGCACATTATCCAGCAGGTCCAACCCACTACTCAACGAATATCAGACTACTCAATGAATATCAGAAGTCCTACATCTGCCAATTTTAAGTGTTCTTCAGGTATCCTTTACATAGCTCTATTCGCTGGAATAGCACTCTCTTGCCTATAAAATGGTATTCATATTGCTATTCTCTACATTTAAGAACAGGAACAACCCGCTTAGTGCCGGTTCAAGCTAAAGGACGGTGTATCAACAAAATCACCGGTGTTTTCTTGAGAAAAGAAACATAAATCACTCATGTGAACTAAGAGATTTCAGTATTGAAAAAAAAAATGCCCTACAATCCTCAAACTTTACAGGGTATTCTGAAAGTTCTCGGCCTGATCAAGAAAACAATATCAAACAAGAGAATTTTCCCCCTAAATAGCCGCTTTGTAAAGCAATACATTTAGTTCAATAACTTTTCATGTTAATCATCGTCCACCCAGGCATTTCTTCAGGTTTGAGAACAAGAAGTAATCGCTTGGAGTCAAAATCGGCGAATAGGGCGGATGTGGAAAACTTGGAAGCGAAATTCATGCACTTTTGCAGTAACAATCCCAGACGTTTGTGAAGGTGCATTATCGTGATAAAAAAGAATTTTCATTTTCGCAAGGTGTGGACTTTAGCATGAATAGCATCCTTTAGCTGGTCTAGTAGTGAAGCATAATGCTCCCCCATGATGTTTCTGCCTTTCTGAAGTTAATCTACGAGCACTGCAGAACCCCAGAAAACCGTAGCCATGATATTTCCTGTAATTGGAAACATTTTGGCTTTCTTTTGTGTACTTTTACTTGTTGCCACCCACAGTTTGAACTGCTCCTTGAACGGATGTACGCCCAAGCTTAATTCAGAAGCCCACTTTTTAACTGTAAAAGAAGGGGAAGAATCCTGTAATGTGGAATCTAACTCCTTTTGTATTCCTGTTGAGGTTAAACCCTTCAAAAGTAAATACTTTATCATAGCTCGTATTTCAGTTTTACCCATTTTGTAGAAATGTTAAAACTAGTTTGTTTACACGATCGTCTCAAAAAGATCCCTACGCGTCTGAAACTTTATATCGACATCTAAAGCACAATACATAACATCTATCATAAAATTTGGTCATTTTCATTATATCTCTGAGCCAGGCCGAGAACGTTTAGAAGAGCCCCAGAAGTAAATCCAGGTCTTATTGTAATTAAGTCTGAAACTCGTGTAATATTTATCACGACCACCTTGATATGCTTCGCACCTCACAGATGTTGTGTGGCACATCGAGAAAAAGGCTTTTTTCGTTCTTCAACGCTTGAAAGGATAGACGAAACACTTTAAGGCATCTTAATGTCCTTTATCACTGTTTTCACAGGAAACTTTTTCTGTCATCACCGCTGATGCCAGTAAGAGACATTTATATTCTTATAATTGGCGAATCATCGAAAATTGCTGTGTGAAACAGAATTCCATAAAATTTCAACCGACTGATTAGTTTACCGCGATGTGAAATATTTCCTCTCAAACATCATTACTGATATCAAACATTTTGACAACAGCAAACTGCATGTCACTGTTACGGTATATAGCGAAATAGTTATAATCCTTGTATCACTTTGTAGGTCTCTTGTGTTTACAGCAAAAACTTTTGTTATTTTCAGGGTCGTTGCATTCTGGTTATTGTGTTACAGTAACTTCAATACCCTATTGACAAAGTTATGACCGTCAGGTTGTTGTTTGCTTTATTTACGGACGCTGTTTACATTCAGGCCTTGAGCGTCCCACTCAATTCAGGGCGTGAAATTGCCGATAAATTTTGCGTTCAGGCTTGAAGTTCTTTTACTTTCAGTCTTGGGGTTCTTTTACATGTCGTAAATCTATGACACGGGACCCAGGGCTTTACTTCCCTTTCAAAGGAAGCCATGCTTAGTTTTTACGCCTGAAAAAAATCCATCTACAATGGCTGGGTTGAATCGCGAATATTAAGTCTACGAGGCAAGTATGGTTATTAATAGACCACCAGGACCTACTAAGACCATAAGGTTTTCTCTTTCACTTCACCAGGGACAATTACGATTACAATATAACTAATAGCATTAATAACAATTTGACTTAATATTTGTTAAATACTGCATTTTCCAAATAAAGCATCCACGGTCAGTATTCTAAATTGTCGTTGTGACCACCAGTCAAGTTCACCTAGGGAGTTGATGAGCAAGTCTGTGTGTATACAGTTGTAAGTCGTGAGCATATATATATATATATATATATATATATATATATATATATATATATATTATCTGCTTAATGTAGTTGGTGACGTCATTTATATAAATAGAAAATAGTACTGGTCCCAGTATTGGCCCTGTGGCAATCTACTGACCCCCAAAGTGACAACAACCTCCTACTGCAACGCACTGTAGTCGGCCAGAGAGATGCGATACTACTGGATCGATAAGCTTTCAAAGTAGTTTATATTAAGCGAGTCAAACGCTGTAGAAAAAGTCAGCAAGAGTTAGGACAGTCATAATATCTCTAGTTATAAAAATAAGGGGCCAAAATCTTGTTCAAACAACTTAATTCAATAGACAGGCTGACTCAGGTTGCTTCAGTGAATTTCACATACATCAAGATGACACGAAAACACATCCATAAATTTCGAAGTGACCATTTTGAACTGTTGTTTTGTCTGCTTCCAGAAAAACGCACGAGAAACTCCCGGACGTTATAAAGATATTTCACAAACTTGTAAGAGGAAAAACTGGTATCTCAAGTTTTATTGCTGAGCCTTCGCTGTTTCGTTGTAAATAACAGTGCACCCATGCCATAACGTCTTTTCTTATGCATTTCAATTGTTTCTCGTCTAAGCCGAGTAGTACTGAAGTTCTTAATAACTACGGGAAATATGTAATAAATAACTTTCAACCCTGTGTTTCATATTCAAGCAATTTTAGCTGCGTTTCGATAAGGTTATGAACAATAAGTGTCTAATTTTTAACCAAATTACCCCATAAATTAACTGGTGTTCATTTCACATTAAGTAATAAAACACGAAAAGTATGCCATTTACAAAAAAGTCAAAATTATAAATAACTACATTTAATATGCATAAATTGTTTTACAAGGATTATGGGGAAAGATTTCACTAGGGGAGCGAATTATGGTGGCAGCACTGACCGGGCGCAGAGCGTATAGTTAGTTGTGTTCACTTAACCACCAAAGCAAGTACACACTCCAAAGTACAAATCTTAGCAATGGTGGGGAGATTATTGTCAAAAAAAAAAAAAAAAAAAAAGTTTATAAGGAAGCAAGGAATAAGTGGGGATTCCTTCCCAGTGCGCCTCCGGCTGTTCCGAGAAGTCGATAGGGTTTTCTATTAAGACAGTACCTAAAAATTTAACCCGATTCACCGTTTGGCTGGATGCGATTGTGTCGCCCAGGCGTGCTGTACCTTTTACTAGTTTCACTGGTCGGTGGGCCTGACCTAGCGCAGGTCTATTCATTTTTTAACCGAAGTGTCCTGGGCATTTAGGTAACTAACCACTCTCCTTGCGACAAATAGCGCTTGAAGTATCCCATGCAGCTGCAGGTAGCAGTCCAACCCATCCGGACACTACCTGAAGGGAAGGGCTCGAATAGTCCAGTCCTATGTTCTTCTAGTAACGTCAGAAGTATCACAGGCACTCAGGGTCAGCAGACCCCGCACTAGGAGCATCTGAAGAGCTATGACTAAAGCCGCGTACCCTCCCCTTACGGGAAAGGAAGGAATGTCATATTCGATGTAGATAAATCTATCGTACGCAAAACACCAGAGGACGCGACAGATCTGGGGTATAATAAATTACATCTATATTATGTCTCATCGTGTGGTTATTCAAACTACTTATCTCCTCTCCCAGTCCTGTTGAGTACTAATCAACAAATTACTGAATAATCATCTGAGAAATTGTCACCGAAGCAGAAACAACTAGATACCAAACAGCTTCATAATTTGCCATCAACAACGTGGGGCCAACCTCACCAGACATATCCATCTCATAATTTGGAATCACCAACGTGGAGTTGCCATACCAATCCGCTTCATAATTTGGCGCCCAACGTGGGGCCCGACATCAAACAGGTGTCCAACCTGGGGAACTCAGCCGGAGCCTACTAAACCGCTTCAAAGTGTAGGTCAGCTTGTTCTTAGCAATGCCATATTGCAATCATTGCACTCCAGGAACACAAAACAGTCGCTGCCACTGGTACAAAGTTCATTTGTGATATTTATATAATTGTAATAAGGTGAAATAAGAACCTAATGTAATTGCTAATGAAAGTCCTCATGAGGCTTGATTATACGTTACTATATGATTTTCTTGATATATAATTTATATATGAAGATATTCACAACACTAGCAGAAAGAAAACCGAAATCTGGGTTGAGAGGAGTGTTGCTTCACCACGACAATGCCCCTTCACACACCGTTTTGAAAATAGTGGACTTTTTGCAAGAATCGGGAGTCAAGCTGTAACGGATGAATTGGGTACGGTCACTAAGAATATCCGTAAATGCATTATGGAAACAGCCTATAAATGTGATTCGACAAACCACATTATGTAAAATGTAATATATAATTAATTATAAGAACTTATTTATCTATGTTAACAGAAGTTGTTTGCCTTCTTGTTTCACATGTTTGGAACTCCACCAAAATAAGTTTGGTTTGGGTTCAATTGTTCATCTGGTTTATTAACGGATGATTTTGAACATTTCAGTCATCGGCGTCCCGTTCAATACAAGGCGTACAACGCCCGATAAATTTTGCTCAAGAGGCTTCTTCTTCCAGGCATGAGGTGCTTTTACGCGCCGTAAATTTACAAAACGAGACTCAGGTTTTACTTCCATTCCGAAGGAAGCCCTTTTTAGGATTTTTACACCGATCCTGGCCGGCATTAAACCCGCGATTTAGGGTCTACAGTTACCACTAGATCTCAAGGACCGACAAATTAGGTTGAATGACTTGGTTTCCTAGACAGGTAATAAAGTATTTTCCAATATCTCCGTTAGGGCAGTGCATCGTCTTTTACGTCTTACATTTTTAACGCTGCCAGTTTCATGAAATTTGTTCATAAATTAAATCGAAGTGGAACTTTTTCTGAAATGATCTTCCAGTTACGGGGGCCTAATTTAGTACATATTATCATATGTTAATACCAGCTGCTCAATACTACAACTACAAATTATTTTAAAATGCATTTAGTTCTTCCAGGCACCTTAACGTACATAAATTTGGCAATAAGAGCAGGCAGTAGTCGTTATGCGGTCCTATCTTTATTGGATAAGCCTTTACAATGAAACAGCTCAAATGTGCTACTGTGTTGAAAATTAAAGTGTTCTTCATATATTACAATATCAGTAATATGCATAATAAATGCAGCTGGTTCATATTAAACGAAATAAAATAAACTGAAAAAATAAAAAAATATTTGCTTTATACCAACACAAACAAAGATAACTTTAAAAACCGAACTGCCAAGTAGTTCAGATAGTTGCAAATTCTAGTCAAATCAAGCCATATTTGGAGCTTAAAAACAATAAAAATCGAGAAATCCTAATTCTTATAACTTACAAATTCCTCTTCGGTTCATTTTAATTAAACAGGAAGATGTTCAGAATCTCTCAAAGAAATGGGTAAAGAGGAACTTAGAGGTGTTCTTTGTTGCCATTTCTCGAAACTGCTCCTCTGGAGCCGCACGGGATTCACCCACAACACAGTGGTTTTAACAAGCAGTAGCAATATCTGCTTTTGTGTTGCTTCGTTCTGCTCCACATGCGTTTCACACAACACCGGTTCGTTTCCGACATTTTTCAAAACGTCTATGCATACAGTTGGTCCACGCGCGAATCTGTTTGCGGTAAGCCCTTCTACACGCTTTGCACCAGCAAGTTCATAAGGTCGATTCATGTTGTTCGGATTTCAGCAATCATGGAAGCGACAAATCCTTGGAATCTCACTCGTCCCCGGGGGCACAGTCCTCCCAATAACGTATGCAGCAGTGGCGGCAGTGGCGGTTTTAACTTCTCAAGCCCCAACGCCGCTTGGAAATAAGTTTTGTCAGAAATACGTTACACACTTTAAAATAATCGTATTCATTAAAAAAACTGTGGGTATGGTTGTTTAAAACCATAAAACGAAAGTGAAACGAGTTGTTATAATGCTTTTAAAGTTCACTTAAGACGTACTGAAATTGTACATTACATCAGAATCATGGGACAAATATGAAAGTCAGTCAACTCTAAAGCATCACAGCTGGCAACAATGTTTTATAATTATCTCAGAATTAATAAATAACCGCGTTGCAGATGCTCATTTTCGTAAAACAAGGACTGAACGAGTGTAGCTTCCATCGGAAGGGAAGTAAAGCTGTGGGTCCCATGTCGTATATTTATGGCACGATAAAGAACCTCTCAAAGAAGAAGTCTTTTAGCAAAACGTTTAGCATTTTCATGCCCTGGATTGAATGTGAGGTTGACCTCCGATGTTAAAGAGCGTTCCTAAATAAACAAGTCATCAACAAATCCTTTGCAAATGGTTCCTCATTCTCCGATTAACTGGTTTTTAGTTATTCCATACTTTTATAATACAATTTATTTTTCCTACATTAAAAGTGTTCTAACTTTTTTACATGTTCACATGCCTTTCTCAAATTTTCTCCAGTCATTTTTTTTGTACTATCACACGACGATTCCACATCATCAGTTTTAAATTAAATACTACATTAAGTATGTTTCTTTACCTGCGTCCATAATCATAGAGAGCTAATGATAAGCTGGCAAATGCACCACGTTACGAGGGTATGTCCATAAGTTTCCCGTCTAACCATTTTCTAGGTATGATAAAGATAAAAACTATATTTCGCTTTTCAATATACTTATCCTTTATTGCAATACACTTCTCACATCTTTGAGTTAACATTTCAATCCCAAAAATAGTCAGAAGTCTTGTCTGCAAAATGAGCATAAACGGAATTCATCACTTCTTCGTCACACTTAAATTTCCTTCCTCGCAGGTCCTTCTTGAGTTTTGAGAAGAGAAAATATCACTGGGAGTTAGATCTGGGGTGTTGGGCGGATGGTCAATCTTCTTGAAGCCACCTTTCTTCACAGCTTCCTTTGCAACAAGAGCTGCGTGCAAAGGCGCATTGTCGTGAAGAAGGCGCACGCCACCACTCAGCTTTCCCCGCCTTTTCTCTTTGATGGATTTCAATCCCAAAAATAGTCAGAAGTCTTGTCTGCAAAATGAGCATAAACGGAATTCATCACTTCTTCGTCACACTTAAATTTCCTTCCTCGCAGGTCCTTCTTGAGTTTTGAGAAGAGAAAATATCACTGGGAGTTAGATCTGGGGTGTTGGGCGGATGGTCAATCTTCTTGAAGCCACCTTTCTTCACAGCTTCCTTTGCAACAAGAGCTGCGTGCAAAGGCGCATTGTCGTGAAGAAGGCGCACGCCACCACTCAGCTTTCCCCGCCTTTTCTCTTTGATGGATTTCAATCCCAAAAATAGTCAGAAGTCTTGTCTGCAAAATGAGCATAAACGGAATTCATCACTTCTTCGTCACACTTAAATTTCCTTCCTCGCAGGTCCTTCTTGAGTTTTGAGAAGAGAAAATATCACTGGGAGTTAGATCTGGGGTGTTGGGCGGATGGTCAATCTTCTTGAAGCCACCTTTCTTCACAGCTTCCTTTGCAACAAGAGCTGCGTGCAAAGGCGCATTGTCGTGAAGAAGGCGCACGCCACCACTCAGCTTTCCCCGCCTTTTCTCTTTGATGGATTTCAATCCCAAAAATAGTCAGAAGTCTTGTCTGCAAAATGAGCATAAACGGAATTCATCACTTCTTCGTCACACTTAAATTTCCTTCCTCGCAGGTCCTTCTTGAGTTTTGAGAAGAGAAAATATCACTGGGAGTTAGATCTGGGGTGTTGGGCGGATGGTCAATCTTCTTGAAGCCACCTTTCTTCACAGCTTCCTTTGCAACAAGAGCTGCGTGCAAAGGCGCATTGTCGTGAAGAAGGCGCACGCCACCACTCAGCTTTCCCCGCCTTTTCTCTTTGATGGAAGCACGTAATCTGTGCAATAGGCCCCAGCACAGTACTCCCCATTTACTGTGGTGTTCCTTTCCTTGAAATCAATGAAGAGTATTCCTTCACAGTCCCAAAAGATTGTGACCAAGATCTTCTAAGTTGACTTGAGTAACCTTGGCCTTTAGAGGCGGTGCTTCGCCAAGTTTACGCCACTCCATTGATTCTCTTTTAGACAAAGGATCATAGTAGAGGACAATAGTTTCATCTCCTGTAACAATGGTTTGCTGAACTTCTATCTCGTTTCCACGGCAGAGCTCCAAAAATGCCTCACAACAGATGACTCGTTGCTGCTTTTGGACTTAAGAAAGAAGTCTAGGCACCCATCTTGCATTAACCTTATTCATGTTTAAATGTTCATGAATAATTCGAAGGACTGTTGTTTTAGAAAGGCTCAACCTTGCTGCTATTTCTGTAACTTTAAGCCGCTGACCTTCCATACTTTCTCCTTTCACAAGAGTGATGTTTTCAGGAATACCTCCATGGGTCGACTTTCACTCTCTTCGTCTTCAATGCTTTCCCGACCAATTCGAAAAAGTTTGGCCCATTCTTTTACGGTAGAATATGAGGGGAATGCTTATCCATATACACCGTCTAATCGTTGTTTCATTTCACTTGGAAAAAGTCCTTTTGTGAAGAACTTAATAACAGGTCGATACTCCATTTTGAACATGTCACAATTTTCTACTCAGCCTTCTTTATGCAACTATATCTGAACCACTGAACACGGCGGAGTGGTCGTTACAGCTGCAATTATTTACTTAACAGATAAGTATGACAGAGGATAAGGATTATGTGAAGGCGATATGTCTTATCCGCGGGGCCGGAAACTTATGGATCTACCCTCGAATTTTCAAATATATATTTCTTGAATCCTAAACACCCCGATATTTTTTTTCAAATTAATAATTTGATCTCGATGCTTTAATTTCGAAACTATGACTGTGTCATCTGACTTTCGTAACGAATGAAGTGGATGTTTAGTTAGCTTCTTCTGAATAATAAGATACAGTACCCGTAGACACAGTCAATAACAATAATATTCCTAACAGCTTAAATACTTTATTCTCCATTTTTAACTGTGTTCCTGAGTGGATTTGGATTCAAATGTGCGCAAAGCATCAGGAATGAAGTCATGAATCAAACGATGAACTGCAGGCCTTTTCTATTAGATTTTAATGAGCAAAGACACTCAATATTAATGTCATATTATTGCAATCGTGTGCTTCATGTTAACCATTTTTTATTGTTCTGGTTTATTTACGAACGCTTTTAACATCTCAGGTCATTAGCGTCCCATTCAATTCAGAGCGTGAAACGGCAGATAAATTTTGCTCAGAGGCCTCTTCTTTCAGACTTGAGGTTCTTTTTCGTGCCGTAAATGTACGACACGGCATCCACGGCTTTACTTCCCTTCCGAAGGAAGCCATACTTAGGATTTTACGCCCGAAAAAATCCATCGATCATGACACGGATTGATTTGGAGTTTAGGAGGCAAGTGTGGTTACCACTACATTACCAGGACCGACTTCAGGTTAACCAGGTTTCAATTAAGAGAACCTTTTGATCATCCGTGGTATTCGATTATTATGCTTTTCTCCAAAATGTAAACCTTTCAAAATAAAATTCAATTCACTTTTATTAAAGTTCTTTCTTGTGAATTTCAACATAACTAAATTTAATTGTTGTAAGAATTCACCTTAAAGACCATCAAAAGAAAACCTGTCCTTTATAGTGAACAGATTATGCGCCTTACAACACAGCAGCAGCGAATGAGTCCATTCCCGGGCCTCCGGTTAGGAGTTGCAAATTAGTTCCACTTGTTTCAGCATTTTTTGTTCATTTAAAATTCATATTATGCGACAAGATATACTTGTAGCAGCAGTTCTTTCATCTACACAGTTGGCTTTCCACATTTAAAGCTTTACCTTCTTCAATGAAAAATATGAGTATTTTAATCATTTCCCTGCCATCTCATTTTACAGCCCTTTTCCAAAATAAGGACAAGCATGAAAAATGGAATAAATTAAAACTATGGCCATATACCATTGCTCAAAATTTTGTAACATTTAATATTAGAATGCTATTTCACAATATTTATGGATTAAGTTAAGAACACTATATAAAGAAGCTATATTATTTTCCTAATTCTTGAAAATTTCTCAAAAGAACAAGTTAGCTGATGTGCGATATAAACTTACTAAAAATAGTACAGAATCAGATGGTTAATGTTAAAAGATTAGTCGGTTGCGCTGTAACACCATGGTGGCGTTAAATGCCTATACATAATTTAGTTTCTTCTGGGGTAGTAGTTATTTATTTGATAACGCTCCTTTTCTTTTCACGTTGCAATTATGTGCCGAAAATATCCAGAGAAAAAAAAACGTATTTGCCTAGTCCATGTGATGTTCCATCTTCAAATCTAGAAAAAAATGTAAATTATGTGAATATTTATAATTCTTACCAGAAACTCAAATTTAGTTGGATATTGTCTATTATGTTCGCCTACTGTTAGGTATGAAAAAAGAATGCTTAGTTTTTATATTCAAGTGATAGTATGCCACCGTACCTAATAGTCAGTATGCCAGTTTTTCTTAAATGAACTTAATTTGATATCTATTATAAAATATTTGTGTTATTACCATGTCGGAAGAAAAGGTTCAGCTGCTTTCTCATAATTTTCTTATTTCCAGGCTTTTAAATGTAGCATTACTTAGGTAGCTCATTCATATTTGTATCTCAAGTCATAAGTATACGTATATAACATAATACTATTTTGAGGTCACAGAAATCCGCTGTAGATTTCGGAAACAATATATCAGCATAAGCCTGAGGCGAGCTCCTGTACATGACTTCAGAGGGAGGGGATTAGAGTTTGTGGCTGCAATGCAAAAACCTGCTGTTGTTTTATCGGAACGCTAGGCAGATTTTAGGGTGAGCTACAATGCATTAAACTGAACAGAATCTATTTACCAACAATACCTCTACATAAACAGTTAACAATTTATTTTCAATTAACCCCCACCGTACCTTTAACGTCAGCTCATCACTGGAATTTCCTGAATCTCAAGTTCGGCTACATACAATATTCATACATGTATACAAACACAACAAAAAAAAATCTATTTTATAGTAAACATTTCTGAAGATTTAACAAATTAACACATTTAACCTACATTATAATATTAATACATCTAACATCACACAACCCCCAGGTTATTTGCATAATGAAAACCGCCACTTCTTATATTTCCCTTATTAACACTATTTTATTAAACATAACCCCATTCTTTCATCCTTCTTAATTATTCTAATACATTTCTTCCACACTTTTCCTAAACATTTCCCTATCATTTTATTTCCCTTTGTCTCCATATCCGTCAATCAGCGTGCTACGTTTCTTTCTGTAATTTATTAGATTCCGCTTTCCATCCATCCTCCCTCCATCCCTTTACCCCTTCACACTCTAATAAGCAATGAAATATTCCTTCAGGTTCTCTACACATCCGCATTTCTCCTCTGAAACCCTTTAAAAACAATGCTACTACTCGCATCCAGGCCGTCCTTCCCTCCAAAATTTATTCAACAATCCACATATTTCTCTTTTCCCCAGTACTTTTTAATTATTCTGTACACTTTTAAAGGATTCTTGTCTCTAAAACTAGCCCAAATCTCTTGCCTCTCCATCCATATCTTCAATTCTTTGCCTGCCTTACTTCCTTCCAGAACCTTGTCTAATTTCATCGCCAAATTTCCAAAGTTCTTCCATCGCAATTTCTTGCAACATTCCCCCCCCCCCTTCTCGTATCCAGCTGTTACTTCCCATGACTTCCCTTTGATATTTCACACACTCTTTAAGAACAGTGTGTTCCCCTAAGTTACATGCTAAACCAACTTCGCGTACATGATAGCAAATGTTTCGCCCCTAGATACTTACGGAGTTAGTGACAGTTACATGAGTCTTACTTATTCTTCAGAGGAGTTTCATTTATCTAACGGCAATACCGCTTATTAACAATCATTCGATAAGCATTTCCCATTCCCAAATCAGTTAAGGCAGAGATCGCTATTTAAATCAAGTCACAAAAGATGCACCTAGCATAAGCATATTCATGTAGCCCACACCATATCAAAACAGCACTGAATTCTGAAGCGTGGTCCCTTGGTGTTTGTACTAAAGAGTACAGTAAGTGAAGTTGAGTGTTGCATATATCATGGGACAGAAAAGAAATCACTTTTAACACGGAGGGATATTCAATAAACACGTATTTGTGACATCATACTTCCTAACGCTCGATCCGCTTCCTGGCTCCCTCATTCAGTGCCACCAAGGACTGGGTATTCACTCTCCGGTGCTATACGCTACGTGCTTTACAGCGTCCCGATGGATTTGTTCAAGCCGGTTGATCCTCTCTCGGGAACCCTTCTACATGCTAAAGAAATGTTCCGGACGTCTGCTTAACTCCTTTAGGGAACAACACTTTCCCTAATCTACGTCACTTAACCAGATAGTTATAAAAATCGCTATTTGAACTTTAGAGGTAAACTTGAACGGGTTCTAAGAAAAGTTTTGTCTTTTTCTGAGCATTTAACAGCAAAACAGCAACAAAGGACTCAATAACCCAAAACGCCACACTTATATCTGATTGTATTTCTAATTTAAAGTTGTTCAATTGTTGCTGTTTTTTATTCCTTCAGTGTCCCATAATAGAATGCAATTTTTGTTCTAATAATAAAAACATTACTTATTTCAAAAGTGCTAATATTATTAACTGAATATGAAGCACAAACTGTCATTTAAACATGAAGTAAAACACCAGGCAAATGTTCTCCACGCTTCGTTGGCACAACGTCACTATGTTGGCAAATTTTTCAACGAATTTAGAGCTTCTAAAGTGTGTCCCATAATGAACACAATTTTTGTTTTAATAATAAAACTCATTTATTTGAAAAAAAGGGAAAACACTACATTACACATCAAAGAACACAACAGACAATTGTCCTCCACGGCACACCTTCACTCTGCTGGCAAAATGTTCAGCGACTTTATAGCAAGCGCAAAATTACACCCATGACAAGTCTAAATTCTGCCTTGAGTTGAGAGATGGTTTGTAGATTGTTAAAATTCACTGTAATCGGTACGGATAATTGTTGAGATTGTGCCGGTAGGAACACTCTGTCTGACGAGGGCAACATTCTGTACCAATCGATGAGAACGAGGACGTGCAGCTGACGATGTTCTCTGTCGATCCTGTATCTTCAAATTTGCTCGCCAGTCTCTACACTGTTAACACGTAAGGCGAATTTCGTATACCAAAAATTATACGAAGTCTTCGAACGATCTGTGCATAACATTCACCGAACTTAAAATGTAATTTCAGAATCTGGACGCGTTGATCCTTCGTGTATCGCTCCATTTTAGTTGATAACGATACACACAAATGACAATCGTTAATCGCAATACAAACAAATGACTGTCACCATTCGGCATTAATGTCATATATCACATATCTTAGATTTTTCGCATTGTCCCTTGTTCGGGAGAGAAAAAAAACAGTAGTCATGACTTATGACTTACTGTAAGATCTCTCTTTGCAAGGCACGCTTTTTTGCTTGCAGGAAGCAAGTGATCAGAAATTGCCCGCCGCTGACCATTTCCAATATTTTTCATTCCTCCTATTGTTTGAATACTTCGCTCCTCTGGTTACATAAATTGCTTAATAATATTCCTATGTATGTCAACAAAGCTTCAGATTTATGAAATTGCCTCCAACTTGCCTATTGCATGTTTAGAACTGAGTACACAAATAGATAAGAACCCTTAACACTTCACCCAGTATTCCAAGCACGTTTCATATGCTCTGTGACAGTCTCTAGTTCAATGCACTGTGTACATTTAGTTCTTCATTTTCGTTTCTATAGCAAACAAAGCTTTGATAAAATGCTATTATTACTATTATTATTAATTTGGTAAAATATTATTTAAATTTTTAGAAGATAAAAAGGTAAGACACATTTTAGGCCCATAACCAATACATTTCCGGAATATTTTCTTATATTCAAGTTTCTTAGCGAACCCTAGAAGTTACCAGCAGAATTCTAAGCTCGATGGGTAAGTAATGATGAATCAGAGCTATGTTTAATAATACAGCGAAGGTATTTGGGTTAAGGGCAGCTTGGAAGAAGATGAGTTTACTGCGCGCAAAGTTAGTATTTTTATTTTCATATTACCATTTTTATTGAAAATATAAAATATTGATAATAACCATGTTATAACAGATGTTGAAAATGATGCCTCTCAGCGGCAGTACATTGACGGCATTTCTCTGTTTCATTTAAATTTCCTCCCGTAAGAACACGGCTGTTCAGATATTTTTTTAATTGACAGATCCTGTCTTTCGTAAAAATTTAAATAATTTGGCGAGCAGTTTCTTCACCTGGAGCAGATTTTCCTTGCAGAATCGCCTTACCAACTCTTCTGCAAGAATCCGTTTTCACCGCACATAAAAGCTCGTTCTTCAAGTATATATAGTGGCATGACTACGAATATTAGCACATAATGCAAGCACCGAGTATCGCACAAGCACTAACTGCAAGATGCTACTGCACATGCATTACATGGCCATGACGGTTAGCTCCTCCAGTACGCACCCGTAACTCAATCAAACCATCTATCACCGAAGAGCAAGAAACAAAGCCTACCATACATTTATCTATTGGCTAGGCGTAGTCTCCGTAAAGGAAAGTATTTGCATTTCGCATAAGAGCTATCAAATCGCGGGTATATTGGCTTGTTTTCCTGTGGGCCTCATTGTAACGGTCAGTGAGTAATCCTGCAGAAAATGTCCATATATGCAGGCACAAAAGGCACATTCAATTTTGCAAGGTTAACAAAAAACTACTGTAAGACACGGCCGTTAGGAAAGTAAATAAATAAAGGATCCAGGGTTGTGGCAGTCAACACTCTTAATATAAGATGTCCCATAATAAACGCAATTTTAAAATTGAGCGCCTCTATACGTTTGTTAGGTTGCCGGACCGAAATTTAACACAATGTAAGCGATCTTCGTACGGAAGAAGAAAAATGCGAACTGCATAACATTGGTTTATTATGTCATGAGCAAAAGTCGACATTCTACTCTTTAAAGGATTCTCTCCACTTCGCCATTGTTAGGGGCACGCGCATCCAGTGCTTCCCGTAGCTCAGCGTGACATTCTCGTGCATTCCTGCCGCGGATATTTTCACTTACGTACATTCCTTACTTACCAAAGTGAACTTCGGAATGTGCTGAGACACACAGCTCTGCTAACATACACTCTGGTCACTTCATTCGAAAGTGCATTCCATATACTTCCAATCGTATAACTTCCATTTTTCGTGTTGTCCCTTTTTGCAAGAAAATAAAACTATTTTTCTTGTTTTATTTCAGTGCCATATACCGAGCTTTTCCATTAAAAAAAAAACATATTTCGCTTTAACCCACTTTCGGTTTTCAGGTATACTCCCACTCCTAATGGCTTGTATGCCTATTTTCGGTAACTACTTTTATTAATTAAAGAAATATACCAAGTTTTTTTTAATTTTTGCTTTAGGTTAATCCCTATCCCCAATGGTCCAATTTTTCTGGTTAACGAATATACATATCATTGTAATTTTCTGTGCCTGTAGGTAGGAGCTATGGAAATTTGAAGATTTTTTTTTTTTTTCAAAAATTGTTTCATGGGTACAAAGCAATAGATATTCGGAATTCATTCGTTAATAAGAAATGCTGGGTCTTCCTGGTTATTACCGCCGTGTTTTTAGATATAATACTACAGGATTTGAAAACATTTCAACTCCAGGTAAAACTGGAGGACTGCCTCGTCGTCGATGAGAGGGATTCTCTAAATCATGTAGTCAGGAAAGGAAGCAAACTGCAACAAGGCGAAAGCCACAAAGTATATGAAAGAAAATTTAAGACATGTAAAATGGAAGGAAAATGTAACACAAGAAAAAGAAAACGAACTCTTCTTTCCTTTGAGATCTACTTTTCCGCAAGTGTGCTCCTGTATTTAAATGCAACCCGCCCGTTATTCTTGTATGTACCGTTAACTATATTACACATTACGATCTTCACAGTGTTTTATTTTCACAACTCCACACAAGTTTCCGAAACCATAATAATATCTCTTTTAGCGTGTACTGCAACGCTACACCGAACATTAAGAACAATAAGGAGCAGAACAATTACATGAACATTTTCAGTTTTCCTACAACGGCTGACAAAGGTTGCCTTGACGAGCCCAGAACGTTTACAATGAATCTGCGAGCCCTTAATGCAGTTCCCTTTACACAAAAGCTGAAAAGTTGAGCTTGTTCGCGTCCATCAACTGCCATTATTACAGAATGGAGAGAGAAACCTCAAGTCCGTCACCTGATTGCATTAGAAAACCAGCCCGTGAAACAGGGGCTTTCAATTCTCAGTATCACTAAAGCGAGCAGCTCAGCCAAGCTTTGTGCAAGACTGGAAGAAAGGCAGTTTAATTCGACATCATCCGTTGAGACTGCACGTGCTCCGCTCCAAATTAATACACAAGCATTTCCCTCATGTAATCAGAAGAAAGTCAAGCTGAAATAACCTCAGCCAACGCTGCAGCCTAAAACAAACTCTCGCTTAATAATACCGCATAACCAACTTGAAACACAAGATGCGCATTATTGCTGCCAAATATGATGTTCTCGCAGTAGTCGCAACCTAACCGCGGAAAACTTCCCTTTAATAAGACAGTAAGAGTTAACTTGAATTTAGGGCATAAAATTGTTATACTTAACTTGGGAATTTGGGTTATATAAACACTAGTCTAAGGTTATTTCGTTTTCACCTCAAATTAAATCTAACTCATTTCTCAGAGTATAGAAGCATAGCAACTTCATTTATAAATAAAATGATTAGTTACGATCATTTTAATTTCGTGTAGCTGAAGTTTCTTTCATGTTTCACCTTTCATTCCCGCGTAATAACAACAGACGGAGTTGTGTTCAACTGTAGGTTATGTTAGGTTAACCTTCCATATTGTACAGATTTCTGATTTCCGACATCTCGTTCGAAGATAATTTCACTGTGCTCCTCGTGGGTTTCATCAGAGGAATAATCCGTTCCAAGAAATGAATAACAAAAATTCAAAATGCGATTTCGCTTAGTAAAAGATGACGAAGAACTGGAACAGATGTTACGTCCCCGATTACAATTACAAACTAAGCGAAATCATGTTTTGAACTCGATGTTTATGATACTACTAAATTTAACGTTCTGCGCGCCAGGAAGCTTTCAAATGAATATTGGAGATATATACAAAGTGAAGAAAGAAACGGCCAGTAGAACCATCCATAAAGTTACTAGAGCAATTTCAGCTCTGAGACGTCAGTTCATTAAAATATCAACCGAAGAGGGTAATGTACGAAAAGTGATGCCTAGGTTTCAATAACATTCGCAACTTTCCTGGAGTTTTAGAAAAAAAAAAAAAAAAAAAAAAAAAACACACACACTATATCTCCTAGGGGTTATAATGCAGAAGTCTTCAGAATAGGATTATTACACTCTTTGGATATTTCCTACCACATGCGTTCTTTATCCTTATTTGACGTAGAATCTATTTTTTCCCCTCAATGATAACCTGATATTTTAGCACCAGAACAATAATAATATCCTTCTCACGTTTGTTAACATTTGCAACTCGCATTACCTTTGGCTTTTCCTTGTCCATATTAGAACATATGTTAAGGGGGGGGGGATGTCTAGGAGGCGGGAAAACTGAATAAATATTGCTTTTTTTAGGTTGGACATCAATTCACTGCAAACACGAATTTCCCTATTATTTCGGGGTGTTGCTATATGTTTGACGGTTATTGCAACTAGAGGTTATGTAATCTAAGGTTATTTTTAAAACAGAAATGGTGACTAGCATCTAATTATTGTTTATATTAGTTAAAATTAATCTCCAGTTACCAACGTTAATACAGATAGCCCTAAGATATTTACGTAGTTTAAATAATAATAATGATAATAATGATAATAATAATAATAATAATAATAATAATAATAATAATAATAATAATAATAATAATAATAATAATAATAATAATAATAATAATAATAATGAGTTACGACGTTGCATTGTTTGAGGCTGAGCGCGATATTTTTAACTGAAATAAGTCTATGACGGTAGTGTACGAGATGCGGCCCATGTTCTGCAGGTGATAGAATAAAATTACAGGTATAATTTTTTAATGTAATCTCCCTTTACTTCAACTATTTCTCACATTTCATTGTCTGCAAAATGCTGAGAAACAGCGTCTTTCAACTCATTATCGAAGGTTAGACAGAAACAGGATAGTCTCTGGGAGCAACGTCGGGCTGCACATTGGATGATTCAGCTCCAAGCTACATTTCACAATAGTCTTGGCAAGAGCAGCAGCCTGGACTGGTGCGTTATCGTGCAGCATACGAACTATTCCATTCAGCATTCCACTATTCTTTTCCTTCATGACACTGCGCAACTGATGGATAATGTAGTGTTTGTCCTTTATATTGAATTAATAGATTAGCGCATCGCAAATAAATTATGATTTATTATTAAAACATCAGGAAAATGCTTTTCTAGGAGCGATACACCCTTCATCCGCAATTCCCTTGATTTTATTTTCGAACGAGGGTACTAATAGAAGACTATAGTTTCGTCCATGTATACAATACTGAGCTCTCGTCACCAAGGCAAAGGTTAACATTCCACGCACACTTGCATTTGAACCATTGAGGATGTGCACTACGAAAGACTGTTGTTTTAGAAAACCCCAACCTTGCAGCTATCTCTTTTGTCTTCAGATGCCTGTCACTCAGAACCTCCCCCTGGACTATGGAGATGTTTTCTTGTGCCGGCCTACCCTTTTCCAGGTTCTCTCTGAGGAAACAAAATAATGTTGTTTACAATTCCACAATGGAATCGCAGAGGAAGCTTCCTCATGCACACCGTCAACGATGTTGTTCTATGTCAATGGATGCAGTCCTTTAACTAAACACTTAATTCAATTTTGAACATCACGCTGTGTAGAGAGTACAAACCTCATGCACCAGTCACGCTTCACTTCACGAACGGCAGCGGAGAAAACCGAGCTCATTTCCAGTCACTTAATGCAGGCGGATAATTACCATGTTGCCAATGTCAACCTGTTAACTCAGTTGGTTCGAGCGTTGTGCTACCAACGGGAAGGTAGTGGGTTCGATTACCCCAGAGGCTAATTATTTTTCTTTTTCTTTCTTTTTCTTTTTTTATCTTCATAATTTGTCTACGCTTTTCTTACTATAATAAACATGATATTTTTTTCGGAGGACAACATATAGGTTGCTTTTTTACTTTTATTTTAAGTATGTTACACATTTAGGCTAGGTTAGGTTTGCTTAGGTTAAAAAAAATGCAATTTATACTGTTAATAGCCTATGTCTTTTTCCTGATCAATTATTACTTTTAAGTTTTGCGTTGCTATTGCAGTTTCCTATTTAATTTCGCCTTATACTGAACGCGATTAACTATTAACATGCATTCTAAAAAGTTATATTTTGCATTCCATTGCTTGTTTCCGTGCGTTACGACTGTTATATCGGCCTGTATTTGTTGGAAGTCACACTACCACTTAGCATGAAATGGGCTCGGTTTTCTCCGCTGCTGTTCGTGAAAAGGACTGATCTACCAAGTTCGTACTGTCTAAGGGCAAGTAGGAAATACAGTGTTTGTGCTCCTGACACTTATATCGGATAGTATGAATATAGCAACAATGAATAATGTCAGGGTGGAAACTTCGACCAAACTAAGTATTTGTTTTAAATGCTAAGCTGAAAAATTAGCGTAAACAAAATTTATAATCTATGGAATCTAAAAGCTGATAAAACAAATAAACGAATATGTGCACCAATCAAAATTAAATCAAATCACAAACAAGACAAGATATATGAGCTAATAACAGAAAAAATAATTCTAGTTAGTGGCTGTAAAAAATAGGAAGAGCTGGAACCGATGGTATATAATTATAATTGCATGTTAAAACACGGACACGAAAAAAGAAAGTATAAACAAATTTTAAATTTAATTGGAATTCTGGCACTGTACTTATGAATGAAAAACAGGCATTGTCACCAACATTTTATATTCTGTGTACAGTTTTATAACTCACAAACACGAATAGGAGTAACAAGCACAATGTTCCAGCTGTGAATGAAACTGATTGAGGTATGCTTAGTGTTTCATTTTAAGTGTACAAACTGTTTTGAAATGTAGTTGGAATTTTGTAGGAATATTTCCATCTGATGACCCTAATAGAACATACAGCAGCAAACAGCTCAGATTGTACCACGACCTTGCAGAGCTGCCACCTTATGATGCATTGCTGCTCTTACTTTCCTAAGGTGAACACCAAACAATTTCCCGCCATGTTTATCTCTCTCTTCTGTCGTCTAATCATTTCCTCCCACGACATCTTTAATGTAGCTTTTCTCCTGTTTCTATTGTATCATTTTACAGCGTCGTCTATTCCGCAAACCTGTTCTAAATAGTGAAAACTTTGGCTTGACTTCTTGAAGTTTTGATAAATTAATTCTCCTATCTGCAAATAGTAAGAAAGTGTCTAAACACATGAAACTAATAAGCAATACCACCAGGTGTAAGATATTATTTTTAGCACTTATTGCCGTTTTACGTCTATATTTCCTATTAAACAGGGAAGATCGAATCCGTGAGTTTATGCACAAATAATAACAAATGCAAGAGAAGGTAGTGACAAATAATTTCATTTAAGAGGTACATTCGAGCGAGAAACAAGTTTGTTGAATACATGCTTAGGTTTTCATGGCCTGTCTTCAAACTTAACATGGGGCAATGTCAAATGATGGTGACCTGCCAGTCGCTTAGTATCAAATTAACATCCCTTGTTCCTCTGAAGATGTCCGTCACAGCATTGGACGAAACCATAATTTGACTGTTAAGACTACTGCCAGAAAACGCAGAAAAATGAATATTAAGATTCAACTGCTTTTGATATAACAATAGGACATGGAAACAATTTAACAGCAATATCTCGGCCACATGCTTGAAAAGCTTAAAATGTTGTTAGTCCAACTATCACGAGGAAAGAGATAAATTACAGAAAGCAGTTTTGGTTGAGAGTACCTTGATAATGAACCAGTCCTCCAAAGCTTGTATCCACTACACCCCGCTCCCAGCATTTCATCTGTTTTCATGTCGGATTCCGAGTGTTTCAAAACCTCCTTGCTAAATAATCCTAAAAATACAACATTTCTCTAACAACATAATTCTTGTTTTCTTTTTATAATCTTTATTTTTTATATTCCATAATACTGAACACTGATGGAAAATTCAATAAGCTGATTAATTTTATCCTCTAACCATAAAGCACAGCAAGAGTGCTGTACAGAACGTTACCTAAATAGCATGCACACTCGGAATGTTCCAAACCCCTACTTTCAGCGAGTCCCTGAGTACACTTCAATGGGAGATTTAAACATATATTGGTTCCAAACAGATTGAGCAAACTTCGGCTTACCGAGCGGGATGCTCAGATACCGCTTCTGACTCGCATTCACAAAGTTCCGAGTTCAAATCCTTTGGGGCCGGCTAGACTGGCCGTGGGTTTTTTCGTGGTTTCCCTGATCGCTTAGGCAAATGCTGAGATGGATCTATACTTTCCACTAATTTTCTGCTCTCCATTTTTATATGACTTAGTTCAGTCCGTTGGTTCTGTTACAGGGCAAGGTGGACTGATGCGGTGAGAAGGTGGCTTGCGCATTGGAAAGGTTTTTTGTCCATGGAAGCTCGAATTCCTTGGAGTGGGGGATCTCTTTGAACACAATGTTAGCAACATCGTCTACGTTACTGCCACGCAGTTGTTGTTCCTGGCCGCCTAGTGTCTCCCTCATCTCATCCCTTCCTTTCCTATCCCACTGGGAGAACAGACACAAACGGCCAAGCCATTGCGCATGGCTGATGACTAAAATATCCTCCTTTGACCCTAACAATCCAATCCAATTTCCGCTCTTATCCAGTTATGTTTACTATACTTCGAGACACTGTGCTTCCCTAGATCCAAGTTTATCCTGGCAAGGGTCGATGAACATTTTCGAGGCGTAAAAATCCTAAGTATGTCTTCCTTCGAAAGGGAAGTAAAGCCGTGGGTCCCGTGTCGTACATTTTCGGCAGGAAAAAGAACCTCAAGCCTGAAAGAAGAGGCCTTTGAGCGAAATTTGTCAGCCGTTTCACCCCCTGAATAGAATGGGACGCTGATGACCTGAGATGTTAAAGAGCGTCCGTAAATAAATAAATAAATAAATAAATAATAATAATAATAATAATATATTACATATGTAGTAGTACAAGTCCCTGTAAAGTATGAGCTTGTAACTTTCTGTTCCATGAAAAAATAAACAACACTTGTAAAGTATCAGTTAAAATGTTACAAGTGACATCATATAAGAGCAAGATGGAGAAATAACTGTTTACCATATGTCGCGGTGCCTTGAATGAGATTATGTTATTGTCATTCGTGCTAGGTGGTTATTCCATTTTTTCTCAGATATAATGATAATTTAAGTACTTTATAATGCATCTGTGAATATTCAAGCCTAATAATCGACTTTGAGACGACGGTCCCATTAGGCCACATGACAGCATCAATTTCGGTCGTCGAGAGATGACAGGAGAATCGAGCTTCCCGATTGCACTCGGTCATTTGTTCCATTAGTCCATTTTGATCATTTATATAAATGTGTTTATGTTGTTTGGCAATCACACTTTAGTCAAGTAAGAAACTGGGAGCATGCAAAAATATTATTTTAAAACAGAGTGGAAAGAAATTATTTTCGTGGCACGTAGCAAGAACGTTAAAAAATACTCAAAACATAAAACTAAGATGCTAGACTGAAATATGTATTTGAAATAAGAAATGCCAATATTAGCCATAGGCCATACTTAATTGCACTTAATGTATGCTTAAATACAGAATTATTCTTGATTTGTACATATTCCTATTCTTATCTTACCATCATTTCCGAATATTTAGGTGAACTGTTCAAAAAAATATTTAAATTGTTACCAATATTTCGATACTTGCAGAGAAATCTATACAAGTTGCAAGTGCAAGACTGATACTAATATTTCTGTGGTACAAAACAACGAAAAATTCACTTATACACTTGTAAGTATGCAGTTGTAAAGTACAAGCGTAGAAGAAATATTTGCGGAACAGAATTATACAAATAATTACAAGATACATGTCCATAAATAATACTTCTCAGCCTTTCAAGGCAAGTGTTATAATTAAAACCGTTAAAATCTTCCTGGTTGTTTTGCCGTTGTCCATGGTTTAATATGCTACCATAGCTTTCACCAACTACTGCGGTTGGCATCCTCAGTTAACAATGAACAACAGCTGACTGTTATAAGACGACAGTATTGATCCATCTGATTTTAAAAGGTGGATCTTCAAAGACCAAACAGACGGATCAACACTGTCGTCTTCTAGCAGTCAGGAGTTGTACATCGTCCATTGATGATGCAATCGCAGCAGTTGGTGAAAGCTATGGTAGCATATTAAACCATGGACCACGGCAAAACAGCCCAGAAGATGTTAATTGTTTTAATTAAGTCCATACATTTGTAATGTATTAGAGCATACTTTTGTGTAACAGGTTGTTCAAACATTAAAGATAAAATGTTATGAGTACTTTTGTAATCCATCTCAACAAGACTATTAATTGGGCCTATCTTTGTCAAACACTTTGCTTGAGTCTTGTGAAAGGCCTGTATTAAAAGAGTTACCGGTGCCACCTCCACATCCTCCTCTACGCTGGCATTGGCGCTGCGAGTTCACAGCGCCACAATATTTCACAAAACTTACGTACTACAGATAAAGTTAATTAATTCTGTAATCGTCCTTCTTATATAAGATGCTGGAAGAATAAAGGATCTAATTTAGGCCCATCAGTGCAGAAAAACTGACGAATGTAAATGGTAGTTTCTTAAGGTGCTAGTTGGCGTTGTACAAAACAGACAACACTTCCAGTATCTTCTGTAAGAAAATTGATTATTTATTTTAATTATTTATTTTATCTGTAGTATCAAAGTTTTAAAATTGTGAAAAATTACGTGCCATATGCTGGGGGCGGGGATCGCAAAGGTAAGTAACCGGCTTACGAATTGTTTAAAATGTGCCTCAATGTATATAGTACTTAAATCATGCTGAGGATAATTTTCAAAGATTAATGCTACTGTTCGACTGCTGGAGCATTATACACATTATCTCGTTTTACTTCTTCCTTCCTTCATACAAGCTACTTTTTTACGTTTCACATTTTTACACCAATTTTTCTTATATCGGATGTTTATTTAGTTTTTCCTCGCACGCCGACTTGTCCGGCAGCCTGAAGCACAAAGCGCAGCTGCCCATATCCAGCCCGCCGGGGGATCGGCAAAGTACTGACAGCATGCTTACATTTTACACAAAAGATTAAATTCTCCTTTTCAAGTGGCAGTGGGCAATAGTATACTTCAGTAGCTTTGTACGGATGACATTTCATAAGTTTTGTAGCAAAATATACTGATGTGCGGCTTGTTGTTCTAACTTTGCATGAGATTTTCGCATTGTTGCTCTCATCGCGTAGCATTAGGATTCCGTTCTTTAGGAGAAGTCATTCCTAAATATGCAGGAAAGATTCTAGAGCTCACTGACGCCCTAGATTTGAAACTACATGCTAGAAAATACAAATGGCCCCTGTGGCTCAAGTGCCAAGGTGTATCTAGACACTCATGCAATTGTCTCTCTGTTAACAATGACGCCTGTTTCTTCTTCTTTTTCCTTTCTTGCAGGTGTCAGGTTGCACGACATCGGTCAGTTGATTCACTTGTGAAAATTAAATCTTTGATTCATAGCAAACCAAAAATGAAATGCAATAACACACTCTTAACTCTTCCGAACATAAAAACGCACTAACCAGCCTTAACTTTGACTGTAGCTGCCTATTTCGGGCCCGGTCCATGTGCAGAGAGAAACAACACAAAGACTTGATATCTGGAAAGTGTACCGCTTTATGGATCAACTCATGAGTAACGTGTCTCCTTACATTTCTTCACTAACATATATAAAAGTGATGCTCTACTATTGCTTACCGCGGGCATTTGGCATTTATCTGCTGGACCCTTTACACATTCGCAGCTATTTTAAATGAATACCCTTCCCTCTTCTGTTAAGGCCAGAGCCTGCTCTAAGAGCCACTTACGTCCTTGTCTCCTCCTTTCCTCAGTATATTTCTTTCAGTTTCCTCCATTACTGTGCTCTTGAGCGCTTCCCGCACGTCCCCAGTATTCTCAAAATCCTGCTTTATAGTCGATAAACTTTTAATGAATGCTGCCTTGCATTTGTCAGATACTAAACGATAATCTCTTTGCGCAGATTTTGTTTTTCCCTATTTTTAGTCTTACAGTGCCATTATGTCATGACACATACCGCGTGCAGCGTCATTTCTGGTAACAGCTTCTTCCACCTTTTCCTTCTATATTTCTTTTGGATCTTCAACTTTAAATAAAAATAAACACACTTACTGCGTGAATGAAGCTTCTTCATTTCCAACGCGCGGATTTCTTTACAAGTGATTAAATATTTGTTGTCAACCAAAATATATTTATAATTGAAATTTGCAGTGCTATGGTGCATTTATTTCGCAATAACATTGCTTTAAATTTTTGGTAGTTAAAAAACATTATCTGGTTTGGCAACACTGAAGTGTGTTTGTTTGTCATTTGAGCCAAATATGTAGTGAAACCAGTGTAGTTATTAGCAATGTATTATATAACAGAGAATTAAATAGCATGAAATCAAAGAAATTGAATGACAGGTGGTTAAAAATCACGTTTTTTACATTTGCTTCTTAATGAACGAAGAGCGCAAAATGCAAGATTCTTAAAAAAATAATGTGTTACACCATAAGGCAGAAGTTATTGTGACATTATCATGCCTGCATCGAAACTGGGGGACGCCATTTTTAAAGAGTTGTAAATGTTTCTGTAGCTCGTGAAAGTAGTGCAGGAAAATAAAACTATTACATCCACAAACGTTCGTTAGTTCTCTTATTACACTTACATAGGTATCCCAACGTTTGTATCACCATCAAGGAAACACCTGGTATACGATAAATATATAGTGATTCGCTTTTCAGATGTTTAAGAAGTTACATTTATGTAGCCTATTTCAATTATGTCATTAACACGGTAGCAATGCACGCAAAGAAAGTAGTTCCATGATAGCAATCTAAATTTGAGGATGGGTTCAGTAATAAATAGCATTTACTATACAAACAATAATGCTTATGACTTGAATCTACCTGCTACTGACTTAATGAAATTGAATTTCGAAATTGCAAACTGATGCCCTACAACTCCCAAGATGCAGCTCGCCTGATTCAGCGGTTGTCAGGCAAGGCGCAAGCAGTTTACGCTTGTTATGGTAGCTGGCACTAACGAACCACATGCTGCTGTTTCTATGGATACACATTATGTAAAGCATAAACGGGCCAAGCCTTTAATTAGTGACGAGAAAACTATTTTAAATGTGTTTTCAAGTGCTGAGAAAAGTATTCGGCTCTTGCAATAAAGAAGGCAGTAAACCTAACCACAAAATTTACCGGTCTCTTGTCATTACGTCGCTTATACTTGCCACATGTTGCTGACAATAGGGCAGTATTATTGGCGCGAATTGCGGAAGCTTACATTGTTTGTTGACATTAGGATCACTCTAAGAGTGAACAGATAATATGTTTACTCCCTCAAGCAATTGTTTTTGCGTAAACAGCCAATCAGTTTTTGTAAAGTATGTAAACATATCTGCCTAAGCAACCATAAATTTTAATAATTGCGTTGTTCAGAATAGTAAAATGTTATCTCTGTTTTGTTTTTCTCGGTTGGTATTAGTAAATTGAACGATGGCGAGTGTAATAGTGAACTTTCATCTATTTCACTCTCACAGTTTCTGATTAGGTGGGTATTCATAAGTATAACATTTTATAAAAGTGTTAATATTCTGTACGCGAATTTCAAATATATATACATATATATGACTTTTATTTTTATTCTATTCATGAAATAGTCCAAAACCCGTATTTGCCTCTTCTCTATTGGCATTAGCGACAATCGACATTTGTCTGTTGCAAGATGGCTTCAAAAGGTTAAGTATTCATAATACAAATATACAATTATTAAAATGACGTAAATCAAGTTTATGGGAATCATATTTAAATCCTTAATTTATTCGTGAAATATTCCTCATAAATATCACTCGAGGGTCTGAGCTTTCCAGATAAATTCACGAATGTCCTCTTATGATATTATTTATAATTCGATAACTATCGATACAGGAGATATAGCTGTTGCATAAAGTCTGCTCAAGTGCAGTAGAACTGTTAATAAAGAACGGTAAAAACGCTCATAAGACAGAAATGAATACAAACCGTTTTTTAAAACGCATTAGGGGAAGAAGAAATATCTGCTCGCTAACACTTCTGCTCCCTTCGGAAATTAGGGCGTTAATAATGGAAGTTGTTTATTTCCTCGTTTCGTATTTAATAACACAATTACGAGAAGCATCAATTTTGAATTTTTTACGCGATTCGCAGGTACAGATGCACTGGCTGCATTAACAAGTCTGAAGCGGTGATTGCTGATGTTGGGAACATTAACATATTATACAGCATATTTTAAAAATAATTTTAAAGTGCACACATTAGGAGAGTAACTTTGTAGGCGTTTTAGGCATTTCAAAGTTCACAACACCCCAAATTCGCACCTATCATAAGACTTTCGGTGGGCGAGTGTCTCTTTTCCTTTGAATTTTACCGGGATAGGAAGAAGATAATCCAAAGTAGCAAGATTTGGATTAGTTTTATAATTACGATTAATGACATATTACATGATATACACACTACCATTTATTTTATGTACTTTCTTGTCACCTATTACACTGTACCGTGTCCGCTTCACAATGGAGTTTGCATACACTAGTACAGTGCATTCTGTAATGCTTTCCCCCGTGGCGTGGGTTTAATCCCATGAGCGAGCCCCCATTCGTTTGCCGTACAGTGGAGGGCGTAGCTATTTACTTCTGTCCTTGCTGACTGTCGCAGTAGTAGCGCAACTGTTCCCGGGTGTGTGTAGTGTTGTTCGTTTCTTAATTCGACAGTGTGCATAAAGTATATTATGCCTCGTGTGTTTACAACGGCACACCATATCTTTATGCACGATTGATGTATGTTAACTCAGTGGTGAAAGAATCAAAGGATAATTTTTTTAGCATACACTTGATTCTGTTACTTAAAGAATCAAAGGATCATTTTTTTAGCATACACTTGATTCTGTTACTTATGTGAATATCATATTCTTTTCCGAGAATTAACCGACAGGGAGCGTAATCATGCATTTTTTCAACAGGGCTCTGTCATTGCTCTCACCACGAATTATTCCACGAGAGCAATTCATAGTTTGTTTTCACAAGACAAAGTTGTTAGACTTGTGGCCCTCTCGGTTCCCCGATTTAACAACTCGTGATCATTATCTCTGGGGTAAATTTAAAAAAATGCCCTGTACTAGACGAACCCACACCATATAAAAATTCAAAGATAATATTCATCAGGAAATTGTTCGGGTTTCTCAAAATGAATTACAGCAAATGATGAATAGTGTTCTAAAGATATGGCAAAAATGTGCGGAGAATGTAGGAGGGCAGTTTCAACACCTCGTTTGATAATTTGTAAGTAATGAGCCTCTTAAATCGATTTGTGTATTGTTGTAAGGTAGGTTTGTTTTATTATTTTACCCTCCCACTAATCACTGAGACCGGCTGGCCTGTTAACGAGCGGTGCGCCCGCCCATAGGAGAAAAATAAAACACTACAGGGGAAAACAAAACTGATCACATGGTAGAAACCGGTTATACTTCAGTAGAGGCAGATTCCGTAAGATTGGAGTTCAAGTTGCGCTAATGCAGGCAATTGAGCTTCAACGGTCGTGTTTATCAAGTCAACTGTTTTAGTTGCATTTCTGTATTGAGGAGTATGCCGAGGGTGAGATATACATTAGAACAAAGAATATTTACTTATCATTTTATGTGCTGATGAAATCGTACAAGTACAGTAAGATAGAATTTCGCGCTAAATTTCCATGAGTAACATTGCAATTTCAGATTTATGAATAAATTTCGAACACAGTACGTTTTCATTGACAAGCAGAGCATTTTTTTTTTTTTTTTTTTTTTGGCGGGGGTTTTATTTACGGACGCTCTTTAACATCACGGTCATCAGCGTCCCATTCAATTCAGAGCGTGAAATGGCCGACAAATTTTGCTCAGAGGCCTCTTCTTTCAGGCTTGAGGTTCTTTTTCGTACTGTAAATCTACAACACGAAACCCACGACTTTGCTTCCCTTTCGAAGGAAGCCAAACTTAGGATTTTTACGCCCGAAAAAAAATCCATCGGTCCTGGCCGGGATTGAACCCGCGATCTTGGGTTTAGAAGGCAAGTATGGTTACCACTATACCACCAGGACCGACAAGCAGAGACTAAAACACTCAGGTTTAACAGAGAAGATGATAAAATAGCCTATTGATTAGAAATTTCTACTCGAAAGTCAAACACTATTACTCCAGCAAGTTGGTTTATCTCTTGGAAGTTCGTATAAAGTCAATCAGTTGCTGCCTGTTCATTCACATAAAAGCATTGCGGTAGAAGCGCTGAAACAAAATATCCAGGAGGCAGTTTACAATATTCAGAAGAATGAATTTGGGCGAGTGTCTCAAAACCTTTTCAAAAGGATTCAGCATGTTTCGCAGGGGAAGGCATTCGAGCATCGAGTACAATATTATTTTCAGTTTACTACTAATAACAAAAGAAATAAAAAAATGCACGCTATGTGTTTCGACAGCGCGACATGATTTCCCTCGGCAGGTATCGAGGCCGTTACCAAGTAACTTCCAGTCGGCAAAATCATTATCCGATTGCGTAGCGGAATGAGGACTATACACATGTTCATATTAATTGTTTTGATGAGTTTATGTGTGCAGCGTTATGTTGAAAGCATTACTAAAATTATATTGGTAACGTTTTCTTTTGCATTTCCGCTGAAAGCATCGTGGAATTCAGCTGGTCTTTAGATACCTGTTATGAGCATAAAAAGCATATAAAACACTTTCTAAAGATCAAAATCTTAAATCACTGGATTGATTCGATTTCTAAGAAGTAGGTAATTACATGTGACAAGCATCAGTAAGTTACTTTCTTTGAGAAACGAACAGCTCAATGAAGTTACTTTTATTAGGGTGCGTTGCCGGGTCCCAACAGTTTCATGAAACGACACGAATTATCTTCGTAACAGTTAACGAGACACCATGGTGTCCGGCTTTTAAGTACTTGCACATATACGAGCTGCTGCGAATGGGTTAACTTTTTTAGGGTGACGACAGGTGGCTTGACATTCATGGAAGGCCTGAAAGCGTATATGATGAACAACACAGGTGAGGGCCGATTCTTGCAAATTGTCTGCCATCTACCACGCTCTTTTATTTTTAATTGATTTATTTACAGACGCTCTTTAACATCTCAGGTCATCAGATCCCATTCAATTCAGGGCGTGAAACAGCCGACAAATTTTGCTCAGAGGCCTCTCTTTCAGGCTTGAGGTTCTTTTTCGTGCCGTAAATGTACGATACGGGACCTACGGCTTTACTTCCCTTCCAAAGGAAGTCATACTTAGGATTTTTACGACCTAAAAAATCCATCGGCCCTGGCCCGCCGGGTTCGAACCCATGATCTTGGGTTTAGGAGGCAAGTATAGTAACCACTACACCACCAGGACCGACTACCACGCTTTTCATGTGTATATCCATCTTCATCTTTACATGCAAGAAACCACCTCTATGGCCAGCTATTAGAAAAATGATGAAATGGAAACCGTTTGATGACTAGCTGGCTGCAAGGTTTCCAAAAATTGGTGGTAATATACGAAAAATGTATGGAAAATGGGTGAGTACTTAGAAAAGTAGCAAGGCGTTCTAAAGAACAAATGTATCTCCCCCCCCCCCCCCCCGTACGTTTAATGTATTTCGCACAATGAAGAAGCTTACTGAGAGCCTCCGGTGTTCATTTTGGCATTTGAAAAATCAAAACAAAGTAACACCCCATTGCCCACAAATGCAATTATGAATTTTCAATTACACAAAGTTGTTTTCTGTATATAAAATTCAAATTAGCAATGAACGGAAACAAGGTAACATGATCGCTGTCGGTTCATTAGAGTAATACGATACGTTAAACTTAATAACCATAATGATGGTCTAGCATATACATTTCTCGGGCAGTTAGTGTGCTTAGGTGGGCACGTGGCATTTGTCGAGTTCACCCCGAGGTTAATGTTTCCTAGTTTCTCTTCTGATTAAGTTCTCTTTCTAGCAATGTAAATGAAACACTAAATCATATGAAATAGAACACTAAGGAACCAGGCAAAATTAGTATTGCCACGAATAAAATTATAAACAAAGAGGTTTAAGATATATGTTCTATTGGATGATCGTTTTCCTTTAAGCTCGTTAGCTTTTATTTTAATGAAACTATTTCACTTTGGGATAAGAGTTCCGATTAGTTCATCCAGAACGAGCGCCGCTTTTGCACCCACGTCAGTGCGGATGTAAGAATGGGCAACATTATTGAGATTATAGCGGAATTTTATCGGACAGATCGCATAAAATGGAATTCGCAATTATTTCACAGACATACACGTTAACCTTAACCTAACTTCGGGCAAATCCTAGAAACCGGTGAACTCAGTGGTTTGCTGCGGCTCGCTACGGCCTGATGCCCTACTTTTCGTAAATATAATTGATAGCCGAATGTGTGCTATCTACTTTAGATTTATGGATAGATAGTCGTTCATAAATGTCATTTTAAAGAATTTATACAATTATTAATACTTTCAGGGCGCATTTTCACAGAGCCCTCGTTTGGACGCGTGGCCGGGGATTTGCTTGACACCAGGAAGCACGCTCTTTGCCGGCGGAGTAGGATATTTATAGCCCCTTAAATCCAAGTACATAGATTTCTGTATGCGTTCACAGCACACCAAACATAAATGTTTCGGTCATACAATGGCATTTCATTTACAAGGTCGGATTTTTCTGCACTCAAGTATCTATTGTTTTGTGTCGCTACATGACCATGTAAATAAAATCATGCTTCGTCCGTAAAAAATAAATATATAAATAAACGTGGGTCAATATAGCGAACATTAACATTACCCAACACCCAATTGCAGAAATTAACTCTACTCACATTATCGCGCGGTAGCAATTACTTAAGTGCAGTTATCTTATTGGGTTTAACTTTAAAAGTTTAGCGGCATTCCAAGTCGAGGTTTGCGAAATTCCTGATTCTTATACAAGTTTTCTTAGAGATTTCATTGGACTTCGCTCTAACTTTTCTTCGATATCATCGAGTTTTTCCTCTGTGAGAACACGGCGCTTTACTTTCGATTTCTTATCAAGAACAAATCCGTTTCCCTAAATCTATTCACGAGATTATGAACAGTTTCTCTGTGAGACGCACGACAGCAGGGAATCTGTCTATAAATCACCGTCTCACTTCTCTACAAGAGTTTGTTGTCACATAGAATCATACATGAAGATTTTTTTTTGATTAGTGTTTAACGCCCGTTTTTACTACTGAGGCACTTCAGGCGGTGGACCCTGGTGACACATGAGATGAAATGATATATTGGGAAAGGGTTTTTTTCAGGAAGGAAACGTTCCAGGCCTAAGTTTAGGGTACCTTCTCGGCATTTGCCATTAATGATGACTAAGGAAAATCTGGGAAAAAAACTCAGTCAGGAAGCACGGTCCTGGCGGGATTCGAACCCCAGATCTCCCGCTCACGAGCCCCGACCTCGGCCACCCGTGGCGGTTATACATGAAGATTCAAATTGCCAAAGATACGAATTTTTTAGCATTGTAACAGCACTAACATACTATAACAATGAAACGCGTGGTCTCATAACGTTCACAACTCCTGTGCAGTCCTAGCTAGCACACGGAGAGGCGGGAAAATGAAGGGAAAATAGAACCGGTTAGAAACAGGGCAGGCAAATCCCCGTTAAGTCGCCCATGCATCCAAATGAAGACTCTGTATTTTAAGAGTTTCAAGAGTTTGTGTCTATTAAACGGAATTTTAATATAAATAAAATTGTCGACTTTTTGGATCAAAACTATAAGGCATAGTACTAGTATAAAAATAATAAAATGTAATTGTTTTAAATGTGAGAGCAACTGTTATAATTTTCGTTCCAATTTCACGTGGAATCTCCTATAGACTCGTGATATTAGCGTAATAATGGTGCGTTAAAAACCACACAAAGTAGAATAACTATTCATAGTTAATATACATATTTTGCATACGAAATCCTGCATGATGGTACGTTTTGAGGCCGGACGCAGATTGAAGAGGTTGGACTTGAGACAAGGCACGTCGATACACTCGCTCTACAGTTAATTTTCACACTCCACTACACGTCAATGCGCTCTTATTCCTTTCTCATTAATATGCATGTTCTTGCTGTTGCTGTTCTATCAGATCTAACGGCTGGGGGTTCGATATACTACACCCCAATCCAAAACGTGTTTTTCTCGCTAAGAGAAACAACGGTATGCTTTACATTTTAAATGTTCCTAGACAGTTGCTAAGGGCATTTGAAAAGAACCCCGCTAATGCGAGACAATCCGTTAGTTGCGACAATGGCAAAACAGCGTCGCTGCATAAATCAGACGGGTAAGTAAGAAAAATGTGGGGTGGAGGGGGGAGCACACAAAGAGCGTCTACCCAGCAATTAACTTGAATGACGTCACCTGAATCCTTCAGGTCAAGTCTCAATTAGTCGTCCTCCTGATTTGGGCTCTTGTTCGAACTTCGCACAGACGCCAAAGGCCATACAAAGAGGTACCTTAATCTGCTTGCATCTCAATGAACAACAAGGCAGAGGCATGTCGAAGGTTTTTACCTGCTCCCAGAATAACACGTCTAAATTTAAAAGCACTTTCACAGTTTTTCAAAGTACTCTCCACAAACACTTGGGCATTTGTTCATTTTCACGAACCACTTGGAAAATGTTTCCTCCCACACTTTTCTTCTCGCTGTTAATGTGTAGCTTCACGGGAAAATGAAAGAGTCACAAGAAGAGAATTAAGGACAGAAAAGCGGATGCGGTAGCATGGTCTGTCACATGACGGATCATTGCTTGAAGTCCTCAAGTATGGTCTAATACATACTTGTAACGTTCTGTTTCGCGAAAGAAGTGCAACACCGGTAAAGTATTCGCAAAAAGTTACAAGTGTTGTCATTTAAGAGCAAGATGAAGGAACAGCTGTTTGCTATACGTCGCCATTGCTTAAATTAGACTATGTCCATTCCTTATGGCTTTTTAATGTACTGAGAGGATAACTGTTCTTCGGGCTAAATGGGTATTGTATTTTTCTCAGACAGTGATAATGTAAATACTCTACTATGCATTTATCGGTATTTAAGCGTTATAATTCATTTAGAGATGACGACCCCGTGCGTCTACATTTAGGAACATCAATTGCTCTAGGTCATTTATTGTATTAGTCCATTCGATCATTTATATTTACTTGTTTGCATTACTTGACAATAGCGTTCTTATTATAAGCCCCCCCAAAAAGCCTTTACGTAGTGTTCATTGTCTTTACATTCAATTGTACTGGATGAATTTTCATTCGCGGGACCGCCTCACGTTTAGTTGGCGGTAATTGAGGGATCTCTGCAGTTCTTGTCTCGTTCCCATGCTTGAAAGGCGGCAGGGGAGCTGGAAGGGAGGTTAGTACGAGTTTAACTCTAGGCACGTACGGGGGTGTTTTTGAGTGTTGTGTGACATGTATTAATTACGTTAATATGGCTCAATTCAGACATTCTGTTCCCCAAAGAGTAAGTGCTCATGATGTGCGGAGTTTCAAGAGCATTTCCCCTTATTCAACTAAGAAATTCGTTAAAACGGGGCGTATTCTGGATAAAAAGCGTAGAAAGTCACGTGGAGTACATACAGAAGAAACAGTATATAACGTTGGATATGCTTAAAAATCACTTGGACGTCTTTGACAGCAAACGGGAATTTTCTATGCCTCTGCTCGAATGACTACAAAGCTATTGAAGTTAAAAGGTTACATACTGTGGTGCAACAACTTAAACCGGCTGACCCTGCATCCAGTAGTAGATTTTGTGAATGAACTTTGAATAGTGTGCATCAATAAGAAATTGACCATAATCTAATTTTCTTTACGGGTAAATCTTGTTTCCACCTAAGTGGATGCTTTAACTCACAAAACAACAGATAATGGAGTTCAGAAAAACCTACTTGACGAGGAACCCGTAGACGATCAAAAGATAGGAGTGTGCTGCACCTTTAGCGGAGGAAGAATAACGGGATTTTGTTTAAAGAAACAATAGTGATATTTATAGCAGAATATTTTGAAACCCTTTTTCCGTTAATTAACTGCGAGGGAACGAAGGTTCGCAACTTTTCTACAGGACTCTGCAACGACACATACAGCCCATGTTTCCTTGCATGCAATTCATGAAATACTCGACAATTCCCTAATAGCAAAAATCTACTATTGCGACCTCCCAGTCTTATGGTATGAGATCTTTTCTCATTTCCCTATTCTCCGATTTGACGGCTTGGGATTGCTTCCTGTTCATTAACACAAAGAAATGGTTAGCACGAAAGAAATTCGCAACAAATGAAGAGATTGTCGCCAAAACAAATGGTATTTTGCTGAGCTGAAGAAATGCATTTTATGGACTGGATAAACAAATATAAAATCGATAGAATATGTGTATAGATTTGAAAGTGTATTATGTTGAGAAATGAAACAATTTTTTCAAAAAATAGGGCACCTCTTCTTCATGTTTGCCCGAACTTAACGCTCGTATATTGATGTGGGCGGCCAATATTTATAACTAAAAGGCTAAGCATTGAGCTAACTATTGAGGTTTTCATCCCTGGATGAACCTTATTCGTCGGTCCTGGTGGTGTAGTTGGTAACCATACTTGCCTCCTAAACCCAAGGTCGCGGGTTCAAACCCGGTCAGGATCGATGGATTTTTTCGGGCGTAAAAATCCTAAGTATGGCTTTCTTCGGAAGGGAAGTAAAGCCGTGGGTCCCATGTCGTACATTTACGGCACGAAAAAGAACCTCAAGCCTGAAAGAAGAGGCCTCCGAGCAAAATTTGCCGGCCGTTTCACGCTGAATGGGACGCTGATGACCTTAGATGTTAAAGAGCGTCCTTAAATAAAACGAATTAAAAAAATGAACCTTATACTAACCCAAATGGCGCCATTTTCCTACCTATCATCAACCATCATATCACATTTTTCACCTTAACCAGAGTTAGAATCAGCCTGATATTATATCCTGTCTCCGTTCATGGACATTTAGAAGTAGTTGTAAATAATATCGCCACGGCCCTCATAAGAACCCAGGACCTTTCTCTGTATGCTTTGTGACAGACGTAATACCCTTCTAATCTAACGCCAAGCAGTGCAAACCAACTGTTTCGCGAGCACCATTATCCTTAATGAGAAATTTCCCCCGGTACATATCTTTTCCACGGATCTTGGCCACAATATTCGTGTTTTTTGACGTGCTAAAGAGCGATAATTCATTTCCTTAAGTGAATTGTCTCCGGAGCGTAATACTGAAACTTCTCCCCTACCTGTTACAGTTAACGCTCTCTCCAAGCAGTAGATAAACAAAACAAAGTTACTTTGTGTGCACGCAGGCAATCTCTCCCTCAAGCCAGCGAACACAGGAGTTTCTCTGCTGTATTGGAAGATAAGTAGGGCCGTAATAACTACCTCACTTCACCACCATTGTTGTGAATTCCATTTAAAACTCCAGTAAGGCAATCAGGATTTACAACCTATGGAAGTGTAGTGTTTGCATACCAATTCGTTTTTATGTTGGTTATATTCCTCACAGGCATTCCCCAATACAGTATTGTGACATTTCTATCCTTACGTAATTTTGTAAACCTGTCCCTTTACTGCCTGTCCTTTGTGGTCTTGTTTCCATTTTCTTCATGTCTCATTTCCATTCTAAAGCTATGCTAACGTCTAAAGGTGTATCTCGTTTAACGAAATACAGGGCGCGAAAGTAGTTGCCAATTAATTCGCATAAGAAATTAAAGAAATGCAGATTCCACGAAACTGGGACCGCTGCCGATACAATGTATGCTATTGTGCGAGTCATGTTTACGCAAGTTTTATGGCTAACTACCCACACAGATGCGTGGAAAAGCAGTTAAACTTTTGTGTACTTTACAACGGAAATAGTATTTACAGTAGCAGCGGTGTTTTTTGTCGAACAGCTTGTGTTAGCTTATTCAGCCAATAAACTCAGAAACATTTCCAGCTGTTCACATTCCTCGTTGTTCAATTACATTCTGAATAAAATTACGGAAAACGGAAGGCATTAGAGATTAAGAAGAAGAAGAAGAAGAAGAAGAAGAAGAAGAAGAAGAAGAAACCCCATACAATACTTTAAGCATTGATTTTCTTCTTTAATTTGTTGCAATAAATTATTCTAAAAGCTTATGTTTAATAATATTGCACATTAATAGTATTTCATTTTCGAATCACCGAAAAAGCGGGCATATGGCACCGCATTGTAATTGATTCGCTCAGTAAGATGTATACTAACTCCGCATAACATTTCATTCAGTTATATTTTCCAAACACAACTTTCTAATGTGGAGAAATTTCAAAATATGAAAGAGAACTTTCCAAATGTTGATATTCAACCACCGGAAGCGCAACGGCAATAACTCATAACAACAAAGCGTCAAAACTTAGCTACAAAATGGCATAGCTTACACAAAGCGAGAGGACATTATGTTTCTTCAATTCGTTCCTACTGAGTCTATTGTGAGTGTGCAAAGAGCATGTATGCCAGGTATCAAAAAGATCCACCTGTTATAAATGGTATGGCAAATATCGAGGGACTACTTGTTTATGTTACGGCAAACATTTGGGGCGGCCTGGCGTGTTAGAGAAGATTGAAGAGGTTAGGGAGAACTGTCCTATGAAGTCCATGCGAACAATAAGCCCGAAGCTCGACATTCCGCAAGCAACGGTGTGTACAATCCTACGCAAGTCATACTGACTGCAGTGTCGGATAATGATCAGTCATTCACCTAGGTCGCCCGACTAGACCCGAGGTTACTTATTGCGGGGTTATGCGAAGGACAGGGTCTACATACAACCCATGCCTCAAGACCTCCACGATCTACGTCACCATTCAAAGCTGCAATCGCCATAGTAACCCCTGTATGATGGGTGAGATTTGGGACGAACTCGACTATATGTTAGATGTGTGCCAAGTGACCAAATTGAAAATTTGTAAGGTTAGATACCAGTTTATCTTTCATGTTATTAAATTTCCGTACATTTGAATGTTTTGTTTGGAAAATATAGGTAAATGAAATGTTTCGCGGACTTTGTATACACACTGTACAATAATGTATCTAATTACCCCTGATAAATGGAGATTTTTTTTTATTTTTAAAACGTTTTTAGCACATGTTGATGAACATAAACATATAACTGCAGTTTCCTTCTAAGAAAATAATATATTTTGTGATTAATATTCATTTTCAGTTCCTCCAAGGTATGAGAAAGCTGTATTTTTAACTTCCATACTTAAAAAAATATACTCCTGAGGAGACTTAAGATGGTACCTGGGAAATTCAGTATCTTTAATTCACTGTGGCATCATAGGAAATGAGTACAATGAAGAGAGCTAAGATCTTGCATACTATAGACTGAAAAATATCCCTTCATGCAACCAGAACAATGACCCAGAGAACATTCAAGACTGCATGACATGATAGGCTCCAGCAATGTACAAAAGAGCAATTGCAGACAGTGACGATTAAAAACATTCCCGATTGGCTGAAGATCAGAACTGTTGCTGAATTTAGGTTATGTATCAGACACAGTTACTTGGCAAAGCATTTGCATCAGTTAGGAGTCTACCCATCCTGCTATAGGGAATGGATAAGGGCCACTTGATGTGATGTCTAGCAATGTATACCTCACTGCAGCCAGAGATACTCGGAAGCTACAGTCAATTTAAGGGTTAATATATTGTTTAAATAAAACTTTTTTTATAATATATGATTGAACATAAGGCTAGAGTATGCACATGCTTTGTTATGGTAAAGACTATATCAAAGCTCTCTTGGTGCACAATATGTTGTGAACAAAGTGAGATTGGATCGTTTTAACAATTCCATTTCACAAAGAATTTGTACGACATATAATTAATAAATTTCAAAGATTGCTTAAGATAAATTTGCCTGATTATATATTTCAGGTTTTTCTACAATACAGAGATTGTAACATACAAACATTAACACTAAAAAAAATAAATAAATAAAAAATTTCAAAAAAAAATAAATAAAGTACTGACAGTATTTGCCAAATTGAAATTTACATTCTAGATGACGAAAATGAGATCAACTATTTCAGTCTTTATCCGTTTAGATGCAGCAAATTCACAATAATATTCAATAATTTGCTCTGAAATTGGTTGATAAAGAGAGTTCTTCATTATCCACCATTGGTACATCTTGCATGTGGCATTTGCACATCAGATGGATCATCTTTTGCATATACTAACTGAGGTTTTCTCTAAAACCTTAAAGTGAATGTCTGGGAAACTTAGGCTACATAAGCTTCCGAGCTCATTTGACCAAATTATCATCTATCATCCTCCGCAGCAGCTATACTTGGGATAATATAGCTGCACCTTCCAGGCATCCCAACCTCAGAAATCAATTACATTCTTGCCAGGCTGGGGGAGCATCCTACAGGTCCAAATAAACAATGATTGCATTTGAAAAAATTTGCCCAATGCTACAGATGTATTTTAGACAAATGCTATCTCCATTAGCAGTTTAAGCATTTTAGCACTGCCACGGGTGGCCGAGGTCGTTAAGGCGCAGGCTCGTGAGATCTGTTTTCAATTCCCGCCAGAACCATCCTCCCTGAGATTTTTTCAAGGTTTTTTTCAGTCCTCATAAATGGCAAATGCTAGGAAGGTATGCAAAACTTAAACATTTCTTTCCTTAAAAAAATTCTTTCAAATGTTTCCTCCTTTAAAAAACATATTTTCCCAATATATTAATTCATCTCATATATCATCAGTGTCCACTGCCTGTGGTGCCACTGTAGTAAAAATGGGCGTTAAACACCATTAAAAAAAATAGTATTCATCTTTTCATATTTAGGGAAATCTTTGTAAAAAAAAATGTATAACTTCGTTTAGCTGCAAATATTTGGTATGAACAATTAAAAGAATTACTTTTCCATCTATCCTCCGTTCTCCTTGTAGATTTACTGGTCATTAAAGAATTTGACATGGGCAGCCAAGGTCACTAAGGCCAGGACTCATGAACAGGTCTATAAATTTGAATTATGCCAGAACCATTTTCCCTGAGGTTTTTCCCAGTTTTCCTTAATCCTCATCTATGGCTAATGAAGGGGAGCTACCCTAGAACTTAGGTCTGAAATGCTACTTTCCAAAAATAGATCCTTTCTGAATATTCATCTAATGTATCAATAGTGCCTTGGTAACAAAAATGAATGATAAACACCATAATATATATTGTGGAACACATTTTACCCATAATGTTTAAAAGACACTGATAAAATTTCACCACAATTTAATAATATGATGAACTACTATCAATGCTATTTCATACCTTTATGAGGGATCCTGATAAAAGGTTAGTCTAAGATTTGGACACACAAAATGTAGATGGTTACCATGGAAAAATCTGTCGCTGATAAATGCCATCTGTCCCACTCAACCATCTGCTAGCCATGCCTACTACAGCCAGCTGTACATTGGTCATTGATTGAATAAATTCCTTGGCAGAAGATTGAATTGGATGCATGTTAGCTACTCATGTTAGCAGATATAGCGAATTCACATTGAATTTTTAAAGAAATTGTGTCAGATAAGAAGTTTCATTTACAAAAATGTTTATTAATTCATTATTAATAAAAACCACTTCAAAAATGATCCTTGTATAGGACCTGTTTGTGTACAGTGACAGACATTTGCTATTTTAACATGGTCAGCTGAAGTATGCCACCAAATAGTAAAGGTACTGTGAATATATTCGTAAGGAGAAAGAAAACTATGATGATTATGAAAGGTAAGCTCATATAGGACCTAATTAGGGTTGAAAGGAATAGTAACTTAGCGGAAATGAATTATTACAAAGGATATAGCAATTACAAGGACAACGAAAATAATGTACTAAGTACATGAGCGACAAAAGAAAGAACAACATAATTTCTAGGTTACTAACTTTTTTAACCAAGATATTTTCATAATAATTTCACTGTTCATCTACCTTCAAGAACCTAACCTAAGGTAGATTGAGTTTTAACAATTTGAACTTGATGGCTCTTTCTTAGCCTTATGGCAGCCCTACAAAATGAAACTTCCATTCATTCTAACTAATCTGGCAGCAGAAATAGTACATCTTGAAGGAACTGGCTTATATTTCTTTCCAATAGATTGGTGATAAATTATATTGTCAACACATTTACTCATAAACATACAAGACAATCCTGCAGGCCCTATAGAACACATTGTACTGAACACTTCATTAGTTGCTAAATATTTGTAGCAGTTCATGGCAGCATAAACCCAGGGTACACAACTTTACTGCTGATATAGACTGCAAGGTTCTTGAATCTGAATAACTGGAATTTATATATGTGCATAGTTGAACATACACAACAGACAGAGAAAGAGAGAGACAAAATCTGTTTGTTTAAATATGTGCAAACTTTTTGATGACCCTTTGTTTAAAGTCTAGAACCGACAAGATGAAATCTGCCTCTACAGAAAGCATTTTATACTTCCTAAGCTTATCAAGTACAGCTCCAATTAATGTTTGGAGCCGTTCTACCCTGTTTTGCAATCTTGCAGCAAGAGAGAGAGAGAGGGGGGGGGGCCTTTGTAAAGTGCTCATTTTTCCCATTCAATTAAAGGAAAATGAAACAAGACAAATACTTTCAAATTCACTTGAATCTTCAGCTTGGCATTCAACAACAGCTTAATACTAAGGAAATGACTGATTACGGCGGCTGGAGGGTGTCTGCATGACAGCTTTGTGGAACCTCAATCTATCATTCCAAGAACCATCGTTTAATTTATGTGGTATGAAACATTTTACCTTATATCTGATGTAAATAAACCCCACATCATCGTTCCCTGAAGTGTCGTTTTCCCACATTATTCAGTCACAAAGTTTGATCCCAAAGAAGTTCTATACTTGAACGACCGTTTTCAAACTGGAATAGTGAAGCAGTGATTGTTGTATGTACAGAGTTCGCGTCATGCTTGATCCGAGAATTCGTGACTCGAACTCTCCATAGTTGCCAAATCTTTCGGAGCTGCAGGATGATGATACCGATGCAAAGAATGGGCCAGAGTTGCCGTTGCCGTCAGTTTTGACACCTACAAAGCAGTGAACAAGGATGTTGTCGTATGTGTTTTTGATACTGGGGAGGGAAATGAGGAAGATGATACAACAGTCGAAGCTTTGAGAGCATGTGAAACTGCACAAACGTATTCTATACACATGACAATGATGTTATGGGCGGTAGTGAGCAACAGAATGCATTGAATGTGAAAAATTTGTTTCGCAAGTAAAGAAAAGCAGCAAACAAGCAACTGTCAGTTAATGACCTTTTTCAAAGAAAGTGACAAAGTTTAGATTTTTGTTGATTTGGTTTATTTATGGATGCTGTTTGACTTCTCAGGTTGTCAGCGTTCCATTCAATTCCGGGCGTGAAACAACCGATAAATTTTGCTTAGAGACCTTTGCTTTCAGGCTGGAGATTCTTTTATGTCTGTAAATCTACGACACATAACCCTAGGCTTACTCCCCTTTCAAAGGAACATAACTTAGGATTTTTACATCCGAAAAAACATCCATCAACCGTGGCTGGGATTGAACCTGCGATCTTGGGTCTATGAAGCAAGTGTGGTTACTACTAGACCACCAGGACCAACAACAGTGTAAAATATGTACATGGTAACATGTAAATTGATGCAAAATACAGTGTTCATTTATATACTAGCTTTATTTATTTATGAACATGATTTATGCACTTTCTGTATTTACTGTTTTCCTGCATACATTGTTTTTTATGACCTGGTCCCTCCAAAAACGATGAACCAAGGTTTTACTGTAATAATCGCAAATACAAATATCAGGCATACGATAAAAGCACCTACAGACATTTTTCACGCAAAAGAATGCATTAAATGTTACTTACAGAAAATTAAATATAACAATGTGTGAAGGTAGCACAAACATGTAATGTCCTAGAGAAGCCACCCCTACTGAATATAATTGTCTTGCTTCAGTACATACAGAAATTTACATGAGGAACAAAGTCATTACTATATGAGACACTGAACACACTACAAATGTTATGGTAAGTTTAGAATTCCTTCAAAGTTTGTAGTCTCAATAGTAAATGTCTGCTACTCTTATCACAATGGAGTTCTGGAATATTATCCATACACTCCAGAATTAACTCCTTATTTCACATGTTAATTATGAGCAACACAATCTTTATGCTATCAAGAGAGCATTTTAGTATTGCATTAGGTTCCATTAACTGTTTTACGGGATAAAATACTCCTCTGTTGAGAAATCATTTCAGGAAGAAAGCTACTTCATTAGTTGTGTTGGCACTATAACATAAAACCATAACCAGGTAATCCATGCTTATGGACCTTCCAAAATGAAAGCTGTCATTTATTTGACACTAGAGCTTGCTGCAGGGAGTAAGAAATGGGCTCCACCCTTTGTCACACATATTGCTTATTTACTGCTGCGTATTATTCTTACATTTTTTAACATTAATTTGTAAAATAACGGCAGTGGAACAATATAAGCAAATTTGTTGAATGCACTAATGAATGAGGTAGTAATCATTGTAAAGTATATCTGCACATTTTCTATACACTGCTGTAAATATTTTAAATTTAAAGCATTTTAGATTACATGGTCATTCAATTACCACCCTGTATATAGGATTTTCTGGTCATGACAGACCAGATATACAACTTTCCTATTCTGTCTCAATTAGTTTACTACATAAAATGTATAATGTGTTACTTTCAAGGGAAGTAAGTTTTATAGTTTTATAGCTCACTCGAGCAGAAGTTTGTTTACCCAACGAATCCCTTTCACAATGCCAAATTCACCTCTTATGTGTAAGACAAATAGATTTATAAGTATTTATAGTGACTGAATATTGACAAAACAGTTTATTCATGATGCATAAAGCATCTTGCAAACCTTTATGAAAAGCATACATTGTCTTCTTTTCATTTAGTATCAGCGTATATTTCTTGCAGTTTTCTCTGTAACCTATGTCAACAGTTTAGATCTACATCTTTATTTTCTGGCTATGTTTGATGTTGCATGAATAGCAAGGAACTTGAAGACTCCTGTGAATTTTCCAATTTTTATGTCATCATCAATTTCTATAAAACAAAACTTCAGGGTGTCTTCCCAGTTACGCTTCTTCAGTAGAACTCTTTTGACAAAATTCTATAATTTTGCTCTATGAATCGTCATATAACAATCTATTTCCATTCAGAGGCTTTTAAGTTACTTAAAACTTTTTCGAAAGCAAATGTAAAACTGTAAAATACTAAACAAAGAAATAGCTAATACAACTATACTCTTATTATAATTATTATTATTATTTAGAAAACTAATAAATTTTACCGTTATTTTCTATCACAGCTATTCTACTTTGGATTGTTTACTCTGTTCCACAGTAACTGAAAACTTTCCAACAGAATACATTCTTCCCCTAACATTTTGTTTATAAACATTTCTCATGTTATCCTTGAAATTATCTTAATATAATGACCAAGGTATCAAATATATTGGATTTGTTTAAAGCATAAAAGTAAAGAAAAGAAATATGAATTGTCTCCTGATGCTTTTTTGGAAAACTAATAAGTAGGATACATACCTTCAGAAGATGATCACTACAATAAGTAACAATGGCTCCGGTACTTTTGAAATGTCACTGTTCAAGTATCATTGATGTTTTATGAGATTTGCAAATACCCATCATCAGTTATACACCTGAGAACAACTGTTTCCTCCTTTCACTAGCATGTTTTCAATGCTCTTGCTTTATAGAGTGCTTATTTTCAGTGATCAATTTCAAATTAAAATGTGAGCTCTCCACTGCAATGTTCAATAGTACCAACTGTTGTTACTACCACTGATGTGAATGTAAATTATAAAACCATTTCAAAAACAATATGAATACCACTCGCAGGTACATTCCACAACAATAGTACCTTATATTTCATGTTAAAACTGACTCTCTTACTTTTAAAAAAATTGTTCATTTCAAATAGTGCACTTTTCCCCAGAGGACATACAAACAAAGCAGAAACAAACATTGAAGTCTTACATTTAATAATTTATTTAGTATTTAAGATTATCCATTACAAATGGAAAGCTCAGACCTTCTATTTTGTAGATTATATATTTTCCCTCATCTATTATTTGCAAACTTTTAACTCTTTTATATTTCTGTCATTGTGAAAAAATATTCTTCATTGGTGAAGGCTTTATCTTAATTACTCAATTCTCATTTATGCCACTTGTATTTTATGCTATCAAATACTGTTTTGAATGAACCTTATTCCAACCCTTTTTAACATAAGTTAAATTTTGGAATAAAGTTCATACACTGGCACTTTTTGTATTTCATGTCTCAATTCATAGATAAAATACTAATGAAGAAGCCCCTATCAAATACTACGCAGATGGTATAACAATTATTGAAAACTTAATTTTAAGAAATAAAAATTTCAAAATTTTGTTTTTCTCCATAATATAAAAATATAGATATCACCTTTACTAACCTTCCTTGGCCATACTTTTGACTAAGTGTAAAAACAGTAGCCAAACACACTTTAAAAAACTTGTACTTTAAATGGCTTTATCATAAATTAAAAGCTTTAGGAAACCAATCATATACAGAGAGTTAATGTCCTACCTGAAGAGGAGGAATCCTATTCCAGTGACTGCAGCTCTCCGCACATCATCATTCACATCTGAGACCTGCAGGATACATAATTGTATTTCAACTCACAAGTACTGTTATGCAAATGTTTAGCAGTGCTCCATATTGTCAAAATACTGAATAGAGAATATATTTTGTTTCATTTTAACAATAACAGTTATACTCATAGGTATACAGTCTATAAAGCTACTTACTGCAACATGAAGAAGTTTACGGATGGCTTGATTGTTCCCAGTACCACAATATGCCATAGCAAGTGTATACATGCCAGAGCGACGAAGGATGGGATCCTTATCCTGACAGAGACTTGTAATCAGAGGGTCTGCTTCTTCCAAGCGACCATACATTGTAAGAGCTATCCCCACAGCCAAGCCTCGCAAGATCTTTTCATGCTGTGTTTCTTGGGCATACTGTAACAAATTATTAATGTCAATAAACCTTGCATAAATATTTTCATGTGGATGATGATGATAGTAGTAGTGATGATGATTGTATACATTTTACTTCCTATAGACTTGATATACAAGCTTTCAGCATTGTCATGTATAATGTTAATGTGACAGTTAATTATTAATATTAGCATCATGTAAGTTAAATAAATAAATATAAAATTAGGAAATTGCTTATGCAATGTAAAAGTAAAATTCAGTATTTATTCATATAATACTTACAGCAAATTAGTGAGATATAGGGAGTAAAAATTGTTAAATAAATTGTTAAATAGTCAATACACAAGAAATGTTAAAATAATTGTTATACTCCTTGTAATGAAAATTCAAAATAAACATTCCATTCTATAACATAATTAGTAAAAAAAATCACCTGATTATTCTAGAAAAAATTACCATTTTTTAAAGAAATACTAAACAAATATTCTAAAATTTAAGAATAGTTAAGAAATCAAATTTGTTACAAAAGTAAGTCTTCCAAAAAGCATAATGGCCTTTTAGAATACTATTATCTTTTTAATTCGGTTTTAAACAGCCTATTTTTTACCTTAGAACCATCGCAGATAATGCGTAATAATATTCATTATTTATGGATCTATGCTACAAGAACAGCAGCAAGTTAAAAAAAAGGGGGGGGATAAAAAGGACAAACAAATCCACACCTGCAATAACTCCCCAATAAGAGCCAACATTTTCAGAATAAAGAGAACAATACAATTCTTAAAATGTTCATATTAAGTCAACAAAATAATTGACAATTCCTATGTGACAGTATTTACAGAAACTGCTCTTTATGATAATGCAAAATGATTGCATACAAAAGTGTCTAGCTTTTGTAACACCATTATCATTGATGTCATGTGAAATGCAAACGTAATACAAAGATGGTAGCTTTGATGAGACCAGTAGTAGCATCAAAGTGAAAGGAAGCACCAACTGAGTAAATTAATTAAATCAGATATGTTTCTACTTTATAATTTCTTGAATTTCTAAGCTATATGGCTCCTGCTACAAAGTAATTTAATTTTAATGCTTATAGATTCATATGTCAAAATTCAAGATGATGCAAGTGTACATTTCAGCGATTATAAAACTTTACAAATACAAACTATGGAAAACAAGTATTCTTAGTCAAAAGTTATTGTAAATTACTATTAAAAGCGTACTTTCTTTGGTTCTACTTTATTATCTAATGTAAAACAGAACCAATATGCAGTGCTACAAATTTCATTTTAGGATACTGAAGGAAGCAATTTTACAGTGTGACAAATGTTCTTAATTATCTAGTGAGTCGATTTGATAATCTTATGCTCCACTTACTGTTGAATTATGCAAAACTAGTTTCGCAGGCTTTTGTCTGCATCCTCAGTTGTAACAATGTAACAAAGTATATATTGGAAAAACAAAAAGAAGCATTGGAATCAGGCTGAAGGAACACTGGAGAAACATAAGGTACAATCAGATAGAGAAATCAGCAGTTGCACATCACTTTTGGAGAAATAAACATGATATAGAAATGGGAGTGAAATTATTGAAATTAGTAGAATATGGAAATATGGAATATGGAAAAAATTTATATAAAAAAATATGAGGATAAGGTTATGAACTTTGAGATCCCAACAGAAGACAAATTCATCCAGAAGTTCATAAAATGTCCATGGGAGCTACACCAAGTCCTCCAGCCAACCAACAACGAAGCCGACAGTCAACTCGCAACTGAGGATGCAGGCAAAAGCCTGCGAAACTAGTTTTGCATAATCCAACAGTAAGTGGAGCATAAGATTATCAAATCACTCACTAGATAATTAAAAACATAATAGTCGCTTCACTGTATCGGTTCAGACACAAAATTAATGTTATATTTAGTGTAACAAATGTTTCTAAAATCTTTTAATATCCTGTAATTAAGAATCTGTAGCTTAGGCAGGAATCACTAATAACCAAAATATCATAGTGAAGCACTAATAATTATTTCACAATTATGTAGTTTGGAAAAAATGCCCATAAGATTATAAGTTGTTTGTATGCTGTTTAAGACATACTGATTGATTTGTACATGAGATGAAATGATAAACTGGGAAAGGATGTTTTTTTAAAGGAAGGAAATGTTTAGGTCTAAGTTTAGGGCACCTCCTTGGCATTTGCCATTTATGAGAACAGAGGAAAACCTGGAAAAAACATCAGTCAGGAAGGATGGTCCTGGCAAGAATTGAACCCCAGACTCCCACTCACGAGTTTGCACCATAATGATCTAGGCCACCCATGGCAGTCACACTGCCTATGAAATGGCTAGAAAGGTTATATAAGGCTGTGGTTGAGTTATAGATGATATATGTAGTAGATACTTGGGGAGTGTCAAAGGGGTGGATAAAGGTCAATGTAGTAATAGAATGTTTTGTAGAGAAGTTCTGGATTTACCAAAAAGTTCGCTGAGAGGGGTGAGTTTGGCAGAACTAGGAACAGTATTAAAAAAAGGTATAATAGTGGAGGGAATCTTGAAATGTTAGCACAGATTTGTGAAATTAAATAATAATGAACTAAAAGAATATTTTACATACCAAAGGGATGTTCTGGGAAGAGAGTGCTGGTTTGGGGAAGTGAGGAAACCACTAGAAGAAATTGGAATGGAAGATGCATGGCAATTGGGGGAAATGATGCCTGTGGATTTTGTAAAGAAGTGAGACAGAGGGTAGAAGATATAGAGGAGCAAGAGATTTGGGCTAGCTTAGAGGATAAAAGTTCTTTAGATTTATATAAAGTAATTAAAAGAAATTGGAGAGGGAAAAATATATAGATAATTGCGATCAATTTGGAAGAGTAGGATTTTCATGGATCATACAGGGGTATTATTTCTAAAAGGATTAAAAATAAATTTTAAAAAAGGATACAGGATGCATTATGTGTGGGGAAAGTGGAAAATGGGCAAACTACACCAAGATATAGTGGCAACTAAAATGTTATCAAACATGAGTGGAGAGAAAATAAACAAGATTGAGGAATCAGAAAAGTAAGGGATAAGTGGAGAAGTGTTATGAAGGATCTTGAGGGCACACACAGTTGTAAAAATGGTAATTTATTTTAGGGGTTCTTTACCATACATAAACCTGGTGATTAAGGTATGGGAGAACCTTAATTTTAGTATACTGCTACATTTTTAGATATCTTGTTTGTTTATGTAAATTTTATTTGTAATGTTGTTTGCTGAAATAAATTCATTCATTCATGTGCATACAGTGTATTCCACTACATTGCAGGATTAAGGGGGAATGACCTAGTCAATATGCTTGCAATACATCAGATGAGAAAGACAAGCACATCCTTTGCTACAAGAAAATGCCTGATTACATAAAATCAAGAAGTAGAAAAACATGCTGAATAAGATATGAAACTCCCTCTTCTCCAATCTAGATAAAATCTACAAAGACCATGAGAAACAGCTGTTAAAGCTGTTGGATTCACTACAAATAATGAATGCTTTATAATTAAAATTTTGCTAATTTTTATAATTAACAAGCCCATCATAAAATTTATGAGTTCTATCTTTACAATCATGTCCTTTTTTCAGCACTCAAGAAGAGATGAATGAAGAGCACCTGAAGACCTGAGGTGCATTATCTACAGAGAACACTATAATACAGAAGCATTGGAAAGCAAGAATATTAATGGCTTTATTGCCCAATGCAAGGCATTAAATAACAATAACTCTTTATATACTACATTAATGTGTTCAGTTGTTAACAATAACTCCACTTACTTTTTAAAACTAGTCCAAAGTTTTAAAAAGTAAGTGGAGTTAGTGTTAACAACTGAACACATTAATGTAGTATATATTACCACTCCATTGTCTACAGCTTCGTAAGTACAATTTTTACTTAACAATAACTCTTGCTCTATATTCACAAATGCAATCCTACACCACAATCGCAGTCACTTAAAATTGCAAATGCCTGCGTACTTTGACAAAGTTATAGTTATAAGTTCGTAAGTACAATATTTAAAGTTGTAGCAGTTCTAAAGTCATCATTTCCTTTTCCTACATTCTCAGCTACCATGAGCTCATTTTACCACCTCCAAATGCCTAATCACACAGTTGTAGATCAGGTGTTTTATAAGGGCACTAAATTTTGCTGGTCAATATCATAAAATTTCCTATTCATTGTTAATGAAGATATTTGTTCATTACATAAACTATGAAAACCACCAGTGATAACAATGCAGAAAATTATGGAAAAACATTCAGCATACAACTGCTGCTGTAACCAAAAATGAAAATAGGATCTCTGTTTTCAGCAGAATTAATTAAAATATGGATGCAAATACAATGTTTTTGAAATTATTTAAGGTAAGTATACATTAATATTTTATCAAGAAATTAAGATATGATGAAAGTTTTGCAATTTTTTATAAGTGTTTAATGCCCAATTTTACTACTAAGGCACCACAGGCAGTGGACACTGATGGTATATGACATGAAATGATATATTGGGAAAGGATTTTTTTTAAGGAAGGAAATGTTCCAGGCCTAAGTTCAGGGTACCTCTCCAGCATTTGCCATTTATGAGGACTGAGGAAAACCTGGAAAAAAAAAAAATCTCAGTCAAGGAGGACAATCCTGGTTGGATTCGAACCCCAGAGCTCCAGCTCATGAGTCTGCACATTAACAACCTCGGCCACCCATGGTGGTTTTTGCAATGATGGAGGCATAAGAAAATATTACTCTTACATCACAGTTCTAGGACAAATAAAGTTCATTAAAATCAAGAGGAATGATTCATTAATATTTCTGTCTATATGAAAAAAGAATGACATTGCACCTATAAATATTTCATAGTTTTGACTTGGATATTGAAAATTGGCAGATTTTGACAATTTAATTAAATAGTTTAAATGAACCAAATGTAAAAAGTGCTGCAATAACTGCAACATGAAACTTGGTTTTTTACTGACACCAAATCCAGTTAATTCATCAAGTTTGTGCATTAGAATGGGCAAGTATTGAAAGAGACATTTGAATTAATCATGAGTTCAGAAAAAAGATGCACATGTTGACCTTAAGCAATAAGCTGCGCAAATATTTTTGGTAAATGGGAACGCTTTATAAAAAGATTATCTAGATCAGAGGAGTTTAGTATTCTTTGGTAGTAACTAGGTACTGTAGGAACTGTATTCATGCACCCAAAGGCATCATCAGTTTAGATAAACAAGTCCAGAGTTTTCTCACCAGTACTTCTACGTAAAGTCTCTCTTCAGTATTTAGGTTTGCTATTCTGTTCTTTTCACACTTATTAAACCTATGATATATTAGAAAGCAGTCCACAGTAAAAACAATATATAGAAATGAAAATGCTAACGAAATACCAGCACAATACTTACTGCAACCATATCTTCTATGGCCTGAGTAGCTTTTGACCCCAGCATTACCATTCCCATTGCAATGCCTGCAGCCTCTCCTGTGACAGCATCATCTTGGTAAAGGTTAAACTTTAGCTGCTCATATACATCCTGTCTGTTAGTTCCCATAGCAGCCAACCCAAGACCCAGGCAACCTCCGTGACGCACCATCTGTTAACAAGTGGAAAAATGTAATAATGTCTTTGTTTCTATAAGTTTACAACCAAAACAAATTATTACAGTACCATTCCCAAAAATTGATCTGATTTCTTGAATATGTTAAAAAAAACAGAGAGCAAATATAGTCTATGAAATACAATAATTCTGTTACTTTGTCTATCTAAGATAGTCCTCTATACTGTATAAGTCGAACCACAATAATTAAAGCAATTTTCCTGAAAAAAATAATTTAAAAAAATAAGAACAATACAAAGCATATTTTTTGATTCAATCATCCTCAAAGGAATGATAAAAACATATATATTCCCATAGAGATTTATGTAAACTTGAAGTTAATTGAAAAATAATTTGGCAAATTATAAGGTTAAATAATTAGGCATAAACATATCCAGCTATTGAAATATTATGGATAAAGTAGGAGACCAGGTTTTCCAATAATCCAGGATTTCAGGCTGGTTAAAAGCATTATATGCAAAAAATATGTCTTAATAGTAAAAAAAATAATAATTAAAACCAATCATGATATATGGTACTGTAACTAAGGACACACTCCTGCTTAATGGAACCAAATTGTATGTTGAACCGATAGAAGAATATTTTTGTCATCAGAAAATAGATTGCATAATAGCACAGCTCATTTTTTGTAGAAAGAAGACACAAATAACAGCTAACAGAAATGAAAATATTGGATTTTTCAAATGAGATGTGCATGAAGAACTTTGCATGTTTTTCAACTTTCTACTGCAGAATGAAGTAAAATTTATGCAGTATTTTTGAATCAGCATTCCAAAATTGCAACAAAAATTCATTACCTTTAAAAACAGATGCCCATTATGAATTTCTTATTTTATCATAAGCATTATCAAAGGCATTATTATTTCAGTAATATTTTACATTTCTTATCTAGTTGTGCTTATTGCTAAAGCAGAGTTATTAATTTTTCTTCATTCATTCTTAAACCTTTATATTTCAATATGCTGTCTAACTACTAATAAGCGAATTATTGTACTGTTATTAGATTGCACCATCAAATCAAAAAACTCATGATTACCTCCAACTATGCAAAACTAAAGTTCTACTTGGTAGCAAAAGGAAAATTCTTGCCAAGAAATTTCCTTTGACTCATTTCAGTGCATTTTCATCTGCTAGTTCCAATTTAAATATATTCCTTAGATAAAATCTTGTTGATTAAGTTTTGCCAAACGGGAACACTACCTAAAGCAGAAATTAGTAGATGTGAAATTATGAAAATTCATTAAAGTGAGAGACAGAGTGGGATATTCACATAGCGAGAGCTCATAATTTAAAGAGTAATTAAAATAGCTAGGGATAAGATACCAAGAGGCAAGAGAGATGTGGATAGATTTAACAAATATTGGAAAGAAGAACTAACTTCATCAACTACTGATTCTTTCCCTGTAAAACAGGCAGATATATAAAGAAAAGAAGGAGAAGGTAGGTTTTATAGAATTGTAACCATTAATTACATAGATTTAAATAGCTGGGATTTTCACAGTGAAATATAGTATAATATATATTATACTTTATGAGGTAAGTGTATGAAAGTATGTCAATGACATGACTAGAATTTGTGCCAGGCCATCTTTTTTGCTACCACAACTGATTTATGTATTTTCTTGTTGTCATTATCTTGGAGAAGCAGTGTTTGCTTAAGACACAGTTTTTAATGAAATGCCACTTTCAACATTCTAATCTAATGTTTCATTTCAAGCACAAGTACTAAAAATTTCAAAAATAATTTTAAATGCTAAACCATAAATAAAGTTCATTCTATTTATACTTAAGTTATATTTGTCATACAAGGGTTGGTTTAAAAGTAATAACACAGTGCTGCCACATGAGGATCATGAGGCAGATGATCATAGAGTTTGTGAAGCACATAATGAAAGCTAAAACAAACTAGTGCAATGACTGAATGTTATTGAATTAAATACTGCAGTGCCTTGAAGTACAGGAAGATAGTGCTGGAATCCTATCAACATATTTATGAAGCTGGATCAATATTTATGGATTAAAATTGAAATTGCAGCAGGTTGTAGCTCATAAGACTGTTATCAGCAACTGCACAAAGCATGTGATGGTGAAGTATTTCCATATTGTACAGTGGCACAATGGGTGAAAGTGTTTCGTGATGGCAATAATGATCCTAAATTGGTTGGTTGCTAGTCTGGCATGGGGGATACTGATCTTTATCATTTTTTCTCCAGCTTCCAAATTATTTTTCATTTGATATTACTGTATGATTTAGTTGAACTACACATGTTTGTTGCTATCAAGTTTACTGCATTTCAGTAGATATTCTTTGTTTAGGATAATATTCACTTTCTTACACAATAAGCAGTAGCTATCCTTCATTAATAACAAATTGAACAAATGTTCTAACAGGCAAATGAGCAGAATTTAACTACTCCAATTTTTCTTGGTTTCAATAAAATATGTTTAAAGTCTTTAGATCTTCATAAATCTTTATAACCTTAAACTGAAAACCACATAATACAGCTCCTTGCTTCCTTGATACATGTTGGTCACGAATCACTGATGGATTATGTGTGGACTAGTTGCAGATGTAGGCAATGCCACAAAGCTGTGCTCCTTGTTCTACTTATTCAGTTCTGCAAAACTGTAGCACATTGGATACTCCATAGAATCACCATGCTATTACCACTGCCATATAATCTGAATGAGTGCATTTGATTAAAAGTTCTTTGCCAAAATGAATGAACCACTTCAAGGGAAGCATTATAATAAAAGAGATTCCATTATCTATGCTATAGGGCGGTCACTTCCAGACATTGACAAAGATGGCATACAATGTATTCCACATGTGAAAAATGTAGCTAATATGATGAGGGAATATAATGAAGAAATGCATGGTGTTTTCTCTGATGATGATTAGGCTATTTAAAAAGTATAACATTGTGACCATTAATTTTTACCCAAATCTTTTATTGACAAATGTTATTTCTTAAAATTAATTTTCTTCTTTGTCAAGATGGATTTTGCCCCAGATAAATCTTTAAATAAAACTGCTTTTAATATTACTTTTTAAGTAAACAACAGCAAAAATCCTTTGCTCAAAGACACTAAGCCCTTTATATGCCACATCTCACTATTTCCAAAAACCAAAAGAACAATCTGCTGTCAAATTACATAAAACAGTTACTTATCCTAGTGAGAATTTCTCACAATGAGGGATTCTTAATTTAAAATCCTTCTATCATCTTCGTCTTAATTTTTTATCACTAGAGAGCACATTATACATCAATAATTTAAAACCACTCACTAATAAATATCAACCTAATGCATAAACTATAGTGTATGGTACCAACTAAACCAGAAGCCTTGAACATCAGAGATGTGGGTATTTTTCATTAATATACAATAAAAATATACAGGATGTTAATGAACTACACAGAAATAATTTCAGAGAGTGTAGAGATGTCCTATATGAGCAATTTGGGATAGTAAACATACTGCCCATTTTTTCAAATTTGAAGCTATGGCTAGTAAGTTTCTAAAGTGGCAGTAAGCCACAGGCTAATGAATATACCCCTTGAAAGCATAACACATGATAATGAAGGCAGATTTCTGAACATATCACTCTGGCGCCATGGTTATGACATTAGCTTTTGAGTAAGAGATGGTCATTTGTTTTCAAGTTTGACTTTCATTCATCACTTTATTTTATTTTGTTTTGTTTGCTAATTGGCCTAATAATGCAGCTTGTAGCCTATGTTTTAAGATGATGTTTCACTTTATACACTTAAATCTTAACATATCAATTCACATAATTACAACCTTTGTAGTTGTTATTGTATTTACAAATCAGAATCGTGTCCTGAGTATGTGTTAGGTACATGAAGTTTTAGGCATCATGTTAGTAGTAAGTTTATTAGCCGTTATATGTTGGTAATACATTCATTGTTGAGAAAGGAAAAAAAACTTGAAAGCTTTAAGTAAATTTCTTTCATAGTTCTTTAATATGTATAGTGCAACATTTCCATATCTAATATAAAAAAATAAAATTAATGCCATGCTAAGAATTGAACCTTTGATTTGGGGAACATCAATTTCTGCATTATGCCACACAAATAGTTAAAGAGCTCTTAATTATCTAGTGAGTCGATAACTAGTTTTGCATAATTCAACAGTAAGTGGAGCATAAGATTATCAAATCGACTCACTAGATAATAGTGAACATAAGAACATAATAGTTGCTTCACTTTATTGGTTCTAACATGAAATTAAATTTACTTAAATGTAAATTGGAACTTGCACAGTGAAGCCAATCATATTAATTGATATCTTTGTATGATTGAGTTGAACTACACACTCTTAAAGCTTCACTTACTTTTTTTTTGTAAGTGAAGCTTTAAGAGTGTGTAGTTCAACTGAATCATACAATGATATCAATTAATGAAATTAAATGTTATATTTAGTTAAAGGGCTCCCTCAAGAGTAGACTACATAATGAAAGCAGCAGTTAATAGATGATCAGTGTTGCACTGTCACATGATTAATTTGAGATTTGAGAGCTTTTTATGATATTAAATCTTGAAAACGCTGAGGAAAATTGATATTTTTGTGCTCACAAGGCAGTTTTAAAGACATTATAAACTATTTTTACACCCAGCTTTGCTTTAACATCGACTTATCAGCATCTGATGCAAAAATGTTTAACACCACAAAACTGTGTCATGTTTAGTTGCAGATTTGTCTATCTGAAATTACTTATATACAACATCTCTACACTCTCTGAAATATTTCGGTATAGTACATTAACACCCTGTATTGTGAATCTACCACAGACTGTTGTATACTTGAGCGCTTCTCATGTAACAGTCAAGATTCGATTTCCATTTGGGTTAGTTTCCGAACTGAGATTTTTAAGGATATATCTTCAACTCTACAGTTGAATGCCTGGGTAACTTAGGCCACAAAGTTCCCTGAATTCATTTGGCCAAGCTATCATCTTTCATCCTTCATCTGGCACAATAGATACGACCATGGTGCCATGATAAAAAAAAAAAGTTTTTTTTTAACTTGACACAGGTTTTGCTGGAATCTCAGCACACAAAAGTAATACTAAGATCCTTAAATTATAATTATTTAAAAAAAAAAATCAGCAACTTTATCAAATTCAGTTATGTAACTGGTACTAAATAAAAATCCTTATATGCTTCTTTATACTTTTTACAGTACTTCCACACTTACTGCACTCCAGTACTTGTTTCTGCTTTTCGTTCCCTTCAGAGAATATTTTGAGGCTTCAGTATTTAAAAATAACTAACCATATTCATAGATTAAAAATAAAATTCAAACTCCAACTTAAAGTTAACTGCTTTACATATTATTACAACAAGAGTATTACCTCGTTCTGTGCATCCTTTAACTGGCCTAGTAGATAGTCTGTTATACCAGCTCCATGATTGGCATGGATGAGACCTAGAGCATAAAGGCCACCACCTTCAGAGTAACCAGAGCTGGGTCCAACCTCTCTCGGCAGATAGCTTTGCATCAGAGCCAAAGCTTCTTGCTCATGGCCACGATGAATAACTCCCAGTGATGCTGTAGCAGTGAGCTTGGCCCAGTTTGTTGCTCGTGCCAGCCACTCTAAATTGTCCCTATGCAAGTTCAAATGGAAATTCTCAAGGAATCAAATAATTTCATTTTTCATTAATGTGTAGATAGAAATAGTGTAAGCTATAACAATGACATTCTAAAATACCACTTTGGAATATACTTCAGCAGCAATTATGAAATAAAATTATTATAAACTTAAGTTTAATTTTATTGGGAAAAAAGAACCAATTAGATTGTGCTGCAACCAAACTTGAAACTTTGGTCATGAAGAGGAAATTTATTTTAGCTTAATCAAACCCATCCTCATGTAAGGATGTGGTAAACCAACCCTACTAATGTAAAATTTATACCTGCATGAAACATGCACACTTAACCACCATAATGTTTCATTTAGAATTCAAGTTAAAAAGATCAAGGCATTGTGTGATGAAAACCAATGAAAATGTTCTGACATGGTTTGCAGATTGCAAAGGCACCATCATAAATGGAAGATGTGCAGTTCAAACTCTGCCAGGACCATCTTCCCAGGCTGAGGTTTATCTCATTCCTCATCAATGGTACATATTAGGATTGTACCCTAAACTTAGGCTAGGAATGCTTCCTGCAGAAAACAAAATTTTCTTTTCCAATTTATCATTTCATCTGACTTATCAGCATCATCTTGCTATTGTCATCTTGCCTAATGTCACACAATTAAAGTACTTAAGCTCATTTTCTTGGTTAAAAGCATCAAGAAGATGTTATTCAAGGTAACACCGTCATAGTCAGCAGCTTGTCAGAGAAAACATTTTTCATCATGAATAAAGAATGTCCTACTTCCACTGAAGTGATTAGAGCATATTTAAAACAAGCTATTTCCGAAGGACTCATACTAGTTACAACAAAACATTCACCTTTCAGGAAATGTTGACCAAGACAAAGTAAAATTGTTTTGAATAGTGCTGGCAAATGAGCGAAATATGCACAGTAAGTTCTGGTTGAGTTTATTTTCTGTTTATGCATTTATTGGAGAATCATGTTAGTATCCCTCACTCTCTTGCAACTATTTGTTACACTTATGCAGCTAAGAAGTTATTTACCACTAATTTCCTAGAAATGTCTCACACAGATCAATACAAGGTCATTTGTCAGAACTATTCAAAACTTTAATACTTATCTCATCCTTTCTATTTCCTGGTATTTGTGTGCACGAGATAACCATGCATTCCTTTCACTAATGAAGGTTCAGCTATTTAAAGAGTTTATGTGAATAGGTTGAGAAGAAGTTTTTGATTTTTTAAAAAGAAATGTTTTGACTTTTTAAAAAGAAATGTATAACAAGATTCTCAGTAGATATTTTTGCAAGGTGAACATGACATTTAATTGTTATAACTTTTTTTTTAACTTTGAAATTCTTTATGTGCTTTTTAAAATGCATAAATAATTGCAAAAAGGCAAAATAAAAACTGGCCCTACCTGCCCAAGTGTACGAAAACATGTTCATTTCTGTCTGACTCTTAAATATATCCACCCAGATAGAAAAGGCATTTTGCCTAAATTTTAGGCTTTGGTTACAATCAACCATGATTTTATTTCATTAAACACTAGAGTTTATTAAAACTAACCAGTCAAAGGTGGCACTATTTGAGGATGATAATGCCAGAGACATGATCAGCTGTTATAATTTAGTTTTACATTTTATGGCTTTTACAAATTGTCAAAAACTCCTTTTCTTCTATTGTTGAATATAATGAAAAGTCTTAAAAGTATAATTACAATTACATTGTAAATTGTAATTATAGTTTAACAACTCATTATACATTTTAAGTTGTGGCAGATTTATGTACTTTTTATGTTGCAAATTTACCTTAAGAACTGGTCGCTTGTTGTACCACTGTGCATATAAGCATTGGCAATCACAGTAGCAGTGTGGCAAATAGAAACTCTGATAGCGTCCTTAGTATTCTTTAAAATGAGCATATCAGAATGATTACTGCGAATCAGGAATTGTAGATGGAGATCAATGGAAACCTCTCCACTGAGGATACTTGACAGTTTCTCTATTCTCTGCTGATGGCATTTTTCTTCTTCATTCTGCAAATACATTTAAACATCCTAAAATTAGGTATTCATTTTTTACACTGAACTCAATTTACTTACAAAAATAAGATGCATTTCGGGAGCATCTCTCCCATCTTCAGTGATGACCTGAAACACGTCTTATTTTATGTATGTAAATGGAATTCAGTGTAAAAAATGAATACCTTAGTTTAAGATATTTTACCACTCTATTGTCAACAGTTTCTTAAGTACAATATTTACATATAAATATTTCAAGTGTTGTCTATTTGCGTTTCACCATTCTTAAGGTGAAATGTAACAGTAATTATACAATTCTGATAAGGAATCACTCAAAATTTTACCAACTTACTTGGGTCATATTTGAAAACCTGTTGCCTCCATCTTCAGCATGGATTCATTGCAGTTTTGCAGATATTTCTATCTTGATTTGATGAATTTGGAGAGAGGATCATTGTTATTCAGAAGATTGAAATTCACAAAATGTATCACTCTCCTGTTTATGAATAAATTCTCCTAAACATCAATTATAAAGGTTTCAAGATAGCTTTTATAAATTTTGATGTTGACTTTTGAACCAAAAATGGTGTGCTATCTCTGATTTCTAAATGCGCTTGTATTTGATATTTCTTATACTTTACTTGAAACAATAAAGTAGTGTTTCTTTTGACTTTGCCACGTTTTGTAGCAGTCATAATCCAAAACAGACATAACTGCACTATCAACAGCACTGAATTCAGATTGGTAAACTTAGCCATAAGCACGATTGAACATAAATCAAAATATCACCAAATCATATAGTGCAAATATGCCTACAAAATGGATCTGATCAACAAATAATAGAAAAATTTGAAAACAAAAACAAAAAAAAAAAAAGCATTTTGAAAAGCTATGGAGAAGAACATATGTACAAGAAATATACAATGCATCCATGGAATACTTAAAATTTAAAAAAATACTTAAACATAGATATATTACTATGGCCTCAAACACAGCTTTACAAATCTTCTAAAAACTAACACAAAGGACAGAAACCCTCCCAGCAAACAATTAAGCATTTATGAAATGAACTGTAAAGACTGCAACAAAAATATATCAGCAAAACCAAAAGAAACATTACTTTATATTTTAGAAACTGTCATACATGTCAAAGCAAACACACTGAGAAATCAGCAATAGCATACCCCTTTTGATCCAAAAATAGGCAATTCCAAAATGAACCAAAACTTCTTACAGGTATCAAGAAACCTGTAGAATTAACAGTACAGAAGAGTTTATTCAGAAAATTTAGTTAATGACGATCTTACGAATAACCATAACCTCATCTCAAAATCCATCAAATTGGCATACCATGTGCAAAAACTACCAGTGAATTCATGCTGATAATAAAGGCAACAGTCTTTAAACATGACCAAGTATTTGGTACAAATTATAGAAATATGAGTGATTCATTATCAAAATTATTTAATTACAGTCAAAAGTTTTACATGCATCCACCACCCCATCTTAAATGTGAGCAAGGATAATCTTTTAGATGTGAAATAGTAATTTGTACCTCTATGCTAGCACATAATACATTTAAATGTATTGTACCTGGTGTTAAAACAAGTACATTTTATTAGCTTTCTCTGTTCATGATAATCTATTATTTGAAGAGGGGTTACTATTTCATGAGCATTTTCAATTTATGAAAGCAAGTATTGCTTTCCCTATGACACAAAATAAAAGTACAAAACTCCAATACTTGATCAGTATGGTTTGGCAGTAAACATTGTTAAAAAAATGTACCCTTCTTTCTTTATCGGCCAATCTTGACAAACTTTGAATTCATTCATTACATTTCCATTCTATAACTTTTAAAAATGAAGGCACTACCTCTTGTTTTCTTTTACCCACTCTATACAAGAAATATTTTAGTATTTTTTTCTTCTTCTAAAAATGGTATGTTTTTATATTTGGAGTGTCTGAATTTTTCAAAAAAAAAAACATGGTAACACATTTCTTCCCTATATCTAGTTGCTATTAATTTATCATATTGGTAATTTAAATCTAATGTTAACGCAACATTTTCCACATTATCATTTTTTAAAATTATATTTTTTGTAAAATGGCCTACAGTTTTGATAGAATGATGTGTTCCCAGGTGATAATGAATATTATTGCCTTTAGTGCCAGTGGCAAATTTGATCAACTTCATCAAATTTTAGACTTTACACCATCTGGCAGGAAATTTTCTTTTGCATACTTACAGCAAATTTTACATCTATAATATAATTTTAACGTTATAAGAACTGGTTCAATTCAAAACTAGTAACTCTTTCGTTAAATTTTAGAACACACAGCTATTCTACAGCATAAATAATAGATGATATATTTATATATTGATTCCACTTTAACTTTCCATTTTTTTATTATAAAATGTATTATATTTAAGAATTTCAGTAAAGTATTATTAGTAACATAAGAATTTGCAACATCCTAAACTCATAACATCCTCTTACAAGCACATACTGCTATAAAACACTGAAACAATTTTAAAACATTTTAAAATTACTTCAAACATAAAGATTACCATTAAAAAATGTAATGCATTAATTAACAAAACCAAAGTAATGCTTTAGTTCAGAAATAAAATATTTTGTCTGTCCTGCAAATCAATGCTGTTACAAAATCTCTTAAAAAAACACTAAACTGTAGATACCTCACTAAAATGTTATACATGCAGCATTAGAGAGGAAAGTTTTTAATTCTGCTGAAACAAAGATAAACTTACCAGATTTTCCATTTTTCTCTCTGGTAGCTTGTTTTCCTCAGGGGTTTCAGCAGCAGACTCTTCTTTGGCACTGTCTTCCATGGGAATCTTGGCAACTTTCTCAGTTGCTGTTGGAATTGGTGCGGTGGCTCTTAGAGCCTGTAGCACCCGGCCCAGAAACTGCTGTGTTGCACTCTCATACAAGTCAAACGCAATCTGATAGGCCATTAGAACACTATCCTGCAATGTATTATATACAAACAAATACTAAACCAGTCTCTCAGTGATGAACATGAAACCTAATAATGGCCAGCAATAAGTAAATGAATTCTTTATAACACACAAAAACTCAAGTAATAGTTTATAAAATTAGGTCAACATCACTTCAAAAGCAAGAATATGACTTAGTCAAATTCTCTGTATATGAATGAACTGTCTTCTAATATAACATTTCAATACTGTGTTACAGATTAATACAAAATTGGGACATTCAATTTCACAATTTGCCATTAAATTATCCATTTTTATTCAAATTAATTCATAATATACTTTTGTAGTTCAGTTTCCAGGTATTTATTATTCGACCGTTAACAAAACAAAAAACAGCTGGAAGTAGAATTAATCAAAGTTGTGTGGCTAGGTGAACTTCCTCTCCTCCAATGCCACCCTACTGTTCTGGGTATTCACCTGCCAACAAGAATTTCAACAATGTGTTTCTGTTATTTCTTCTGAATTGTGATTTCCTACTTTGCAAGTTAGCAAGGAAACTATAAATCTTGTACTTTAATATCAGAATTCCAAATACTATAAGTTTTGCACAAAATACCAAATAACAAATAGGTATTATTCTCTCCATAGGCATGCAATAACAAATGACTGAAAGAAGGTGAAATACGTTTGTTATGTGGAATGGGGGAAGACTTCTATGCCTGCTTGCACAAGTGCAGACCAGCTTTATTTTGTTCTCAGTCTAGATATAATTTCCTTTACAGTCTTTAATTTAGGGTACCGGTATATAATACTAATGAGAACACTTTAAGATAAATCAATAATATTACACAATCTTTGGACCCAATGCTAATTTAAAAGAAAGGAATCAAATGCTTCATTCAGTCTCTTTGTTCTCAGTGAAACCACATAGAGTCAGTTAGACCACATTAGGTCAATTTTTATTGTAGACCACCATGTCTAACAGCAGTTTGTCTACAGACTGAAGATGGGAGGGATCACTCCCAACGTATGTCCAGTTTTTTATATAAGTGAATGGAGTTAGTGTGAACAAAATTTTATTACATTGTTTATATATATATACCACTCCATTGTCAACAGCTTCGTAAGTACATTTAATTCAGTTCCTTGATAGTGTTTTATAAAGCTAGCAGGACCATCTCATTGCTTTGGCAATGCACTTCTTTGCATTGAAACTAATTTCACTATACAGAGAGCAACATGTATGTAAATGACTAACAATTAAAATGCATAATAAGGTTATTCATAACAACTGGCATCTCTTGAGATTATTACAGTATTCACTAATACAATTTTTTCAATGAAAATTAGCCCTTATTAAAGATAAAATTGCAATTTCATTTACGGATAGTGTATATAACATCAGGGATGTAAGTCTTATAGCTAATGAGAACAGAGCTGCACCACATGCTTATATTTACATTAGGCTATTACAGTGTACAGATGATACAAATATATACTATTTTTTAAACATTGCATGTAATTTCAAAATGAAAATTTATATCAGGATGGCATAAATGAGTTTGAAATAATGCTACAAATCTGACATTCCTTTTCAGACAATTAATGGCTTAGAAAAAATTCCACACAAGAGATTGTTCTTACCAAAAACTGAACTCTGACCTATAAATGACAATTTGCTTGGCTATACAATGCTGAATTCTAGTACATGTTAATGACACATTTCATCTTGTGATTTTACATTTCCTTCACTGATTTTATTTATATAAACTTAAATTTTAGGCATCACTTTCTATGATTTTTTGATTGATTGATTTATTTATGGACGCTCTTTAACATCTCAGGTCATCAGCGTCCCATTCAACTCAGGGCATGAAGCGGCCTCTCTTTCAGGCTTGAGGTTCTTTTTTGTGCCGCAAATGTATGACACAGGACCCACGGCTTTACTTCCCTTCAGAAGGAAGCCATACTTAGGATTTTTACGCCCGAAAAAATCCATCGATCCTGGCCGGGTTCGAACCCGCGATCTTGGGTATAGGAGGCAAGTACGGTTACCACTACACCACCAGGACCGACATCACTTTCTACATATGTATATTAACTAGTGTGATACATTTTTTAAGTATTCCAATATATCCTCACATTGAATATGGCACAATTAGTAAATATGATTATTTCAAAGGACTTTCTAACTTACCTCAGTGTCTTTACTGAGCTTCTCTAGCACTTCAGCCACAGCAAGAGGATCATCAAGGAATATCAAACATTGGCACATGTTGACATAATCTGGGGTTGCCAAATTTCGATAAAGTCCTACAAGTGAGCGAAGGACTGTGTTGCGAAATCCACGATTTTGAATAAGGCTCATTGCTACTTGAAATGCATAAGACAGCATTCCATTGATATCCTCCTGTTAAAGAAACAATTTATAGAACAATATTTCTTTAGCAGAAAACAAGGACACATAACAATTTAAATATAGCAGAGACTGTTTGTACTTAGGTATAGTTGTAAATTTAGGTCCTTAAAAGTGAGAATGTCTGTCACTGTGATATTGATAGCTATGTTTTTAAGCAGGTAAATTTTGTCTATTTTCTTGGAGCAAGAAATGGAATAAATAAGTTTCAAAGGTTAATTATTTGCTTTTCAATGGTGAAAGAACAAACAAGTGATGCATATCTGTTAATGTTTTGAATTGATTATAGTGCTGCAATTTGTTATTTTTAATATTTTGTATTCAATTCAAACTTAACCTGTTTTTACTAGTTACATTTTAAGCCAAAAATGACAAAGTGATGTATCCACAAATGCAAAGAATATTGGTAACAGTGAAGCAGAACAATTATTATAACAATAAAGGATATTAGAATTGCTGGTAGATAAAATGGTTAACCATTATGAAAGAGTAAAAGGTATCAAAGAAATCACTATTTTCCCCATGAAAGGAGACAATTTTTTTTAATTTACATGGGCAAACAACAAATTTATAAATATTTTTCAAAAATATACAGAGCTTCCAGAATATGTCCTTGTTGCTCACATTGGGTTTTGCAACTAAAAGCTGGACATGCCACCAAGGTGCAACCTAACTCCAATTTTCTTACCATGAAGAGGGGTTTCTTGTATACAATTTGTATTTCCAAAACACTAATAACAAGTATTGTGAATGTTTACATGATCATTTTGGTCGAACTATGCCTCATCCAAAAAGAACACAATAGTGGATCAACTAACCTTTCAGTCGTTGATGAAAGAAGCTGCTCACAATAATACACATTTGCTTTGGAATCACCTTCTTGCAGACAAAGGACACATGTACACTTGTAAGTTTTGAGTTTTAACAATTATATTGCTATGTGTGTACAGGAGACTGAAACCCCAATTTGCTGTGCAAATTTGTACAGTGATTTGTTGGTAAACTTCAAGATTTATGACAATTTAATCTAATTTGTCTGTTAAAACTGCATATCTTCACATGTGTTTCATGTTTTGCACTAAACCAATTGTATCAAATTAATGCATATGATCGTGAATTGTTTTCTAGAAGGAAGCAATTGTCCAGGGAACTTCGGAATAAATTCCTTATGAATGTGATGTGCTAATTCACATTTATAATAATATTTACATACAAAATTATGTTGCTTCAAAGTCAGCTGTCTTGCCATCTTTGAAACAAATATAGACGGGTGACTTCAAAAATTCAAGGACAGGCAGGTGGGCAGCTGAGAGCGGAGAGGGGAGCTGGCATTGGTTGAGATTGCAAAGCCCCATGGGGACACATTCTGCAAGCCCAGTAATATTGTATTGGTCCCGTAAGTATTACCTCAGAATAGTGCAGCCAAGGATGTAATCCTACTCAAAGAGAAGTCTGGTGTTTATCAAATAAACTGTTTGGATTGTGATCAAATCTACATAGGCAGAACAGAGAGGAATTGAGAATCTAGGACAAAAGAACACCTTAGAAATGTTAAGATATAAACTGGTGGAGAACTCTGCACACATTTATGAAAAAAAGCCATAACCTCACAAGAGTAACCAAATTACTGAAGACTCATTAATCTCATGCAGTCAACAATACAAGGGATGATCTTCCTCCAAATAAATATAGTTAAGAACCTGAAGTGCTAAGTCATGCAATTTGAAGTCCTAAGCTGACTCAGTCACATAATAACCATAATCAGTTTGATATTTCAACAATGCAAAACTTGTATTGAATATACTGGAATAATATTTTTAAAAATCAAAGGTCTCCAAGTATCACACCAATGTTAGTAAGTCTCCACCTCACAGTGGGAGCAATAGTTCCTAAAATATGTTCTGTTAATAAATAAACTAGTGAAGTATTGTGCTACCTAATACCAACATCGTTTATTGTTATTACTGTTGATTTATTAATAGGCAGTACATCCTTTAGTGCTTTGTTCCAGAATGCAGGTAGAGTGTTATAAAGTTAATTTCTTGAAAAATGAAATGCGTGTTAAGAGTTTGCATTATTAATTAATTACCACTCAAAGATGTTATCATTCCTTATTAGAAAAAAATATTTTTTTCTTTGAATTAGTTTGACTTCCTCAGGAATTTGGAATTGTTTGTTAAATTTAAGATTTTTTCCTCTGTTTCAAATGTTCACAAAACTATATATTTTTCTGAAATTTTATTAAAATGTCAGCTATATAATAATTTATTATTCAGAATATGTAAATTTCGTAGTTTAAGATTTTCTTCTGAATCATCAACATTCATCTACATTTTAAAACAAATGCAAATTAATTATTCTTTCATATATTGTATATATGAACATGTATATTTTTCTATATATATAACCTGTCTCATTTTAGCATCTGGAAATCTACCATATATTATATACAATGTTCAAAGAGCTTAATATTTTGATAACTGTATCCTGACTTATCCATGGTACAGTTGCATTTTTCCTATGATAGTGGAGGACATGAAAAATGTTATAGAAAGAGATAGTTTGTGTAGCAAACACAAATATATTTTCATGCAGAAAATATGTTAAGATAATGCCAACAATAGTAATAACAATCAAACATCACAACAATATTTATTAACAAGGTCAGAAACAATTAGAATAAAAATTGTATGTAGACATAACAACTCTCTGTAACTATTAAAATAACAAATCATATGAACTTTCTGAAATATTAAATATATTAAAAAACATTACCGATTCTACAATGGCCTTCTCAAATATGTCCATACGCCGAGTTTCCAAAGCCAGTCCAAGTGCCTGCCTATATTGACCATCATCCAAGCAGCGTTGGAACATTCTGTTCACAATGGCCTCTAGACGAGGATCAATATCTTTAGCATCCTTAGAGTCATCGGCTTTGGCAATTCTTTGTTGTGTGTAAAAATCAATACATTTAGCTGAAACAAATATTTCATTTTTATTTTTCAGAAATGTACTATTTTGAAATTAAGAAACTACTTACTACTGCACATTCAAAATGTATCTCCTTGGGATGTAAACATAATTCTTATATACAAGAAAGAAAGAAAGAAGGAAGGAAGGGAAGGAGGAAGGGGGGAAGGAGGGAAAGAAAGAAAGAAGGAAGGAAAGAAAGAAAGAAGGAAAGCAAGCAAGAAAGAAAACAAGGTGTTGATAGCATTAATAGCAACTGTAGAAAAACACCAAAGTTTATTGTTAAAAAACAAATTAACAGGAGAGAATTCTAAAGTAAATAATGGATGCCAAATACAAAGAGGGCATCCTATTATTGTTTGTCATGGTTTAGCAAAAGATCAACATTATAATAAGTGTGTGTGTGTGTGTGTGTGAGAGGGGGAAGAGGTGAGGGAATTAATGGCTAGGTTAGCCTTAAGTAGCAGACAAGCATCTAGTTAATTGCACTGTGAATAAGGATAGTAAGTTTTTAATAATATTTTTAGAAAGCACACTACTTGATGTAAGTAATTTGTATGACAACTGTGTCATCCATGATAAAGGCTCCACATGTAGAAGCATTTTTGAGTAAGTATTAAAATGTTCTGCTCTGGAACATTCATAAAGAACATTTAGCCTACCAGTAATGGAAGGGATACTCAATATATATGCGCAAAGCTTTGGATAATCTTACAGTTACATTATTGTATCCAAAATTAACAATCTTTTCTATCATAAATAATTAATGATGTAAGGAACAAAAAAATATTTAATATTTATTACAAAAAAAATATTTAATATTTATTGAGTACTAAGCAAGATACAAAAGAAATAAAACTCTATAGGCCTGATCCTAGTCACTTTCCTATAGACAATTGCAATATTTTGTATTATAATGGAATTAATAATTAACGATAATAAACTATAAAATTAACAATATCTTTCAACTTATCATTGTTGAAATTCATCATTAAAAAGCTGTTTTACTGTGGTCATTGTTTTAAATAAATTTAAAAACCTGAGCTTTTGCCGATGTTTAATTAGCATCACCAGTGCACTGAAGTGTCTGGAGATGCACAGGTACAGAACTGGGGGAGGGAGGTACAGAAGTGGGAAGGGGTAGGAGTGTTGTGGCCAGATGTTATTTGTTGACTAGCAACAGATACCAAGTATTGCTTATTTCAAAACCTTTATGTTCATCTATATTTTCTGGATGGAGTTCTATTTCTAAGGTCTCTTCTCTAGCGACATTAAAATATCCTGTAGTTGTTGCAATTTTAATTAGATATTTTAATCTGGCTAGAAGAGATGCCTTAGAAATAGGCCAGCATCCAGATAATATAAACAAAGGTTTTCAAATAAGCAAGATTTGGAATCCATTACTGTACGTATATTTTAATTTAGTTTTATGACTTAGAATGCCATTATAAATTATCCAAAATCAACACACAGCATCAGCTAAATTTTCTGCACTGCTATTCACAGGAGGGGAGAAAAAAAAAACCGGTCAGAACTGTAAATGGTCAACAAACATTTTCCACAACTCTCCAAACACTTCTATCCCCTCCCATTTCTAATGATTCTGTATACCTCTGCCTCTCCTGACACTTTCAGTCTACTTATGATGCCAATCATAGTGTATGAAAAAGCTCCAGTTTTTAAAATACTTTAAACTAATGCCACAGTACAATAGGCTGGTAATGATCAATTTTAATAACAACATCAGTCATGAAAGCCACAGCTCCTTTTTCCTGCAATCAGAATTCCTGCCTTTGGACAGTCAGAAGACAGAGACACTGGCCATCCTTACACAATGAGGACACTGCACCTTTGGTAGACCAGAAGGTAGCTCTCCACTCTCCCTTCTCTATCCTTATGCCTCAAGGCATAAATTAATGTAATACAATGCACCATAATTTAAACTTAATTTAATAAAGACTATCCTTCTCTTTATTTATAGACAAAATCTATTTTTTTTAATTGTAAATAAAAACTCTTCTAATTTAAATTTAAAATAAATTTTGGGTCAGAACTACTACAGTGAAGCCATTAATTTATTCTTAATTAGACAGTGAGTCGATTTAATACTCTTATGCTCTATTTATCATTGAATTATACAGAACATGTTTCACAGGCCTTTGTCTGCATCATCAACTGTAAACTGCCAGATTCGTTGTTGGTTGAATGAACTTGGTGTAGTTCTTGTGGACATTTTATGAACTTTTGCATTAATTTGTCTTCTGTTGGGATCTGGAAGTTCATAACCTTATCTTCATATTTTTATAACTTGTATAAATATGAAGATAAAGTTATGAACTTCGAGATCCCAACAGAAGATAAATTAATTCAAAAGTTCATAAAATGGCCATGAGAGCTAAACCAAGTCCGTTCAACCAACAACGAATCCGGCAGTCAACACACAGTTGATGATGGAGGCCTGTGAAATGTGTTCTGTATAATTCAATGGTATGTGGAACATAAGAGTATTAAATTAACTCTCCTAATTTATTGATATGTAAAAAAAAAATAACAAAAGCTAGCTTTTCTTTTCTGCCTCTTTCTCTGGTTTCCTTCTCACATTGATGTTCTGCAAAAGTGCTTTTTAGAAGTTTCTTATATTTCATTATAACATTTATTAAATCTATAATATGCTCATGCTACAATTTAAATTATATTTCTCTCAGTACTGAGATGCACTAGAAAATGCTTTAAGCTCCTTTCTTTTAAATGATTATAACATTACAATTTCATTATTGTGATTGACTCTATTCATCTAAAAAACATACAAAATTTAGATTATTGTACGATTGAGCAGAACTATACACTCTTATTGGCTTCATTTTTTATAATTAGAAAATGTTTTGAAGACTATCGTCTGCATCCTCAACCAACCTATACCAGAACAGAATATGCATTCCCTAAGAAACACTGTGAATTATCCATCAGTTAACTGAGGATGTCGACAATGGTCTGCAAAATATGTTCTAATTATAAACAAGTAGGTGGGGCCAATAAGAGTGTGTAGTTGACTCAGTCATACAATAATCTTAATTATATGATTTGCTTCACTGTATATGTTCCAATTAGCACTTCAAGTTAACGCACAAAATGATGATTTTGAAAAATATATTGCACAAATTTTGTGTACAGTTCTTCTAAATATTTACTTGTCTTTCTTCATTCACCTGAGTAAATTAGATTTAATGCTAATATTTATATTTCACAATACATTACAACTTCATGTTAAGGTTTAAGGGATGAATAGAACAAAGCAAATTATGGGTAGATTCTAGATACAAGCAGATGAAGTTAAATGCTGTAAGTTAATAAAGGTAGAGGAGAGAGAGGTAAAGAGGGAATCACATTTGCTGAAGACTCTGGACATATTAGTAATTTAGCAGGAAATATTGTAAGTGTAAATAGTTCACATTGCCTTTTATCTGGTTTACATGATTTAAATTGTATGAATTTGGTTGTAATTATACATTAAATACAACACAATAGTCTTGCCATAAACATTTTAACAAGATTTTAGATAAGTAACTAGATCATATATTAACTAATACCGGGGACTGGGGGGTCTGAGTCAATCAAATCAGAATAAATTTTGAATGGATTCAGTGCCTTCTGGAATTGCCGAAGGCACTGTTCCTAATTGTTAAATTTAAAGGTAATGTTTTTTTTTTCTTTTATTTGTGTCTATTTTTGTATCTATGACCAGAAGAAATGTGCTGATGAACTCAGAACTGGGGCTGTTTGTAAATTTTACTTTAATTAAAAAATGTGTTTTGTATTTAAATGATATAAATAAAAAAAAATATTAACTAATATGAGGGTAAATTTCTCACACTTCACTTACTCTTTTGAGTTAGGACATGTTTCAGGAACCGACGTTTCTATTTGGAGCTGTTGACCCACTTTTCCTAATGTCCATATGGTCCCATATTATGTTGGTTATGTTATACGTAGTGACCTCTGGCAGATGAGAAATGAATTTGGAAAGGTAATCCCATGGCTGAAGCTCAAAATTCATTGCAGTTTTATGTTTTTTTTTAGAATGAAGATATTTTCCCGGGTGGCCAATTCATGCAGATTGTTTAGTTCAAGAAGTTTTATATCTGGGTTCATTTCATGGTTTTGGCTCCAATAATGGTGTGCTACTGTTGATTTTTTCATTTGCTTTGGTTTTGTTTCTGAAGTGTTCTTTCTTCTAAATTGCTACATTCTTTTAGTTTTTCCAACATATTTCAATTCACAATCAAAACTTTCTATGGCACATATTCCTGATTTCATTTCTGGGGGTTTCTTGTCTTCTAATTGTGATCCTAGGAGGTGCTTGATATGTATCTGTTGATTTGGGTTTACTTTAAGTTGAACTTTTTAAAAATATTTTCAAATCATATCGACATCATACTTTATTATTTGTTTAATATTTTTTCATTTCCTTTTGATGTGTTGTTCTCTCATGTTTAGCATAAATCGGTTCTCAAAACGATCCCCTTTTGCTCTCATACATGACCAAAATTTCCCTTGTCATCTACACCTGCATATTGGGAAATTCCCATCAAGAGCCACTTAAGACTCTTAAATGTTAGGTGCCTTTTCTTGTAAATCATACCTCAAACAATGGCCACAGTTTGTAGCCCAGGGGGTTCAGGTTGAGATTCCTAGAATACCAATCTTCAGCACTAATAAAATCTACAACATTTCTGTGTGGACCTTGCCTTGTGGATTGGAAGCTCCAATGGCTATTCTCACACAAAAATCAAGTTGAGGTTCTCACCACAGATTCCAGCAGAATGGTTTCTTACACTTTGGCAGTTGTCTTCAGTCTCTTTGGATTGAAATGAAGCTTAGCAAGACCATTATAGCTCACTTCCCACCCAACCATTAATGAGTGAAGGATGGTGGCTTCTCTGGACCTTCAGGACTTTCTCAGAAGATTTTCATGAAGTTCAGACCTAATCTCTTGTCATTTAATGGTGTAGCTATCTTCACTATTGAATACTTTATCATCAGATTGTAGCTTTCTTTAATATTGAATACTTTCTTGTCAGTAAAAAGAATTTTCTGTGTTAGTGTAATGTTGCAGAAATTTAGAAATGCCCAGAACTGCAACAAAAAGCCCTCAGCCCAAGGCACTGTCTAGCCGCTCTAGACATGGATCTGCTGAATGTGTTTGCCTCATGGGCCATTTCTGCCTGCTTCCAAATTGGATTCTGCCGAACATGGACTGCCACTGCTTTGACAACAGCTACAGTCCTCATAGTATGGACATCCAGAGCTCAATTGGTCATCAATAATACCAGTTTTACAGAAGCACTGGATAGTGCAATGCACAAACATACAACTGATTTCCAAGCTTTTTAAGGATCTGGAAAACATTATAGAGAATCATGACCACAACACATTTTTCATAATTTTCACATTCCTGGTTAAACCTCCAGTAAAGCACTCTTCTGCTGTCTTTTAACTCTACAATAAGAGTGGCAGTGCAAACCTGATACATATACTTTAAAAAAAAATTGTAACAGTACATATTTATGGCAAAATTAGATGTATCCTACAAAAAGAGAAAATGGATTTCCATTAAATTTTATGACCCTAAATTCCAAGCATTGCAACTCACCAATTGTTGTATCCACATATTCAGTTCTTGAGTTCACATCAAACAAGTTTCCTGCACCTAAAGCATAAGTGAGTGAATCTTCAAAAGATCCCAAATGATAGTACACTTTACTGGCAACAAGTGCTGCCAACTCATGCTGATCAAAGTTTCGATCTTCATGAAGAATTTCACTGAAAGATGAAGTAAATGTCTGTATAAGGGCTTTAAAATGAAGCAGTAATTATGCTGATTATATGTAAATATTATAAGAAATTGCAGAAGAATTTTAAGCCTTGATTCTGGACATGAATTTATAACATAAATATACAGACCCATAACAAGTAAAAAGAGTGTCATGACATTTGCAATTATGTATACTTCAAACATATGTTGAATCTCACAGCTGCTATTACTGCTTAGTTAAAGGCATTGGCTAAAAAAATATAAAGTTATTAACACTGTATTGCTGGGTGACGCAAGATATACTTTGGTATGCTGATATAACTACTGTGCTTAGAGTCACACAGATCACAGAAAATATTTAATTTGGATTAAATAGCTCTTATGACTTATAAAACTGTCAAAACTTTAAGTGTTCACACTATACATAACTAGAATCTGTCAAATTTGCACAATCAAACAAAATTGTTCAAAATGTTTTTAAATAAACAAGAGAAATTACTAATCTTTAATAGCTGGTAAAATTGCTCCATTTTGTACTGAAAAAACCACAACCTCTCACTGAAATTATTACAAATGCAAGATATGCTGCCGAGTATAATTTACATGTTCTTTGCATTTATAGTAGTAGGTGCTCTAGTAAATTTTATAAAAATGCTATGATGTTTTTAAGATGCTACAAGTGCAACATCATAGCTACAGTGCCCAAACTTGTTTTGCTGTTGTAAGATTCTTCACATCTTTTATATTGTTTCTTATCTAAAATAAGATTTAAAAGCCTTTTGCAAGGCCATCACATTTACATTTGATCAGCAGAATTACCCCAAATTCTATAAAATAATTATTTTTTCAATTACAGAACTGCCATTCTATAACAAATCAACAATCTTATACAATATGTGTGTGTGTATTATTAAAGAAAAATAAAAATAAAGTAACACTATTAACAATGTAACAAATTAACAGTAATAATAAAAGTAGAATAGGATAAACATTTAGATAAAGTCACACTTGAAATTGCTATTGCTATATGCAACGAGTTCGAAATATAGCAATTTCAATTTCAAGTGTGACTTTATCTAAGTGTCTATCCTATTCTACTTTTATTATTTATATATATTTCATAATCATTACCGTATTATAGTCTACGGGTACCGCTTTTATTAAACCAGTTATTTTCTATGATCTTCGGCTTCTATACTCACATTTTCTCAATTGCCTCTGAAATTTCCGGCCAAAATTCATCCACTATCATGTCTAGTTTTTTCAGTGCAAATACCTTCAATTCAGGCATAGGCTCATCCAGAAGAGATATAATTCCAGCTGCAACATGGAACGCGTCAAAACGCATTATTATACAAGCATTTTAGCTATTATAATATAAATAATTAGACTATTATTAGCAACATAACCTATATGTCAAGTGCAATGACTTGCAACTTAACCTATTATGCTTTGCACATGCTTTCTGTAACTCTATTTTATCGTCTCATAATAATGAACTTTACACACCTGCAGAGGTGATATTCATTGTGCACCCAGTTGACGTTCTCAACGCTAACGGTTAAACACAACTCCACGCGATTTACGCTTTAATTCACTATCACAGAGAGAACAGCAAGTACAACTACAACACTCCCCGTGTGCATAAACATGAAGCAAGCGTCCACCATGCTATTATACCGCGCTCTATGTTATTTTTGAACTCAGAAAGTTTTCCTGATTGGCTACCAGCAAGCGCGCCAAAATAGAGGCCGTGTAACTAACAATTTAATTATTAATAAGAATTTTAACTCATTTAAAACTATATTTTAAACATATTTATACCAAATTACATTTCATTAGTGAATAATAAAATAATTTCTTTCGAACTGACTTGAATTAATAGCTGAATAATTAAAATCTGTAACTTAATGATTTGGTTAAAAAGTTGTTAGGTACTGTGGATATAATTTTAGAGACGACAATTTTGCTTCCTTCACTTGGAACATTTTTGTGTAATGTTTGCACATGATACAGATGCCACGGTATCTTTATGGTGGATCAAAGGACATCTTTTCTTAAGTGACAATGTGCAGGCTCACAATTATTAAAGTTAATATTTACTGTATTAATGTATAAATAAATACATTATTCTTTGACGCAAGGAAAAGTAATTTCAAATTTTATTAATTATACAATTTTATGTTGTGAAAATAAATGCTTAATGTAGTGTTTTATGTTTCTGAGAAAGTAAGAACAATATCAAATATGAACATTTCTCGATTGTTCAGAAAGTTGGAATCTATGCCTAGGGTTTAAATGTTATTCTTTATACATGTGTTTTAAAGAAGAAAAATATTCATGTGTAAACAGTACTAATTTTTAATATATGCAAAATTATACAACTTTCCTTAACATTTCAATTTTGATAATAAAATAGGATAATGTAACCCTCCTGACTTGTTATCTTGCAATTCCTTTGGGCTATACACAAGCCCTGGTATTCCATAGTGATTTTCTCAACAGATTAGAATGTAAACTGTAATTTCATTCCTCCTTTTGTTTTTCTAATTCTTTCATTGATATACATGAGATATCTCTACTGCTTCAGACCTTCTGCAACACTTCGTAAAGAATTTCATAACTTTAAAGATTCCTCCCAATCATTTTAGCTATCCATATTTGCTTGTTACCTCAAAGTACCCTAACAATATATCTTTCCTTAAAATTTCTCCCTCCTGGATAAATGTTATGCCATGGCAGTTTCAGTTTTGTGATTGCTGGTCTAATAAAAATATTGGTTAACCATTTTCAGGATGGATTCATTCATTCTTTCTTCTTTCCATACAGGATACTTCCAGCAGCCTTCTCCAAATACCTATCTTTGTTCATTTTTCATGCACTTCCTTATACAGTGAAGTCATCTGTAGCCATTGGATTACTCCTGGGGCATGTAAATACTAAAAACTTTCAGCATGTCCCTTTTACTCGTCTAGTACTTCAAAAAATATCGGGAAATTATGAAGAATATTGCTGTTACTCAATAGTACCAGAATTGATATTATTGGCTTCACTGCACAAGTTCCATTTTACATTTTAATTTAAGTACCAGAATTAATTATTTATTTATTTATGCAAAGTAAAAGGGCAATAATTTATGATTTGGTTCCATTTTTAGTTCTGCACCAAGCCATAACCAAGATATTTTTTATGAGTTAAAGGAAATAAAATACAACACAAAACAATATAATGAAACATTATTTTATTGAGTTATACACTTAATTTCTGATTATTAATAGAATCAACAAATGACTGTAAGCTCCAGAAGGTGCAACCCCACAGCTCCAAAAAAAAAAAGTTTTCAGATGACCAGAAAATACAGTATTCTCTGTTTCCAATATTCAGCTGGATTCTTTCTGAATAAGTCTAACACCCATTTATTTAGCACAAAAAAACAAATTTTTAATGCATGGGTCTCTACTCAAACAAGTCACATTATTGATTTGCATGTTTTCTGCTTCCCTATATTAACATGTACAACATTCATCCTTCCTTGGATTTCTTTAGGCTTCTTTCCTTTATAAGTAATTTAATCAAAGAATGGAGCTCAAATCACTGACTTTTACTATAGACCTGCACAGCAATGCACTTACCATCCTGTCAGTTCAGTACTTATCGCAAACTGATTTTTAACTATATCTGTTTAAAGTCAAGACATGTCTCACCTGCATGAGTAAGTTCAGTTCTCCAGCAATGATACACCATACAACACAGAAACACCTCCTCATATATTATTTGAGTGCAAGAAAACTGAGATTTGGAGGAAAAAAGTATTAATAATATGGATAGAACAATTGCTTTTAACAAAATCTTTGGAAAAGATTGTAAGAATTTGGGCAATATTTGTTTAAAGTCAAAAATAAATGGAAACGGTCTGGGAAAGAGCTAAGAACAATAAAACTCATTTAATCTTTCTTGCACAAATAATGGTACTAATTTCTAAATTCCTGTATTAAGTTAAACTTTGACTTAGGGTAACAAGTGTTTACACAATATGTAGGAGTGTAAATTAGAATGAAACTTTTTATTATTTGATATCATTGTATGATTCAGATTAATATTTCTAAATAAAGGCTTAAAAAAAAAACTGAATCATACAATGATATCAATTAATATGATTGGCTTCACTGTGCAAGTTCCAATTTACATTTAAGTAAAATTTTTTTTATTACTTTTCTTACTGGTTGTAATTGCTTTTATATGTTTGTATTCGAAAATGTTCATGGATTACACCTGAAAATGGATATGGCTTGAACCAGGTGGAGATCCCTTTAAAAAAATTCTCAGTTCTCAATAAATTCAACTGAATACTTTTCAAACACACTGTAGATTTCAACAAACCAGATGTTTTCTAGTAAATCATATCACTCTTGAGATTTTTACATAATACAATAAATACCTTCTGTTTTATCATTACCAACACATTAATGTAGTTATTGACGTTTTATCAATACAATATGAAAGTACTACCTTTAAAATTCCACCGTTATAAAATTCTGCCACCTGTGATAGAAGCCACTCTACAATGCTGGATTTCAAGCCATCATCATCAAAGCACTGTGGTGCAAGCATTTCTTCTTCTGCAGAAACTGAAGAGAAAGCTCTTGAATGATAAATTCGTAGTTTCTCCTTCATCAATCATTTGAACCCAAACTTCGCTCATAATAGTTAGCCAACCATTTCTCTTCTCATTTTGGTTGTTTGCCCATTTTTGAACATACAGCACAATTGACTTATACCACCCTCATTCATTATCTCCATAAACTTTGCTAAGATGATATATTTCAGTAGCTTTACAGTATCTGGCCACAAAAAACACATATCATGAGTATATCCCACAGCTGGTGAAAACCTTAATAACAACACACATTCTGAATGCCTATAGCTCAGCAGCTAACAAAACCAGGACCTTTACTCCAGCATTGTTTGATATGTACCAGATCTAGCTACTTAGCCATGTAAACATGAACTGCCACACGTGGCCGAGATTGTTAAGGGGCAGACTCGTGAGCATGTATGGGGTTCAAATCCTATCAGGACCTTACACCCTGACAAGAGGTTTTTTGCAGGTTTTCCTCAGTCTCATTAATGGCAAATGCCAGGGAGTTACCCTAAAACTTCGGCCTGGAAATTTCCTTCCTTAAAAAAAATCCATTCCCAATATATAATTTCATCTTATGTATCATCGGTGTCCACCGTCTGTGGTTCCTCAGTAGTAAAAACAGGCATTAAACAATATTCAAAAAAAAGGGGAGGCAAATGGCACTGCTGTTATCTACTTTGTATGCTATATGAAAACAGAAATGTCTTTGTAGATAGCCCTTATAGGAATGCACAGTTTAAAAACAGATTGTCCCCTAGAGCCAGCCTGGCAGCTGAACTTGATTGCTTGCAATGCAGGTTAGTAGATGATACAGTTCACAGACACCTCGGCATACTTAACATGTATAGTTCTTGTCAGCTTTGTAGAACTATTTTACTGAAGAACTTATGATGGAATATATAGACTACCACTAATGTTACTACATAACATTGATTTGACTTCTAACAATTTCTATTGATAATGGCAGTGGCACAGAAGAAATCATTAGGAAAGTCATTTCTTTTCACATTTAAGTCCCTCATCCTTGCTAGTAAATATACCAGCCTAGATAGTATTGAAATACTCCTAGTGCTATTGGAATTTATTAATATGTTCACACTAACTCAGCTTACTTATTCAATATAGGACATAATGTATAAGTAGGTAAAGTTAGTGTCAACATATTTAATAAATTCTAATAGGGTATATTACCACTTCATTGTCTATAGCTTCCCAAGCACAATTTAAATAATACTCCTAGTGCTCTTTTTATGTAGATTGCTTTCAAATTTTTCCATAGTTCCACAAAGTGTCTTAAGATCTTTCCTCCTTTTTAAACCACCTGCTTTGAAGACCAGCATTATTTACGTTTCATACTAGATTTGTACCTTCTTCTCCTCACTGCAAAATTTTAATTCTTAAAAATGCCAGAATATGTAAAATATTAAATTGAAAACATATTTATGTTTTCTAAGAGTTTTATTTTTTCCTTAAAAAGGAACATACACAGGACATCTAATATATTTCTATAAATAAAAAGTAAACACCAATAACAATAATAAAAAATAAAAATGGTATACATGGAAGATCATATGTACAATATTAGAATAATCTCTAAATATGTCACATTTTATATGCGTGATTGGTACATATTGAACTTAGTATCATATTTTAAAGAAAATTGCTAAAAGCACTCTTAAAGTAAATAAGCACGTATTCTGCTATTCTTATATATATATGTAGTACATAGACTTCCAACTTTGCTATGTTAATCCTATTTCTTTGTTAGAGAGATTGCATTACCATTTCTTTTATTTGTACACAAATTTTAAAAAGTTCTAAATTAAATTAAAAAAATGTGGAACATCTGTAGGGAAATTATTGAAATGCTGATAAACAGAATGATCAACAATAGCTTTTTCCTTAATTATGCTGATTATATATTGGTAAGGTAGAACTACTGTCATTAATTCCAAATATTATTAGAAGCTTGCTTAAAATTCAACAGCCAAATAAAGCAATATAACAATTATGGCATTATACATAGAAAATTAAGATAGAAGCTATGCTATGCTTTTATTTTTCCTTATTTTAGGCAGCAAGTTGTTGGAATTAATTAGTAGCCATGGATACAAAGGATCTGGTCCACACTTGATACAGTTCAGTGGAGCCTGATATGATATGATGGTGCCTGCTACCAACCCACTTGTCCAATATTGGGATTCAATGTATCAGCAACAGAGGGCAGGTACATACCTTATAGTGAACTGCAAATAACAGTGGTGATGAAGCAAATGGCAGGAACTAGTGGAAGGAAACCAAGAGTTTGGAATAAAACCTGCTCTATTATCACTTCATCCAGCACAAATTCTATATTCAGTGATTGGGATCAAATTCAGGTAAGTTTAGCATTGAAAAACCAACACAAAAACATTTTCCATCCATTCTTACAATTAAAATATTTTCCAGTTTTTATTCTTTATATTAATCTGAGCCTTTCTGTCTTTTCTTGCCAATAATATAACTTTCCAGAAACATTAACACCCAGGTTTTTTTTAATAATACACCATGAATACCAGAATCGTTTTCAGATCCATAGTTAGGTATATAAAAAAAAAAAGGGTTAAACCTTTACTTTCTTTACCCTAGCTTACAATTATTGTTCTTTCATTTAACTTTCTTATTCTAATACCATCCATAAAGTTTTATCTCCTATGGAACTTTTTTCAACACTACTAAACCAGCAAATTATTCTTGCATTCTTTCTGCAATTTTTCAACTGAAACTATCTTCCCAGAATTTCTTGGTTTCTTATGATGCTATCAGCCAAATGTTTGCATTCCACTGCTGGGCAATATTTGCATTATAAGCTACAAATTTACTATCAGGTACAGAGCTTGGCTTTTTTAAATGGTTGCTAATCAAATGATATGGATCCCAGACTCTACAGAAGGCAATTGCACAGTAACAGAAAATGCTTTTAGATGCAAAATTAATTTATCAATTTATTTGCTAACAGCAGATCACCGTCAAATATTTACAAGAAATTATCAACATAAAATATATTCTCTGCTTACTGAAATTTTATAGTATGCCAATTTAGTCTTCAGGTAATAAAAAATAAATTGTTCTTAAAAAATACCATCAGCAATTCATCATTTTAATGCTGATAATGGCACACATGTGGTATGTGGCACTAAAGAGAAGCTTAAATGTTACCATTATTGGTAATGTGACAATTATTTAATGCTATTTTACCTTTTAAGTATTTCTTCAGCTTTTTATGCATTATCCATTGGTACAATGTAAATATGCTGCAGTTGTTTCAGAAATTATGTAATGTCACAATAGCCCTCTTTTATACAAAACTTATGATGTATATGCAACATTTTAACAAATATAAAAAAATTATTAATTTTTCTACACAATACAGCAAAGTTTATTTGGTATATATCCTTGAGGAAAAGGTACAAATAGTTTAGACAATTTCAACACAATCTGCATATTCTCCAAAAATCTTGTTAGTTATTTACTGCTTATACCTCATAACTTTATCTGTGCAGAGCATTTAGGAAAATATATTATGATACAAAAAATTTAGAACAATTTTAGATATTAAACCAATAATTACATATATTGCATCAACTGCATTATGTTATACATTACATACATCCAGAAGAATCCCTCATTAGCAGAGAGAGAGAAGAAAGAAAGACAAAGAAAGAAAATTTTATTCCCATGTTTTACTAACATTTTTATGATCTCTTTAGAATTTACTTACAGCAGTTTTGCATTCTTAAATTACTTCCTGCACAGCCCACAGTGATTGATATTCATTTCTATATACATTTATACACTTCTTTATTTTTGTTAACCTTTCACAACTCTGTACATGTACACAATATACCACATTATTCAGGTATACACTTTATTTTATGTTTCCAATATTTTTCTTGCTGGCTCAACCAATTACTTTTTGAGTCATTATATTTTTAAGATTGTATGGTCTAATAGATCATGTTATGTGGCTTCCTACACCTTCTTTATCCAAAATATGTATCAACAAAGTCATGGAATGATATTTAGCCTGTGCTTGGGTACTGATTGTTTGCCTACAAGAAAAATACAAAGTGCAATATTTTTACTATTATGCAAACATACACTTAAGGTAAAAATTAACCTTATGCATTACAACTTTGCTACAGCTCAGCTTACACATTAAAAACAAAGACAGAATAACAAGACTAAACAATTTATATCTGAAATATATTAAATTTGTAAATAGTACACATGACAAATCTTTGATACAAAACTGGACATTATTTCTTCCATTTTTCTCACAAGAAACATGCAAGCAAATATAACCCACTGATTTAAAACAATAATTGGCATGCATCTGCCCCTGTTAATGAATAAAGTACATGCTATTTCTTAAAAGAGAACCCTGGTCTGATGCCCCCTTTCTTTGGCTTTAAGAAACAAAAGCACCACCTCTGCTTTCACACAACAAGGTCTGGCTTCTTGTCATTTTGAACTGAGCTGTTTCTGGAAGCACTACCAGAATCTAACACCATTGCTGTTGCCTCCAAGGCGGTCATCACCTCCTCTGGTTGCACTGCCTCTTCAATCTCAACATCTGTATTAATGGAATGTTCACCTGATGAAGTTACATTGAATGACAATGCTCTTACTTCCTCTTCTGCAAAAGGCACATGAAATGTTTTGAGCACATTTTATAAATCAGTTAATTATGGCTATAATCAAACAAATGACAATGATGAATATGTTGATGTCTTCCTCACAGTATAAGAAGACACAGTAGGAACATCTTGGATATTTCACGGAATCGAATTCTGAGTGCCCGTGTCACAAAATTGGGTTTATTACCAATATTCTCCTTCAGTAGCCTATATATATAAAACGGGATGGCAAAGTTGAATACAACCAAGAACATTCATTACCACTTTTTTAATGAATTACACAGCTATCAGGTATCAAAACCTAATAATAATTATTGCCAAATGTAAGCATTCTGTAAATATGTACTACTGATACTATGTTTAAGTCACTGAGTTGGTGGTAGTAGGCAATTATGTTGGTACCATCTATTTCTGTAAATTAAAGCTTGTGCATAATTTTCTGGTTGCCAGATTAAGGCTGTAATACAAAATTTACTGCTGAATTGAATTTCTGAATAATTCTAACCAAATGACCCTTACTTCAAGTTCATGCTTTTTCATTACTGAAAAATCTTAAACACAGTGAAAAGTGTTCCATTGAAACACTTGCCAAATTAGGTGGTGGTGATATTATTATTATTATTCAGGTTATGTTAGGCTGTTCTAGTGTGGTGATATACTATCAAGAAAATGGATACAGAAAAACAACAGCTCATGTTGGTGTTTGTGCAGTGAAATTTGGTCTTCGATAATAGTTTATTTTATGCAGTATGTTTCAGTAAAAGTGTGCAAAAATGAAACAGGAAATAGAGATGCTCTAATGAACATTTTGAGATAGAGATTGTGGTCTTCAAAGTTAGCTTAAGGAGATATGGGCTTAAACATTTGGGAGAAAAACAGAATGCTAGGCAATCTTGATGCATTGTTTTGTTTACCTATCATCCATAAGGTGCCCTGTCTTATAGTATTTATATTGCCACATGACAGAACTTACTATGAATCAATGACACACCCTTTCATACCAACAGAAGAGTTGTGATGGCACCTAACTGTACAGTTCTGCAGAGCTAACAGACATTCACCTTGTGTACAGGGAAATACATAGCAATGCCCTCACCACTGAAAGGCTGTGTAGGGAATGATTTCCCAACAGGCATCATACTTCATAATGAGTGTTTATTTCTGCAGATATTGAAAGTGTGCAGCAGAATTTTCTATGCCAATTAAATGCTTGCATTGAGGTTGGTGGCCATCATTTTGAACAATCGTTGTGAGGTATAAAATGTTATCTATACTCAGGTTTGTTAATGATACGGTACTATAAGATAATAACTGTAAATAATGTATATTAAATGTAAATAATGCTGTAAAAATTAGCTGTAAATAATTTGGAAAACAATGAATTAAATGGTCTCCAAGAAGAGCAACCCACCTGAGGTATTAAGATTGACAGCACTTAGTATACTAGTATACTAAACAACTATTATCCAAAATAGATTCAATTCACATGAGCTTCACTGTGGTAGTTCCATATGAAAACTTTTTTAAAGATTTACAATTTTTAAAAAAATTTAACTATTATCCAACTGATACATGGTGTAGAGTGTATACAGATGGCTCTCTTAAAAATGGAGAAGGCTTTGGAATATATTGTGAAGAATTTTCTCAATATACACCTTTGGGACAGAATGGTAACAATTTTGATCACAAAATAATGGCCATTAGAGTAACTTTAGAAAATCTACTGTATAGACATGACATAAATAAAAGAATTGTTATCTTAAGTGACTTAAGTAGAGCAACATTACAAAGTATAATAAATTAGTTACCCTGGATTAGAGATTACAATAGTCATATTGCAATGCTTACTGTGCTTTGATTGATTTGTGAAGTGGGTAAGGAATTCTTACATTTTGGCTTTGAGGTGGAAAATTGGGGAAATACCTTTGGTGTATTTTCTGGAGTTATATTGTAATAACATAGTGCATATTATGTATTCTTTCTCACTTTGTTGTCATGTGTTTCGTATAATTTTATCTTGACTTAATCTCTTCTGAGCAGGATATTTAGAACACTCTTGTATAGTTTCACTTACATGAGATTTACTCAAGGTATGTGTTTCATGGAACTTTTTCCACATCAGCTGTTAAACAACTGCTGGATCATTTATAAAAACTGGATAGCAGTTAATTGATATCATTGTATGATTCAGTTGAACCACACACTCTTAAAGCTTCACTTACATTCATTCATGTAAGTGAAACTATAAAGAGTGTTCTAAATATCCTACTCAGAAGAGATTATTAATGGGTATTTCATTTTGATTCCAAATTGAATTAATATTTAAATTATCTTGACTTGTTTGAAAAAAGGTGTTGTGTTATTTTGTTTGCTTTATCTTTTAATTTGGGAAAACTATAACTGATGGAGCTAAGTACTTCAACTGAACTTACTTATTGTGATTATCATTTTAATTTCAAGTGTCATGAAGAACATTTTTAAACTGTTATATTTAAATGTTATTAAATAAATTAAAGAGCACTGTTTTTAAATTCTTTCTTCTCCTGTTATGTTGGGAACAATGACATTTCCATAATCACATTCTGGGGACTTTCTTTATTTCAGTGCAATTCGAACATTCTTTTGTGTTGTGTGGCATTATTGCACAATTGCCAATGAATGAATTAATAATAAAATAAGATTGACAAGGAAGGAACTAAGAAACTGCATCAACATTTAATGGTAGGCAAGCAACTTTTTATTGGTATAGGCTTTTAATTTAGTTAATTATTTTGAAAGATAGTAGATTTCAAGTTTTGTATTCCTTATTTTGGTCCACTATAGTTAACTCCCATTATGTTCATAAGAATAACTTAAATGCAGTTTACTCAGTCTAAAACTAAAAATACATTAAATTTCACCACTCACCATTATCTTCTAGATTAATAACTACAGAAAAAAAAAAATGTCAAGGAAATACTGCCAAAATTAATCAAAATACCAAAATAGGAAAAAGATATATAGGTTTTAAAAATATCCAGTTTAAATTAAAAGGAAAATAATATTTAACTATGTATTTATTCACACAATATTACAGCATGCATGAAATTTATGCAATCTTCTGACAAAATATAAAATGAACTTTTTTTTCAATATTTTTAAGCATGAGATATCTTTTATCACAATAGTAGGTTGGTGGTGCACATTTATGATACATGACATGAAATGATAAATGGTGAAAAAAATGTTGGGAAGGAAATACCTAAATTTAGGGTACCTTTCCAGCATTTGCTACTGAATGGCTGAGAAAAACAAGGAAAAAACCTTAGTCAGGGATGGTCCTAACAGGATATGAACTGCAGACCTCTCTTCAGGCGTGTGTCTTATCAATTTCAGTCATCTATGTTGGTACTAAATATAATGCTAGAATAAATAACTGCATTAGGCTACGTTCTATCTCATTATAGCAAATCAAAAACATTATATTGAAAGGAATGCTTATTTTATTCAATATTTTCTACCATGAAACAGTTATGGGTGTCACAGAAAGTGTTAAGTAGTTATTAATGGTGCAAGTTCCTAAAGTATAAGTTGAAGTTAAAGATGTGAGGTTTTCGCTTCTTAAAAACAAGAATTCATAAATAATTAACTTTCAGAATATGTACATTGCAATATTTTTCTACGACAGCACAAAATTTACATTGAATAAATATTGCAAGGTGGAGAAGTTATAAAATTACAATTCCATGACCATCTAAATGGACCATAGTCAATAAAGCAGGTAGGATAAGTTGAATGCTACATGCAAACAATGAAAACTACATATGTAACTAGAGACAGTTCTTAATTATCCAGTGAGTTGATTAGATAATCTTATGCTCCATTTACTGTTGAATTATGCAAAACTAGTTTCGCAGGCTTTTGCCTGCATCCTCAGTTGCGAGTCGAGACCCTGTACTATGTAAACAAAGAAGATAATCAGAATAATATGCTAAAATGTGAATATAAATGTTAAATTTGTTACTTATTTTATATGTAATATTTACATTATCAAAGAATGAGGTAAATCATAATTTCTTACTGAATGAAATTCTTACCATGAAAATGGCAATTCCTTTTTGGCGTGTACATCTAATAGCAGTGCATAATGTAGCAATTGATTTCTTTAGGTATAAGAGTTTCATAGATTCATTTGAAATCAACAATTGGATAAAATATAACTTCATGCACTGTCATAGAAAAAATGTCATATATGGTAACAAAAGCTCTGAAATTGAAAGATTCTGAAGTATTAAGTATCCTGCGACCATTACTATTTTTTTAGTGAATATAACATGCAAAAGGACATAACAGGTTGGTGTGACAGAATGCACCAACTATTTTTCATTCCCTCCAAATAATAACTCCAAATTTTAATTTGTAAAAGCACATTTTAAAAAATTAAATAAAAATGAATATTCATGGTAAATAAATAAAAAAAGAATATGAATAATCTGCAAAATATGAAATATTTTACCAAACACTATGATATATTAACATGTGGCCGAGGTAGTTAATGCACAGGTTGTGAGTGGGAGGTCTAGGGTTCGATTCCCACCAAGACTGTTCTTCCTAACTAAGATTTTTATTGCAGGTTATCCTCAATCCTCATGAATAACAAATGCTGGGGAGGTATCCTATACTTAATCCTGGAATGCTTCTTTCCTTTAAATAAAAAAAATCCTTTCGAAATTATCACGCATCACCAGTATCCATCACCCCTAATGCCTCAGTAATTTTCACACACTGGTGATATTTGTTTTCGTAAATAATTTTGAAGATACAATCACATAATCTCTAGTCTAATCTTCAAAATTTTACTTTTGTAAAAAAATAAAACTATTCTTTCTTAAGTGTAAATATATTTCAAATGTGGAAATTCTGCAGAATGTACTATTGCATAATGGATATCATGTTTCTCTTCTGTTTTTTAATTTTATTGCTTTTAAAAATAACGCTCTCATCTTACTATCTTCTCCTGTAAAATCAGCTATGTGCTTTAATAAAATAAAATTACTGTCATTTCCTAGCATCTTCATACTCTAATTACTATTCTGACATAAAAAGTCTCTTGGATAAATTCTGTTATATTTTTCATGACAAACATTATCACCATTATCAGATCAATCTCAATGCCCCTCCTCAATTGTTCTTCAAATGTGCAAGCGACTATTTTCTTGCTTTTACTTTTTCCCTTAATGGAATAATTGCACATTTCCAATGGCTACTATTAGATCTTTAGAAAATAGACAAACTAAATGTCACTCTGTGTGCTCACTGAATGGAATATTTTTATTTTCAAAACATTTAAACTCACACAGTGATATTTTACTAACTCAAAATAAGAGATGTGAGTTATTAGATCTAAGCTAACTATAGTTATACCGCAATAGATTTACAATGATACAATACCTGGCATTTTGACTGCATGAGAAATAGTAGTTGAAGCAGAGGTACTGGTGGTGGTAGCAGCTACTGCACCAGCATTGCTGCCAGAGCTGGTTGTGGTGCTATTGCTAGCACTGCCAGTAGTCCCAGTAGATGACACAGAAGAAGAAGAAGTAGACCTTGGTCGCCGTTGCTGTCGGGCTGCTCGCTGAAAAGGATTTTCCTGAAATCAACCAACAATAAATATTAAATTTAAAGTTAATTTTGTGTTGGTACTAATAAAGTGAAGCAATTAATTTATTCTTAATAGTTAGTGAATTGATTTAATACTCCCACTTACCAGTGAATTATACAGAACATGTTTCACAGGCTTTTGCCTGCATCATCAGCTGAGAATTGAGTGCTGGATCCGTTGATGGTTGGATGTACTTGGTGTAGCTCTTGTGGATATTTTATGAACTTTTGGATTAATTTGTCTTCTGTTGGGATCTCAAAGTTCATACCTTACTTCATACTTTTTATGAAAATTTTTTTCCTATATTCCCAGCTCCAAGGGCCTATCTACGAATTTCAATAATTTGACTTCCATTTCTACTTGAGGTTTATCTCTCCATAAGTGATTTGCAACCACTGATTTATCAATGTGATTTACCTGATGTTTCTCCAGTGTTCCTTTAGCCTAATTCCAATACTTCTTTTTATTTTGCCAATATATACTTTGTTGCATTCCAAACAGTTGATTTTATATGCTTCTGGCTTCTTCTCATCGGATTCCATCATTATCGCTGGAATTGAGCAGATTATTTAGGCTGAATTTGTTCCTGGGGACAAATTAATCCCAAACTCTCGGAGTATTTTCTGGACTTTTTGGTGGCCCAAGGATAAGTAAATTTCTTGTGAATAGTAGTTTCTTTCTTTGTTGACAATGGACAAAAAATTGCAGATAAGAAAACCAAGAAATTCAAACAAGAGAAGAGGATAAGAGAAGAGATGAGGTTAAAGCAAGTTACAACATTTATAAAAAATATGAAGATAAGGTTATGATCTTTGAGATCACAACAGAAGACAAATTAATCCAAAAGTTCATAAAATGTCCACAAGAGCTATACCAAGTCCACTGAATCAACAATGAATTCGGCAGTCGACTGACAGTTGATGAGGCAGGCAAAAGCCTGTGAAACATGTTCTATATAATTCAATGGTAAGTAGAGCATAAGAGTATTAAACTACTTACTAGCTAATTAAGAATAAAACAATAAAGATATACCTATATCACTTAAGATTCCTGTGGAACATTAAGTTACAGAAGTTGTACAGCAAAAACTTGTTAAATATGTAATCTAAGTATAAGTCTTACATTGATAATTACTGATTCTCTCACCAACATTTACAGGAGAATAGTAGCCTAATAAGCACATGTTCTATTCTGAGCATAGAAATAAGGGAGAAATTTTATCAGCACTGATTTTGTAAAAATTTAATTTTCATTTTTTTTTTATTGGTTTATTTATGGATGCTCTTTAACATCTCAGGTCATCAGCATCCCATTCAACTCAGGGCGTGAAACGGCCGACAAATTTTGCTCAGAGGCCTCTCAAATTTTCATTTTAAAATCCATTTACATTTAACAGATAACTAAAAATCATGAAAAAATGTATCTATGCAATCAATTAAAAATAGTACATAATACTGCTGACTAGTTTCCTCTGTTTCCATTTTCTTGTGCCATATATCATTATTGTTTCCTGTCGGCATCCAAAGTTGCAGTTTCTTACATATGCTGTCTTCCCGGTGTTTTTGCTTGTAACATTTTCCGTATCAATTACCTTTTTAGATCTCTCTGTGTAGGAGTCAAATCCTTATTAATAAAAATTCCAGACCCTTTCAATTTCCTCGCTCTTTTCAGGATTTCATATTTCAACTGCATTATGACCACTTTGACCATGATTGGCCTATTTTCCTGTCCTCTTCTTACTCTAAAAGCCCCCACAATCTCCCATCTCTGCTGGTGCATTTCTAGTTTATCTATTAGAATCTTAGACACTCCTTCATTGCCCATATTCCTTTTTTTTCTTCCACTCCCAAGAAAACCAAATTTAATCTTTTCCTTTCCTCATCCATTTTTTCTATCTTATTTTAAATTTCATTCACCTCTCTTCTCATTCCTTGAATTTCGTCTTTCAGGTATTCTTTTATTTCCTTGGCTACCTTCAATTTTCATTGATCCTCTCCTCCATCCCCTCCATTATAATCATTTTCTCCATGACATTTTCCAGCATAGTTTGGATTTCTGCTGGTCTTGGATTTAACTCTATACCTCCTATCGCCAACAGGATTAAAATGACATTTTTCAATAATAAGATGGTCATTATTCTGTTATCTCCGATTCTGTTACTTACTATTGTAACTAAATTTCTTCCTTCTAATGTCCCTATCTTTATTTGATACACTGCCAGCCCTACCTCCATTGTTGCTTGGTTCACTATTGCACTTAGTATGTAGGAGCCCACTATAACACTTCCTTCTTCCACACTGCTCACTTAGCACTCTAAAAAGGAGTTAGGATTTTGGTGGAACCATGCCTCCTATTTTGTGGATCTTAATCATGTCTGAAGCTTCAATTACTTTCTTCCTGATCCTTTAGCGAGGCCCTGGTGCATGGAAATACTGAGGAAATATCACAGTCTCTCCTCATCCACTTTCCTATAATGTACAAGCATATTTCCATTCTTTCCCAACATAAAGAAACTCCTCTACTCCTAGCAAACATCACTGGCATCGTGGTCGTTAATAACAATAAATTAACTACTCTATGTGCTCCAATATGGCAACAAGCACATTTGGAATTACCAACTTTCGCTCCACAAATAAACAGTCAAACATAACTTTTACAAATATTACATTTAATTTCGTGTCAGAACCAATACAGTGAAGCGATCATTATGTTCTTAATTATCTAGTGAGTCAATTTGATAATTAAGGACATAACCTTTACACTAAAACAATGTATCTCTCCACTTTAAGCACTGCACCAAATTCAATACACTGCACAACACGCCGTCTTATCACCAAAATAATATAAACCATAATCAATTATTGCCCCTGGGAGCAACCACACCAGAATCCAAGATGGATGCACAAACTGGTTTGGCTCATCACAATTTTCCAATTTACCTGTACTTCCAATATCATTAGTAGTATAACTAATGGTCTATATATATGTGCTGTACCACAAAATTATTAACAAGAGTTTAAGACTTCTTCTGCACCCAATAACCTTAACCATTAAAATTTGTAAATCTTTATATTTGCATACAGCTTACAGCATATAGCAGCCATTCAGACACTTTACTAAACACTTGATTTTTGGCTCAATTACTAGCTACTATTCGTATCATTTCCACACTTTAAATACTTATATCTCATACATTCTACCCTTGGGTAAAATCATAAAAAAAAATATAACCTTTCAGTGATTTATGCTAATGCTATCACTAAAATCTTTAATTTCCACTCATGTAAACATAAATTTAAATATAAAAATCTAGGCTTCAGTGAACTCCATAGTAGAAGTTTTGGCGCTATAATCATTTCAAAATAGTAACAAAAAGAGGTAAGTTTTAATACTTTCACAGCTGTGGTAAGATCCTTGGCTTCTGGATTATGCTGGAAACTGGTTTCACCATTAACGTACGGCAGCACCCAGAAGCCAAAAATCTGACTATGCACATCACAAAGGTTCAGGAAGTCTTTGATTGCACATTTCACTCCTTTCTTTCTTCATTCTATTTCCCTCTGCATGCCTATATTATTCTTAAACCATTCTTTCAATTGTTTCTGTATCCTGATTGGTAACGTTATGTACTGACTTACTCTCTGTGGCACAAATGTCCCTCCTTGAGTGCCGTAAGAACTAGGCCGGACCAATGGAGTTGTATCATCAGTATCACTCTCGCTTTCAGTCTCCACAACTTGTTCACCCTGTGCAAATACCTTCCTCTTGCAAACAGGACATACACGTCGGTTTCTGGTTAGCCACGGATCTATACACTTGGAGTGATAGGCTGTACAAACAACATGTGTTAATTAGTGGCTATTATAGTAATGTGCAAACAAGCAGCCAATTCTATAGTGGCCAACAAAATCAGCACTGATCCAAAGAAATTATCTTGAAGATGATGATGCATGAAATTTCACTTTACTGTTTCACAATGAAATTTTTTGTTCCATTTCCTTAAAAACAACAATTGCAGAAAAGCATTTAAAAGCTTCAGATAAGGAATAACATGAATTTTTAATTCATGAAAAGTAAGTGAAGCTTTAAGAGTGTGTAGTTCAATTGAATCATACAATGATATCAATTAATATGATTAGCTTCACTGTGCAAGTTCCAATTTACATTTAAGTTATGAATTTTTATTTACTAAGATTATGTAACACTGCTGAGAGCAAAAATAATACGTGTCCAAAAGTCATAATGTGGTTTTGAAGAGTTATATTTTTTCAATGAAGTATGATAAAATTGTGAAACGTGTACTAAATGAATAATAATTTTGCAAGTTTTCTTCTTGTATAAATGCTATGATGATTTTCAATTACCACCACCAGAAAAGTATAGCAATTTTCTGTGAATATCAGGCATTTAACAAAGAGTAACCACATAAAAATATTTGCTCTTGGGATCACTAGAAAGCAATGACCCAGTTAATGCTACCTTGGAGAGCTGTCTAAGGAGTTCATAGGAATTTGTGTGTATCTGCATTGTTCAGCTAGACCTTAAAAATGTTCATTAAGCTTTTAAAAAACATCTTGGTTATGAAATTCCATTGTTAATTCACTTAGGTAATAAATAACAAAATGCTTATAAATGTGCCTGATTAGATGGATAAAGACCAATTGTATTCAATAATGAAACCTAAGTTTTATGTTTCTGGTCATGTTGATCAACATAACTTTGGGATATACGCTGGTAAATTACTATAATCTTTAAAGAACAACAATGCAAAATCAAATTATTACAGAATGATGCAGGAATGATATGCAATGCCAAAAATGATAGGTGAAAATATAATCTTTCATTTGGTGCTCCTTCATAATATGTAAAATATATTTGATATATTTTTATTTATGTTAAGTCTAAGGTATAGGCCTAACATAAATAAATGAATTACAGTTACCCACTAACATACACTATATATGAAATAACAAAATTATGTTATACAATTCAGATCAGAAATACAGAAATAGTTTTACAATGGATACTGAGTCATGTGGAATTAAAAGAGAATGAGATTGTAAACTTAAAAGAAGTTAGGAGCAGTGAAGTTGCTAACTATAGAAATGAGTCAGTATTAGGTGACACTAAAACTTCACTAACTGGTTAATTCTTCAGAACATAACTTCAACTTATGTATTCACTTTTTTACACTTTACTCCATTCACTTACACAAAAGTAAGATGTGTTTCGGGAGAATCTCTCCCATCTTCAGTTGCTTACTGAACCGCCGTTACTCGAAACTATGGCTGGACAAACAGATGTTCCTGTGGTGGCCTCTGTTGGTTGAAATAGGAAGTTGCTGAGCTCGTCCATGGGAGGAAACTCAAAATTCATTAGGTTTTCTCTATTTTTTAATGTGAAAATGTTTTCCAATGGGCTGTGAAGATCTTTTAGCAGTTACAATCTTCAGAACATGTTTCAAGAGCACTGCTCTCATCCTCAGCTGGGTGCTGACTAATGCTGACAGGCGACCTCTGTCAGCATTAGTCTGTAGTGACCTCTGGTAGTTCAATTAGATAACAGAACAGGAAGTCCATTGGTGGAACGTCAAAGTTCATAACTCTATGTTTATTTTTTAAAATATATAAATCTTTTCCCAAATTGCTAATTCCTTGGGATTGGTGGTAGCTTTTAACAGTTTGGCTTCTCCTGCAATGTCATGATTGTAAGTCCAAAAATGGTCTGCCACTGCTGATTTATCCACTTCGTATCTTACATTTCTGAAGTGTTCTTTGGTCCTTTTATCCAAATTTCATATTGTTTTGCCTATATATATATATATATATCTGATTACACTCCAAACAATCTATCCGATACACTCCTGCCTTTTTGCTGGGTGGAATAACATCTTTTATAGTGCTGTTCACTACTAAAATAAATTTAATATTGGAAAGTTTCAGAACAGCACTAACTTCTTAATAGAACAATCTACCCGATACACTCCTGTCTTTTTGCTGGGTGGAATAACATGTTCACTACTAAAATAAATTTAGCATTGAAAGCTTCTGAACAGTACTATAAAAGATGTTATTCTGATGCAAAATGGCAGGAGTGTATCGGATAGATTGTTTGGAGTGTGATCAGATATGTATATATACCCATATATACCAGAGGTCACTACGTCACCTGCCAGCATTAGTCGGTAACCAGCTGAGGATGAGAGCGAATGCTCTTGAAACATGTTCTGAAGAATTAACCAATTAGTAAAGTTTTAGTGTCACCTAATACTGACTCATTTATATAGGGATTGAGATTGCTGATAATTTCTCAAAAAAAGGAGGCACCATAAAATAAAAACCAACTTTTGAACTAGAACTTTCATCAAAATTGAATCATAAAAAGATTATAACTGAACTAGAACAACAAAATTTCCAACAAAAAATTAAAGGAAAGCCATATGAAGAACTAAACACTATCAAACATCTTTTATTGAAATCAACAAAAATTGGAAGTGCCCAATTCTGCTTAATTGTTGGCCATGATTGCCTATTTGAACACCTCTTCAGGATGAAGCTTGTAAAGTACACCACTGCCCATTGTGTAAGGAAGCAAATACTCTTCTACAAAAAGAACACCTACTGATGTACAGCCAACTTGATAGCAAAAAACAAATGAAAAATAATTTGGAAGCTCTTTATTGTGCAGCTAGAGGAAAAAAAATGTGAAATATCAGCATCCTCAATGGCAATTAGCAACCAACTATACTTTTATAAAGTGTGTAAAGAAGATAGCCTCTTTCTGTTGCACTCTAGGTAATGCAAAATGATCTACAAAATCAGTCAAGAAGCAAACAGATAGAGTGCCCGGAATAAATACTTTGCAAGCAGCAAGAAAGGATGCAGTAGCAATGTTAGACCGATGCATATATTTTTTGGCTGGCCACACACAAAATTAATATAAAAAGTTCACCTTCATGAACCATCTGCCATCATGAATTGGAACCATCTACTTCAATGCAGTGCAATATATCCACATAACAGGAAGAAACTTAAAATTTACCATATATCCATTGGGATGCAAGAAAGAAGAACTTTTAAAGCTTACCATTGGAATTACGAAAAAAAATTAATGAACATTGTTAGCAACATTACCAAATGTAACTCTTCAAATTTTATCTCTAGGGCTACATAAAACAAAGAGTACACAGTATTCATGTAAATGACAATGACGATTTGAAAAAATCAAACAAGCTATTGAGCTGATTTCATATTATGTTTTTAATCCTGTAGAACTGCATTATCATTTGGATATCCACATGACAGCAAAGAGAAGTTACACACGTACACAAAATGTTTGTATTTATTTTTCATTTAGTGTATATTTGTGATTTTTTTTAATATTTAATCTTTGTTCCATAAAATCATTGCATCCAAATTCAAACAATGATTAGAACAATCTGATTACTTTATCACCTTAACCCATCAAATTTTTGAAAATGATCTTAAAATTTAAATTTTCACACTGCTTAAATTTGATAACTGTGAAGGAACAAAATCAGTTTCTTGATTTCTGTTCTAAAATCTACAAAACCAGACAAGTCACCTTCTCACATCTAGTGATTTATCTGTTTTGAGCACTTACCATGAGAGCAAGGCAAAATGCGTAATTTTTCTCCTTCCTGGTAATCCTCAAGACAAATAGCACAAGTTTCATAGGGATCGCCTTTTGAGAATTTAGCAGTTGGAATCTTTCTCAATGATGAGCTTGGCAAGCGATGACGACGCTGACGGCGACGATCCTTAATACACTTCACAACCTTTAATATTCCAGTGTAAATAATTAATTGCTCTAAAGATATTATTTTCTTATCTTTATGTTTAAACAATCCCTTTAATATTTACAACTACTAACATTTTCTCCAAATGAATGGAATAGGTATACATCATTAGAAACTTGTTAAAATAAAAAGAAGGTAAAGAAAAGTCATGCATCAAAATTACAGAGTAATTGTTAACTACAGTTACTGTATTTTATTCAATACAGATTAATGATAAATAAGCACTTTTGATTTACCTATAAAATGAATATTTATCAATGCACTAAAAGCATATGGCAGTAAACAACTAAAAAATTATGATAATATAAGACAGTATTTATAGTAATAACATTTAATAGGGCTATTCAAGAGTTGTATATTAATTCAATATGAAAACTCAAAATAATAAAAAAAAACTTTGAGGATTTGAAGTTTTCTTGGCACTGATTATGATGGTTTCATGGGCAATCAATCAAGTGAAGATCTTGTCCTCCAAGGTACAGAAGTTCCCTGAAGAAGGCCACAGAGTCACAATGGCCGTAAGTTTGGAGGACGACAAGATTTTCACCCGACTTAGCCCATGAGACTACTATTAATAAGAAAACTGTCTAAAAGATTTAAAGTATTATGGAATTTACAACAAGAATTTTGGCTATTGCATGGACTCTTTAATCCTTTAACTACCAGCAGGCCTCAGAGGCCCTTTTGTGATTTTCTGTTTTCTGAATTAGCATTTGTATATTTTAATGTAATGAAATTTTAGGACTTTTCCTAATTTGTCTTTTTAGTCATCATTTTGGAAAAGAATGATCAAAATTTACATAGGGTTTTAAGTCAAAAAGTTGACCTATGTTTGCTCTCATGTGGGCCTGAGAGGCCCATACAAACAGCTTACAAACAGCTGTTCATCTGCTATGTATTTGTTATTGTCGAATCTCACTGTTATCCTTTCAGTGTTCAACAGTCCTGCTTGTAATAAGCACATGTTTATATTGGTGCCTAGTTTCATAATAGTTGTATGTTCTACAAACTGAAAACGTTATGGAACAAAGGACTTACAAATGAGATAGAAATAGTTGGAACAGTCTTCTAATTATGACAACATACCTAGTGAATTTGAATTTTCCAGTGACGATATGGCAGATGTAGTTGAAAACTTGGAATGACACGAAGATGATAAAAGAATTTTATCCCCCCCCCCCAAAAAAGAAAGTAAAAGAAAAAACAAAGAGAAACATAGGCACATGGTTAAACGAACATTTCTGGAACATAAAGTACAAGCAAACAGAGAAATCAGCAGGAGCATATCATTTTTGGACTTAAAAATCACAACATAGCGAATAAAGCAAAATTATTAAAATCAGTACAAGGACACAAGGAACTAGCAACCTGGGAAAAAGTCTACATCTATAAATATAGAGATGGTCTAATGAACTTCGGCATTGCCAGGGATGAAAACATAAACAACAACTTTATCACACTGCCACCAGAGCACAATACACATTCCCACAGCTCAACGAATTATCTGACAGTTGAAATTTAGCTCATGACGAGAACCAAATGTTCTCGAAACCAATTCTATACATTGTGACAAGTAAGTGAAGCATTAAGAGTGTGTAGTTCAACTAAATCATATAATAATATCAATTATATGATTGGCTTCTCTGTGCAAGTTCCAATTTACATTTTAATTAAAAGAATTTTTGTTGATTTGGTTTATATATAGATACTTTTTAACACTCAGATCATTAGCATCTCATTCAATTCAGGGCATGAAATGGCCGCTAAATTTTTTCTCCGAGGCCTTTTCTTTCAGGCTTGAGGTTCTTTTACATGCCATAAATCTATGGCATGGGACCCACAGCTTTACTTCCCTTCGGAAGGAAGCCATACTTAGGATTTTTACATGCAAAAAATCCATTGATCCTAGTCGGGATTTAACCTGCAATCTTGGATTTAGGAGGCAAGTATGGTTACCACTGCACCCCCAGGACCTATATGATAAACAGTACCATAACGAGAAAGTAAAGAAGTGCAAATTCTGTTGAGTGTGACATATTGTTTTCTTGAAATGGAAATGAAATATGGACTACAGCCCCTCAAGCTAGAATTTCAGTTAGACAGAGTAAAAAGAATATATTGAAAGATGGTCAGGGACCGAAAAGGTATTCCATTAGAAACTATGAAGAGTTTTGTTTCATTGTGTTATATGGTGTATACCCGTCATTGAGAAAGTGTGCTTTTTTTTTGAACGGTTTACAAGATTTGCATGAAATAAAAAAAATTTCTTGGCATTTTGATCCTGACTGGTGTTTATAAGTCAAGAAATGAAGATATTAGTCAGCTGTGGAGTATTGGGAATAGCCATCCATAGTTAAACAAAATTATGTCTCGCAATCTCAATATTATTCTGAGGATGTTGCACTTTGACAATCCAGCAGCTTATCTTGAACATGTCAACTGACAAACTGGAACCATCAGAGAAGTTTTAGACATGTCTGAGACTACCCTGAGGGAAGCGTACATTCCTGAATGCTACATGACAGTGGACGAACAGTTGGTCACATTTTGAGATTGCTGTCCATTTTGACAATACATACCATCAAAACCGCCTAGATATAGAATAAAGATCTGAGCAATTTGTGACAGTGAAACAAGCTACTGCTGGATGATGAAAGTATATTTGGGGAAAAAGGAAGAAACCAGAGCCGTGTGACTTGGAGAGAATGTTGTGAAGAGCTTGATGATAGAACTTGAAAAATCTGGACATAATATCACCTTTGTCAAAAGATCTGACACTAATAGGTACTATTAGAAAAAAGTGCTTGCTGAATTTGTGACACTTAAAGAACATGAAGTACACTCTACACTATTTGGTTTTCAACTAGCATGATGATAGCCTCTTATGTTCCTAATATGAACAAGGTTGTAACCATCCTTAGCACTCTTCATGACCAACCAATGAAGAGTGAAGAAAAAAAGCCTGAAGTTGTAATGACATACAATGACACCAAGGACCAGAAGATGAGATGCTACAGTGTGAAAAGAAATGTGCTGGCCATTGGTGGTTTTCCTCAGTATGATAGATGTTAGTGTAATGAATGCATTCACAATTTGGATGATGCTGATCAACAATGAAAAAATAGACAAATTTTCTCATCAACTTAGGAAAGCAATTTGCAGGAATAAAGAAATCAATAAAGTAAATAGTAGCAGGAAGGGCAGCTAAGAAGAGAACATGTGCATTTTGTACAAAGAAGCCAGAAAAAGCCAAATGACATTAGTGCATCAAACTTTTATGATTGGAACATTGTGCTACTGTAATGATAAAAACCAAATGTTCTGAAAACGAAAAAAAAATTTAAGTAAAAGTATAAAAATGGTAATTTTAAATGTAAAGTTTGAACAAATAAAATTATTTTAAAGGCTGTAATTGACTCCTCAGTCGTCGTTTTGGTTGACAATGTGAGGAATATACCTCACGAAACATGTACCAAAATTACTTTTATAAGTGTGTTTGTGAAACTTAAAGAGAGTTTTAATGTGACGACATGATTTTTAGTGTTTTACTTTAAATCAAAATAAGATTATTTTAAAGTATTTGCACCTCAAAGGTGATTTATATCATAAACAGTCAAAATAGTGTCAATATATGCAAATTTAAACAACATGGGCCTCTGAGGCCTGACTGGTCATTATACAGATTTTCTGGTAAGCAGAATGTTAAAACACACTTTCAGTACACTTTGAATAATTGGAGAAAGAAATATGGCAAGAAACAAGTTGTAATGAATGAAAATATATTTTATAAATTACAGTTCGCAAATGAAATCTGATTGCATCATGATTAGGAGTATGTAGAAAATGTGACAACAAATGATGGGAGGAATGTGAAAAATTAACTTTGAAAGTTATAGGTGAACAAGACTAACTTATAATCAGTATCAAAATTTGAGAAGAGGAATGCTGTTTTTATTATTATTATAATAATAATATTAATGATGTTTAATTCCCATTTTTACTACTGAGGCACCACAGGCACTGGACACTGATGATACATGAGATGAAATGATATATAGGGAAAGGATTTTTTTTTAAAGAAAGAAAAGTTCTAGGCCTTAGTTTAGGGTACCTCTTTGGCATTTGTCATTTATGAGGGAAAACCTCAATCAGGGAGGACGGTCCTGGTGGGATTGAAACCGCAGATCTCCCACTCACAAGTTCGTGCCTTAACGACCTCCATGGCGGTAGGGATGATGATGGTGTTAAGGATAGGTAGGGAAGAAAACTAATATAACCTAACTTAATATAAACACAGGAAGGTGCATTTATATTTAAAACTCAAATAATTATGTTCTTCCACAATCAGTTTTGACCAAGGCTATCACAAACAGCCCTAAGAAGTTGATACAGAATATGATACTTCTAAAAAATACATTTATTGCTCAAAATAGTTCCTTGAGAAATAAAGGCAATTTGATTTTGAGTTTTATTATATTACCCATAGAAATTACAGGAGTCTGTTTGATACGTCAGAATTCAAAGAAAAAAAAAACCATCAATATATACATTTACATATGAAAGAGCTTTATGTTGATATACAGTTGGTTTGATGACATTTATACTTTACTTACTTGGTTTATTCAAGAGTATAAGTTCAAATAATAACTTGTTTATAAGTAATAGTAAAAACTAGCTATAACCATTAATAATAGAAATGTTTAGTGTAGTTACAAAGCATTAAAAACTACATAGGTATTTCTGATAAGATAGCACTTTAATTCATAACATTGTAGAGTTGGTTTGGTAACATTTATACTTCAATTACTTGGTTTTTTTAACTGGACATGTTTATGGAACACTTGCTTCCATCATCAGCGAAGACCAACTTCAATTAAAATAACCAAGTGAAGTGTCACCAAAACAACTCTATATAAATATTATTTTATTGTTTCACTGTTCATGGCTTCAAGAATTCATACTTCGTGTTTAAATTGCCTATTACCTTGCAATTCTTAATGTTTTGATAATTTGTTACATTAATAGTAACCATCCTTAAACATTTGGATCTTTGTCAATCATTTTCATATCTGTTCTTATCTAAACTAATAATTTTGACTGGTTTTATGATTTTCATTTTCATCATTATTCTTTTTATAAAGTTCCCCCCCCCCCCTCCAGCAAGTTTAAATGTTTTGTATACATATGAGGCATAGAGAGCCAGTATTTTATTTTGAATAAAAGTACATACAAAAGAGTCTATAGGTTCTGTTATGAAAAATTATTCTAATGCACTTATTTTGTAGTATACTTGTTCAAATCACACAAAAGCACAATCTTCCCAAATTTTATACCATAAGGCATATGTGGCTGGATAATCCCATTATAGATTTATTTCAGTACGTCTTTATCTCCTGATGGTCCTTAAGTTCTTCCAAGGTGTATGTACTTGTTTTGTATGCTTTATCTTTCAAGTTATCCCAGAGATTAAAATCACAGTGTATCAATATTGCAATTTTTTGAGAAAATTGCTCAGATTTCACTAATTTTGTTTCATAATTGCAATATTATACTATAGTTCACTAAAAATTAGTGCTATATAAAACTACTGTGTATAAGTTAAAGAAACTAAACACGTGGAAAATTATTAATGATGATGGTTTTAAATATGTGGATGAATCTGATATCCTGATAACTACAGTGTTGTGGGTACTGGATCAATTAGAAAATTAGCAACTAAATTTAGAAAATATTAATAGAAAGATTTATACCTAATAAATACAAATAGTACAGGATAGATTGGCTATATAATTCTGTATACTTTATTTTACTTTGTATTTAATATACTGAGTATTGATAAAAAAAAAGTCATTCATTTTTACTTACAAACTGAGAAATAAAAACTCTACAATTTCACTTATATATACTGTCTTCTGCCTTTTAAGAAGAAAACAATGGTTCAAAATATAGCAATATTTCTGTTACTGTAAGTGTTTGAACTATTTCTGCTTTATTTCTCACTATTTTAGTTATATTGCTTACGAGTAATTTAGTTTTTCCTTTTCCCTCCCCCCCCCCCTTTTTTGAGCAGTGTATAACACCCATTTTTACTACTGAGGCATCATAGGCAGTGACACTGATGATACATGAAATGAAATGATATATTGTGAAAAGATATTTTTTTAAGGAAGGAAGCGTTCCAGGCCTAAGTTTAGGGTACCGCCCCGGCATTTGCCAGTAATGAGGACTGAGGAAAACCTGGAAAAAACCAGTCAGGGAGGACAGTCCTGGCAGGATTCGAATCCCAGACCTCCCACTCACAAGTCTGCACCTTAATGACCTCAGTAACCCGTGGCAGTTATTTAATTTTTTCCCCCTTTTATTACGTACAATAAATATACAGGGTGTGAAAACAATGTGCAGAAAATTGTAAAGTAGAAGGACAGTACCAAATCAAACATTTTGAGATTAGAGACATGGGATAATAGATGCAGTATAACAGCAGAGCTGCATGATCATAAATGAAATCTGACATTATGAAACATCATTCGCCAGTCAAAATGAATTGTGACTCACTGTGTGTGTGTGTCTTGTCTCAAACGATAAGTACTGGTTCACAATGAGAAACTAAATATCACATGCGCATAATTAATGGAGGCCACCGAGCTGGTTCATGTGCCTGATCCATTTGTCATCAAATGTTCTAATGAGCTGCAAGTGAAAAATGTGCAGGGATGTTGTCATGTTGGAACCATAAGTTTCACCTCACCAACCAAGAGAGTTCTATATTACCGTACCATCCAGTAGGCTTCAAAACACAAATGCTGTATTGAACATCAGACACACCTAGCGACAGTGACTAATACTGTACAAGAGTGCATTTTGTTTACATCTAGCATGCCACAAACAACTTTAACAATTTGAGACTCTTAACATGTTGGATTTAATGTTGATGCATGTAGAGTAGCTTCTGTAACCCCTTGTTCCTATTCTCAAAATGCTTAGTTGATACTACCTTTCTACTTTTGCAATTTTCTGCACATTGTTTTTCAGAACCCAGTATATGGAATATATATTTAATAAAAAAAAAATAATGTTACTCAATTGGAAAAATTGAAGAAAAATGGGGGGGAACATTTCATTTTTACATTTTAAGCAGAGATTTCCAAAAATAATCTCAATTCTCAAGTATTTTGTAAGTTAAGAAAACTTACCATGAATACCACCATGATGAGAAAGCATATCCCAACAACTATTGCAAATGGAAGAAGAAGATGAGTATTAATATTGAAAGGCATTTCATCATTTATAAGCACATAGTATTGTTCCGGGTAAATATATTTGCCCTTCAGAATGGATCCTGCTTCATCCCCCACAAAGACCGACGGAATGTTGATGCCTGTCGCATTCTTTGCTGACATTGGTTCTGTAAATAAATGATTATTATTACACACAGGATCTAGCTACTGCTTAGAGTAAGGTAAATATAATGCAAAATTACATTTGCATAGTCATTAAATATAATAACTGAGCAACATTCTATATAAAATAGAAAACAAAGAAAAAGGTATAATAGTTTACACATAAACTTCAAATTAAAGCAGTGCAATGCATAAGAGCAAATTATTGTTCACTAACTGCAGAGTATACTGGAAGAACCGTTAAAATTACAACAAAACCAAAGAGTTGAGGTTGACAAAATCAACAATTTTGTTCTTAATCATCACGAGGGAAATTTGGTTCTAGCTACCTTGTAGTCACACACATTTGCTCAAGTGGTCTGCTTGCAAGCCTACCTTAACCAAACTAAAAGATATTGTTTTGAATTGCGGGAATGTTCACAGTGAAATATAGTGTTTCAAATGTTCATTAGTTAGAACACAGGTAGCAACAGCACGGAAACACATGCTGTTACGGCTCCTCTGACCTTCAGCAACCCCACCTAAAGCACTTAGAGCATCGTCTTTGTGTCATTTGTACATTCTTAAAATGATAAATCATGAAATGAAATGATTTTTGCTTTATTTGCATTTTAATGCTGTTATTATGCCCAAATTCACTAGAATTTTTATGTATGATTCATATTTGAAACTATTTATAATCTTGTGAATGGGATCTATTCTCAGTAAGAAACCGAAAGTAAACTGTGCTTACTGAGCAGAAACTTAATGAAAATGGGGAAAGGTTGGAATAAAGTCCAAAAAAATTTCTGTCATGGCTTGCACTGGAAACAGAAATTTTGCAAACCTTGTCTTGGAATACCACCAAACTTTTCAAATTAAAAACATGAAAACTGTTCATAAAGGAATTTCAGCCCCATGATAATGTGAGTAAATTTCTGCAACTAGATTTTGGATAATGTTTGGAATGACCATATTAATCTGCATAGGCACATCTTGTAACAACACTGAACAAACAGCACTTGAGTGAAAGAACCTTATCTTCAATACAAAATGTCATTGCTTGAATCAAAAAATTGGACTATGGTGTGCAGTGAATGCTTACAGAATTATATGGCCAATATTTTATAAAAAATACTGTGAATGAGCAGAGACACAACTCTTTGAAGAATTATTAGACATTGAGTGTAAACATGCATTTTTTCAACAATATTGTGCTACAATACATACAGCTGATTTCTCATTAGTTTTAATTAAGGAAATTTTTCATATGGTCATTAGGAAAGGAATAATGGTCAGTATGATTCTCAGATCTTACTGCATGAAATTTTGAAAGAACTTGAAATATAACGTGTATCAGAATAACTATGCATTAGAAAAACTAAAAGACAATATAAGCAGAAATTACAGTAATTTCAGCTAAAGTACTTACTAATACATGTGAATGCAAACTTTCTTAAAAGGTGTGAGAGATGTGCACTGATCTTATATGACATACAATTATTGTAATTGTAATTTGCATGAGATATCTATAAGGGTTATGTATAACCTACTCAGACAACAGAAAACATTCTTCCAGCTGCCATGTAAGCTTCACTCTCAGGATGAGCATTTATTTGAAAGTATATACAAGGGACAATCACCAAATTGATTATTAAATGCGGTCAGTATGCTTTCCCCCATGGCTTGGAATTTTTCCTATGAGCAAGCCCCTATTTGTTTGCAGCACTATGAAATGGGTAACAAGCCTGCTGACTGTTGTTGCAGTCATGCAGTTGTTCCCAAGCACGCGTTGTATTCATTTCTTAATTCAACAGTGTACAGTACATTATACCTAGTGTGTTTACAATGGCATAGCATGTCTTTATGTATGTACCCATGTGTTAACTCAGTGGTGAAAGAATCATAGGACCAATATATTTTTTGAGCATACAGCTCATTTTGCTACTTATATGAATACCATATTAACCACTTTTTTCAGGGAATTAACCAACAGGGAGCATAATCATGAGGACTCTGCCACTGCTTACAGTATGAATAATTCCATGAGAGCAATTCATAAGACAGTTATTACAAAGGTTTTGTGGCTCCCTTGGTTTTCCGATTTAACAGCCTGCAATTATCATCTCTGGGATAAATTAAAAAATGTTGTATACAAGATGAACCTGCACATCGTACAAGAACTCAAAGATAATATTCATTAGAAAATTGTCCGAATTTCTCAAAATGAACTACAGTTAGAGATGAATAATTTCCTAAAGAAATGCCAAAAATGTGTACAGAATGAAGGCAGGCAGTTTCCACACCTCATTTGACAATTTGGTTAACTAATGAGCCTCTTAAATTGGTTTGTATTGTGTTGTATGGTTGATTTGTTTCATTATTTTACTCTCCTGCTAATCACTGACATCTGGCTGGCTAACAATGTAAAAAGTATTCCAATGAAATAATAGGAATAGACTATGGGCCACAAAGACCATGGGACCAAGTACGTGCAATGTTACTGTTTTCTGAGTCATGTAAATGTTCCAAAGACAACAATTCTTGATTCTAGCATTATTGTAACCTTCCATTTGTATTAACCATTACTTGTGCTTGCTGTAAAAAGATGAATATTTACAAATAATGTTCTGCAGAAAATGTGTATTTTTGTATAACTACAAAAGTTGCCTTTTGCTAATCCCTTACATGGATATCAATTTCTTAAAACTAAGCAAATTAAAATGACTTCTTGTTGAATTATGTTCTATTTAAGAGTTCCTTAAATTTGCTTGGAATCAAATAACTTGAAGACAGCACCATACCTAATTCACTTGAGTTTACATTATACACAATGGCAGCACTGTAGTTAGCTTCCTGAGCATGTCTAACCTTCTCTTCAAAGGAGCAGCCATAGCGACGGATCAGTACCACAAAATTTGCTCCATATGGCACTGGTGGGCCCTCAATTTTCTTGCATGCTTGCTCATCAGGATAGGCAAGAACCAAGAAGCCCTGCAGCAAATGACATTTATTTTCAGGTACACAGATGTTCCATGTCACATGAAGCAATTTACTTTACATCTCTGATTTTGCTGAAGGACTAGACCACTTTGAAATCATACAGGCTGTTTGTATAAATAAAGTTTACACGCTGCAAAAGAAAAGTATTTTATTGAGCCAAATTACAAAATGTAAAAATAATATTTTGCTTATTAAAAAGAAGCTAAATTTAAACTTCACATCTTGTAATTTCATGCCAAAATTTCCAGCTTAACATAAAATTTCTACTTATTTCATTTTAGATTAGGTTAAATTAGATTAATTCATTCTCTGATCACATGGTGGTATATAATACTTGTATATAGATATAAAGGTCACATTAGTTACATATTAATAAACAAATTTTGCATTTTACTTGAGTTTGCAATTGCATATATTTAAACAATGAAACAATTGGTTATGCACAAATATTATTCAAGAATATGCTATAATAAATAATGTTAGTTTTGCAGGTTAACAAACTAATTCAAATCAAAAGCTAGAATTAACATTTATTGATTTCTTTTATTTTAGCTTGCAAAATGAAATTAACCACCAATGTTTAACAAAAATAAAAATGAAGAAAAACACACATAGTTATCTACTATAGTGGAAGTTTTTATGGAAGATAAAGATGGAGATGGTCAATAGAGAAAAATAAGAAATTGAATTAAAATAACTAAATTGTATTTCACCAGATTAGACAATATGATATTATGTATGTAACCATTTATATATTTTGTATTTTTGAGGTATTTTAATATATATATATATATATATGTATGAGTAGTGTTTAACGCCCATTTTTACTACTGAGGCACTACATGCTGTACACTGATGATACGTGAGATTGAAAGGAAATGATATATTGGGAAAGGATTTTTTAAGGAAGGAAACTTTTCAGGCCAAAGTTTAGGGTACCTCCCCCAGCATTTGCCATTTATGAGGACTAAAGAAAAGCAGAAAAAACCTCAGTCAGATAGGACGGTCCTGGCAGGATTCAAACCCCATACCACCCACTCCTGAGTCTGCATCTTAACGACCTCGGCCACCAGTGGCGGTAAAGAGGTAGTTATGGTTTATGGTTTTGACCAATTTGCATCTTTCTTTACAGGAAGTTTACTGGTTCAGAAGTTTGGCCAAGAAGGGTATTGTAGCATATCATATGGAAAAAATAAAAAACATATCTAATAAAAATGTTCTTCAATGGGTAGAGTTAAGGCCAAATCATAACTTTTTATGTACTAAACAATAGATCAGTTTAGAGGTTATAATGTATCAGGGTATAAGAATAGGAGGAGGGGGTGATTTGCCTCTGGATTGCCAGAGGTGCAGCTTCCGTTATTGATGATTGTCGTCGGAGTTTCTGCCTTCTAGCCAAGAGAAGGCAGGAATACTGGCCTCAGAAATAAAAAGATAAAAGACATTTGTGATTTTATAGTTTGTCAACTTAATAAATGCATAGTTATGAAATATTGTAATAATCCAGGAAAAATGGCTAGGGTCAGAACCTACTGACTTTTATTCCCATTTGTATTTTTCTTAGTACTCAATTAATAAATACAAAATTAAAGCAATTCTAAATGAACTGGCTTAAGATTTATGTGCAATAGCTTTTATTACTGAAATGCCTTATTTTGAAATACTGTGATATAAACAAATGAATCTTAATTTTGCACACTTATATTATATTCTGACCAGGTTTTATTTTCTCGATATATAAAAATGTGATTTTTTAAAACGGGAGATACTGGCAAGTTCAAAATTTGCTATTGCAGCAAATAGCATCAAACAAAATACCAAAAAATAATAAAACATTGGAAAAATGTATGCAAATCAGACTCTCATGAAACATCACAGCTCTTTAGTGGGTACCAGTTCATGTAAGCAAATCAGACAGCAGATGATACACCCCAGCTCTTCAGTGGGTACCAGTTCATATAAACCTCCTAGGAAATGATTTGGCAAAGAAAGGAACAACCGTACAACAAAAAAGAACCAAACAACCCTTCCGTAGCCTCAGATCATTCTTAACAAAATAAATACAAACACAGTATAGAACAAAAGCAAAAAAACCAAATCACAAAATTAATCATGGCAACAGATAAAACCAACTGGAATATAATATTGCAAGTATAAAAAAGGGATGCAGTTACAATTTCCAGCCTCAATAAACACCATGACTATTTGGCATGCACCATCTGGAAGGACTCAATCACCATCATGAACATATGTCAATGCAGTGCAATGAACCTAAATAAAAGGACAGAACCTAATTTACCATCTCTCTACTGGGAAGCAAGAAAGAAGTTTGCCACTGGGGAAGGATACAATGAAACTGCAGCTTACTAGGCATAAAATGGTTGGTAGTTTTCAAATCGGAACAAGGTGCTGTGCAGAAGCTGACTTAAGACATATTCAAATTTCAAGACTAAAATTATTTTTTGTCTTAAAGTGTACAAAATCCCAAAATAGCAAGACTTCCTTTACTTGATATATAAAAGTCAGTTTAAGGTGTACCATGGGCTAAGCAAAGATATTTGACACTAAAAACTTTAAATGGTTTATAAATACCAAAGTAAGACTAGGACATTATTTTGTTCTTCCTTGTGACAGTGTGTACTTTAGGATTTACTTTTATTATTTTTTTAAATACAGAGCTTTCATTTCAGAACTTCCCTGTCTGAATAACTACCTAATTAACATAAATTCAAACAAACAAAAACACAAAATTTTAGATATTGAGGTGGAAGTTTAAAACTAATGTACATTAAATTTTGAGTTTTGCCCCTCTCACTCCTAACCACCAGACTTCAAAAGTTCAAATAGTACCCCTGCATCGTTAAGTTTAAATTTTACACCAGATGAAAGTATTGAATCCTTTGTTTTTTTATCCTTGCCTGGCAATCTGGATTGTTAGTATAGTTTCCATTTCGACAGAATAATATTATAAAAACTATTAAGCATTGTGTTTTGGTAATTAACTGTTTTTATGATGGTGTACATCTTAATGAAAAAACAGAATGTAGCCAGATTAATCCAGAGTTCCCAAATAGGTTGTATTATTGTAATGTTAATAAATGTAATATCAAAGTAACCCACTTTCTGTTGTAAACTTAACGAGCATTGCAATGGGAGTGAGCGAGCGAACATTACATTACATTTCATATTACCCAAAATAAACTGTTTTCTTATCCTACAACTGGTTTATTTCTTATTCGGTCCAAATTCAAATGAAGATAATCGCTGTCCAGGTTGCCAGACAATAAAGGAAAAGAAAGATATGATAACAATTGAATCCTTTTTAAAATTTAGGTATCAAAAGGAGGCTAGCCATTTGAAATTTCAAAGTGGGGGTTGTTGGGGGTGAAACCTAAAATTTAATTAACATTGATTTTAAATTTCAAGCTGTAATTTGATTGTTGTTTAAATGTGGTCAGTAAAGTCGGTCAAATAAGCTTTCAGTCTTGCTCTTATCTCAGCAGCCTGACTTGCTCAATCCCACTGCAGCAAGAAGAGCATGGCATGGATAAGTGGGAAGAGAGGTTTGCCAACAGTACCTTACAAAAGCACATTTATATTGAGAATGACTCATTCTCATAAGCAGCAAGGTTCAGCCACAAATAAGAGTGCCTATATTTATCGAGAAATGATGTTTCCATATTTATACTCTTTCATTATTGCACTAAGTTTCCTTCTTATATGGTACTATGCACAGTACAAGACAATTGTTTTGGCTTCTCATGCACTGGGTGCAAGAATTCTCGAGAATCCTGCATTACTGAAAGGCTGCTTCCCACATATGAAAATCTCGTAGCAACACTCCTGCACAGCCACTCTTGCTTAGAGAATAACCTGGCATTTGATCGCCTTTAGCAGACAGGGGGGAAAAAAAAAAAAAAGTTGTCTAGTTGTAGGATGAAAAAAACATTACAACTGTTAATATTACAGTCCTGATTTGTAAGTATAAAAGCTGCAACTGCTTTTTTTAAGGTCAATTTGTGCATCTGACATCTTGAAAAAAGGTTTTCAATTGTCCATCATGTTGAATATTGATTTGTAGTGCACACTGATATTTAGGCCAAAGGAGTTATAAAAATATTCAATGCACTGTTCTGATGAATTTGCATAAAAGCAACTGCACATAGGTACAATAAAATTAAAATGATAAAACAAAAATGAATTGTTGTGATAGGCAATTTTGGATTAAATGGTTAAAATGGTTTGCATTTCTGTAATAATTCAATAAATAAAGAAAATGCAAGTGAATGCAATTTTTTAATTTAAGTTTCTTCCATTGATTCTATATAATATATGCTACAAAAAGTGAAGCATCTTAATGCATATGTAGTTGCATAATTGGCATTTTCTATCATACAAATCTTTAGCTTACTAATTTATGAATCATATGGCAAATTGCTAACATGTTGATTTTTCTTAAGGTAAAAAAATTATCCAAGAGCAGTGTACTAGTAAGTACAATTTTCCTTATGGGAAAAAACTGGTCCAAGAGCAGTTACTAGTAACTTCAAAGTGCTGAGAATTTCAATGAATTGATCATCTTGCCTTTACCATCTCCTCTTGCTTTATTACTATCTGCAGAGTTTTCACCTATAATTTGATCCTCATAAGCTTTTTACAATAGTTTTTTGAATTTTAATTTATCTCTATCTTCATTAAATATCACCTCTATGCTCTAACCATTCAACTACTGCTGCATATACATAATTTGTATAGATGAATACTAGAACATTGGCTCAGCATCTTCTTCACACTTCAATGATATGCTTAAGAAATAAAGAGAAAAGGTATACATTGGTATAACAAACTATGTAACTAAAATTACACTTGTTCATTGCTAAACTAATCTTATTGAAATTTAAAAATTAACCTAATAAACACAATTTAAAGCATTTCACTTACAACAAAAATTCTCAAAAGGGAAGAAAGTGATAGATCAGCATACTGAGTTAAATTTTGTTCTTAAGGGGAGAAAAAAAAAGGGGGGGAATAACCCCCTTCTGCAACATCAGGATAATGATTTTGGTGATTATATGAATAATTATTATTAATCAAAAATATCTCTACATTATTATTTTTATCAATTAGCTAACCACTAGATCTTGGTATTCCATTCATCAGGAATTACCCAATGGAATTTTCTGAAAACTCAGGTTCAGCTACATATACAATTTCTACAAAATAATAATTTGCTTATTTTTAAAGTTACCTACTTGCACTACCAAAACTAAGACTCTCCCATACCTTAACCACTTGGTTATGTATGTAAAGGACATTTAAAATAAATCACCATTTTCACAACTGGATATGCCCTCTAGTTCCTTCCTTAAACTTCTTGTCCATTTATCCCTTGTTATTCCTAAAAATTCCCCAACTTTATTTTTTCTACTTTCATTTCTGTCAACATTTTAATTGCCACTATATCATGTTGTAGTTTGTCCAATTTTTTATCCCAGATACTATTACTCCACCTTTTTACCATTTCACATTCTATTTGATAATGAAAAGCACTTCCACTTTCTGACACATAATACATTCCTTGTTTAAAATTTTTCCTTAATCCTTTTAGAATCAATACCCCTGTATGCATCCAAGCAAGATCTATTCTTATGAATTGATCACAATTACGTATATATATTATACCCATCCCCAATTTATTTTAACTATTTCATACAAGTCTAAAGAATTTTTGTCCTCAAAGCTAGCCCAAAGCTCTTGCTTCTCTATATCTTCTACCCTCTGCCTAATTTAACCTAGGTGCTTGTGCATATAGTCCTAAGGCAATAAGTGACTCACAAGTATAGGATAATAGTTGGATGAAGTGTTTAGAATTAAAATATTGTAATAGAATCATAATGATGTTTCAATTTTATATTGTTAATATTATGGAATTGACAAAAGACATAGATCTTATTGTAATATTTAAAATTGTATGTTAATGTAAAGAGAAATAAATTCAAATTCAAACCTACAAAGCCTAACTTCTTTCCAAAATCCATTGACATTACTTTCATCACATTCCCCCTTTCTATTTTGTTCTACCAGTACCCCCACTTCCCCAAATCAACTCTCTCTTCCCAATACTCTTTTTGGTACTTAAGATGTTCTTTTAATATTGTTATTATCTAATTTTAACCATCTGCGCCAATCAAGATTCTCTCCACAATTATGCCTTTCCTTCCTACTCTTCCTAGTTTTGTCAAACTCACCCCTCTCTGCGAGCTTTTTGATAACCTCTTATCCATTTACAAAACATTCTATGTACATCATCAACTTTTGTCCATCCGTAAATTTCTACTCCATATATCACGATTATACAGTATAACTAATATCTGCTCCAAATAAATCTGGGAAAACCCAAAGCACCACAAATAATCAACCTTTTTCCTGTGGGCTGAGGATATACATTGAATACAATCCTCCAATTGTGCAATCGGTTTCCTGTGTATCTTGGACAAGCTGTGCAGATGAGGTGGACCAAGGACCTTGGGGTGAAGGTCTTTTGGTCTTAGCTGGAAGACCCAATTTCTGAGGTAGTTTAGCAGTTTTCCATTCAACTCTATAGGTAGGGTCACAGATTAATATCTTGTAAGCTGTGTCTTGCAGGACAGCATTCAGTTTGTGGTGGCAGTCCTAGAGGAATATCTTAAGAAGATTGCAGCACCATGCTGTCTTCATTCTTGTGAAGGTCCATCAGTACATGCAGTTCTGCTTTGGAAATAATGGACTTGGGTTTTATAGCTCTTATAAATCAATGACAGAACTTTGTGTAGACTTCCTCAACTTTCTCTGGGTCCAGGTGTCTCATGGCTTGTTCCACTTCAATATGAAATATTTCGATGGAGTCTGTGCAAAGTTGAAGCCTCTTGATAGCATCAAAGTTATGTGTTCATACAGTTAGATATCCGTGAGATTAAATTTACAGGTTTAATAGAGTCCAATGGTGGCAGTCTCTGGTTTGCAGCAGTAAGTGAAAGGAACTTGCTTATACAGCTGTCTGAGGTAGATTGCTTTCATGACATGTGATGAAGATAATTGTTAATCCACCACTCAAGTTAAAGCAATTATAAGATGATTTAGGCCTCAAGAATCCTGAATTTATAAAATTCCATGTATGCTACATTTGACAAACCTCTCACATGAAAGAAAGAATGCAGCAAGGAGCACCAACACTGCATTTGCCTTGCATATCCAGAAGTCAGCTCTAGCACAACACCATTTTGACATGGATCACAAGATCGATTTCAACAACACTACAAAACTCAATAAGTCCACCGGTTTTTGGGATTTGTCAATCAAAGCACACTCTGAACAGACACAAGACTTTTATTCAATTCTGCATGGAAGCCAGCATGAACAGTTAGAAAACAGAAGCCCAACAGGAAGGCAAACTCCACCCTCGTGAATTGTTTGGCACACAATTCCACAAACTCCTACAGTATACATAATGACTCTTTTCCACCTAATGACATTCCTCTGTTCCCTGAAGATGATAGCAGAGTTTAGTGTCATCAAAAGCTTGGAGACATATATCAGCTGCACGCTTGAGAACACATTGCACAAAACAGCCAAGAAAATTTCAAATCCTCAACAGAATACCTTCCAATTCATAGATAAGTATTACTTCTATTTTGTGGGTAAGTACAGAGAAGAAAGATTATACTGGATGAGCAACATTCAGTTAGATTGCATTTTTTTACACGTTGGTACTGTTAATTTCCTTGGCAAAAGATGCAGCACATATGCAATAACTTAAATACTATATAAGCAGTAGAACTCTCCTATGTAAATTAAGTGATGAGTTATTCTGACTAGGTAAAATTTTAAAAGCTAATACATAGTTTATTATTCACTGACTTAATATTAGTATTTGAAGTGATGGATGAACCTCTGTCTTCTGGAATTGCAGTAGGTGACTACTGACAAACCGAAGATGGAGGTTAGTAAGGTTTATAGATTATAGATTTTAATTTTAATTATTTTGTCATTATTTTATTTGATATCGTTTCATGAATTGGAATAAGAATAATTAAGTTCAATTTATAATTTAGCAAAGAAATTTAATATATTATAATTTCAATAAACTGAACTAATTTCAAACTTAATATTAGAACTCTGCTTTTTACATTTATGAAACTATGTATTTACTACATCTTTTTAAGATTAATTCCTCATAAAGAATTGAAATCAATAGATTTGTCAAAAAAACTTCACCCTTCCATTTTTTGCCAGGATATTTCCGATATCATGACATCTGTTTCTGTTTTAATCTACTGAAGAAAATCAAGCCTGGTATGGGGAAGGTTATTTGCTAATAGGATATAAATCTCCTTAGGATTACTATCTAATGCAGATAAAATCCTGCAATTAGTCTCCTAAACCTTATAAAAGGCATAGTTTTGTTTACAAGAAACAATGAAAATAAGGATATGGAGTGTCCAGAGAAACACTCCAGGATTATAAACGTGTGTAGTGCTGCTCTAGTTAATCATATTTCATAACACTAGTGATATGAGAAATAGAGACTTAAAATTTTTAGTGCTTATCTCACAGACACTCAATGTGTAATTCATTTGTTACAGTGCAGATATCACGACAATTTTTCTACCTCATACCACGTGGGCCTCAACATCTGTGATGGACTCAATGGTAACACATTTGTTCCAACATCTAGGATGGACTCAATGGTAATGTTCAAAGAAAGCAAGTAGTTTTGGAGGATAATTAGGTTCAACTTTTGCACTAATTGCATTTGTAGGGACAAAATCTGAGAAAAGTACATGGGATCATGGATTTACAGATATGCAACTGCAGGCTAGCTCTAGGCACAGACTTCTAAGGACTGTGTACAAAAATCTTTTCCCATGTTCCACAATTTAAGGTTACCATTAATACAATTTGCTTCAATACAACAAATAAAAAGCATAACAGTGACAACCAATATTTTTTTTTTTGGATGGCTTATGGTACCACCTATTGTTTCCGTCAAGAATTACACTTTCTGCAATATTAAAACTATGAATTCTTTGAGCCATTCTTTCTAATGGCATTGATATAAATTTTGTAATTTACATGGTTATGAAATCATAACAGTTTATAATCATGGAGTATTTCTGTGGACAGATTGTGCAATAAATTTACTGGACTTCATTGTTAGAAACTATTAACCAAACTCTGGCTTCATTTTAATCTAATCTAATCTCATCTACAAGGAAAGTTGCAGGAAAGTTGATGGTAAGGATGATGGATACTACCAAACTTCCATTAGGTTTCGTTTTTATCTTAGAATTCAATTGAGTTCCACATACCTCCACGCCTTCCGGTGGAATCGAAGGACCAAACTCCGCTGGCATATCCAAGAACTCGTACCAAGGGCCCTCATGCAATTCAAGCGATTAAACTCATTTATTACACTTGTATACGCAAGCATACGTGTGTTAAATGCACAAAAAATATTGAACTGAAATTACCTTTAGTCCATCTAGAGGCATTGCATCTCCGAACCTGGCTGGCATATCTCGGAATTCCATCTCAGGTTCCTCACGATAGTCAAGTGAATAAACCAATACGTCTGCACCCACAAGTGCAACACCATGGCTAAACAGTGCCACACAACTGGCCACAGCCACCACATAGAGTGCCGTAATGTGGCGTGGCAAGGGGCACTGTGGGTACATTGCAGTCCTCTCACCTATCACATTAAACAAAGCATTATCACATTGTCCTCTCTTTAATTATGTATACACATTCTTTTTAATCTTTACCTTGAGTTAATGTAAATGACCTCTAGTGAAAATTATTCTCTCAAGGGCAGTCCTTGAGTAACAGTTATCTTATCCTAGGTAACTCCTCTCAAATAGTTAAGTGAAATGCCTTTTTCTAATCACCATATAGTGATTCAATATACTTAATCTGTTTCAGAACCAGGTTTATTTATTTATTTTTAATTAGAACCATTTCTTTGTCATGAAATTACCACCATTATTTAAGGTAATTATGATTACTTAAACAATTTATGTGACTCTTAATTATGTAAGTAAACCTATTTTGCACATACTTTTTCACATGATTGACCCATAATTCAATACCATAATGACCATAAGAATATTTCTCATCACCAAAATTAGCATATAATCTAGAAGATAGCACTAAAAACTGACAAAAGTTTTCTAAAATTTCTAAAAGTAATCTTGAATGTTTTTATGGCAATAACATATTGTTATATGTAATTCAAACATTTAACCCCCATGAAACAGCAAATTCAGTTTTTTATAAATTACATCTTATTAATAACTGATAAAATTAAATTAAATTACTGATTAAATAACTGGATAAGGAATTATATAAATTAATCCAGAAGCCATGTCAAAACCTGAATTATTGGATAACAATTTCACACCAATATGTACAAAATTGAAAAACAAAAGACTTTGAACTTTAGCTCATAAAAATTCATAAAAAGTATAAATTTTCTTTCTAAGTAAAAAAATTATAAGACTTAAAATATCCTGTGGCTCTTGCCTATCCTTGCTAAAGCACTACGTGGAGTGGTAATATATCCTAAAGGATATATCCTATATCCTAAACTTAGGTATTCATTTTTTTACACTAAACTCCACTTATATAAAAGTAAGATGCATTTCAGGAGAATCTCTCCCATCTTCAGTTGCTCACTGAACCGCCGTTACTCGAAATGATGGCTGGACACCCAGATGTTTCTGTGGTGGCCTCTGTTGGTTGAAGTAGGATATTGCTGAGTTCATCCATAGGAGAAAACTCGAAATTCATTATGTTTTCTCTATTTTTTAATATAAAAATTTTTCTCAAGTGGATAACTCCAATGGGTTGTGAAGGTGTTTCAGCAATTTAATTTCCGGTTTTATTTCATGGTTTTTGGTCCAAAAGTGAGCTGCCACTGCAATTTATCCACCTGCTTAAACTGAATATTCCTAAAATGTTCTTTCCTTCGAATTTCCAAATTTCTCTTTGTTTTGCCTATGTAGCTCTACTCACAATGTACACATTTTATTTTGTAAATTCCTGATTTCTGTTCTTTTGATATGGAGTCTTTTACTGTGCAACCTAATAAATTCTTGATGTTGTATCTGTTCTTTGGGGCTAACATTATCCCATTATTCTTTGAAAATTTTCTTGAACTTGTTTTGATAAATTGAATGGTAGGTGAAACTTTTGAATTTGTATTCTTCTTTTGTGTTTTTCAGTGTGGAAACTTCCCTTATCCCTTTACCTTATCCAATTTACCACAACAAGTTCATGAAAATTTTCAAAGAACATGGGATAATGTTAGCCCCAAAGAACAGATACATCATCAAGAATTTATTAGGTTGCACAGTAAAAGACTCAAAGACTCCATATCAAAAGAACAGAAATCAGGAATTTACAAAATAAAATGTGCACATTGTGAGCAGAGCTACATAGGCAAAACAAAGTGAAATTTGGAAATTTGAAGGAAAGAACACTTTAGGAATATTCAGTTTAAGCAGGTGGATAAATCAGCAGTAGCAGCTCACTTTTGGACCAAAAACCATGAAATAAAACCAGAAATTAAACTGTTGAAACATCTTCACATCCCATTGGAGTTATCCACTTGGGAAAACATTTTTATATTTAAATTAGAGAAAACTTAATGAATTTAGAGTTTCCTCCTATGAATGAACTCAGCAATTTCCTATTTCAACCAACAGAGGCCACCACAGAAACATCCGGGTGTCCAGCCATCGTTTCGAGTAACGGTGGTTCGATGAGCAACTGAAAATGGGAGAGATTCTCCCGAAACGCATCTTACTTTTATGTAAGTAAGTGGAGTTTAGTGTAAAAAAATGAATACCTAAGTTTAGGATATAAACCAAAATGTTTATTTACTGCTAGTGAGTAATATGAAGCAAGACATGCCCTTAAAAGAAGTATTGGGAGGTCTGCAATTCGGCAATGATAAAGATGGGGAAGCATTTGTGCATCCCTGGTTGGAAATCCAACCTCACTCCTTTGAATGGGTTTCTTTAGTTTCCTATTCACTGGGAAATAATGTGTTTGTAGATCAGGAAATTATGTAGAAAAATGAGCTGTATCCCATTTTTATTTAATTTGATTTCAACCAATTAGAATATAAACTCTGATTTATATTTTTTGGTTTACTAGGTAATAAGGTTTACTTTCATAATGACTTCTTTGGTACATAGTACTCAAGTTTCTGTTACAGTGTATTAGATTCTTTTCTTTACAGTGCCCAAAAGACATATTGAATATGTTCAGACTGATTTTGTAATCCCACATTACTTGTATCATATTTGATGCCATCAATTACATAACATATATATATAACAAATCTCTCTTACTTTTACAAGTTAACTCACATGTTTTATTAAGTGAGATAAAACCCAACGGCAATCTCAATTATAAAAGACAGAATTAACTATTAAAGAAGTGCATCAAATGTGGCTGATAAGATCTACAACTATAGGTATTTAATCGTATGCAGTCATTATGTGGCAAGCTGAAATAATAAATTTACAAAGGAATAAATAGCACATTTAACTCCTATGGTAAAAAAAGCCATGAAAACGCTTACAAAGGACAAGGACAAATTTACAACAGGAGAGTGAGTGGAGACATTGCAATAGCATGATGTGAACTGTTTGAAGTCCATGGTCACATGTACCTGCCTTTAGAGTTAGATAAACATTATGAATAGCAAAATTCTACCTCACAATGTTTGCCCATATGTCCTCCATTTTTCCCCAGCAGGGCAGCTTTGCCCATCACTTTCAGCAGTTCCTTGTTTATTTTTCAGAGTTGCCAACTATTACAGAATTTTACCACCATGTTCAATCAATTTATATTTATAAAATGGATGTGGAGTCAAGCCATAGCAAGTAGCAGTAAATCTCTCTGTGCTGCTATCTAGTGCACTTCCTGCTGGTATAATCATGTTGCTACCTGACTATGCTGCCACTTTCTCTTTTTTGATGAGATTTTCAGCATAAAAGTCAACACACTTTTTAGTGTAGTTGATGGGTTAATAGCTTTCAATGCATTCCCTTCTCTCCTAATAATGTTTCTACTCGCTCTCCTGGTATTTTAGGTAAGTTTATACTTCTGTTGGTCACTTCCTATATGTAAGCTTCACCAAAAATACAAAAATATTTGTTGTATTTTATCTATGGCAATAAAGCATTGGTTTTATTGTTGCTAAAGCACAATTTTCAATTAACAAACATATTATTGAATGAAACTAAAATCCAGAAGTGTAATAGCAGATTATAGAATATAATCGTTAATGACTTTTTCAGTACAAATAGAGACTCAAGTTATAAACATCACATGCCAATTTGCTAGAATCACAAGGGCAGTGACTCCAATCATATCTAAAGGTGTATGACAAATGTGAGATAGTAGCTCTGTAAATCTAGATGAACAAATATGAAAAGCCTCAGCTCCCAAGTCTTAGAAAATTTAAATGTTTCAAAATTCAAGAATTTTAGTCAAAAATACAAATTCACGGCTTTTTCCCATACTTTCGTTCTTATCCCATTCTCTTTTCCTTCACTGTGCCCTTCCCTTCTTTTTCACTGCTATTTATTAATCATTAACCACAGCTATATAATTTCTTAACATGGTTAAACCAGTGAAGACTAAAACCACATCCACCAAACACTTTACAACTGTGTTACATTGAGTTTCTGTTCCCACCATTCTACCAAAACACAACAGCTGATCATTTATGAACCATTTCCTGAAATTACAAGCACTTAAAACGGAGATATATCACTGCATCTAAATCAGCTGGGGACCCAACTAATGCTGGCAGATGACAATGTGACCTCTGATGGTTTCAATATAGATTGAAAAAAGTTCATTGGTTTCCTGTTTTGCTATATATTGGAACCACCAGAGGTCACATCATCACCTGCCAGTGTTAGTTAGTCCCCAGATGAAGATGAGAGCAAAAGCTGTTGAAACATGTTCTGATAAGTTAATCACTTAGTGAAGTGCAGTGTTATGTAATAGAGACCTCTTTATATCTATAATTAATCAACTTCATTGTTTCAAACTTTTATTAAGTTTACAAGGCAAACGTATCCTAAACTTAGGTATTCATTTTTTATACTGATCTCCACTTACATAAAAATATGACGTGTTTTGGGAGAATCTTCCTCATCTTCAGTTGCTCACTGAACCATCATTACTTGAAACAATGGCTAGACACCTGGATGTTCCTGTGTTGGCCTCTGTTGGTTGAAGTAGGAAATTGCTGAGTTCATCCATAGGAGAAAACTCGAAATTCATTAGGTTTTCTTTATTTTTTAATATGAACATTTTTTTCCATGTGGATAGCTCCATTGGATTGTGAAGATGTTTCAGCAGTTTAACTTCTGGTTTTATTTCATGATTTTTGGTCCAAAAGCAAGCTGCTACTGCTGATTTATCCACCTGCTTAAACTGAATATTCCTAAAGTGTTCTTTCCTCTGAATTTCCAAATTTCTCTTTGTTTTGCTATGTAGCTCTGCTCTCAATCTGCACATTTTATTTGATAAATTGCTGATTTCTATTCTGTTGGTATGGAATCTTTTTCTGTGTAACCTAATAAATTCTTGATATTATATCTGTTCTTTGGGGCTAACATTATTGCATGTTCTTTGAAAATTTTCTTGAACTTGTGATAAATTGGATGTAGGTGAAACTTTTGAATTTGTATCCTACTTTTGTGTTTTCCAGTGTGGAAATTTCTCTTATCACATTTTGTCTTTTAGATTTACTGATAATTATTATTGTGTGTTTGTTAAACCCTTTGGCTATAGCTGTCTTTATTATCGGTTGGTATTCTATTTTGTACTCTGCTTCTGTGAGTGGAATATTCCTCAATCTGTGTGCCAAACTGTGAACACTGCGTGTTTATGTGGAATGGGGTTATAGCTCTCATTTTACAGTCTACAGCTTCGTAAGTACAATATTTATACACAAGGTAAATGTATTTTGAGTTATAGATAAGTTTATCTATCCATCTCACATGATGATTAGTTTCTGGTACATGAATAGAAACTATATTGGAACCAGCAAGGAACATAAATGCTAGCTGTAATAACTCCCTATTGTCATCTGTTGGATGGTGAAGTTGACTTGTGAGGAAATTTAGTGGCTCTTCTCTAAGAGACTCTAAATGTTCTTTTAAGAATTTATCACTCATAGTATTGGTGAAAGAAGATCTAGCATCTCTAAAACAGTTTCTACATGCATGTACATGCGCACACACACCTGGAATCCCTAATTAATTCATAAATACACACACAGTACCCTAGAACTAAGCTAAGTAAATCAGAAACCACAAGACCCAGTGGTTTATTATTTTTATAGTAATATCTCCACCTATTCTCCTGTTATATTATGTAAGTTTGTAACTGGCTCGCATTCACAGAAGGTAAGTTTGAAAGTGAAATGCATATGTTGACGTTTCAATTTTTATTGCAATAGAACACTTTAATGGGTAAGACAAAGAAAAAGTTACAATATTTTTTTACAGATATAGGTAAATGATTGGCAAACTATTGTCACATATTTTCTAGCCTACCTAAACCTAACATAGGCCATGACAATTTTTATGGACCAAAGTTTATGTTCTACATCAGGTGTAGATGCAAGATGGATTAATAATTTGTGAATTAGTGGCAACAATTGGGTATTCACCTTCTAAAGCATATTCATTCAGCAAGCCCAAAATAGAATTCTCTTCACCTATTAAACCAGTAAGTAACATGTCACTAAACAATGCCATAATATGTGGAAGTGAAACAAAAGTGATTGATGAAAATACTTCAGTTCATTTATGCACAGTTTTTACATTTTACACATTTAGGTTATTATGCTAAAGGCATCTTTGTCATGATAAAGATTTCATTAAAAACAATGATGGGAGTCATAAAGGAAATAACAGCCAATTGATAATGGAAGTTAATAAGAAGTTAAGATAAAAACCATACTAACCGTGTGTTAATCTGCAGATCTAGTATAGCTTCTCATGGATAACTGCTATAATGTAGCATTAATGGCCAGAAGATAATTGTGGAACATTTTGGTCTTCCCTTGAAAGAAAAGCAAACATATTAGGTATGAAAGGCAAAATTTGCTAACACAAAAGACCATCTAACATGTAAATAATACTCTTATAAGCTACTTAATGACTTTAAGAAATATTGAACAAGTCTTACCAATCCAATTTCTGCTAACAGTTCTTTATTTAATCAACTATTTTCACTTTCTGGAACCTACCATAAACAATATTGCATTTTTTCAAGTTAGCACTTTCACTAGATTTCTTGTTTACATTAAGAAGAATGCTATTTTGCAATTCCAGATCAACTATAGATTTCACAGGTTTTTTTTTTATTTATTTATTTATGGATGGTCTTTAACATCTCAGGTCATCAGTGTCCCATTCAATTCAGGGCTTGAAATGGTCAATATAAATTTTGCTCAAAGGCCTCTTCTTTCAGGCTTGAGGTTCTTTTATGTGCCATATAATCTATGACACAGGACCCACGGCTTTACTTACCTTCTGTAGGAAGCCACATTTAGGATTTTACATCCGAAAAAATCCATTGGCTTTGGTCAGGATTGAAGCAGCGATCTTAGGTCTACGAGGCAAGTATGGTTACCACTAGACAACCAGGGCTGACTTTCATAGGTAACTAGATTTCTATATATAGGGCCAATTCCATAGCAATTTCCTCCATAAACCATGCTGCTTGTACAAGGCTTTTGCATGACACCTATCCCACTTGAAGGGGAAAGAATGAGGAGTGTCGCTTGCAGTCTATGGGATTAAAAACACTGTACAGTGCATGCAGGATTGTTTTTAAATGAAAGCCCTTTAGTAGACATATTGAATTACAAACAGTCTTTTCTATCTCATAATTTGCCAAAAGTATATTTCTGATTACTTTAATTAACTTCTATCTGCTAAGTTTTCAAACCTCAGAAGCAATACACAGGCTCTAGAAGTAGATGAATATGTTACTTTGGTTACATTAAGTTTTATAATCTAAACATCGTAGGTTTGCAAAACCCATATCTCGGATAAGACCTTGAAAATGGTGATTGGAGCTTTCAGTTTTTGCTATGATAGCTTTACTAATGTCTCGCTCCCTCTAAAAAGGATAAAGAAATTCATTTCTGAAGAGTTAATACTATTGATGAGCTGCTAATTCAAGAGGATTTATTTAAAAACACTCCATACATCCTCTTGTATACATTATTAGCTTTCTCATCACACAAAAATTCCATTACTAAGTCTAACGCTACTAGAGCATTATAAAATGTATTACCATTCCATTACTGTGTAATATTTGCAACAAAATGATGACATTTGCACAAATATGCATGCCTCTTTGGCATAAATAAAAATGATTAAGCAATGCTGTACTTCAGTGAAAAAAAAAGTTCTAAAAGAAGTGATAAATAAATGTTACAAATATTCAAAACAGTAGTGCCAGTAAATGAATGGTGCTCAATTACAAAACAAAATGACAAGAGAACCACATGAGATCCTTTAACAGTACAAAATAAAACTATACACATGCACCAACTGCAAAATACACTATTCTTTTTTCTTTTAAGCAAATATTTAAAGTTGATTATCACGTGTGTCCAATGAATGTTCTCCTTGAGTGAGAGAACTCCTGTATTCTTTCAGCAGTGCACACCAACGCAACAAAAGAACTTCCGCTTATATGACTCATATGCTCTACAAAATCATACGTTCAAGATCATGCCAATAATAAAATACCCGAAGCTTTGCTGTCTACAATTAAATGCCTTTCTTCCTCATTACCGATGAGGAATTTAGACGATAAAGTTATACTAGCATTTAAAAGTTAATGCAATATTGTCTTTTATAAAATACCGAAAGAAAACATAAAATTTGTTTCTTCAGTTGCGAGTGACTCTTGAATAAGTTGACGACATCCGTACAGTAAACAACCTTGTTATTAACATCATTACTTAATGCAATTATGTTAGCATTCTTCAAATTAGCTTTTAGAGTTTTTAAATTAATCACCTGGTACTCACGAGTTTTTACTTGTGATAGATGTGAAATAAAACATAATTTCTTTTTTCAAAACGATTATTATGCTATTTACTTTTGTCTTCAATTTTTTTATTATTTACAAGTGCAACCGAAACGTCATATCTCAAATACCAAAATGTCCTTCACGTGAGCACGAAAAGGATGACGGGTTTAGACAGCCTCATCCTGTTATCGTTACCAACTTAGCTGACTTCATAGACATTGGGATTAATGTGTTGGAGATGCAGAGTTGATTTGTTTCAATAGGCAAAATTGAATTTGAACTTTGAAGTTCTGCAAAAACTTCCAACAAAAATACCCCTCTAGGGAGTAATCAAAAGGCACAACAAATTATAAACCTACTTTATAGCATAAAATACATTATCACTGTTGGCGATTAAACTTAATTAACGGGCAATCATTCAAATTCTTACAAAAACTTGGAACAACTCAAATCAATTATGCTACATAGTTGAACATAATGGCGCTTGGGTTAAAAATTGGCAAATGTCCCACACCCAATTGTTGTTCTTCCTACAGGTTCTTCTTCCGAGTTAATTAATGTTATAAATATACATACATATCAATTGCAGATTTTATGAGGAATCCGTAAGACTAACATTAACACACATGTTGCTGAGTTAGTGACGCAATCAGAAGATAATCTTTATGTGATTGAAATTTACGTAATATAAAAATGTTGCCAATTAATAACATGATACAACGTATCCCAAGATCACGGGTAGGTTAATTGGTTCTCGTAAATATTTGAGCAAATGGTGATAACATAAATGAAATATTATTAACATTATGAACATATGGCTACTGTGCAAATCAGCCATACCCATTATTAGAGGAAATAAATCGTACCCACGTAATTATTAATGCTGTGAATAACAGTGGCCTCTTAATGACCTATTCGAGATCCCAAGAGATTTGTTGCATGGTTTACATACAGGATACTTTTTTTTTTTTTTTTTTTTTTTTTTTTTTAAGGTTTGGACACACCAGCATAAGTCTAATTGGCGTTGTCCCATTGTTAACTCTTCCATGCAGCATTTTAGCTGCAATATTATATTGCTCTTATTAGCATTAGTTTGTCGAACTTTATTCATAGAGTTATACAAGTATACCTACTATCTGCTTTAGTTAGATTCAAATGCTCTTTTTGGTTTGCTGAGAGTTTTATGTATTTGATGCGTTTTTCATTAAACCAATATCATCTGACTGCATACAGGAAATGATTATCCCATAACAGGATTTAACTTCCAAATAAATGTTATCACAAATTTAAGCCTCTTTTAAATTTGTTTTCTTTGCAATACATTTTGTTTTGGTTGAAAAGATAAAGTATCATGTGATGAAAGGCTTATTTTCCTTTTCTGGTGAAATCCGTTTTAAAGTACAGCTGCAAAAACCTACTCCATGAAAAAAATACTTAATGGGGAAATTATTATAAATTATATGTTACTTATAATTTTAACAACAATGCATATCTAGGTTATACCAGATATGCTTAAGCAACTGGATTTTCATTTTTCACTGAAGGTCATAAAACGGAGGAGAGTCACGAGTAAAATATAAGACCACAGTGAATGAATTAATTTTAACAGAAAAGCAGTTTATTAAAAAAAAAAGTATGCTCATTAAATAAATATGCCATTTTTTAATTATGTTGAAGAAAGTCACTTTGATCATCAATGTTGTTTGTTCAGCTGTAAAACATGTTGATATACAGTAAATAGTTATAATTTAGAAATCTCCAATGATTATAGCTATAATTTGGAAATCTCCAATGATTATAGTTATTGGCTATTAAAAACATTCCTAAAATGTAGGTAACTGAGAATTATACAAACAGTAAATGATAAAATCCAACAGATCCCACATGAGATTCGCTTGATCACAAAGTTCTGAATTGAACATCAGAACTTGCAAGACTGCAATAGTAATGTCATATGTAGTGTATATATATATACTGGTATAGAACACTTTTAGCCATTTGTATTCAGTGCAATCAGATTATACCCTTCCCCTTTGAACACCAGGTTCATCAATTAATACTCTACCTCTGAGCTTGTTCTATCAATCTCTGCAACAAGAAGGCAGTTTAGAAGTTTATGAAAAATTATGCATGTTAGTAGAAAAAACGAAATCAAAACAACAAAATCAAAGAAAATTTCTCCTTTTTGTTTTAAACATACTAAACAGGAAGAATAACTAAATCTCAAACTTGCACATACAGAAATAGATATAAAAGCATACTTTCACTACCTTATTTTAATGAAATATTCTCTTTGACATATATCTTTTTCCAAAAATTCAAAAAGGAATTCTTTTTTAAAGTACAAAGTATACATTCACTATAAAATGTTAATTGATTTTTATATGGTACAATACCAGGTTTCATAGGAAAACTTGAATTTATATTACCAGCACCAGAGATAAAAAATATTTATATAATATATTCTTAATTATCTAGTGAGTCGATTTGATAAGCTTTTGCAAAAGCAGTTTCATAGACTTTTGCCTGTGTCCTAGTTGCAAGTTGACTTCAGATACATTGTTGGTTGGTTGAACTTGGTGTAGCTCTCAAGGACATTTTATGAACTTCTGGATTAATTTGTCTTCTGTTGGGATCTCAAAGTTTATAAACCTTATCCTCATACTTTTTATATAATTTTTTTTCCATATTCCCAGATCCATGGGCCGATCTACAAATTTCAATAATTTCACTCCCATTTCTATATTATGTTAAATATCTCCAAAAGTAATGTGCAGCTGCTGATTTCTCTATTTGATTGTACCTGATATTTCTCCAGTTTTCCTTCAGCCTGATTCCAATGCTTCTTTTTGTTTTTCCAATATATACTTTGTTACATTCTGAACAGTTGATGTCATTTATTATATGTTCCAACACGAAATTAAGTTTTATATTTATATAACAATTTATTTGGTGAAAGAATATAAAAACAACAAAATTAGTTCTGTGTATGAACATTTATTTAACTTTATGAAAAGCTGATTATTTTAATTTTTTCAGAGAAATTGTAGTTCAATAATGATTTGCTTTAGTTTCTATTCTCCAGGACCTATAGTGTATAAAGCAAGTATACCTAATTATGAATAAAATACAGAATGATGTAAACATGGTTTAATGCCATGATTAATTTCAGGGGCACAATATATGAAAATAATAAACATTTTTGTTTCTCTTAGGTTGAACTTCATGTGCATTTGGATGGCACAGTTCGACATGAGACAGTATGGGAACTTGCTAAGTAAGAAATTCATCATTTCATATATTAAAATTCAATGGTTGGTTATATAAAAACAATGTCATTAGTGTGTAACACAATTAATATAGATTACTTATTTTCAGAATTAAACAACTTCCTCTCCCAGGAAGAGGCACTTTTGCAGAATTACAAGATGCACTTATTATCAAACACCCAAAGGACCTTCATCACTTTCTTCAACCTTTCAGCATTTCAACTCCATGCATAGCGTTAGTTTCTACCTTATTCTGGAACATTTGTGTATCAGAGAATCACATTGCAGATTAAAAAAATATTCTGAATGCTGTCTCATTATTTTTAGAGGTGACTTTTCTGCAATTGAAAGGGTGGCTTATGAATTCTGTGAAGATAAAGCTAAGAGTGGAGTGCTGTATGTGGAAGCTAGATACAGCCCTCATTTGCTGCTTGCCAAAGATGATCCTTCAGACTTTCAAGGTTAGCAAGTTTTATTAGCACTCATAATAATTAATGGAAAAATAGACAATAAATTACCTGCATGAAAAATGTTGGTATACACTTGATGGATAAGTATGCAAGAAAAATGTGTAGTAATATCGAATGTTGTCAGTCACCATTTCAATATACCCAAATTGTAAAACATTTTAAAGTCCTAAGATTTTAGCTTTTTCTTGTAACTCTGAAAAGTTATACTTACACAATTATAAGCCTGGCTTAAGAATTGGCTTAAAAGGACAAAAATGGGTATATACAAAGAGAAAATGTAGAACATATAGTGTCTGATTATAAAGAAGCTGAAATATTCAGAATGAAAAGTTTAGGGAAAAAAATGGCTGATAATGAAAGAACAATTGCTTTAAAACATATTTTTAACAAAAATTGCAAGAATATAGGCCAATGCAGAAGTGCACTTTAAAAAGAGAAAATGATAATTAGATAATTAAATATATCGCAATTACTTAGTACTCAAACATTACTGAGATTAGCAAGATTAGTTATAAAGATGGGAAAATTTAATATGGTATTTTGTATTGTATGGTATTATTGTGTCTTTGGTTGGATCAGAGCCTGGTCCCCTGGATATTCCAGCAGGTAGCTGATAGTGAACCAGGAACTGGAATCTGAGGCAATCAAGTTGAAAAATATTGTATTTAAATTATTTAAATTTGATATATAGTTGATCAATAAAAATTATCAATACATTAAGTCCAATTGTAAAAGTTGAGAACTATCAATAAACAAACAAAACAATAAGCCTGAGAAATTTAAAATTTTAAGAGATGGTATATATGATAAATGCTCTCAATTTACACTGATAATGGTTCAATGTTTTTGAATTACATATTTAATTTTACTGTAAAAAGTTACAGATAATTATAACTCTTCAAATACTGTATGTGATGAATCATAGAGTATTTTAGTTTTTCTTAGAAAATATTACTATAAACTGGTTTATATTTCTTTTTTTTTATTTTGCATTCCTTTTTAAATATATATCTACATGTATATTCTATACATTTTTAAAATCATTTTATTTGTAGAGTCAGCTTATCAATTCTATTGATAAGGGCTTTTCACAAGTATTTAATATCTTCTTCCAATATAGAACTTTCAAATAATCCAATGTTAATCCATTTGGGAATCACACACAGTGGAACAAGTATAAAATCTCTTCTAAGTTAAAATATTTAAAACACTCTTTATGTCTTCATTCCCAAGGAATAAAATCAGTCTTGAGTTAAAATATTTGAAACAATCTTTACGGATTTAATTCCTTGGGAATGAAAACATAAAGAGTGTTTTAAATATTTTAACTAAGAAGAGATTTCAAATTAATATTTAAAAATTCCATCACCTGGAAGGCTTAAGAGGGAAATTCTTTAAATATTAACATCTTATCTTCACAATAGGAGACAATGTACTGAAATTCATTATACATAAGGGGTATATGATAAATTCCACCAAATTAAATTATGAAATCGTAACACCAGGAGTACTACAAGGATTAGTTCTTGTGCCACCCCTCTTTTTGATTAATGTCAATGACCTGTCAAAATCTACATATTACAAAACAATATGATATATAGATGATACCTGATGATAATTTCCAATAAACACATACATAATTTGGAAAGCCTAAGTAGCCAAAAAACACAAGGTATGTACAACTAGCTTATAAACAATCTGAATGTAAACCTCCAGAAAATAAAAGCAATCATATTCCAATATCAAAATAATAGGTATTTGAACACAGGTATTAATGTAAAAAGAAATAATTAAACCAATGGACAATAGGAAGTACAAATTTCCTAGGAGTAATCATAGATAAAAACCTGACATTTAGGTATCACATGTAAAAAGGTCAGCACTTGTCTATTATTAAGGAATTTGACTTAATATCTGAACACAGATGATTTAAAATTAACTTTATGGTTTAATTTACCCACATTTAAAATATGCAATAAAGATATGGGAGAGTACATATTTAACTAACATAAATAGATCATTAGTGCTACAGAAGAAAAGTTTCAAGTGTAAATATAAAGTAGGAGAGTATCATGTAGAAATATTTTCTTAGAATCTAAAATATTAACCATTATTGCATTATATGTATGTAAGTAATTGTAAGGTAATGTGGTTTCATTGTAAGGTAAGGTAAGGTAATTGTGTGTATAGTAAATAAAGATAATTCTGTAATCTAAATAAAAACTGCCATAAGCATTATACCAGAACTCTCAATAATTACCACTGGACCAATGTTAATAAAAAAAAGGCTACAGATAGATATCCTTTAATAATGGATAAAATTTTATGCAATAAGTTACCAAGAGAACTCAAAACACTAAATGAGAAAATATTTAAAAAAAGAACTAAAAAGTTTAATGGATATCATTGTATGATTAGTTGAACTACACACTCTTAAAGCTTCACTTACTTTTTATAAATGTATGGAACCGGTTTCGAGAACATTTGTTCCCATCTTCAGCCATGCTAAGGTTCAACTGTCGGATCATTCGTTGAGCTGTGGGAATGTAAATTCTGCTCTGGTGGCGGTGTGATAAACTTGTAGTTTATGTTTTCATCCCCGACAATGTCGAAGTACATTGTTTACAAATACAAAAACAGCATAATGAACTTCGACATTGTCAGGGATGAAAACATAAACTACAAGTTTATCACACCGCCACCAGAGCAGAATTTACATTCCCACAGCTCAACGAATGATCCGACAGTTGAACCTTAGCATGGCTGAAGGTGGGAACAAATGTTCTCGAAACCGGTTCCATACATTTATAAAAAGTAAGTGAAGCTTTAAGAGTGTGTAGTTCAACTAATCATACAATGATATCCATTAATATGATTGGCTTCACTGTGTTTAAGTTCCAATTTTACAGTTAACTAAAAAGTTTGTTATGAAACGTGTAACTGAAAATAAGGCATTTAAAATATTGAGGTATATCAATCATCATATAAAACTAAAATTAGTAATTTAATATTTAAACCACAATTAATATAAAAAAGTTAAGTCCCAGATATTTCATATTAAAAGCTGTTCCACAAAATTGTTAAAGATTTGCCATACTCATCTAATGCATGTGTTTTTTTTTAAATGGTGTTTAACACCTATTTTACTACTTAAGCATGGGCACTAATTAGGCATGAGATGAAGTAATAAATTGGTAAAGGATTTTTTTAAGTAAGGAAGCATTTCAGGCTTAAATTTAGAGTACCTCCTGGGCATTTGGCATTTATGAGGACTGGGGAAAAACCTGGAAAAATCCTGTCACGGAGGATAGCATTGGCAGGAATTAAACCCCAGTCTGTTGTGTTGGTTTTTGGGGATACCTCTTAATGGTTCATAAACAAAAAAATTAGAATATAAAATCTCAAAAATACATTAACATAGATTTTGCAGAAATGTAGTTTAACAGTGGTTTTTTCTTTGTTTATAAACATATATGTATAATCACAAATAAATAATTTGTTATAATAAACTAATACTACTGGAGTACAATATGGGAATTCATCTCAACTGTAAAATACATAAAAGAATAACATTATCTAATCTCCAGAAAAGTCACAGTACTGTGTTATTAACCTTGTACATAGCTGAAACATAATACAAATATTGTAATCAGCCTCCTTAATGAACATTAATCTGTAGTTATATTTGCAGCTTTAAAGCATGTTATACAGGCTGTTAATCGTGGATTTGAACGTGGACAATCAGAGTTTCACATCAAAGTACGCAGCATTCTCTGTACTCTGGTTGGATCTCACACTGCAATGGAAGTTCTTGAACTCTGTAATAAGTTGCATGATGAAGGAATTGTGGCCATGGATATGGCAGCCATGGCAACTCTTAATCCCAAACATTATGGTTAGTATATTAATACACATAGCAGCAATTGTGCATATCTATATGAATTTGAACATGCATTCCTCAGGTTATTAGCCCTAATTCCTTCAGCTTACTTATAAATGAAAGTTAGTATTCAACTGTAGCTTATTAAAAAGAACTTAACATGAACATTTAACTTTGCAGAGGAAGTCCCCACATCTGGTATCGAAGCTGATGCATTTCAGCGAGCTGCAGAACTTAATATCCATAGAACCGTGCATGCTGGGGAAAGTGGTCCAGCAGATATGATAAAACGAGTGAGCAAATTTTATCAGTCAATAACTTGGTTTTTATTTTCCATCCAAAACATCACTTGGCATGCCTTTATCATTCAACCATTCTTAATTTTCACTTGAGATGCAACCCTGAAAACCTAGCTATTTATGGTAGCATCAGACTTTCTTTAAAAAAGTTTTATTTAGTTATTTTTAAACATGGCAAAGCAAAACTAATTGACACTTTAAAGATCATATGTACTTAATTTAGTGAGGATTAATAATTTGAACTTTGTAGCAACTGAGATTGCATCTCATGCAGTTTTATATCAATAATACTAGTTACCAGACTGCTTCCATATCTATTGGTAGTATTTGCAAATAATAATCCTAATGTCCTGGGTTCTAATTCTGGTCAGATCAAGCTGTTTCAGTAAGGTATTTTTAGAATTTTTCCTTACCCTAAGAAGGTGAATGCCAGATAGCTTTAAGGTACCAAGGACTCCGAGCTCCGCTTCTGTAGTATGCATATTGCACCACTTCATATTAAATAAAAAAAAAATTAATGGCATGACAAGAATTGAACCCACAGCCTGTGGAATATTAGCTTTTCCATTATGCATTATGTCGCACAAGCAGAAAAAGAGCTCACTCTAGAGTAAGCTACATAATGCAAGAAGGCAATGAAGTATGTGTAAGGTAAATTAAGTTTTAGCTTATTAGGTTAGTAATAAGCTTATTAGCCATTGTATGTTGGTAATACATTCATTGTTGAGAATGATAATAAAACTTGAAAGCATTAAGTAAATTTTACTCATAATTATTTAGTGTACACATCACAGTACTTCATATTTAATAAAAAAATTCAATAGCATGACAAGTATTGAACCTGTGGTCTGTCTATGGAACATAGACATTTAAAATGCTGATAACGAGCTGCAGAAAATTGATATTTTTGTGCTAACAAGACATTACGTTTAACTGTGGGCCATATATTACCTATCTTAAATTGCTTAAATATGACTTCTCTACACTCCGAAATTATTTCGGTGTAATTCATTATTGCCCTGTATAGTATAAAGTCGACAATCTACAGACGTCATGAGAAGACCAATGCAGTCAAAGCAACAATACATAAAACAAAATAAATAAAAAATACTAGTTACCATGATAATTACAGATAAGATAAAAAGTGTGTACAAATTTACAAAACCTTATCTTTTAATAGCCTTTCATTTGTATTTGTGTTCTAGTATGATTGAAGATTGCTTAAGAAGTTAATTTTTAATTTGAAACGGACTTGCTTAATGAGATTTAGTTCTGAATTTCACTGCCTTTTGATGTTCCATTTTGTTTAAAAAAAAAAAAAAAAAAAAATGAAAAAGCAAATGACATTTCCTATGGAGCTTTGTTGTATTGTTTTCTAATGGTGTCAACAATGTAGTTATTTAATCATTCTTCTTAATGCATCCCAGTGTAATATTAAATGTTTGTTGTAATACAACACATTGCTTTAAATGTTCCTTATTCATTATTGTATTCAGTAGCTTACAAGTTGCATTTGTCAGAATTAAAAATAGTACATTTATTCAAACTTTTTGTCCAACAGTTATGCCCTATGTTCAACCTAAAAGTTGCTACAGCTTGTTTTTTTAAATTTTCTTCTAATTTTTTTTTTTTCCATATCTATTTATTTTTTGCCAAATTTTACTCTGTTTTATTTGTAATTGTTCCTTTTTAACTTTATGGTTTGATTTTTTAAAATCAATATTTTTAGCTTGCATCCCAGCATACTCTAAGAAGTATGTGAATGAAGAAAATTCAGACAGTAAGGGAAGTATTTGAACTTATTCCTAGACAGTAAGCCTGCAAACAGTTATCCATTCTGGACCAAACTTTTTATGTACATAAAGTTGTATTCATACAAATTACAAAACTTTTATTTTATGAACTTTGTCTTTTATTTTCTTTAATTCACTATTAATCATATGTAAATAAATACTTACTTAACAGATTAATAATATGGCCTTGTCTCAAAGTTTTCTTTTATAAATCTGTTTTATGATTACTTAGAGGGACGATCCCAATTATGATTATATAAGCTGCATTATACATACTGCCATACAGTTCAGAAACCTATCCCTAACATTTTTATGTTCAGAGGTTCTTGAAATTTATGTTGCTTTGCCCTACTCTGCTGAACAAACATCTACAATAAAACAGTAATTATGTCATGTGCTAAAAGATTTTTTTTTCTTGCCTATCCTGTCCTCTTGAACTTGTGGGCTTTCCCCCTTCACCTGGCAGCATTGTAGCCAGCTTCTAAGGCCAGGACATTCATAAGGTGCAGCTACATTGTCCCAATAGTGATGATGAAGGTAATACAATAATGGTGCAACAGGGCAGCCTTAAATTTAAATAGTACCATAGAGATCTATCAAAAGGAAAAATTCCCATGGCAAATGGGAATCAAACCAGGAACCCAGGAACAAAAGTTGGAAACTGTGGCCAGTAGACCATGGAGCTGTTTTTTTTATATATATACAGTTATTATTAACGTCCATTTTTAATACTGAGGCACCACAGACGGTGGACACTGTAGACACATGAGATGAAATGATGTATTGGAAAAGAATTTTTTAGGGAAGGAAATATTTCAGGCCTAAGTTTAGGGTGTCTCCAAGGAATTTGCCATTTTCAAGGACTGAAAAAAACCTGTCAGGGAGGAACTTCCACTCCCACTCACAAGTCCGTGCCTTAACAACCTTGACCACCCGTGGCAGTACCATGGAGCTGGTTTTGCGGAAATGTACTATATAAATATAGAGAAAAAACACTTTTTAGTTCATTATATTTGTGTCTTATCTATGAAACTGTCATATTTACGAAATACTGTTAGAGGTAGAAGATGGTGCAGCATGGAATGAGAGGACTAGAGCTTGGATTTTAAATTACTATAAAGATAGATTTAAATAGGTGGGATTTTCACAGTGAAATATAGTATCATATAACAAATTATGATTTTATTAATGTTTCAATCTAGTCTCTTTCGTTTCTTTACCAAAACTCCTTTTTATCCCATGCCATATCATTTGCTACTCTGATTACCATACACCCACTTGTCTATGTTTATTGTTGAATGTGCTATCAATATGTTAATTTCTGTTATATTTTTGTGTTTGAGGCATTGGAAATATACAAAGCTGAAAGAATAGGACATGGTTATCATGTACTAGAGGATGCATCTTTGTACCAAACAGTTCTTCAAAAACAGATACATCTTGAAAACTGTCCTTGGTCAAGTTACTTAACTGGATCTGTTCCACTGAACACTGTCAAACATCCCATTGCACAGTAAGTGCTAACAAATATAATCTTAGCTGCTTTTAAATTACATGCTTTATAAGGTACTTCTAGCAAATGACTGAAGTAAAAAAAAAAAATTATTTAGTTAAAGCAATGCATTTCTTGGCTGTAAGCTGTAGATAATTAAGATCACGCAAAAACTTGACAACTAGATAGAATGTGTATAGGAATTAAAAACAAATTAATACAACTTAAGGTATGTTTAAATTCTATTAATATGAAATACTTTCTACTGGTATCAATCTTGAGTGTGAAAGTGGCTCATTCCTTACTAAAAGTAAATCTTTTGTGTAAAATTCCTTATGCTGATAGATTCCAGCTATAAGTGTTGTTAGCATATGCACTACTGTTGCAAACATTACTGAGTGAAAAAAATGAACAATTGAGAGTTCTGTGGAGGGTTGTGAGATCTCTAACAAACACATTGGATCTTCCAATAGGAAGGTGTCCCAGCTCTTAAGACTGGAAAAATGCAGTAGTGGCATAAAGGAAGTGTTGATGAGTTCATGGGCTATATGTCCATCATTCTACAACAAATTATTATTGAGGAAATCACTCAAATTTCACAAATTTTGTTCCACTTGGACATGTTTTAAAGGCTGTTGCCTTCATCTTCAGCATGATTCCACTGTCTGCTTCCCAGCTTGGTATTAAGGTGTCGCTCTGAGGATTTTATGAACTTGGTGATAAGGTTACTATGTTTGGAAGATCAAAATTAACCAAAGATTCCTTGTTTTTGTTTATGAATATATTTTACCATACTGTTAATTCTATGGGTTTTTGAGGAGCTTTTAAGAGTTTTGGTTCCTTTTGGAATTCGTGGTTCTTTTGCCAGAAATGGTCTGCTATTGCTGATTTTTCCAGTGTTTATATTTTACATTTATCATCATACTTTATTCACCTTTGGAAATTTGTTACAATTTCATGGCATCGTCAATTACAAAATATAACAATTTCAAACTTTTGATACTTACAATATATCTGTATAGGTAGTTTTATTATAAAGTATGCGTTGAATTCTTGTATACTATAAAAACTTTTTAACTTTCTTACTAAATCTAATCGGGCATTTATCTGTGATTTCGTTGGTTATTAAGTTATATATTTGTATGCCATTATGCAGGTTTGAATTGATTTTTTTGTTGTTCTGGCAGTTTGTAGATGGATTTTGTTGCTGGTTTTAGTACTGTGCTTATGGATTGATTTATTGGAGTAAAATTGTTGTATATTACTATCTATGAAACATACACTTTCTAATATGTATAGGCATGGTAGGGTAAGTATATTGTGCTGTATAAAGTACACTTTACATTGGGTGCATTTGTTTAGATTAAACATTTTACGTATACTTTTCTTTTGGGCATGTGTTCATTAAATCATATGGTAATATTTGTTTTTGTTTTGCCTATGTGTTTCATATTGCAGTCTTTGCAACTGATTTCATAAATACCTGATTGGTTTCCTGGCAGAATTTTGTCCTTTGTTTTGGTTTTTAGGAGGATTTTTAAACTACATTTGTTTACTGGAGCCAAAATGATGTTTGCCTCTTTAAAAATCTTCTGGAATTTTTGGTGTGCCTATGGGTGGAATGTGAATTTCTTGTATATATGATTTCCTTTGTAGCCTTTTAGTGTGGAGATATTTTTTATTTGTTTTTGGAATTTTTCTATTTTCTTGTTGACCAGATTTATTGTGTAGCCATTTTTCTGTGCTATTCTATGATTTTACGGTACTCCGAATTGTATTCTGTCTTGCTTATTGGTAGGTTTGTTAATCTGAATATGAGACTATGATTATGGTGAGTTTATGTTGTCTTGGATTATGGCTGTTGTTTTTTTTATATAATTATCTGTGTGGGTATCTTTTCTGAATATACCAAATTCCAGATTGCCATTTATAATTAAGAAGGGAAGAACCTTGTTGTTTTCTACATCATTCGTTCCTGTTAATGAGTACATCAGCTCTAAGGATTGTCCATCATTCATTCCTGATCTAAACACTTAACTGCAACTAAAGGACATTTTGTATGAAAATCTTCTTTTCCAGACATAGCAATATTGACAGTATAAAAATCCCTGAGGTGTGCAGTAGCTAGTTTGGGTGTAAATGTCACAGATTCTTGACCTTAAAAAGCAACATTCTCACTATAATCTGCTCTCTTGGATATCACGTTTTCATTTAACCTTGTTAATTATTCTTAAGTTGCACAATTTTCATAAAGTCTTAAGTATTCATTGTATAATACTTAAATATTTGTAGCTGTTAACATTTTTGCACACCTGTAATAACTTTGTTGATCATTTGACAACATAACTAACTTCAGAAATTAAAATGTATCTGAATATTCTCAATCTCTAGCATACATTGTTTGGCTTCTATCATCTAACGGTCCTCTGCGACAAACTATGATGTGCATATTTCCAGATGAGTTATAAAAAAAAATATCTGAAAAAATTGAGGATTCAGCATGACTATATGAATCAGAAAGTTAAATATTATATTTCAGTCTGTTGCCTTGGATATTCACAGATTTGCTGAGGATGGGGCAAACTTTTCCATCAGCACAGATGATCCAATGTGCACTGGACATCAGCTGCAAGATGATTATAAGCTTGCTACCAATTACTTTGGATTATCAGAAGCTCACTTTATAAGAGCTGTAAGTAATATTGCTAATGTCACTATGTTAGCTAGTTTTAAAGGTGAACTATGCCATGAGCTCACATTATCTTTATTCATTTGAAATGCAAGTCACTCGAGATTCCGAAGTTGGAATGAAAGAAAGTCTGGCTGTCAACATTGGACATGGATATCAAACTGACTGAAGAGTTGTATTAGTAAATTCACATTGACTGTCAAGCAAATTAGTCAGAACGTGCATAATATTTATTTTGCCTTTAACACTCTTTATCTTGAAGTTTATTATACCATATAATTATCACATTGATTCTTCTTGGTATGGAAAGAATAGAATCAATTTAACGCTTTTCTTTGGCAACTGTTATACCTGCATCCTGAATCAAACATTTCCATTGCTGGACAGAAATTCACAAGTTTTTTTTTTTTTTTTTTTTTTTTTGAATTATTTATTTATGGACGCTCTTCAACAGCTCAGGTCATCAGCGTCCCTTTCAACTCAGGGCGTGAAACGGCCGACAAATTTGCTCAGAGGCCTCTCTTTCAGGCTTGAGGTTCTTTTTCGTGCCGCAAATGTATGACACGGGACCCACGGCTTTACTTCCCTTCCGAAGGAAGCCATACTTAGGGTTTTTACGCCCCGAAAAAAATCCATCAGTATTGGCCGGGTTCGAACCCGCGATCTTGGGTTTAGGAGGCTAGTATGGTAACCACTACACCACCTGGACCGACCACAAGTAAGTGAAGCAATAAGTGTGTTTAGTATGACATATATCACATGATTTTATTCGTAGAAATTATCTTGTTCTTCATACATCATCTTAAAAGTGAAACTGTTTATTTATTGTTTCACTAAATCTCGTGTTATAAATGTTTTATTCAGTCATTTTCTTAAGATTTATTGTTTTGCAAAGTGAAAAATGTGATATTTTTAATCATTGACTAAAAAGTGTTTTAGAAACCTATTTTTATATAGGAGGATTAAATTAAAAGTTCTCAGAATAACCCAAAGGTTGCAGTAATAGTTCTAAACTAATTAGTGTATAAAAATCCACGATCTTCCATGGAAACAGCATTGCTTTATAAGAAATGCAGACATAGCATGTTGGAAAACTGGCAAATGTTGTGCAGCATATGATAATTAAATTCCTTGTGCGGAATATGACAGCAACGGAAATTCACAGAGACAAAATACTCTACACTATATATTTCCAATGGCAGGTATAAAGTTTAACATTTACTCCATTTTACCCTAGCCTCCTAGTATCTGTCACATTTCATAATACAAGATAATGTAGTGCATCTCTCAGATGATTCCTATCCATGATTTCTTGCTGGTGAAAGCAGAAAGCAGAATGGCTGATTACCACTGATCCCAATACAATGTAGATGTTTGCTCAGACAATCACATCCAACAGTTTGAAAAATTGCCACTGAGATGTTCCTAGGTCAATCTGGGATGTTGAGAAAGTCTTGATTCCATAGTTTGGTAAATATCCTCTCTGTGAGTTCCTATTTCCATGAATCCCAGAACAGGTTCTTTATGTATAGCTTGATCAACTGATAAGATATGTCTGCTGATTGCTTGCAGAATACTGGATCCTTCTTAATAAGGACAATCTAGCAGTGTCAGGGTATCTGTTGTAGCATGATTGTTATATTTAATGTTGCCAGTTTTTGTATTTGGCTGGGGCATTCTCTGAACTCAGTTGCTATGGGATTTAATGAGGATCCTATGGATTGTATTGCTGCCTTTCCAACTCTAGAGGACTAGTGCCATCATTTTCTGTTGTTTCCAAGCAGAACCGAGTTCAAACATGGTCATGAAAGCTTGGAATGTAAACTGTAGTGGACAGCCAAAATCTGCTACCATACTGGAAATTGTTGAAAAAATGCACAATATATTTATTTGAGATCACTAACCGAAGGTGTCAGAAATGGCTAAAGCTATAGGCATTTCAGGCAAACAGGATTTAATGCAAGACAAATTTATCTGCAAGACAGGGACAACAGCTGTAAATATGTAATCATAGCAAATCAGAATGCAAATCTCTTAGAAAAGATTGGCATGTTTGAGAGATCCAACTGATTTCATCCATAGATCGTGACCTATGATGAAACACGGATGGCTCCTATTCGTCAATTGTTTGACGGTGTGAGCAAGTGACTCAGAAAACTAGTCCCAACTTGCTTTTTAATAAAAAAAGTTTTAAACATCAAGATAGTTTAATATATTGACATGATTTTAGAAGTTTTACTTTTAATTCAATAAGATGATAGTTTCACTGTGTGGATTCCTACATTCATTTTTAATTGAAATTCTCTGTTATTGGAGAATTTTGCAGGTCTGGAAGAATCTGATTTCCATTATGGAATAAAGACTTTAGAACATTATTGGACAAAGTGCATTAGTATCAAGGAAAATAAAAACTATTTCAAAAGAGTTAGTTTTTATTTTGTGCTTCAATCAGTGCTTTTCAAATTACCCTATTACTTTCAGATATTTTTAGAAATACTATTTTATTTTACCATTCAAACAAAAATGCACATTCCTTATCGTTGATCACAAGTCACGTACTATTGTGTTTCTTTACAGAATATAAATGCTGCAAAATCATCTTTCCTGCCTGCTACAGAAAAGCAAGAGGTGATCTCAGATCTGCTTAAGACATACAGATTGGATGAGGGATGTTTTCCTTTTATCTTTTGAATTACCTGAACATATTAATATTTTAAGAAATGGTTTAAGGTATAATGTATATCACTTGCCAAAACTATACTTACAGAGTGCCTGAATGTTTTTTTGCTATTAACTTAGGAAACTGCTCTCTTATATGCTGCAAATATAACAGGCTGGGGTCTTATTTATGAAGAGGATTCTTTCTAAGAAATATTGGAGCTGTAATTCCTGTAATCTGCAGCTTGTTTTGGAAATATTAACATCATGTATTATTGTGCAACAACTTTAATCCCTCTTTCCCCCTTCCCCATCACATTCCATGTTTTCAACTGATCACTGCCAACTATCCATGAAGAGCTGTTATGCTTTAAGCCTAATTATGAGAAAATATATTTTGTAAAATTTACACCAACAGAAAAATATCCTGTGATTGATACCTTATAGTGTTTATCCATGTGTCTGTACTTATTACCCACAATGTCTATCAACCACAGCATAATTTTATGTCTATTTTAAAATGTAAAAATAATAGTAATAACAATAATAAATGGAATGGAAAGTTAAAAGGATTTGTTGACTTAAGAAAGAATTTGTATTATACTCAAATTCTTAATAAAGTATTTTGATACAATGTATGTTTTCTTCAAATTAACACATAATTAAGATTTGTAAGACTTTAATAAAATTAAGAAATAGTAAACTTGGCATTTCTACATTTTTTGGAGAGACTGAGAAAAAAACTCATGTATCGGCTGATAGTACTCTTTCTAAAGGTACAATTAACATTATATGAGTTTGTCTCATTCATTTTCAAAACATTACAAAACATAAATTGCACTTTGACCCTAAAAACTATGAGCACTTATTCTTTCATATATTTGTAACATTTGCTGACAACTGAACAGGCAGCATTCCTGATAGATGCTGCAGCTAACACATATTTTACAGCAGTGGAGATGGCCTATACAGGGATCTTCAACTTTTGCCAATAATGTACAAAAATTAAATTATCAATACATACATGCATATACATGGTTATTTTAAATTAATGGAAAACTGTGCACATTTATTATAAAGAAACTACAGTGATGTAAATATAAAGTTTAATTTCATGTTGGAACCAATACAGTGAAATGACTAATATATTCTTAATTATCTAGTGAGTCAATTTGATAAGTGAAGCATAGGCTTATCAAATAGACTCACTTGATAATTAAGACTATACAGTGGTGTAATTTAATTACAGGCCACTATATCACAACTGCCTACAGGGGAAATGTAGCCACCATAACCATAAAGAGGGAGATAGAGTTGCCACTTGTAAAGTTAATATTTTTCTGAGCTTAAAATGATACCATATTTAAAACTGATAATAATAATTGCTGGCACCTATTAAGGAAATTCCTGTATTTCATCTGACGTTTCTTCCATAAGAACATGGTGATTTGAAATATATTTCTTCTCACTGATAGATTCTGTATAATAACTTTTTAACAAGTTAGCAAACAGTTTCTGTACTTGGAAAACAGTTTCTCTACCTGGAACACGATTGCCAGGATATTTTCTTGCAGATCATATTATCACTTCTCTGCAAGAATCTCTTTTATCACATATGTATCATACATAAAAACCCATTCTTCAAGATTATTTACATAGTGGCATAACTAGTGAACAATTGCACGCAATCAAAGCACCAAATAACAAATGCACAACCACTCACTGACAAAGCCTCAAGCTAAATACCAGCTACTACCTACATATACATGATATAGACTTGACTACTGGCTTCTCCCAATATGCAGCCGCACTCTGCCAGCCTGTAACTCAAATAACATCACTGCATTTATAATTTTAAAATGTATGAGGCTCAAAGGACAGCAAAACTGTTCAATTTATTATATTACAAATATTTACAAATGTTCAAAGTGACAACCACATAGCATATGTCTGTGATAATCAAGTTCTTTCATACACGGTATAGAATGTCAACATCTACAGTTTCAATGATGCTCCTGACAAGCATAAGAATGTAAGTGCAGTGCAACAAGTACTAATGTAAACATGAAACATTTTCCTATCCATTGGTACCTGTCTTTATATAATAAAATTTGTATTAATAAAATGCAAAGTTGTTCCATTCATTTAGAGCAATCCTTTATTACAGAAAAAAGATGACATGGCTTAGGCAAATACAGCAGCTATAAGACTCCTTCTATATGAGGGTCACCAGAAAAGTTGTGCAGCACAATTTTAGTGAGAGGTTCAAGGAATTAAGTTTCGGCAGTTCTGAGCTGTGGGCTATTTAAGCTGTCATGGATTTGATATTAGTAAATATATATGGTGCTTAGGTGCAAAATTGTTTATAAATTTACATTCAAGCCATTTGAGCAAGTCATTCACTTGAGCATTTGGAGACCTTTCTGTTTAACTTACCTTGAGAATTTGAGAGGGGGAGGATACTTATCTTAAAAATTTACATCAACACCAGTGAAAATAAAAAAAATGTTACTGTTATGGGCAATATCAGATGATGTGACCAACCTATAACAACATCGAGATGGTGTTGGAGAAAAAATTGTCAATATGTTTTCTCTATCCTGTGTAACTTTTAAGTATCAGGAAAACCTTGATGAGTACTAACAATCACTCCAAAGATCAAAAGCATACCAGGTGCAAGGAAATGCTGGGAACATTGAATAATGTAGAGTTCCACCTTGTTTCAAACATTGTAACAGATAATGACATGGATTTATCTATTTGACCCCTAGACTAGGTGCCAGTCTTTGGTCTGGATTTTTTAGATCAGTGACCTTCAAAAAAAGCAAATTAACCATGGAGTTTGAAGAAAAATATGATACCACTTTCATCTCAACAAGTTGTCATGTGGACACCTATGTGGTGGAAAACCAGAGGATAGGTATTGCAATATAATTGTGAAGGGTATTTCTAGTATTTTCAAAAACCATAAGATTCACTAGAGCTATGAGGAATTTGATTGCATCATGACAATGAATCCACTAACATGAACAGTTCAGCGATGTAATTTCTTCAGATGATTTCCTTACTGACACATTGATACAGTGAAATTAAGGTTCCCCAATGTGATGAATAATTTATTTGGACACCAATTTTTCAGCCTGGAAGAAGTTATTGCTGCCCATGAAGAAAAGTTGAGCATTTTAGCTGTGGGAGGTGAATTGGATGGTCTGCCATAGATAACGGTGTATCTGCTTCCATCCTCCATGGATTCTGGATGATTGGTTATGGCCAGTCTGCAACTGTTCACACAGAGGAATTGAGAAGGAGGGGGTGGTCATTTTAAGTATAAGGTATTGAACTACAGGAAGGGGAATGCCCAGGTAAATGGTGTAATGAGAAGGAATACTCTAGTATTGTACAGAATATGCTGGGAGCTATAGATATAAAGGTCACTATTTAACCTTCACAATTTAAAAAAGCTATGAGACATATTAGTTTTCTATTGGCAGCCCTAGAAAGAGTGTGAGATTAGTATAACAGAAGCTGGCGCATGACCTCTAGTTGCAACTGTAGCAAAATTTAATTGTCATAGTGCTCTCGCTGTCGATGTTCTGAGATGGAGGTGACTCCAGTATTTTCATGCAATGATTTTTTTCTCAATTGTTAAAGAGACCTGAGCCTTGAGAGATTATAGAGAGCTTTTCCAGACTCCAATCCTTCACATACAAATGTCTATAACTGGTTTGCAGTTTTAGATGAATAACAGCCTTGAAAGACAAGGAGCACACAGTGTATCCAGCAACAGTAGTCATAGATGGCTCATGTAGAAGCCATAGTGAAGAGTGATCCTTTAGCGAGTGATAGGGAAATTGAGGAATTTGGGAAAAGTTGTCGAATCTTATGAAGAACAGGTTGGTTCCATCCACAAAGAGAATGGCATAGCTGCTTCCATAATTCGTCCTGAAGAATGCAAAGAAACTAGTTCAAAAAGAAATAGGCAGAATTGGTGAGTTATGTCCTTCTACTTAGTAGAATCCAGAAAGCTAAATAACAAACTTTATATGGACATTTTACATTGTTTTCATTACTGTGACTTCAAATGCTTCCAAGCAACCTCGCAAGCAAAAAATATAACATATGTAATTTTGATAATTAGAAGAACATTAAATATAGAAATAATAAAGGTACAAATATACATGTATATAACAAATTCTCTAGAAATGTATCCAAATGAAAATTAAGAAAAATCTGCTGGCTGAGTGACTGCTTTTCTGAGTACCAGATAAGTTTCTTGTTATTGAGCTTCAAAATGGCAAAGCAAGTTGGGACCTATAGTTCTCAGCTGGCTGGCAGTTTTGTTCAACACTTTTGTGCACTGATGAGTATCTTGGTGTATGTCAACTTCATGTTTGATAGTGGAAAAAAAAAGTTCAATACTTATGTTTTGACCAAACTCAAGGTTATTGAAGTTTCTGTCAACAATTCATAATCTCATGATTAAATTTAGGAATGTGAAGCGTTGCATACTCTGGAAAATGTTGCCTATTATCTCTCCTAAATTTCCTAGAAAATCTCTTGGTCTTTCACAATGTGTGAATGATTACAGTTTTATAGAAAAAAACCATATAAAATTATATAGGATGATGTTCCTTCATACTAAGCAGCATATAGATAAAAGGCTAAACAGAGAGGGACAGCACCAAACTTAAACAGTGGGTCTTTGGGCTATTGTCCTGATGCTCTTGGTATTTAGTTACTATGTTTTCTGGTTACAACCACAGATTTCTTGCAACTGATCTTATCCTGAGAAGTTAACCATGAAAGAGTATGAACCTAAATGGCAACTTGAAATTTCCCTTGCCTACAGACGTCTTAGCTGCAAGAACATCTATGCCATTATTTTGCCTAAATTCACTCTTGGAAGTATGGTAGATGCATCACAACACATCTGGCTCACATAGCACTGGCAATGATGCATACACATTATTATTAAAAAAATATTAGATGTATGAATATGACTAAATTAGATGCCTAAAATATTATCATTTTCAAAGATGTTGAAAATGTTGAGATTTGGCTGTTAATTGGCCATTTTTTTTATTTGTTTTATTCATGGACGCTCTTTAACATTGCAGGTCATTGGCGTCCCATTTATTTTCAGGGCATGAAACGGCCAACAAATTTTGCTCAGAGGCCTCTTTTTTCAGGCCTGAGGTTCTTTTATGTGCCATAAATGTACGACAGGGGATCCATGGCTTTACTTCCCTTTCGGAGGAAGCCATACTTAGGATTTTTATGCCCGAAAAAATCCATTGGTCCTGGCCAGGATTGAGCCTATGATCTTGGGTTTAGGAGGCAAGTCGGTTACCACTACACCACCACGACCGACTAATTGGCCATGCCAATAAAACCTCATCACCAATAAAATGTCTAAAATGCATTTGTGAACTGAAGAAACCAGTTGGGAAAAGAAAAAAAAAGCATATTAATCCTACAGGTTACTAGTTGTAAGGCTTGCACTTTTGTAATCTCTTATGGATTTAATTTCAGTATTTTTGTAACATGTTGCACTGATGATAAATTGGCACTTTATCAATTATGAGACTAGTCCAGGTGATTGGTCCTGGTGGTTGTGGCGACCTATGTGTCTCATAGACCCAAGATCACAGGTTTAAACCCTGCCAGGTTTGACAGGTGTTTAAATGCATAGAAATCCTAAATATGGCTTCCTTTTGGAAGGGAAGTAAAGGCATTGGTCCTGTGTTGCAGCTTTATGGCATGTAAGAGAACCTCAAGCTGAAAGAAGAAAATTTATAGACTGCTTCATGCCCTGAATTGAATGGGATGCTAATGACCAGAGAGCAAAATAGCATCCTTAATGCAATCAATCACTTAGATGATCACATTAATGTGCACAAGTGCTTTCACAGTGTGAAGTGCTGGTTGTGGCGATGGTGCTATGATTATACTAGCAAAAGCAAACCAGGTAAATGATGACATGATATAAATTAAAGTCTAGTGTGCTTAACTAGAAACCTGGTCAAAAAGTAAGATTTTTTGCAGTTGCCTCTAAGAGCCAAATCTTTTTCAGAGATAACCTTTTGAGATTTTCAGGATATGTAAACTCTAATGGGAGCAGTTTGTTGTTGTAGCCAGAAAAATCATAACTAAATGAAATGTAGTGCAAGACAAAAATTTGTGGTTTGAGTTCTGGCTGTGGCCTGAAATTTTTCCTTTTTTAATATATAAATTTAGTAAGTCACAGACAAATGCACCTGAGTCACATGCAGCTTTTCTAACATTATAGCACATTTCTTTTAAGCAGATGTTAAAGGTGCAATATTTCCTTGGCTCATTTTGCTGATTAAACAGCAGATTTTTTTTTTCCCCTATATTTAAGGATTTGATCTGAAAATAATTTTACAAGTAGTATTAGTAGTTAAGGAAGAAAAACTTGTCTTCCTACTATACACTATATACTTTTGCCTTAAAACTCATGTATTGGACTAAAAATAATCATGACCATATTGTTTTTATAAATATTAGAAGTAATAAAGCTTAAAAACTAGGCAGTTTATTTTCCTGCATAAAGCTAAAACAAGTGTTGCATACCATACAGTTCACAAATAGCTATACAACTAAACCTTGCATGTTAAAAAGGTAAAAGGGGCAAGGAATCATTGTTAAATGTATTGTTTCAGTTTAAGACTTGAACAGAATGAAGTTAAAAATAATTAATAGCTAATGATCTTTGCACTTTTTCAACTGTTTAATATCTTAATATAACATATTATGTGGCTTGTACTAGAAAACATATTTCAAAAAATATTTTACAGTCATATTTTACGTGCAGTTCTTAGTTCCTATGGCGTGATTATAAATACTTTTTGGAACACTAAGAGAACATACGTATTATGTGTATTAACTAAATTTTATGTAATTGAAAGCATTATAATGCATTTGCATTGTACTTAGTGCTAAATTTTTCTCCCAGAATGTTTAAAATTACACTGCTCTCAAAAATATAACATCAAGGACAAATCTCTGCATTAGTAATATGGCCAAATTTTTAGCTAAGACTACAAAAATATATATAGCTCCTTATGAAAGTCCAATTTAATTCTATAAATGCTTATAGAATTAAATTATGCAGCAATATTTCTGGAAGAGTCAATGATCTCTAGCAGCATCAACATAAAGCTAAATCTTTTTGGTTAGTGAAAAACAAAAATTAAGAAGTTAACGTTTTTAGTCAGTCCATTGGAGAAAAAGGCTTTCAGATAGGCAGTATTGAATTTTAAAAAACTCAATTAACTAGAACATTGGTTTGGAACCAGCTGCAAATGTCAAGTTCACATGTTTAATGCTTTAGATTAAGATGTTCTACTGAGGTTTTTATGCAGTTTTCCCTTACCCTGAAAAGACAAATATCAGGTAGCTTTAAGTGCTGGCAGACTTGTGGTCCATTTTATTCATTCTCTTAACCTTGGCAGTTAGCATATAACATTAAAAAAATTATGATTAAAAAACATCAATAACAATAATAATATACCAGAATGCAGATTTCTGAAAATCATAATTATGTACCACAAAGTTACAGAAATAGAAGTAGACAATTTTTAAGATGGTAAGACCAATTTAACTTTCTTGCATCTGAGCAGGCAACATGGCCTAATCCCTGTGGTAGAAGAAAATAATACCTATGAAATGCTGAATTAAAATTTTTTAAGAATTTATCTTGAATAATCGTAGTTATGAGATATGTGAAGCAGTATATAGTAGTGATACCATTGTGCTGTAATCTAGCTACTAACAACCAGGTGAGCAAGTGATGAAAACAAAGTTTGCTATTGATGCATCACAATGTGATTTTATAGTTCAGTATACCCCCTCAAATAGTATCTTACTCCCATTTGGTACATATACAGAATGTGAACAAAAATTAAGATTGACTTCAAAACCAGTATCTATTTTAACATTCATAAAATTGAATTTCTAACATTTATACAAGGATAATTTTAGGCAAGAACAGTTTGCTGATACCTTCTGAAATTCCATGCAGTTGTATTTATTCACACATGTAAATTGATTCCCTGCATCCCTTGCTCACAGACACCATTTGTAGTTATGTTGACAATGTTTGTGTTTCATACTGTATGATGAAAATATTTAAGATGTTAAGTGACCCACTACATATGAAATAAAAACAATTATTCAGCTCTTGACACCAAGAAATGTGACGGGCAGATATATATTTCCAAATATATATATATATTTCCAATATTTCCAATTGTGAATTGTAAGGCTCCCAATGCCATGCCAAGTTTGCAAGTAAATGAGATTAATCTAAGAAGGTTGGAAGAATGTGCCCAACAAACTACTCATATACTGGTCACCTGTAATCACCGCTGATAATGTGTATGCAATATAAAGCACAATTCATGAAAATCAACAGTTACAATTTCCACATTATAATTGCATTTTCCACAAGAATTGAGGTGCTTTGTCAGAAAACGGGCACCAATGGGTTCCACAAATGCCATTTGAGGAACAGAAAAATAAAGAAATGTGGCAGTGCTGACAATTTTTTATCAATACCATGAAAAAGGTGATGAGTTATTAGACCACATCATCATGGTGGATAAGTGTTCCATATGGCCCCTGAATCCAAGCATCAATAAATCGAATGGTGATATATGTCATTTTTAACGAAAGTGAAATTCTGACAGACATTCTCAACTCACAAGATGCAATGTTTTGTTGGTGTACTTCATTCTGCAGACAACAATAAATGCTACTGTTTAAATAATAATAATAACAATAACATTAATAATAAAAATACATTACAGCATGCTGTCTGACTAGGTCTTGTTCCTTCCTGAAATTATATGACACCATACTGTTGCTCAATTACTTAGCAACTACCACATCTTATAGTATCTGAAGAGGTTCCTCAGCAGTCAATGTTTTTACACTGAAGACAAGTGAAAACAACAGTTCAGGTATGGCAGTGATTGGATCATCCCTCCCTACATAGTGACCTTGAGCTTAGTGACTACCATGTCTTATAGGATCTGAAAAGGTTCCTCGGCAGCCAGCGTTTTCACACTAAAGACAAATGAAAACAACAATTCAGGTAAGGCTTTCCTCACAGGTGGCAGACTTTACATATTCCATGCTACAACAAATATTTAAATAACAACCGAAATTATGTGGGAAAAGTATCTGAAATTATGTACAATCGAACAAAAAATAAATTATCCAAAATATTTAGTAGTTTTTTTTCTATGGCAAACCAGCCCTTAAGTAAAAAATACCTCTCATAATTTTAAGCTTATGCCTTTGATAAAATAAGAGATAAGGCAAAAATTGAGCACAGTACTTCTGACAGTCCTGGTGGAATGAAATAAACTGATAACCAATTCTTAATAGATGGCAGTTATATCTTGTAATTTGAATATCATTATCCCAGCATCAATGCTTGATGAAATTTGCAAAATAGAATACCACTTCTGCTGTGCGTATTTTTCTCTCAATAAGATAAAGAATATTTGTAGAAAAATGAACACATGTAAGAGTAGGAAAACATCAAGTAAATTGCAGCCTTTCTGCATTTTTTTTTCTGGCACATTATACCAATCCACAAAACTTACATCAGGCACATAATTTACAGATACCCTGCTTGTATTTATTCCACTACAAATGTGCAAAGTTTTATAATTAAATAAGTGCTAAGCATAATAAGAAACTAATAATTTTTAACATATTCCCCATTTTATTTTCACAGTACAAAAGTAAAATGCATCATGGCAATGTTTAAATCTAAGCTTGTCTTGTCACATAACAGAGAGAAAAAGAGAAAGAGAGAGAGTGCTACTCCTTGAGCAGTGTTCTACAGAAGAGTGGCAAACATTTTTACATGCAATATAAGCAATATTGTGATGTATCATAGTCTAAGCATGTGCACATATGCATGCATACACAACATACATGCATGCACGCCTCATTCTGCCTTTAAATTTCAACATCATTATTGTATCCTTGAGATGATTTCATATGAAAGTACATGTGACTTGTAAGCCTGTCATTACTTTTGCATTCCTGAGGCATTCAATATTTGTTGCATTTAAAGATAGTGTCTGAAATATTTTACACTCCACGATTACGAAGATCTTTAACCTGAAAAGAAAAAGAAAGAAAATTTACAAACATAATTCAAAATACCTCATAAAAATATAACAATTTTAAATGAAATTTCACCTACCTTGTAGATTCGAACCAACCAATGCTCTGTAGTGTAGGCCTCTTCTAAAACATCCAGTTCAAAATCTTTATTGCCTATTTCAGCACTGCGAACTCTATCATAGCCTGGGGGTTTTCCTGTTGAAGAAACAATATTTTTTTTTAAAGATTTTAAACTCTTTCAGCATTGAAAATAAATAATGATTTTATAGGATTTCAGTGTCTTGGAATTGTCTCCAAGCTTTTAGTCATCTTAACTCCATGGTCTTCTTCAGAATACTCAAGGCCACAAAGTCAAGATGACTGAAAGCTTGATGGACAATTCAGAAAATGCTTGGTTGATATACCATAATTTATTCACCTGAGCTACAGAATGCCCAGAGGTATATCACTCTGATAGATGAAAATCTTTGTACTCTATCTGTATCTTTGTATATGCTTCACCTAATGTGGATTGTGTGTATTAAACCAAACTGGTTTCAGTAATAATAATCATGCTATGGATTAATGTTGCAAATTCTCTTGACCCAATGCATATACTGTTCAGAAATGGTTGTTGAAGTCAGTACTTAGCTCATATATAGTATGATAGTGTTAAATGTGGGGGAAAACATTTCTAATGATTTGGGCTGATCTTCCACTAATAACACTCAAGCAGAAAATAAGGATAATGTGACAGAAAACGAATCTCATAATATTGGCAATGACAGTCATTTGAATTTGGTATGATTTGTAATGTGAGGGAAACATTCTCAGGAAAAGACCCATTACTGAAAGAGCAAATGAAGTAAAATTATGTGGACAAAATAGTTAATAGGGAATCCAAAACTCCTGAAAACATGCAACCAAAAGACAGTTGTTTTAAAAAAATTAACAATTCACCGATGATTTTAGTAGAGTACAGATGTTATGATAAGAGATACTCACTAACAGCTCAAAAACTTCTAACTTTAACACATAGTAAGTTTCAATGATTCAGGTTCAGCAATTTAGGCGAAAGATGTACTGAATCAGAATAGTAGCATGGAGGAATTAATTATTATCAAATTGATAGAAACTGGAAGAGTAGTTCTAATGGCCTTAGCTATGCCATAATAAATAAATAAAAAATGCTCTAGGATTAAAAATAAACTTCACAAAACATCCTTTTCCATACCAAATTTCTCCCATCCCATTCTTTACTAATTGTTCTTTATATAACTTATTCAGTACACATTAACTAGATATATTTCTTAATACATCAAACACTTCTTTAAGATATGCCCATCTGGAAGCTGACCTCATCTAAAATAATACTTTAACTCTCTTTCTATCACCATACCTCTTACACTAACCTTGCTCTATTTAGTAGTTAAATATTAAATAACAAATGAAAGCTTATAAAGAGCAAGATTTAAAATCACATCTAATATATTTTACACAATTTATACATTACCAGCATGAACTAATGGTCACACCCCATTCCCTCCCAGAAAGGGTTTAATTCTTTGATTCTATAGATTGCTTTCTAGAGGTTCAGTGTATTGTGAAGTTAAAATCATAAATTTATTTTATATACAACTCCTTTTATGCTTGCAAATGTATAATTAATTATCATAACTCTGTCAGTCTTGGTTGTTGTTGATTTGGTTTATTTATTGCAGCTCTTAAACACCTCAGATCATCAGTGTCTCATTCAATTCAGGGAATGAAACCGACCAGGGTCAATATTTATATCCCCTAGAGACAGGGTTGACACTTCCTTCTGATGGAAGCCATACTTGGATTGACTGGAATTGGTTTATGGAATGTACACACTTTGTGGGACACAGGAAGAATAAGACCAAGGAGAGCCTGGAGAAAAACAGTTGAACTGGAATTGAAAGCAATGGACAAACTTGGAAAGAGGTTAAAGTCCTGTCAAAAAATAGAATCCGATGGCATAAATTTGTTTCGGCCCTATGTTTCATTATGAATTAAAGGAAATCATTATCATCATCGCTTTGCCAAGACTTTTCATTAAACCAAGTTACCTGAATTGATGGGTTGAACACTTCCATAACTTACCCCAAACTTAGAAGCAATTTCAGAAATCATCAACATTGGTCATATTTGATAAGATCCTGAATGACTCGGATGTTTTGTTTCTGTAGTGCTCACTCAAGATTGACATTGGTGACTTTAATTTTCCACAGTTTCTATTATTCTGTGAAACTTTTGTGCAAAGAGTACTTTGTGTCTTAGACTGCATCTTATTCCCTAACTGTGCCCTTAATCTTTGCCTAGTTGTGGCCAGTCCCTATCATGCCAAAAACTAAATAATGCTCTATGCAATTAAGTGTACAATCTCTTGCTTTGACATGATGCTGCTGACAAACGAAATGGCTGTGCAGGACAAACCAATTTCCCTCTTACTTCCTCATTGCTTAACATCTCAAAGGCATGTCTTGCTCCATATTATTTATAAGGATAAAATCAAAATGCTGTTTATATTTCATTCATCCTCATATTTTAATAATTTTAACCTTTCTTTTCAAATGTACATAAAAATTTAGAAATATATTCATCTTTTTTTGTGAACATGCCAGCATTGCTTCCTTATACCCTAAATACACAAACAAGGGAAAAGATGACTAGGAGGGTCTTTTGATTACAATGCCATAGGAATATCTGCTAGGCTTGCTCGTCCTCTTACTATGAACAGTTTACATGAAAATAAGGAACTGAAAACCAGGCCTGCTGCATACGAATTACATGGATAGGCACTTCCTTTGATATCACTTTCCATTGAAAGCACAAGGAATTTGGTGACTGAAAAGCTTTATGTAACCATATTACAAGGGTTGTCCAAAAAAAGTGTAATGTTTTACAGGCATAATTTCTCATACTAAGAATTTAAAATTTATGAGTAAAATTTGTAACACTTAATCACTAATATTTTAAAAACGGAAAACTAAGTTTCTGGTAATCGCTCCCATCTTCAGTTCCAGATCAATTGCCGGCTCATGGTAAAATTTAATTTGATGAAATGTTGATAGATTCATATGTAACGTACCCCTGATACTAGTTTCACTGTTGTCGCTTCCAGTTCCTACCTGCAAGAAATGATCAAGTTAAGACATGTTCAGTTATGCCTACAGCAAAACGGAGGTGACCAGCAATATGCTGCTCTGAAATTTGCTTTTGTCTCAACAAATCTAGCTGCAATGTTACTGGAGGCCTTGCATCCAATGGGGATTACTTCGAGAAAAGATCATTAAAATGATGATGTATTGTCAAAAAATATTATGATCATTCTTTATTGAACAGCCCTTGTATTATCATGGGTAACAATGAAAATATTTCCTTCAATATAAAATGTTACATGTAAACAAACTTACAGCACTTTGTTCTTGCTTAAGTTTAGGTGTAATAAGTATGACAAAGGATCAAAGCAGTTATCTCTTGACATACCTCCTTCAGTATAAACTTGTCCAAAGCGATAATAGCACATCTTGTACATGAGACAATTGAGTAAAGTTGGTGAGCCTTCCTTATCCACCCTGAACTCTCCAGAGGGTGAATAATAGTCCCATTCTTTGATATGGCTGCCCCTCTCAGTGCTGCCCCCTATACGCACCATCCAAAGGAACTTGTTGATATCTGAAAAGCATCATCACAATGATTTGCAAATTATTTCAACTAAAGGAGGACAAGAAATCTCATTTTAAGTGTGAAATAAGGCTATAAAGCTATAGTAATAAATATCAAAAACTGATAATTGGTGCAGCAATAGATGCCCTTAACATTCTTACTTTTCTGAACTTCAGAAGAGAGAGAAAAAGAAAAAGAAAAAATTTCAAAAAATACTGTTGCTTTCAAAGAAAAACTAAAAATTGTTGAAGAAATTTTGGTGTTTTGATAAAAGCTTTATAAAATTCTCTTTAAAGCCTACTGTATAAGCTCTAAAAACAATTTTAAAAGTCGCTGTGAAATGTTACTATCAATGTATACTGTACAAAATCAGAACTAAAAAGCTAAAATTCTACAAAATAAAATACATAAATAAAATGTGTTGTTAGCATTCTATATTACAAAAGTGGCATTTATTGAAATGAATTTCCTTAAGTTTTGTGAGGGGTTACAAACTATATATGGGAAAAATGAAGAAATTAGGAGACGTCAAACTGATATTACATGAATAGTATGAAAGAGATGCAAAGACTGGCAACATGGAAGAAGTAAACAACAGAAATTGAAGTAAGGAGACTGGGCGATAGTGAAGAAGAATTTGGGCACAGTAAGATGCTTGAGCACTAATAATATTTTCATGATATGGAGTCAATTCAGAAAGTAAGTTTCTCCAATGTTTTACAACATTAGGAAAGATAGCACAACTTAATCATTTTTTTTTTCCATTTTCAACCTAATCACTAAATTTACACACATTTGTACTAACTTACAACCAGTTTTTTCATATTACTACAATAAAAACTGGCATTCTACATGTTGAGCCATTTCACTTCATATTTGACATAGTTGCCATTCAGAAATTACTTTCGCCACATAAATTTTTCACTTCACTAAATTAATAAACACAAATCAAAGGAATAATGGCTTGACTGTAAGGTGGGTGAGAAACATGCTGTCAATTAGATGTCCAGCAGAGTATTTATGGCATAGGCAACATGAGGTCTAACATAATACTAGCAGGATGGCATAGTAGCTGGTACACAAGTTAAAGTTGTGTGCATTTGTTCGGTAACAAAATAGAGAAACTTATTTTCACACCTTTTCTATAATAATAATGATGATGAGGGTATTGTGACTCATTGAATAATGGTGTTTACATAGATATTCATAACTGGTAAAGACAAAGCATTTAACAGTTGACAATGTGAGCAAAGGTCTCAAGAAACATCCTGAATTTTATAATTTTGAGACTGAAACGTTAAGAGTGTTAATCACTGTATCAATATTTTAAATGTTTTTAACTCCGAGTGCTTTCCAGTCCATTGAAAATGAAGCCAAAGAAATGTTTTTAGCATTTTAAAACATTTTGTCTATTGTAGTTTTTATATACTTGTTTTCGTTGTGTTGATTCTTGAATATTTTAAAATTAAAAAAGACAAAGCTACATTCACAGTTTAGCTTACTAAAAAGATGTTGGCTTATTTCTATTGTTTTAATATGAGAAAGCGGATAATGTAGATTATCTTCTGGCAGAGATGATACATGCGGTTTCTCTATTCCTGTGCCCCATTGCCAATCCTACATAAAAAGTAAACATATCTTTGAATGAACTTAATGCTAATTGGAACTTGTACAGTGAAGCTAATCAATTAACAGCTATAACAAAACTAATCCAGGAAGCATTTGCACACTTGGACAACGGGGCTATAGTGATGGGACACTCTGGGCATTCAATAGTGTATTGACCATTATTGATAAAACTTGAAAGCTATGGTGTAAGGGGGAAAATACTTGAATTACTAAAATCATATCTGACAAATCGCAAACAGTTCATGAGATTTTTTTTTTGATTGATTTATTTACGGACGCTCTTTAACATCTCAGGTCATCAGCGTCCCATTCAACTCAGGGTGTGAAACGGCTGACAAATTTTGCTCAGAGGCCTCTTCTTTCAGGCTTGAGGTTCTTTATCGTGCCGTAAATGTATGACACGGGACCCACAGCTTTACTTCCCTTCCAAAGGAAGGCATACTTAGGATTTTTACGCCCCAAAAAAAATCCATCGGTCCTGGCCGTGTTCGAACCCGCAATCTTGGGTTTAGGAGGCAAGTATGGTAATCACTACACCACCAGGACCGACTAAAAAAATGGTGCAAGAAGAATGTGGGCATAAAATAAAGAGATATAAATGGAATGATGAGAGGGCACCAGACTTCATAAGAGAGTTAGGAGCTAATTTAAGATCATTTTAAGTTTAATGCAGAAGTCCTAATGAAGGACGGGAAAATTGGGGAAATAATGGAGTCTTTAGAGAGATTGGTCAAACAAGAAGGGGATAAGATAAAAGGGAGAGAAAGGGGTAAAAAGATACAGGAGGGGTGGTATTATAATGGCTGTAGAACTGGTAAAAGGAGAGTTGAAAGAGAGTTGAGAAAATGGAGACAAACAGTGGAACAGGCAGAAAGAGAGAACTTTATAACTGAAAGGTGGAGATATAAATACCTCATGAAAGAAAAAGAAAGAATGGGGACAGAATATTAGTAAGAAAATACAGGAGACAACAAGGACAAATGACAATAAAACAATGTGGATGATAGTTAAGAGATTACATAAAAGGAGAGTAACTGTGAATAATATCAATTCGGAGGAATGGTGTTTTAGGGGTAGAGGAGATTTTTCACTAGGGAGAGTGGAGAGTGAAAAATATATTAAGTGTAGACTATTTGGATAGACAGATTGATATTAACGAAATAAAGGAACAAATACAAAAGAAATAAAGCCTGCGGGATTGATGGGATTCCAAGGGAATTCTGGAGGGCATGGGGATAGGATAAAAATAGAGGTATGTTATTGGCACAGATATTTAATTCAATACACGAAGAGGCTAAAGAACCTAAAGGTTGGAGAATAGCGATTGTAGTACCCATATTTACAGGGAAAGGTGATATAAACAAATCAGTTAATTATAGAGGAATTGTCTATTATCAGTCTTAGGTAAGCTGTATAGGGGCATTTTCACAGAAAGGCTTCAAAATTGGGCAGAACAAGAAAATAAATTATCTGAGTTTCAAGCAGGTTTCAGGAAAAATAAGAGAACAGTGGATAATGTCTTTATTATAAATATAATGCTAGAGAAATATCTAGGCCAAAAAAGAGGAAGACTATACATGTTGTTTAATGATTTCGAAAAGGCATTTCATACAATTAACTCAAAGGCAATGTGATCAAAATTGAATAGGATAGAACTTAATGATAAGTTTATAAAATCATTGCAAAATTTATATTATGAAAATGAGGATTGCCCATGATAGGGAGACTCCAAATAATTTGAATACAATAGGTCTAAGACAAGGATGTAAGTTAAGCCCCATACTGTTTAACCTATTTAATAATGATATCTTAGAAGAAGTTATTAAAGTTAATACATGCCACAATTGAAAATGTCCAGATTCCGGGACTATTATTTGCAAATAACTTTAACTTAGTAGTGGGGTCAATTACCAATATTGGTCTAGCGAAATCAATCGAAGCAATCTGTAAATTCTGTAAGAAGTGGAGTAAGAATAAAAACTTGAAAATCAAAAATAAAAAATCATGGTATTTAAGAATGGAAATAAGTTACACAATAATGAGAAATTATATTGGGAGGAGGCAGAAATTGAGGTGGTCAACAAGTTTGACATTTGGGTATCAGGCTTAGCAAGAATAAAAAGAAAGGAAGGGGGGAATAAAAAAGAAAGGTTCCAGCAAAGGGTAGGCTAGCTTTGAAAGCTATTAATGCCTGTAGGCATAAAGTACCAGAAATGCACATAAAGTGGTTGGAGAAAATATATATAGTAGTGGTTGAGGCCAAAATGATGTTCGTGGTAGAAATTTGGGGTAGTGATGAGGGATGGCTAAATATAGATTTGATTCACAGGAATTTCTGCAAGCAAATTATGGGCCTGCCAAAAAGCTTGCCAAATGGGGTTGCACAAGCAGAATTAGGCAGAATAGGGAGTAAAGGAAAAATAATGATAAGAATTTTGAAATATTGGCTAAAGATTAAGAATCTAGAAAAGAATTTTATTTTGAAACACTGTCTAGTGACATTGATTGATTGATTTGGTTTATTTACGGATGCTTGTTAACGTCTCAGGTCATCAGCGTCCCATTCTATTCGGGCGTGAAACAGTAGACAAATTTTGCTCAGAGGTCTCTTCTTTCAGGCTTGAGGTTCTTTATCGTGCCATAAATGTAGTGCATGGGACCCACAGTTTACTTCCCTTCCGAAGAAAGCCATACTTAGGATTTTTAAGCCCGAAAAAAATCCATCAATCCTGGCCGGGTTTGAACCCACGATCTTGGGTTTAGAAGGCAAGTATGGTTACCATTACACCACCAGGACCGACAGTCTAGTGACACAAGAGAATGTGAGGGAAGGAAATACTTGGATCAGTAGAATCAATGAGATTATGGGAAAAATAGGCTTGGGTATGATGTGGCATATATTTTGCCCAAATGAAAGTGAAACTTTTTCCCCCCCTGTAACAATTTATTGGTTGGCATATATAAACATACAAGAAATGAGAGTGATACATAGATGACATACAGTCACCTTGTCTGTTCAAGCAAGTGTACCAACAAGTCACAAGGTTATAGATACCCTGAGTGAAGAACATCTGTGGTTGACTGCAGAATCAATCTTCAAAGAAATAGACTCCCCTCTGCTTGATAATGCAGCAGATGCTCTATGCAAGCACCCATTTGCAGAGCCTTCTGCTCCTCAGAAAGATGCTTGGGGACCCACTGTACACAAGCCTTGTGATATCCTGTCTATGGAGAATGGTGTGAATAATTCCCTAGCTCAATGACAATGTTTCTGCAATCTCTCAGGTGGTGATTTGACGATTCTTCCTTCCAAGGATGTCTACAGCTGTATTTGATTCTTCGGTGATAGTTACATGAACTTGACCAGGTTTAGGCATGCTTTCAATGTGTACACAATGATACATTTTGGCTCCATTAACACCTGCCTTCAAAAGTTGAATTACTGCTCATTGGGCCCATTTGAATGAATTCCTATTATGAACATAATCAGTTCAATGTGCTTCTGTGCACATAAAGAACACACTGCTAAATCAGACAATACTGATCTGCTTTCTTACAAATAAAGCCACTTACCAGAGCAAATGCAAACCTCTGCATATTTGAGCTATGACAAAAATCTTAGTTTCATTTGGGCAATCTTTATAAACAAAAAATAGCAGCTATAACCCCATTCCACACAAATATGCTGCATTCAACAGCTTGGAACACAGAATAGTCAACATTCCATTCACAGAAACAGAGAGCAAAACAGAATATTAACAGATAACATTAGTCAATAGTCATTTTGCAATTTGACGTTATATATAAATTAGTATGTAGTTTTGTGCATACAACTAAACCTGCCTTTTAAAATGTGTTAGAACTTAATGTTTTTGAGTAATTTAGAATTTTAGATGATTTATTTTAAGTCTTTCGCTATTCTGTTGTTGTTTGTCTTTTTGTTTTTTTGTGTCCACTCTTTTGTTAATATAAAGAAATATTCAATGGTAGAAGTTCTAAAAACAATTACTAGTTGGGAGAAGTGGTAGGAATTTTAACAGATGGCAAATGTTCTCCAAAAGAGGCTTTATGTTCTAGTACATGTTGAAACAAGCATGATGCATTTCTTATAGTTACCTCATCTTAACCTGCATATTTTCAGTTTTTGTCACCTCAGTTTGTGTTTATTTACATTTTTGTGTTTTTATGAGAGATAATGAAACTGTGTGATGTTTAGAAGTTAATAGAAATGGTAACTAGTAAACTTTGTTGTTGCAGACAATTTTTGTTATGTGTGCGGGTATTTTAATAATCCTCTTGGTGATCAAAATAAAAAAGTTTCACCTCATATTGTCTGCATAACCTGTACTACTACTCTAACAGAATGGTTGAAACTATTACTTTAACAGAATGGTTAAAAGGAAAGCACCAAACCATGCCATTCTCTAATCCAATGGTGTAGTGTGAGCCAAAAAACCATAGTTCAGACTGTTACTTCTACCTCACAAAAATTGCAGGGTATTCAAGAAAAACTAGACAAAAAATTAACTACCCAAATGTGCCTTCAGTGCATCTGCCTGTGCTCCATGGTGAAGGCTTGCCTGTTCCTGTCTATATCTTGCAAAACATTTCAACACACTTAACACCAAGCAAATCAGAAGAGGAATCTGTAGACTATTATGATTGCAACAATGGAACATTCTAGTTCCAGGGACAAAAATTTCCTGTTTTAGATCAAGAAGTAGCTCTTTTGCTGAATATTTTGACATGAAGATTTCAATGTTTGTATGTAAAGATGTCCATGGTTTGATGATGCAGTTAAGTGTACAATATAATCCACAGGAGTGGCGACTATTTACTGATTCCAGTAAAACCAGCTTGAAAGCAATACTACATAATGCCAATTACCATCTGTGCTTTTGGCTTATGCAGTAGACACAAGGGAAACTTATGCAAAAATGGTTTTGCACTATACGTAATCAAATATAAAGCCATGAATTGCAGAGCTTACAGGTTTACAGGCTTGAAGACATGAAATACTATTGTTTATTGTGCCTCTGGGACAGAAGAGATACCAAGGCTCATTATAAATTCAAGGAATGGTCTAAGAGAAAATATTTGTTACTGGGAAAGAAAATGTGAAAAACATTCCATTTGTTGAACAGAATAAAATCGAATTGCCTCCTCTTCATATTAAATTAAGCCCATGGAAAACTTGTGAAAGCTCTGCATAAAGAAGATCAGTCCTTTAATGATCTAAAACAAAGATTTCCTAAATTGAGTGAAGCATATCTGAATGAAGGCTATTTGTTGAAAATCAGAAAATTAAAAAATCCAATATTCGAAACTAAGTTCAGAAACCTCACATTATGGCCCTCTGTAAAAGCAATTGTTAATGGCTATATGGGTTATTAAAAAGATGATAATTGTATTTTCTTTGTGAATGATCTGTCAGAAAACTAAAAGAACAGGGGATGTAGAATGTCACTTAAAATCACTTTTCACATTTATACCTTGATTTCATCTTGGAAAATTTGGGTGCTATAAGTGGTGAGCAAGGTGAGACCTTTCACCAGAACATCCTTACTATGAAACATTATTATCAAGGACACTAAAACCCTTCAATGAAGGGCAACTACTGTTAGCATCTTTCTTCTTAGGGAGTGTGATGAAGAACCATACAAAAGAAGAGCATCATAGGCACATTTTTCAAAACAAAATTGAAAGTAAAATAGCAACTATATTGTGAAATAAATTTTACATCTCTCTGCATTATGTTCACATGTATATTGAACCAGAAAAACCTACTGAGTTCCGAGTCTGAATTTAATTAATTCAATGTTTGCCATTAATGTTTTTTAAATGTATGTTATATAACTAAATACTGCAACCCCAAAGGGAAAAGCTGATATTTCCACTGAATTCTGCAACTCAAAATTGGGTAAACAAATCCATATATTTGGTAGTTCTGAGTGAAATTGTTTTAATGCATATAAAAGCATTAACATGCACCTACATTGTATTGCATGCATGTGTGTTAGTATTATTAGGAAATGTGACATGATGAAGAAAAACAGGTTTTTCCACTGAATTCAGCACTACAAATTTACTTAAATGTAAAATTGGAACTTAACACAGTGAAGCCAATCATATTAATGGATATCATTGTATGATTAGTTGAACTACACACTCTTAAAGCTTCACTTACTTTTCATAAATGTATGGAACCGGTTTCGAGAACATTTTGTTCCCATCTTCAGCCATGCTAAGGTTCAACTGTCGGATCATTCGTTGAGCTGTGGGAATGTATATTCTGCTCTGGTGGCGGTGTGATAAACTTGTAGTTTATGTTTTCATCCCTGACAATGTCGAAGTTCATTATGCTGTTTTTGTATTTGTAGATGTAGATTTTCTCCCAGGTTGCTAATTCCGTAGGTCCTTGTATTAAATTATTATTTAATTATTATTTAATTATTAAAATCAGTACAAGGACCTACGGAATTAGCAACCTGTATTAAATTATTATTTAATTATTATTTAATTATTAAAATCAGTACAAGGACCTACGGAATTAGCAACCTGGGAGAAAATCTACATCTACAAATACAAAAACAGCATAATGAACTTCGACATTGTCGGGGATGAAAACATAAACTACAAGTTTATCACACCGCCACCAGAGCAGAATATACATTCCCACAGCTCAACGAATGATCCGACAGTTGAACCTTAGCATGGCTGAAGATGGGAACAAAATGTTCTCGAAACCGGTTCCATACATTTATGAAAAGTAAGTGAAGCTTTAAGAGTGTGTAGTTCAACTAATCATACAATGATATCCATTAACTACAAATTTAGTTAAGATCATTATATTTCAAACCAGATACAGAAAAAAAAAAAAGTTGAAATTGTTGACTAGTGCAATTAATATAGCAATGATTTCAACAACAAATAATAATAAAAATGATTAAAAAATAAAAATCTATAAGAGACGTTCCCATAATGGAGAATATGGAAAGTGACAAATTCAAAAGTTTTACTTATCATCCAACATACTCCAAAAAATTCAATAAGATATTCAAAGAACATGGCATAAAGTCAGCTTCAAAAATCAAGTATAATATAAAAAATTTAGGTTTTGCAGTAAAAGACACCATATCAACAGAACAGAAATAAGGAATTTACAAAATTGAAGATGCAGATTGTAACAAAAATACTCTCTAAAATGAAGAGAAATTTAGAAATCTGGAGAAAGGAATACTTTAGGAATATTTGACTTAAACAAATACATAAATCAGTAATAGCAGCACACTTTTAGACCCAAAATAATGAAATGAAATCAGAGGCTAATCTGCTGAAAGAACTTCTCAATCCAATAGAGAAAAAATGTTCATCCTGAAAAATACAGGAAAATTAATGAATTTTGATGAAATCCGCAAGTTCCACATCAAGCCATTAGATGCCTCCACAGAACATCTCGGGATCTAAAAAGTAGTCAATCAAAAGCCAATGGAGCAACTGCCTGCAAATACTGTTGTATATGTAACTGCAGTTAGTGTTAACATATTTAATAAATCCTAAAATTATATATCACCATTCCATTGTCTATAGCTTCCCAAGTATAATTTAAATAAAGTAGATTAATCACCTTAAACAAAAAAGCATCAGAACATGATCCACTTGCCAAATGTGTAATCTTGCACAACAAATTACCAGACTCTCAAAAATTTAAAAACGGGAAGAGATTTAAGAGAGATTTAAAAGGATTCTTGATTGAAAAATGCCTATATGAGGTGGATGAATTGTAGATAATTGTAGTTAAAAGTGTAATTCTCCTTTAATTCTTGTAACTGTGTGCTAAAATTCTCTAAGAATAAATTAATGCATATTGCTTCATTACACCTTGCTATTCTTATGCTATATTTTATAATTATATTATGAATTATTTTGACTAGCGTTTTAAACATTTATACACCTGTTAACTCTAGATTTTGATAATGTATGAAACTTGTACACACAAGTCTAATGACTGCAACGAATTATTGTTTTTATTTTTGTAGTAAATATTTAGAATTTTTATGATCTCTAAGAATTTAAGGAAAGAGAAAATTAAGGCAAGGATTGCAGCTGATTTATGTTTTCATAGTCTTGTGCATATTTTCAAATCTAGCGCTGCAAGTAAAGAAGTTAAGCTCAAGATATACAAGACAATGATAAAGGCAGCTGTGATGTATGGTAGTGAAATATGGTCTATGACAGAGCAGATATGACAGTGCTGAATGTTCAGGAAAGGAAGATTATAAGAAGGATCTATGGGCCAGTGCAAGATAATAAATAAATGCTGGAGAGTAAGAAATAGCCAGGACCTGCAAGCCATTGTACAATTACCTAGATTTAGTGATTGGTCGTTTTTTATTTACGGATGCTCTTTAACATCTGAGGTCATCAGTATCCCAATCAATTCAGGACATGAAACAGCATGGAAATTGCTCAGAGGCCTCTTCTTTCAGGCTTGAAGTTCTTTTTTATGCCATAAATCTGCGACACAGGACCCATGGCTTTACTTCCCTTCCAAAGGAAGCCATACTTAGGATTTTTACTTCCAAAAAAATCCATCAACCCTGTCCAAGATTGAACATGCAATCTTGGGTTTACGAGATAAGTATGGTTACCACTAGACCATGTTGACCAACAGATCTAGTGATAGGCATAAGAAGGAGATGGCTGCAAAAACGAGGCATGCGGTAAAGGTTGATGGAAGTCAGTGTTGGATGGTAAACCAGAAGGAACGAGAAGGGTAGGAAGGACCAAGATTGAGATAGATGGATGGAGGAATGGAGAATGGTTTGAAAGATTTGAATGTACGGGGCTGGAGAAGGAGAGCAGCAGATAGAAACAGGTATTTTAAAGGAGGCCAAAGCTCTCAGAGAGTTGTAGAGCCAGAGGGTACAGTACGACCTAGTGAAATTGCTATTGTTGTCATAGCCTAATATTTAGTTATATTTCAAATGATTAATATTTGACTGAAACTCAAATGTAGAGTCTATGGTCTGCAATAAAATAATAATCATATAATCATCCTTAAACCTGTAGCAGCAAGCATAAGCTATTCAAAGCTTAAAAAATAACAGAATAATAACATAAGTGAGGACATCACATTCATGTTTTAAAATTTCATGAGATATATGGATGACTGGAAAAGTTATGATACATAATCTGGTGATAGGTGTGCCATAAACTATTAAAAATTCCTATTTTTATACCATAATAATGAATAAAGCAGTCAGTTCTGAGTTGTAGGTAATTGACATAAATAGATGTAAATTTGACTTTGAAAGGGAACTTCCCATGCAAACATTCATTTTTACTACATTGAATAATAGGCAGTGGACATTGATAATATATGTGATAAAATTATAAACTAGAAAGCAAATCTGGGAAGGAAGTTTTCAGGCCTAAGTATAATGTACTTCTCCAGCATTTGCTATAAATGAGAAATGAGGAAAACCTAGAAAAAAAATATATATAAATATTTAGTTACGGACAATGATCCTGGCAGAATATGAACCATTGACCTCTCATTCATGAGACTGTGCCTTAGGACCTTTGGCCATCTGTGATAGTTTCCATGCAATGATTTTGTATGGGACCATTCACAATTAAGCATCACATATACATAAAAACTAGATGCAACGTATTGTAATGGAACTAGATGCAACGTATTGTAATGGAACTGTTCACAATGAATCACATAAATATAAAAATAAAATTAGGCATAAATGCAGAAACTTGCAAGGTTCAAGGTTTTGCATCTATGTCTAAAGGAAAACAAAGAAATTAGCCAATCAGAATGCATTGCTGCTCTGTTGACAGAATGGCATCAATGGGCAAAGGATTAATTGCCTTATATCAAACCTATCTTTGTTTGTATGACAAGAAAATCAAATCATATAAAGATACAGTTTTGAAAGTAAATGTGTGGTCTTCAATCTCCAGTGAATTAAACTGTGAAGGTAAGTAAATACTATCGCTGTCTGCTCAGAAGCAGCCATTTTCAATCAGCTGTTAGATGAGCTTTGCTTGTTCTTTTATATGATTGGCTAATACTTACATTTACATCTTTCATTGTGAATATCTACATGCTACAAAGTTTACGCATTAGGTCTTATTTTATTATGTTCATGTTAAACTTCCATTGTGAAAGGGGACCTATTATTTTAAATGCCAGTTAAACAAGAAACAGTCCAGCCATAGGTGTTTGCAGACTTCCCTCCTTCATATTCTCAGTTTACTGTTGGTTTGCTAAATTTAAGAAGCAGAGAAAAGTTGTAGACCATCAAGCATAATGAATGAGAAATAATAATAATGAAGGAAATAATAATGAAGGAAAACACAAGATCAACCTATAAGAACATTGAGATGGTTCAGGGCTCAATTTGCTGTGTCTTTCCTACAGCCTGCAGGAACATTTAAGAGTGAGCAACATTTATTCTCGATAGGTAACACACAACCCCTCCAAAGAGAAGAGATTACAGTAAAATAGGGAAATAACAATGGAGACTGCTCACTTTTCAATGCAGAGGTGATAAAATGTGGATTAACCAATTTGATCCTGAAACCAAATGCCAGTTACAGATGGGCACCTCTCTATAAAGATAAGAGACACCAAAAGAGTGAAGAAAAAATTATAGCCACTTTCTTAACAACAAACAGCTATACCTGAAAACTAGTGAACATTGCTACTGTCTGGCAATGGAAAGAAGCGACAGGAATGTGCTATGTAAACATTTTCTACCCTCCTCACTATGGGCACACATGTTACTGCTGATTAAAATATACAGTGTTGTCAGATACTGCCCATGGCTAGAAATCCTGCGGTCAAGCCCAATCTGATTCTGAGAGGTCCTCATTCATGGCAACATGGATATCTCACACATACTCGTAAGTGTGCAGATAAATGGTTCATGCCTCCCCGTTTACTTCAGCCCCCACATTTTTCAGATTGCCAGTCTGTACACATGTCTCCCTGAATGTTTTAAAAAATGCAAGAGAGATGACTAAGGACAGGGCTGCAGGCACTTGGTTCCATTATGTCAATGTGTCTGCCCATAAGGTCAATGCAACAATTTCATTTTTTGAAACGCCTGTGAAATCTGACACATCTGGCCTGTTGTTCCGACTTAGTACTATGCAACTTCTTCCTGTTCTAAATGTGAAGAATCAACCACATGGATACCAATATTCCTGCTGTTGCTACCTAAAAGAAGTTGAACAGAAGTGATATGGCTGCTTTCAGTCTTTATTTCATTAACTGAAGTAATGTAAAGAATGTTCCTAAGAGTACTATGAAATAAGTATGGCACTTTTCATAATATTTATTAGGTCTGGGTAGATAGGTGGAGACCCCTTTGTAGTTTGTATTTTTCTCAGTATTTCAATAAATTTCAAATTTACTTTTCATTGCTGTGTATCTCAAAACTTTTCTAGTGACCCATATTTATGTGAAAGGTTTGGCCATTTGATAAATAAAACACACAGAATTCCATCTGTAATATATACGTACCATCTGAGGAATATCCTGTCAAACCCCCAAATATTACCAATACGTAATCAACATCCAGCTCTCTCATTATTTCATAAGCACGTTCCTCAGAGGAGGCCATTGCTTGCCCAACACGAGATATATGTGTATTGTTCCAGGTATTATTGTCCACAAGAATAGTCCGATTGGCCATGGCTGTTATCTGATAACCATAATCCCACCAAGACATGACCCTGGCATCCTGTGAAGCATCACAAAATTAAATTATATCATTTATAGACATTTGGAATTTTTCTTCATAATCCAGCAGTACAAAAAATAGCAACAGAAGAAAAACATAAGTTGCATAAATAATTTGCTCAGGTGCCAGATATGAAACCTGAGACTGACAAAGCAGTTCCTCTGTCAACCCTTCCTCCTCCTCCTCACCACGATCATCATCATATAGCAGAATGTAGCCTGGCACAAGGTATGCATACAGAAAGTGACTACTGAACAGTAGTTGTGGTTAAACACAAGAGTTTTTTTTAAAAATACTAAGAGTAGGTGTTCTAAGTCTTTAAAAAGAGAAATGAATATATTTTCAAGTTTATTAATAAGTAAGGTTAGCCTAAGGAAATGAGTTCTAAAAACAAAATATATTTTGAAGTTTATTAATAAGTAATGTTAGCCTAAGGAAATGAGTTCTAAATCTCATGCATAAATCACCAATGAAATCGAACTACTGTATTTAAAAAACATTAATTAAAATAAATTAACACTATAAAAAATTTAATGGAATACAAATATAGGTCATATATTTTATGAAAGGAAGTTTATGAAACAAATCAGAGTTTCCACACCAATACCAGAAATTTTATATAGCATACTTGGACATGGTAACAGATGCCACTAACAATATACTACCTTCATTGATCATTAGTTTCAGTATGCTTCTGTTCTCCATGCTTGTTGCAATTTCATGTGCTTTGTATTGCAGCTTTTCATATGGAACTCTGATGCCACTATTACACAATTTAATTACATATGATCAATAAATGGATATTTGCTGGTTTTTTGGAGGCTATTAAATGTCTTTTTTTTTAAAACTAGAAATACTAATTGGAAGTTATACAGTACAGCTAACTATATAATTAAGACTACATGACTGAATTGAACTACACACTCTTATTGACTCCACTTGTTTATATGTCAATGGGTAGCTAAGTGCAAACAAGGGTTTGTGAAACATATAAGTAGAGCCTTTTTTTTACCTGCTATTTCCAAAAGTGATCGATTTTGTTATACACATTGCATTTGGACACTGTAAACTCATGATCCCCAGTTCTAATTTCTATGAATTTCAGCAAATTTAATCATTTTCAACTTAAAATATATTGTATAACTTAAATATTTAGACTCTTCTTTGTGTATTGTAAGACACCAGTATAGGCGCAAGGGACACAATTCAGGAGCAATTTTTCAAAAGTCAAGATATACAAAACATGTTTTTAAGAAAAACTGTTTTTTCTGTATTACTAGGGGCATAGTTTTATTACTGCCATAATTTATTCAACATACATTCTCTCACCTAAAACAGTCCCACTGCACTGCAAAACGTAAAGTTAATATATCTTATTAAATTATGAGTCCCGAAAATTTCCTGAAATTTAAAAATCCGAGAGATGTAGATTACTAATTATGGATGTAAAATAATTTCAATTTATTATTTATTGTTTGTAGTCAATTTTTGCGAACACATTTAGTTGATAGATTCATTATAAAAATTATTATGATATTACTAATGCATAGTGAGAAATTGCTTGTACAACAACAATAAAGTAATATTTCCACATTTTGTTAATGTGAGTGTAAATATATGCAGTAAGACAGTTAGTGCCAAAACAATAGAATGCCACATGTTGCTGAAGCAGTACGAAATATTCCTTCGCAAAAAAATAAACTGACATTTTCCTGTAATTCATTTGTTTGATTATAAAATAACATTAAGTAAGAAAGGCATTTGTATGAATGAATGAATGAATTTTATTTCAGCAAATGACGTTACAATTAAATTTACATTTTCCCCCCTATCATTATAACTACTTTCATAACTTCATAATTTATATCAATCAAAAAATTATACATTTTCAACACATTGTCATTCAAAATTTTAAGAACTATCGAAATTACACAAATTTGACAATTCTAATTGGAACCAAACACAGTGAAGCTTTTGAAATGTATATAATCATCGTCGAGTCGTCGAGTTGGTCGAGAATGGAGTGGATGTCGCTCCGAAACCGGTCCCGTCATTTTCAAAAATAGTGTGAAGCATAAGAGTGTTTAGACGACAAGTAGTTGATTATATACATTGTCATTCAGTTTTGTTAATTTAACTGATTACTGAACTGTTGCCTTCTGCTCATCTGCAGTTTCCTACTGGAATATCCAGAAGACTTGGGTTCAACTATTCTATTGAAATTAAAGTTTATTACAAATATATCTCAACAAATACTACACTCAAATATACATTTGAATGAATTTATTTCTTAGAATCAATTTCATGTAATTTTCACAAACAAGTAAAACTTAAAATCAAACAAAATGATTAACATTTCCATATTCTCAATACATCTAAACTAACTACTACTGAAACATTTAAATTTCTTATTTAATCACCCTGACTTTATGGTGTTACGTTTCTTCTATACCCCATTATAATTAATACCAAGTTTATTATTATTATTATTATTATTATTATTATTATTATTATTGAAGAATTAAGTTGTACCAAACTTTATTTGGTAGGCTGAGAATAAAAATTATATTATAATACTGAATTTCTGTTAATCTGTATATGGTAGGCATGCTTATTATTATTTTTTATTTTATTTTGTTTAGGTAAATATGGGCCATGTTAATTTGATTTCACCTGCTTCTGGGTTTTGTTCCTCGCCCAGTATTACCTCATTCTTTCACTCCGCATTCTCCTCCTCTCTTCTGTCTCTGGTGTCTCCTCGGGAATCTAATTTTATCTTTGAAACTCTTGGTGAATTAAGAATTTTGTTTAGATGAAGTATCTGTGAGATGTTTTGAAATTTTCAAGTTTTTTTTTTTTAATTTAAATTTTTTTGGGGGGGAGATTCTTAATAATTTTTAATCCTACATATTTTATGATTTTCTGTCGATAGTTTAGCGCAGGAAATGACTTGCTGTGCATTCATCTTGATAAGAAACCTTTTCTGGAGCACAAGGATAAAAGGCAATTTATAAATGCTTGCAGAAATGGGGGAGAAACCCAGCAGTCCACAACAATGAATCATCAGCCAATGTAGTAGCTAGTCTATTATATTTTACTGATTAAACATTCTTGCAAGTTTACAACTCATCGTGTTCAGCAAACTATTAGCTTTAAAATGAGATTCTGTTCTGATTTCTAATTTATGAGGTTTGAGAGATATACTTCTATTGAAAAGTCAATTTTAATATAGAATGGTAACTTTTGGCGAAAAGTTTTGTAGAAAACTATTTGTTACATACTATGTATGGAAACAATAGCATCTACCAACATTGGTGTTAAGTGTCCCTGCAAATTTATCATGTTTTGAAAATGCTAATATAATTTACTCTATATACACAACATGGATAATTATGCAAAATCTAATTTCACAGCATGATGAAGATGATGAATATTATGCAAATGGTATGCATAGCTTAATTTTGTAAAATTTTACATCTATCTAAATTTTGAAAAAACATTCCTCAATTAACAACTATCATTACTTAACTCCAAGAGACAATGACTATAGAATAATGTTCTATTCCAAAAACATTTCCTATATGTTAAAAAAGAATTGATCTCAGCAAAATTCTTGTGCAAATTAGAAAGAACCAATCATGATACATTAACCAACTGTTGTTTAAAATTTACTGGCAAACCAAACATTATTATGTGCACCCAATTCTTTATTATCCATCACATTTATTGAAAATTGGATGTGTATATTATGTGGGGATTTTTTTTCTTTTCTGAATTTTACCAGAGAGGTGGGGTGCATGCATAATGTAGCATCATCTTTTATATGAATATTATCCACTGAAATGTTACTGGTTACCAATTCTCTTGGAGGAGGCTAAGGCTATATATAAGTAATATACAGAATAGATGGGAGGCATCTCTGGTGATGCTAAATTATTAAGGTTCCAAACCAGCTAAAAATGCTCTGTTAAATGCTAATGCTTTCAGAAATATATTGCTTTATGTTACCTGGATCATCATTGCAAACTCTGCATTTATAACTTAGTTTTGTCATAATGACCCTCCCACTAATGGAGTATCTGTACACCATTTTACCATATGATTAATATAGTATAAATGCATCTCTAATCTTAGCAGATATTTATATAAACCTTACAATATTTTCTGCACCAATGATTTAGATTTCCTGTGCTTTGGGGCTAATACAAAAAAATGCTATTATGTATTTTGATGCATACCTCTGGAGTATTCATTCGTAACCAATAGTATGCTTCCCTGAAGTCATCAAATATGATACGAGATCCATCATGAGATCTTGCAGAAAGAACAATGCTGGGACTGCTGTATGCCTCAGATGTTACCCATGTGCAGTGGAATGTATATGAGACCAATAGGAAGCACATAACACCAATAAACATTGTAGCTATCTGAAACATAATTGTATTTCCTGTGATCTTCAATATAACATGCAACTCTCCCATATGATGGGAGAGATTCTCCGGAAACAAGTCTTATTTTATGTAAGTAAAAAATGAATACCTAAGTTTAGGATATATTACCACTCCATTGTCAACAGCTTCATTATGAAGTTACTTGCTTATGATCAGAGTTAAGAACTTGCTATAAAGTTTTTAACAACATTTAATGAACTGAGGTGATGATCAGATATTATTGTTATTATTTACAATAAAACTGAAAAAAATGAACCACTAAAATTAAGAGCTAATATTGTGTTCCAACAGTTAATCATTCCTTTTTCAGTTCATAACAAGCAAAACAACAAATTTATGGTGAAATTATATTGAAAGATATGCAATAATTTACATAAAAAATTAAATAAAAACTAGGACTTATAGATAGTACTAATGCAATTACAGGATACCATATTAAAATGCAACATGTGTAAAGCATGACTCAATAAAGTTTACACTGTGCTGCTTGCTGCCACAAAGATGCATGGATATGCAATGGTTGCAACAGCATTTAAATGAGTTGTATGACTAGTCAGGGTACAATCGAGAGATCTGAAGTGCAGTTGTATTGTTGTTTTCAAAATAGAACACAATATGAAAAGGGAATGTTTATGTACTATAATAAAGTTTTAAAAAATTGAGCATATGAAACTGGGAAAAATTTATAAATATTAATATTCCACATCACTAAAAATTGTTGTTACCTTATGGATAAATCTTAGCAGACTTAAAGTAACAGAAAGAAAATGACAGTAAATCGTAGATTGTCCTCAGTTAGAAAACACTGGAAAAAACTTGGTTAATTCCCCCAAAAAATATTTAATTAGCTATGGCAGCAAATTAATGTTTCTCTGCAAAGAGCAACAATGTTAATGTATATCCTAAACTTAGGTATTCATATTTTTTTACACTAAACATCATTTACTTACTTACAATGTTAATGTAGTTTGTGAAAGTGCCAGTGAGACATTAGCTGCAATGCGTCTGCAAAACAGGATTGCTGGTTCAGCCCTTTGCCATCAAGTCATGTGATTGCCACTTGACCTTGGTTTTGACAAGCACATCCAGCCAAGTAATGGAGAGAAGACTATAGCTTGCCTTTGGGAATGATCAACTTTTGTGCAATTCCTGGCACTTTTGTAGGTTGCAGAATGTTATTGCCAATAGACAAAATAATTAACTATTTCCTACACTAATGTAGGATCTGAGAAATGCCACTCCATTGTCTACAGTTTAGTAAGCACAATTTAATTATTTAATTAACTGTTGTTCGGCTGGTACACTTTTACAACTTTTAAGACTATTGACATTTTCCAAAATTAGCTTTAAATTTAATGACATTAATTTTGTCTTGAATGATTTCTAAAAGACACTTTCTTACTATCTTTAATTATATTAATGAAGGTCTCTTGGGTTAAGGAACACTTTTAAGTACTACCACCAACTAATGTTACAGACCATCCAGTTTAATGGGGCAGTAAATAGGTTCATGTAACTAGATGGGTAGGTGTGTGTATGTGTGTGTGTTTAAATAACTTACAATTGGTACAGAAACACAATCCAGTGATCCCATAATCAGCTACAGATTTTCGATAATCTCAACCCATTGTGACTTTAATATCTAGGGAATTTTAATAGACAATGTCTTCATTTCTCTAAGGGTGTTACAGCAGATATTGTGTGTAAATTCTTAAACAAGGACAAAAAATGCTGGAACCACTAGATATTTCAGCACCTTAATCTGGATCATTTAAGTACAATAAATGCTTTTCAGTGGATTAATGACATTGAAATTTGTTTATCTGAAGGCCAATCAGTCAGCCTTTGTATCACAGCTTGTGGATGGTTAACTGAAACTCATAGTACAAGGGTCACTCGAAAGTTTTTAGTTCCAGTCACAAATAACTTTTCAAAGTGTTCTCCATTATGATGAATACAATTTTGCATCTGTTCAAACCACTTTGAAAATGAACCTAACCAAACTTCTTTTGGGAGGTTGCCCACAAACTTCACGTTGGCCTCTTAATGTGATGAAACATGGCGACATGGAGCTTGCCTTTTGCATTAGGAAAAAGTCCATGGAGACAAGTCTGGAGAATAAGGAGGGTTATGAAGAACTCTCACATTTTGATTGGCCAAGAAATTGAGTGTTCTGGCTGCTATGTGTGTAGAAGCATTGTTGCATTGAAGCTGCAGATAAGAAGTCTTTGATCTTGGATGCTTTGTTTTCCATGCTGCAATGACTGATGGCAGAAGTTATTCACACATCACTCTGCAGTAAGTATGAGAAACTAACTAACTTCTCGGTGAGAAACTAACTTTCTGGTTTTTGATAAGGGGGTTATTATCCTCTAGAAAGCCCCATACTGCTGAATGCCACTTTGTTCCAAGATCATAGTATGATCATGATTCATCTCCTGTGACAATGTTGTAGGTGCCGTTACTTCTTGCATTGTTGAATTTTTCCAGAATGAAATGGCATGATTCCATGCAAGCTGCTTTCTGATCCTCTGTTAACAAATGAGGTACCCAACAAGAACAATGCTTGGTGACTTGAAGATGATCATGAATAATGGGCAGTATTCTCTGCCATTGATGCAATGTTAAGGGTACCCCAAATGTCAACTTGGTCATGTGGGGATCCTTCATCAATAACTTCTGTGCAGTTGCAATGGTGTTTGTGCATGTGAGTCATTTTCCAGGGATTCCTGACGTCTTTGGAACTCCCAAAACCAACCAATGTAGCTCTGGATAGTATAGAATTCTGAAAAATGCCAACCAAAGACTGGTAATAGGCTCTGCTGTTAGCCCCTTTTTGAAATTGTAATAAATCATACCATGAAATTCATGTTGTGACAGTTCCATTACATATGCCTGTCTTAATGATAACTGCTTTCTTGCAAAAACACCTGCCACATTGTTGCATAGTAAAATGTGCTTATAGAAGTATCCCTCTTTCAAATGAAAGCAATAATATTGCTGTTACTTTTAAGGTTTAACCACAGCTAAAAGCTTTCGGAGTGACCCTCATATTTAATAAAATATAAAATGAATAATATTAGTAAAATTTATAACTCAGCACTTCTTTTGTAACAGATATTTGGTAATGCATCCAGTACTATATTATAGGTACTATATTATGGCCCAAACCTAATTGGTTCACCCAGATAAGGGTGAAATAAAGCACCTACTGACCAAAATTTACAAAGGCAATCATTATGTAAGTAATTCTGACTCGATCCTTACCTCACTTTTCATAAAATAATTACTCTCAAACTTCTTAGCTTTCTTGTCAATATTTTTTGATGGGTCAACCTGTTTCATGTAAGTAACTAACATTGCTGACACAGCAATACCAGACAGAATGCACATGACAGGTGCCAGTACAAGCATAAGACGTACCATCACACCCTGAAACAAAATTGTAATCAATTTCATGCAATCTTTATGGCATAACTTCACAGGATGTCATATTTGCATCTATTTTTGCCCATTAATACTGCTATATTGCAGAATCAAAATATTACCATGTCTATACTGATATCTTTATTTTGGATTGTGTTGTAATCTACTAATTGCAGCAATCTCTACTTTTCCATTATAAAAAAAAATGCAAATGTTTTAGCAATATACAAAAATATGGTGAATAAAAATAAAATTAAACAATAAATACATAGTTATATATTCTAACTGCTGACAGTCAATAATTATCAGTCAATCGTTATTTTCTGGAAGGAAAATTATTATACATTAATATTTTTAAGTATTAGTGATTAAACTATTATCTTGCATCATATTGATAATCTTTCTAAAGCATTGTTATTAATGTTCTCTAGCATCATCACATCTGCAAATATACACATTTTCCCTTTGCATTTCCTGGAAGATTTCTTTTGAAAGTTTTTTCACGTATGTAAATTTTTAATACTTTATTTGGCAATATTCTTCATTACATGTTTTGAGTTTTTCTTTAGATACAATAAATTCAATATATTTATAAGGCTGAATGTGAAACAAATTGGACATTAAGTCAAATAAAAAAGTCATTCCTGAAAGACAATTATTAGCACTGTGAGTATATGATTATAGCATGTACAGGTACAGTAGAACCATGATTCATCATTTTTGGAGTGGCCAGGTTAAAAAAAACAATGGATGTAGGAAAACAATAGGATAAGAAGTGCATAAGTCATGTTCAAAAATAAATAAAACCAGTATATAAACAAACATATTTCAAAGTTGTGACTTTCTTTGAAAAAGGTCATTAATTGACATTTGCTTCTCTGCTGCTTTTCATTTCATGTGAAATAATGAATTTTCCACATCTAACACATTCTGTTGCTCACTACCATCATTTCCTTGTGCATAAGATATATTTTCGCAAAGTTTCAAATGCTATTAGATTCAGCAAATGTCTACTTAGCTATGGCTGTTGCATCTTCCGCCTCTATGTCACTCCCCTCCTGGATGTCATTCTTGCTATTCCTCCCACCTGGTTGCACACTTCAACACTTTGAACACCACATGTGACAACACTCTCGTCCACTGTCACATAGGTGTCAAAACTGATTGCACCAGAACTCTGGCCCATTCTTTTTATCAACTATCATTGTCCTACTGCTCAAAAAGTATCAGCAATTACAGAGAATTTGACTCACACTTTATCCAAGAAATAGGGTGGGCAAGAGGAAGTTGGTAGAGAGCAAAGTACACAGGGACCCATGGCTCGAACTCTACACATGCAATGATCACTGCTTCAATCATTCCAGTTTGAAAACGATTGTTCAAAGATAGAATTTCTTTGGGACTGAACTTTTTGAATAAATAAAATGATACTTCAAAGAACGATAAATGTAGGTTTTATTTACATAATTACAATCATTAGGGACTGCATAAATTGAATGATACATCCAGAAAAAGATGATTCTGGGAATAACAGATAGAGATTCTGGTGTATTTACAATAAATTTATTATTTTAAGTACAATGATATGTTTATTTGACCTAAATATAATATGTACAGGTAATTATAATGATATCTTACTTTAGTAAACCATTAAAATTTATTGATTTTATATATTTTAGGAATATACATAAAAGTATTTTTTTTTTTTTTTTATATTTGTAATTACCCAGGTTCCTCTGAACCAAGTTTTCTTCAATGATAAAACTATCAAAAAAAAATGTAAACACGTGTCATTCATTATAGGTGGCATTCTTGCATCATACAGGAATATATAATATGCTGCCCCATTATGAAGTACCTTAATAATGGAAGAAATACTTAGAAGGCAGTTTAGGTGTATAGAACTTCATGGAAATAAAATATTATGAAAATAATTTGTTTCTTTATCTTTTAATAGCAAATCATAACTGCTTTCTGAATATATTTCATATCACGCATGTAAGATCTAAGACACACTATGGAGGAAGAGCAAAAAATGTGAGAACTGAATTGTTTTTGTGGCAAGTAATGGACTAATTTTTAAAAAATTCCCACATCATCCATGGGCTACAAAAATTTCAGAATATTCTTAAAGATTTTAATATCAGGTTAGCAACTATAAACAGATTTAATGTTAAAAATATTTTGATTACAATGTTAATGATAGTATTTCACAAGAGAAAAAAGCAGGTATTTATTTAATTGTGCAGAATATAAAAAAAATTACATGGGAAAAACAAAGGGAAACATGGGCACATGGTTAAAAAAACATTTCAGGAACATAAAATACGAGCAGTTGGAGAAATTAGCAGTGGCATCGTATTTCTGTACAGAACACTGTGACATAGTGAATAAAACAAAATTATTAAAATCAGTGCAAGGAACTAAAGAATTAGCAACATGGAAGAAAATCTACATTTACAAGTACAAAGACAGTTTAATGAACTTTGACACTTCCAGGGATGAAAACATAAACTGTTAGTTCATCACACCTCCACCAGAGCAGATTATTCATTACCTCAGCATAATGGTTTATCCTCCAGTTAACAATGAGCAAATGATGCGAACGAAGGGTTCGTGAAACTGGTTCTACATATTTTAAACAGTGGAGCAAAAGAGTGTTAGTTCGGCTCATTCATACAATGATCTCAATATATGATTAGCTTCACTGTGCAATGTTCCAATTAACATGTTTAGTTAAGTATTGGACTGTTTCAAAATTAATTAAATTTGGAATCTAACAGTAAAATGCATTAATTATCTTTTGTGAGTTGATTATTTAAAAACACTCTTTCTGCTTCACTTCAGAACATGTTTCCTGTACCTTTTTCCATATCTGCAACTGTTAATGATTGTTGGATCATTTGTTTAAGTTGAGTAAGTTGTGTATACTAGTTCACTCTGGTGGTCTTGTTATAAACTTGAATAAAAAGTTGCCTTCTTCTGGATTATATAGTTCATTAGTTGTTGCTCATGTTTTTTTAAATAAATTTAAATTAAATTTAAATAAATAAATTCTTTTATCACACTTTTGGAATGAAAACCATAAGATAGAAAAAAGCATCAAGTTATTAAAAACAGATCAAAAACCAAAGGAATTAAATTATGAGAAAAAATTTATTTAAACAAAACACAAGCAATACCTAAGAATTTTGACATCTTGGAACAGCTTTTATTTAAGTTTATTGCAAGACCCCCAGAGTTAACTCATATATCCACCAACTCAACTTATACAAACAATCCAACTGTTAATATAACAAATTATTATTGAGGAAATCACTCAAATTTCACTAATTTAGTTCCACTTACTTGGACATGTTTCAAAGGCGGTTGCCTTCATCGTCACCATGAAGCCCTCTGATCATGCTGACGATGAAGGCAACCGCCTTTGAAACATGTCCAAGTAAGTGGAACTGAATTAGTGAAATTTGAGTGATTTACTCAATAATAATTTGTTATATTATACTATATTTCACTCTGAAAATTCCCGCTATTCAAAACAATCCAACTGTTGTTTAATAGCTGAGGATGTGGTCAAAGGTCCATGCAACAACAACAACAAATGTCCTGAGTAACTCTCCAGTAAATGAAGACAGAAAGTGTACACAGTATGAATATGAATAGATTGGGATTTTCACAATAAAATATAGTATCATATAACAAATTATTTATGAGGAAATGTAAAATATAAGCAAAGGAAAAAATCAGCAGTAGCAAATCATTTCTGGCAAAAAAAATCCATGAGTTCCAAAATGAACCAAAACTTTTAAAAGTTCTTCAAAAACCCATAGAATTATCGGTGTGGGAAAATACATCCTTGAACGAAAACAAAGAAAATTTATGTAAATTACAATTAATCTGTCGTCTAACACACTCTTATGCTTCACTTACTTTTAAAATTGGTGGGACTGATTTTGATGTTCCTCTCCATCTTCATCTACTTGACGACTGGTATGAGAAACTTAACATCTATGAGTACCTGTGGATCTGCCCTGGTGATGTTTTTTTCTTTATAAACTGGAAATTGGTATTACATTCTCCTATAATGTCAAAATTCATAAGATGATCCCTATGTTTATGAAGGTGAATCTTCTCCCATGTGTCCAATTCTGTACTTCTGTGTGCTTCTTTAAGTAACTTATTTCTCTTTTTATGTCGTGATTATCTTTCCAAAAATGGTGTGCCACTGCTGACCTATCAACTTAACATTCCTGATATGTTCCTTTAACCGTGTTTCTATGTTCTTTAGTTTTTCCAACTTATATCTTATCATATTCTTTATGTGTTATTTTGTAGATGCCTGACTTTTCTCCTGCGGAATGTTATTAAAACTGTTGTCCACTAAAGCATTTTTCAGAGTGTATCTGTTAATAAAAAAGAAGAAGAGAAATAAAGTTACTTAAAGAAGCACACAGATGTACTGAATTGGACACATGGGAGAAGATTCACTTTCCTAAACATAGGGATCATCTTATGAATTTCGACATTATAGAATAATGTAATACTAATTTACAGTTTATAAAGAAAAAAACACCACCAGGACGGAGCCACAGGTCCTCATAGATGTTAGTTTCTCATACCAGTTGTCAAGTTGGTTGAAGATGGAGAGGATGTCACTTCGAAACCTGTCCCACCATATTTAAAAGTAAGTGAAGCATAAGAGTGTGTTAGACGACAATTAATTATAATTTACATTTAACAAGCTTCACTGTATGAGTTCACACAGAATTTTTTAAAAATGTCTTATTTTTTTAAAGTTGTTAAATGAAAGAAAATTTAGTTCATTTTGATCTTCTAAACAACAGCAACCTCATCAAAAAGTTTATAATATCCAAAGAGTGATATCTTAACACCATGCTGGAAAGCTGACAGTGGAACCGTGCTGACGATGAAGGAAATTTTCCTTTGAAACATGTCCAAGTAAGTAGAATAAAACTAGGAAATTTTAGTGGCTTCCTCATAAATAATTTGTTATATGTACACAGTGTGTTTAAATAGTAGAATCACAAGAGATTATTGGAATGTTCATTCAAGGAAACAATGAAACTGGTCATTTGTATTAAGGTTTGCACCTCATGGTTTGTCAGTGTAGTACAAATCAACATATAGAAAAGATTTGAACCTAGCATGGTTACATACTTACAGCAAAGTAGATGCTGGTGACACCATACAGAATAAGAAAAATGTTGGCATCTGACAGCTTTGAGAAACAGAAGTACAAGCCAGCAGGGAACAAGAACACCAGAATCTGCAGATCAAAGTAGAAAGATGACCATGAGGTAGGCTGATGTTCAGAAACTGATGCTATTATTGGAATGTGATTCTTAGCATAACTTGGGTCCAACAGCGAGTAGAAACGTCCAGTCCATGGGGAAATCTTTCCTGTTCCAAAATAAGACACAGTAAGCATAAATGATGCTTAGTTAATCTTAAATGATACTGCTCTTCCATCTAAATACTCTTTTAAAAGTATTGGACACAAATTATGTAATAATGCACCTGTAAGAGTAAGAGCTCCACCAACAACTGCAGTGACACTTGCAGTGCCTATAACCATTGCTCGAAACAACACATCAAAATCCTCCTTACTCATCCGGCTGCGCAGGTAATCCACAAAACTGTGCAGCTGGCATAAGCCAAACACTCCAAGAGCCTGCAAGACAAATAAACCATTTTAATTCTTTTCTTTTCTCCCTTCTGAAATGCACATTATAAAATAAAATGTTATTTTAATGCAGTTATCTATTACCATATTAATTACATTTTATAATTACTTGAATTACTGATAAAATTGTTTTTACATTTAAGCTACCCAAAAAATTTAAAGTATTCATGGTTTCATTTAAGACAATTTAAATTGAGAGGTTTCTATATTTCTTATGTAATATTTTTTGAGATGAATGAAATGATTTAATATGATTTTAAGTAACTGACACCTCTTAACAATTATTTAAGCATGAATATACAGTTAATGTATTTATCCTTAAAGCACACTACTGTCAAGTTACCATCTGTATTTTCTGTGCCACATACTGCTGCATATTGAAACTATGATCATAGGCACTATGCACAGAATTTTATAGCATAAAGTGTATAATAAATAGTGTAATAAGGAGATCTTTGGGCTTCCTGTAAGGCTAGATAAATATATTATTGTTTCATCAAGAACTAAAACATATTTTACTTCAAGTAGACCACAGAATGAGGAACTCAATTCACATTTTCTTAAAGAAACATGTGCTTTTATGACGGTGTTTACTTGATCACTTACACAAGAATGACACCATTGATTTAATATGTTCTTAAAACATACATTTTCTATATACATTTAAAGAGGTCGATAAGGTGACACTATATTTCAGTACATCATCAAGACTGTCTTCGACAATGGATTTAACAGTTTACTAGCACACGTTCATCCATTTCAAAAGATGAAAAAATATTAAAAACATATCATTCTAACCACGATAAAGAAGAACTTAAGTTTTAAAAAATTCACATACATTCATGGCATACAAAACATTCCTGAAATTTTTTAAAAAAATTTATGATGTGGTGGCGACACAAAATAAATTTAACATCAGAAACCTTTCGAACAGTACCATTAAAGATGCTATTCCTCTAACAAAAAGGCAGAAGAAATAGCATCAGACAGAAGCGTATCAGATAGATTGTTTATTATATGTATATAGGCAGAATAATAAGAAATTTAGAGACAATGACGAAAGAACACTTTAGAAATGTAAGATATAACAGGTGGATAGGTGGCAGTTGCAGATCATTTTAGACGTACAATCGTGACATCGCAAAAGAAACCATACTGTTGAAAGCTACTAACAATCCCAGGAAACTAGCAATATAGGAAAAGATTTTAATTTTAAAGAATAAGCATTGTGTTATGAATATTGACATCCCACCAATGGACTTCCTGTTTGCTTATATTGAAACCACCAGAGGTCCCATCATCATCCACTAGTATTAGTCCGTCCCCAGTTGAAAATAAGAGCAAATGCTCTTGAAACATGTTCTGACAAATTAATCAGTTAGTGAAGTATAGTATTGCCTAATATCAACCTCTTTATGTGTATAATCAATCCACTTCACTGTCTCCAACTTCTAATAAGTTTACAATTTCACATTTTTCCTGTTTGTCATTAGACTGAATTATACCTGGAAAATAAGAATAGTGAAACAACATTTAATTGGATATAAAATATCTTGTATAATTTAAGTAGAAGAATTTGATCAATGAACTAGAGTCAAGTATATGGAAATTCTATCTAATCTGTCATCTAACACTCTCTTATGCTTCACTTACTTTTAAATATGGTGGGACTGGTTTTGAAGAGACATCCTCTCCATCTTCAACCAACTTGACGACTGGTATGAGAAACTAACATTTATGAGGACCTGTGGCTCAGCCCTGGTGGTGTTTTTTCATAAACTGGAAATTTGTATTACATCCTCCTTTAATGTTGAAATTCATAAGGTGATCCCTATGTTTATGAATGTAAACCTTCTCCCATTTGTCCAATTCTGTACGTCCGTGTGCTTCTTTAAGTAACTTCATTTCCTTTTTTATGTCATAATTATCTATCCAAAAATGGTGTGCCATAGCTGACCTATCTATCTGTTTGTACTTAACATTCCTGAGATGTTCCTTTAACCATGTTCCTATGATCCTTTTAGTTTTTCCAATGTATATCTTATCACATTCTTTATATGTTATTTTGTAGATGCCTGACTTTTTCTCCTGTGAAATTTTATTAAAAGTGTTGTCCACTAGCATTTTTTAGTGTATCTGTTAACAGGTACCAATTTAATGTTAATATTTTTATGGAATTTATTTATAGCTACTGGATGGTAGGTGAATTTTTTTAAAAATCGATCTCTCTTTATCAGTTAATAGTGTGGTGGTATTCTTGATCAATTTCTTCTTTAGGAATCGTTTTTTGTTTACTAAATTTTTATTAAAACCATTTATAATAGCCATCTCCTGTATCTTCTCAAATTATTTTTTGTGGAGATTGCATGCCAAAATTTTTTCCCAAATGGATAGTTCCATTGGGTTGTGAAGCTGTTTCAGCAGATTAATCTTTGGTTTAATTTCATGATTTTTCCACTTGGGAAAAAATTTTCATCATAAAAATAAAGAAAATGTAATGAACTTTGATTTTCCTACTATGAATGAACTCAACAAGTTCCTACTACAACCCCCAGGCACCGCCACAGAAGCATCTGGATGTCCAGCCACTATTTTGTGTAACAGTAGTCAGTCAACAACTGAAGATAGGAGTGATTACACCCATAACATGTCTTAGCTTTATGTAAGTGGAGTTTAGTGTAAACAAGCTGAATACATAATTGTATGATAATAATTTGATTACTGAAATAACTTGAATTATTATATTAAACTGATTGTATAGAATCATGACAATATTAGATGCTCTTGTAAGAGTCTATTGGCTGCAATATAAATAATTGTTATTATTATTATTATTATTATTAATTAATTAAGTGAATAAATTATACTTACAAAGCTGTAGACAACAGAGTGATAATATATCCTACATTAATGTATTCAACCTGTTCACACCAACTGAATTTACTTACATAACACCAGGACATATTTCAGAAGCTTAATTGTTTCCATTATTAGCTGTTGAATGGGTGCTGATGAGGGAAGAAATTAGCTTCTGAAACATGTCCTAGTGTTATGTAAGAAAATTAGTTAGGGTGAATACATTAATGCAGAATTATTATTATTATTATTATTATTATTATTATTATTATTATTGAATCTTAATTATAAATATATATTTTTGCTACAATACTGATTACACATACTTATTTATAACAAATAATGAAAAATTCAAAATATTATTTTCCTATCCAGAACTTTTAGTCTCTTTACTCACCAGCATGTGTTCAGAGCTCTGCACAGGCTGGAAACCAACAAAGCTGATTTGCATCGATAGTATTGTGCCAACACAATACAGAGTGCTGTATGCTACATATATTCTATGAGAGAATCGACCAGTTGCCATCAAGGTGAGTACATGCAGTGGAATCAAATTAATGAGGAAAACATAGCCTCCCCATGATGATACCTTGGCAAAGAAATGGTGCATTCAATTAATCCTGATACCAGTTTTACTTTTCATTATTAAATTACTTTATTTTTCTAGTCAATAGTTAAAAATATTATAAACACATTTATTTAAGATAATTATAAAATAAATGGTGGCACAAGATTTCAAACAGAACCTATTGGTTTGAGCCAAAATCACTTTACTTAAGATACATGTACTTTTGGTTTTCTGAGTATTGCCACAGCATAATAATGTGTTCCATGTAGATATTCTGCATACTCATTGTCCTATGTGTCAGCATGGAATAAACAGCTACTCCCTGGAAACTAGGAGTACTATGACAACACCTATATGTAACAATGTGTACCATGTAGATAAATATCAGTGTGGAACAAACAGTTACAACACAACACCTGGGACCTAGTAGTACTATGATTGGGATCATCTGCATAGGATTAAGATAACATATGAAACTTCCCAGAAATAAATGTAAAAAATACAACCTAGCTACAGGGCTTTCACATAAAAACTATCATGCATGCAGGATAGTTTTTACGTGAAAGCCTTACATAACAAACTTACAGACAACATGCTTAATGTCTATTTAACAATTTCCACAGATAATCTATAAGCTATTGCATATAAACTTTGAGCTTAAAATCCATTATTTTCATAATAGATAGGTCTCCCAATGTTAAAATTTTACTGTCCTTTTCAGTTTTTTCTATCTCCTCATTGCATCTGTTCCATCCTTTTTTCTGTCACTCCTGTCATTATATTGAGCATCCTTGTATTTTTGGTATAACTCGTTTCCCTCTACAATTTTAAAACCTTTCTTGGAAACATTCAACTTTTCCTCCAAGTCTTATAGCATGTTCTTACTGTTTTGGTGGTCTTTATATTATATAGTAAAACAATTTTTAAACATAATTTTCTTTCTAATTATTAATTTTTTGCTTTATCAATTCTGAACATATTTCCAATAGATTCCAAAAAATTATGTCTGATAATGATTTTGATATTGCAGTTTTTATTAATGACTAGTTTCAGTACCACATAATAAAGATAGCCTATTGTGTCCCTTAGGACAAAGGCCTTCTAACAAGTAGGGAAAGCTCGCTTTTTCCTAACATGGTGAGCTCTTCCATGCTACGTTTTTGTATGCTGTTTAAGACACTGATTGATTTGTTCTTTGGCTATTCCATTTCTAACTGCACTAGTTGCTTCTCCAGAGATTTTCATTTTTCTCTTCCTCTTGCTACTCTTGACCAACCTGGAACTTCATGTTCCTTGAAGAGTTCAGTCCATATTCTTCTGGATCTGCCTGTGTCCTTTTTCCTATCCGGAGGTCCCACATGGACATCTTGTAGGTCCATCTATTGTCCTGCATTCTTGCAACATGATCACCCCATTGCCATTTGCTTCTGGTAGCTATTTGTACAATGTTATCTGAGATAACTGATTTATTAATACTAAAGGTATTTTGACCTTCAAAGTAATTCCCAGGATCTTGCGTTACATTTTTCTGTGGCATATTTGAATTTTATTCTTTTGTTTTTCTGTTAGTGACCAAGTATGGCACCCACATAGTAATACAGGGTATACACAAGTTTCCAGCGTCTGGAATCTGATTTTCTTATTTAGTGTTTGGTCTAACAATATAAACTTCAGGGCCTAAAATGCTCTCCAGGTTAATAAGATCCTTCTTTGTACTTCTTTTTCTATATATCATGGAAGGAAATCTGTTATCCTAGGTATGTATATTTGCTCACATATGTTCCATCTATTTTTTATTCAGATTTCAGGTCGTTTGAAATTAACTTTATCTTCAGTTTGTTTAGTGACAGTACTGCATTTTTGCTATGCTCACATAGTTGTTTCAGCATAGTTTGTAGTGCTTTTGGTGTTTTGGCAAATAAAACCACATCATCAGCAAACCTTAGATTTTTAGTCAACTGCTGAAATTATTATGCCAGTTCATTTTCCTGAATATATGCTCCATTACACAAGTGAAGAATTTGGGAGAGATTGGATCGCCTTGGAGAACTCCCCTTTCTAGTCGGAATAGTTGTCCCTCTTCTTCTGTTTTTACTTTTGTAAAACTTTGACTATAGATTTTGTGTAGGATACAAATGTACTTTGCCTCTATTCCTTGAACTGCTAGAGGGTGTAATATGCTTGCACGTTCGAATGAGTCAAAGGCCTTACTATAGTCAATAAAGGTGAATACAGTGTTAGATGAAATTCCTCTGCTTTCTCCATCAGCTGGTTTATAGTTTGGAGATGGTCTATTGTGCTGAATCTTGTATGGAAACCCACTTATTCTGGTGAATGATTTTAATCCACAATCTTTTGTTACTCTTCTACTTAAGATTTTGTAAACAGTTTGTATATGACATCAGGCTTATAGGTCTGTAATTGCCTATATCATCTCTAGTGCCTTTTTTGTGTAGAAGAACAATTGTGCTGGTTTTCCATTGTTTAGGATGTCTTCTGTTTCTAGAATAGCATTGAAGATTTTGAGTGTTAGCTGGTTTTCTGCAAGCTTTAGCAATTCATTTTGTATTCCATCTTTGCCCGAGGTCTTCTCATTTTTGAACTTGCCAATGGCAGTTTGACCTTCACTGTGAAAGATAGGTAAAAATTGTGTGTTTGGGATATTTGGTATTTGGTTCCTCGATTGAGTTGGGATGGAGCTTGAGTATAGTAGTTTGTAGTAACTGAAGTATCATATGAGGGCTACTAAAACATTTAAAATGATACACATGGTTAACTTATTTACACTCTTCACTTACTATATTTTCCTAAGTTGGAACAATGTTTCAGAAACCAGCGTTTCCATCCTCAGCCGTTGACCCAGTGGTTTCTGATGCTTGTGTTGATCCCTTGCAAGTTATGTGTGAACTGTGGTGACCTCTGGTGGATCTGAAATGAATCTAGAAAGTGATCTCATGGCAGAAGGTCAAAATTCATAGCGATTTTATGATATTTTAAGATCTTCCGCCATGGGATCACCTTTCTAGATTCATTTCAGATCCACCAGAGGTCACCACAGTTCACACAACTTGCAAGGGACCAACACAAACATCAGAAACCACTGGGTCAACGGCTGAGGATGGGAACGCTGGTTCTGGAAACATTGCTCCAACTTAGGAAAATATAGTAAGTGAAGAGTGTAAATAAGTTACCCATGTATATCATTTTAAATATAATGACTTCATTGTAAACAGCTTCAAAAATTACACATATAAGCTACTAAACATTTTTATACACAATAATCTGCCATAAACTGCATATATACTACACATATGTATATGCTCACATGTCACAATGGTGGCAAGTTCAGCCAGTTCTGAATTACAGGCTGTAACATGGCCACCTGCTATGTGGGAGGTTTTGATTACACTTTTGATTGTGAATTTAGTTACATTTATTTGCTTACAGGAGGCAGAGGGCAGGTGTTAAGCTCATCATCTCCATTGCTAACTGCCAGGGAACTAAGGATTACTCATTGTATAAACAATGAAGTGTCTAATGTAAGCTGTTTGACAAACAAAATAGCCATCTTTGGTATGCAAAATGCTACTCAAGGCAGTACGGTTCACAAGGTATCCAACAAAGCTGTGTAGCCACTGCAGCATTTATGTTATATGACAAGTACTGAAGATGCTGATTAGTATATGTGTGTTTCGTTAGCTCTGTGGTAGAGTGTGCATTGATTCTATGGCTAAGAGTGCAGGTTCGGCTCCTGGCATGAAACACTTTTTTTAATAAACCTTTGTAAATATTAATTAGTTTCATATTGTTTCCCATACACAGCAAGTTTTAAGATTAACATGTTAAACATGTTATATATATTATAAAGAGTAATATATTTCCATTAGTATTTGTTCTGGCTAAATGCAATATGCTGCACATGCATTCCCTGCACATGCACAAAGGACAAAATTTGGCTTATCAGCACAAATTCAACAAGCCTAGAATGTTGTAGCCTTTCATCCACACTATTGTAGAAATCTGATATCTATGCCCCAAAGATTCATGGCAGTTATACATGCTGAGGGTTCATACACCTGATATTAATTTGTGTTTATTTCTGTGTGTTTTCACTTTAGTAGATAAGGTTTCTGTTCATGTATTTATTTATTTGTAAAAGAATACATTAATTTGTGAATATTTTTTGTGTGTGCATAGGTAATGCCACAAAACTCAAATGAAGCATTAAAATATAATATGATATTAAGGCAACATGATATTCTACATGTACACTTATAAACCATTAATAAAAAATAAAACAAAAATGATGTGTAGGATTTGAACCCAGGAGCTTACACAGAAGAGCAATGGCTTCTAAACAGCACAGCCACCACTATTCCACATTAATGTTCTCTTCCCAGATGCTTATGATGACCATTACATTTACAGGCAAAGTGCCCACTGCAGTATGCACTTGCTGCATACACATTGTGAATACAGCATTTACAAGCGCCCCAAAGTTCTCGAATGACATGTAGAATCTAGGGAAGAATTAATTTCTTTGTCACAGGGTGTACCTACCAAACTTTTACTTATCCAAATTTTAAAAGAGCTAAAGCTTTTCAGCATGACGTTCATACAGTAACAAGAATTAACAATAAATTAAATGAATATTACCATGTAGAAATAAGCAAGGGCTGCCATAGTAGACCAGAATATAGAGCCTGTTTTCACTGCTTTGATCCACATGTAGTATGTCAACAGCATGCAAAATATTGCTATCCCTGCAAGCAAGTCAGTATTGAATTAATATCATATGACCAATGCACAGAAATATGCATCATATATCAACTTCAGTGAGAATATATCTTACTACAATAGGATTATTATATGACTTTATACCACAAAGTTTTCCAACATGATTATTTTAAAGGAAATCCAATGAAAAAAATATGATTCACTCAGATCAGATTCTGATTTATTTTTACTGAGCTTTGTTGCTAAAACTATTTAATATAATTTATCAACCAGATAAAATTAACACAACAATTTTAAATGCATAGGTGTCCACATTTTGCCACAGATGTCTTGAACTACTACAGAAGGCTGCATCTTGATGTGACATGTTTTAAAGGAATTGTTAAATGTGTCTTGAACTTTCACAGAAGGGTGAAACTTGGAATAGAAAAGTCATAGGGGAAAATAGGATATGGAAGGAGATTTTTAATAATAAAAAAATATTTCCAGTTACAAAAAATTGATGAAATTACATCCTACAGAAATAACATGCATGAAACAATCCTGCTCTACTTCTACATTTGGAAGTAACAAGGCATTTTCTTGAATTCCTGTTTTGGAAATACTATAAATCTATGAGGAAACCACACATTGCTGTGTCTCCACTACCACTGCAGTATAAGGTGGCATCACCTATTGTGGTTTTATAAGTCTCTACATATTCTTTAAGTCTTCCATTATTCTTTTTAAGTGTGAAGAAAATTGAATCTAATCTTAAATGATATAACTATACAGTGTCCCATAATGATGCAAATTTTAAATTGAGAGCCTCTGTCTGTTTGTTAGGTTACCAAACCTGACATTTAACAAACTGTCATCTATTAAGATGATTATGTGATCAAACTAACACTCTTTTATAATATTAATTCAATTTGGAATCGAATACAGTGAAACACCTATTAATATTCTCTTCTGAATCGGATGTTTAAAACACTTTTTATGGTTTCACTTAAATGAGATTTATTCAGGACATATGTTTCATGCAACTATTGTCCGCATCATCAGCCGTTAAATGACTGTTGAATCATTTGTAGAACCTGGATAGGTAGGTATCCGGGTTGACTGTGGGGGTCTAGTGATAAACCTAAAGTGCTGTCCGCTTCCGGGATGATAAAATTCATAAGGTTATGCTCTTGTTTTTTTATATTAATCATTTTTCATATGTTCAGTTCTTTTGGTCGTTGAACAGTTTTAATAACTGGATGCCGTTTTCTGTTTCATGGTTTTCATTCAAAAAATGTGCTGCCACAACTGATTTATCTGTTAATCCTTACAATTAATCAGGTAAATGCAGATTTTTTTCTCTTTCGGCCTGGAATCTGTTCTGGAAGAAGTTTTGGAAAATAGTACCGATTCCAAAAACCGATCGTTACAAAATTAAGGACCACAACCCTTTTTTAGTCAGGATATATGGCCTTCTGAAGATCCACAAACTTGGGAGAAGTATGAGGTCAATTATTAACAACAAAAATACTCCAATCTATTGTTTATCAAACTGGTTATCATTACAGCTCCATTCACTACCAAAATTTGATAGCTTAAGTTTAAGAAACTCCATGGACCTCATCAATAAAATTAAAGATAAAAGATTATCACTGAATGACATACTGGTTTCTTTTGATGTCAAAACCCTGTTTCCCAGCATAACACAGAATAAATTATTAGTTTTTCTAAATAGTTACAATCAGCCAACCTAATAGAAGAACACATCAAATAATACATCGAATTCACTAAGTTGTGCATAAATCAAGCATTTTTTATATTTGGAGACAAATTCTTTAAATGGAAAGCAGGACTTGTAATGGGCAGTCCATTATCACCTTTCTTAGCCGACTTATTCATGAGCTATTTTGAGTTGTACATCACTAATGCTTTTCTCCACATTTTTAAGGTTTGGCACAGATTTGTACAAAATGTATTCACTATTATAAACAATAAGCATGTGAAAGATGCACTAAAACATGTACACCTGCAACAGCCTTCAATTAAGTTCACTGTCGAAACAGAAAGAGATATGTTATCATTTTTTGGATCTGAAGATAATAAAATGTAATAATAAACTGGAATTTGGCATCTATAGAAAGGACACACATACAGACAACTATATCAAAGCCCATGGTTTCAATCCAAGATCATATAAGGAAGCAGCGTTCAACAGCATGATATACAGACTAATAAATATATCACTGAGCAAAGAAGAATACAAGAACGATTATCTACATATAATAGAAGCAGCTAAATCCAATGGGTTTAACAAACAGATGATTAACTAAAAAATCAAAAGGTTTCAGAAACAAAAAAGAATTAAACAAATAACAACTTTGAGTGATTTATCAGGGGAAAAAAAATGAAAAAGTGCACTTGCCACCCATCAGCCAATAAGAAATTTCAAAAAATTTTCAAGCAGTACATCATCATCTTAGCACCTCAAAATTAAACAAAACAGATTCCAGGACCAGAGTGAAAAAATCTGGTATTTAACAATTGTAAGGATTGTGAAAATATCTACGTAGGAAGACAAAGAGAAATATAGACATTAGGTTGAAGGAACATTGGAGAAAGATCCGTTACAATCAGATAAATCAGCTGTGGTAGCAAATTTTTGGAATTAAAACCATGAAATAGAAAAGAGTATCAAGTTATTAAAAACTGTTCAAACAACCAAAAGAACTAAACATATGGGAAAGGTAAATTATAATTAATCTGTCATCTAACATCTCTTATGCTTCACTTACTTTAAAATATGGTTTCAAAGAGACTTGACTCGTTGTCAAGTTGATTGAAGATGGAGAGGATCTCTTCAAAACCAGTCCCACCATATTTAAAAGTGAAGCAACAGATTAATTATAATTTACATTTAACAATTCACTCTGTGAGTTCCAACAGAATTTTTAAAAAAGTCTTATTTTTCGAAAGATCTTAAATGAATTATGAGGGTATTCAAACCACATAGGAACAGACTAGGAGAAACTGACTCATTTACTGAATAAGAAAATGGAAGAATTTGTTACAAAAACAGTTATATATAACCATAACAGTACGGAACAATTAGCAGCTAAAAAGAAAGTAATCTATACGGAAAAAGCAAAACATTACACAAAATTAGCCAACATAGATTTGAAATTATATGACATATTTAAGTAAAAATTGTACTTACGAAGCTGTAGACAATGGAGTGGTAATATATACTACATTAATGTGTTCAGTTGTTAACACTCAATCCACTTACTTTTTTAAAACTTTGGACTAGTTTAGGGAGAGGTTCCTCCCATCATCAGCAGTTGTTGACTGTTGTTGGCAGTCAACAACAGCCGATGATGGGAGGAACCTCTCCCGAAACTAATCCAAAGTTTTAAAAAAGTAATTGGAATTAGTGTTAACAACTGAACACATTAATGAAGTATATATGACATATACTTAAGAATCACCAAAAAGTTAGGTTATTTCATTTGGGACAATTTAATGAGGAATGCTCTAGAGCATATAAAAATCATAGTAAAGAAAAAAGTAAATATTCAGAAAAAGAAATTTGCGAAATTAAAATATTTGCAGAAAACTAGTAAAAAAACAATACAGAAACAGAATGTAGTAAATTTATCACAAGTAAGTTTTAATAAAGAAGAGTTATCTATGCTTAATATAGGTTTTAAAACTGGTGTAAACTTCTCCAATAACATTGAAGATTACATAGTTGATCTAGAATTTGCCATGGAAGGTTTAACTAATAAAGAGAAAGAAAACATTAGAATAAAATCAGAGGATGCTTTTTTAAGAGTCGTCAAATTGGTTGAAGATGGAGAGAATGTCTCTTCGAAACCGGTCCCACCGTATTTAAAAGTAAGTGAAGCATAAGAGTGTGTTAGATGACAGATTAATTGTAATTTACATTTTTACTGTGTGAGTTTGAACAGAATTTTTTAAAAATGTCTTATTTTTCGAAAGTTCTTAAATGAATATGGGAAAGGATTTATATTAAAAAACATGAGTGTAACCTTATGAATTTTGACATCCCAGAAGCAGACAGTTTATTTAAGTTTATCACTAGACCACCAGAGTCAACCCGGATCTACCCAGCTCCCACAAATGATCCAACAGTCGTTTAACAGCTGATGATATAGACAATAATTCTACGAAACATATGTCCTGAGTAAATCTCATTTAAGTGAAACCATAAAGAGTGTTTTAAACATCTGATTTAGAAGAAATTATCAATGCTCTTTTGCTCCACTTACTTGTTTAAATATATAGGACTGGTTTCACGAACCCTTCGTTCACATCGTTAGCCCCTAGTCGACTGGAGGATAAACCACTATGCTGTGGGAAGGTGTAACATGCTCTGGTGGAGGTGTGATGAACTTAAAGTTTATGTTTTCCTCACAGGAAGTGTCAATGTGAATTTAAGTGAAGTTCATTAAACTGTTATTGTACTTTGAAATGTAGATTTTCTTCCATGTTGCTAATTCTGTAGGTCCTTGCACAGACTTTAATAATTTTGTCTTATTCAATATGTCGTGGTTTTCTGTCCAGAAATGATATGCTACTGCTGAGTTCTCCAACTGTTTCTATTTTATGTTTCTGAAATGTTCTTTTAAACATGTGCCTATATTTCTCTTTGTTTTACCAATGTAGATTTTTTCACACTCTGCACCACTTATTTTATAAATACATGATTTTTTTTCTTGTGGAATAATGTCATTAACATTATCAATCAGGAGATTTTTCACATTAAATCTGTTTACAGGAGCTAACCTGATATTAAAATTTGTAAGAATATTTTGAAATTTTTTGTGGCCAATAGACGGTATGTGAATTTTTTAAAAATTAGCTTATATTTTTTTGCTGAAAGTGTCCTACATATTTAAACCAGTAAGTGCACAAAAAGAATCTTAGTTTGACTCAATCACATAATGATCTTAATAAATGATTAACTTCAATGTGTAATGTTCTAATTAACAATTTTGGACTCTCATCTGTTTGTATTGCAATTAACAATTGTCATTTGTGTGTATTGTTATCAGCTAAAATGGAAAGATACATGAAGGATCAATGCATCCAGAGTCTGAAAGTGCATTTTAAGTACAGTGAATGTTATGCAGAGACCATTCTAAGACTTCATGTAATTTTTGGTAGACATAATGCACTTAATGTGTCAACTTTTTTTTTGAGTAGTGTTTAAGGCCTATTTTTATACTGAGGCACCACAGGCAGTGGACACTGATGATGCATGAAACAAAATTATATATTAGGAAAGGATTTTTTAAGGAAAGAAATGTTCCAGGCCTAAGTTTAGGGTACCTCCTCCGCATTTGCCATTTATGAGAAATGAGGAAAACCTGGTTAAAACCTCAGTCAGGGAGGATGGTCCTGGCAGGATTTGAACCCCAGACCTCCAGTTCAAGAGTCTGCACCTTAACGACCTCGGCCACCCATGGCGGTTAAATGTGTTAACAGTACAATGCAGAGACTGGTAAGGAAATGTGAAGATACAGGATTGGTACAGAACATCAAATCACCTGGGCATCCTCATTCTTGTCAATCATTAAAGAGTGTTGCGCTCATAAGACAGAGCATTGCTATGAGCCCAATGAAGTAAATTGTTGCAGTTCTCAACAATTAACTATTTCAAGAAGCAGTTTGCAGAGAATGTTCATCTTGTGTAGACAATCCACAAACCATCCCTCAACTCAAGGCAAAAATTAGACATCATAGGTGTGATTCAGTTGGAACTTTGCTCTAAAGTTGAAAATTTTGCCAACTGAGTGAAGGTTACCAACAAAGCCGTGGAGGATATTTGCCTGATGTTTTGTTTCATATTTAATGGCAGTGTTTGTGCTTCATATTGACTCTCTAATATTAGCACTTTTCAAATAAATGATGTTTGGGGATGTATGCAGCAGTCGTCAGTTACCTGAGGATGTGAAAACGTATTAAAACAAGTAAATGGAGCCAATAAGAGTGTATAGTTCGACTCAATTATATGATGATCTTAATTATATGATTAGTCTCATTGTGCAAGCTACAATTAGCATTTCAAGTAAATAAACATTTGTTTTGAAATGCAATTCCATTTTTTATGTTAGACTAAGGACTTACCAATATTCCCTCATATAATTCTTACTGCTATCAATAATATCTATTGAATAGTGTGAAACAAACTGCAAATGTGCACACCAATGCATATATGCACTGAATGAACTAATGGAAAGTCAGTTTGTTCAATGTAAGCAATGTATGTTGAAGTAAGGTGACATAAAACAAAAGGGGAAAAGAAGAAAGTAAAGTTGAAAAAGAAAGCTTTTTTTCTTCTCTCCATGGAGCATATACTCTGCTAATTTTCAGTTGCCACATTGTGACTGACTGCTCTGAGTCTAATAAGGTATGTGTTTTTCAACTGATTCACATTCCATTCCAAAATAGATCCACAATGTCTAGAAATCCCTAGGCTACATGAAGAAATACTGATGGTCACTGAATTTCAGTGCAACTATTCTTTGATTGGCAAAGTGGAACAGAAGGCTTCATGGCCTTAGCTACACCACAATAAATAAATAAAGAGTGTAGAGGGTAAAAGATACAAGTACCAAAACTAACATTGCATGGGGGAAAAAAAAAAAAAAGAAAAGAAAAGAAAAAAAGAAAAAAAAAAGGCTGAAATGTTAAATTTAAAACTAATTTTGTGTCAGGAGTGTTGTCAGAAAAAAAATTTATCTGATAAGTATACAACTCAGTTTTTCATACTGGAAATAATTATTGCTGTAAACTATTAAAAATAAAGTATTTTTCCCCTTCTTTTTGTTTAATTTTATGGCTATGAGGCCCTATTTTTCTTCACTGATTCTGTGGGCAGAAAACAAATGCACTTTTTCTAATTTACTCAGCCTTGCAAGAGTGTCCTCCGAAAATATTATCTTCCTGTCCCAATCTACGTGTTCACCAAGTCTTTTTTGTTTTCAAAATTAAACCTCTTGACTTTTCAATTTTCATGCAGGATGTTATACTTAGTTGCAATTTTGCTGATTTGTACATTAGTATCTGCTACAACAGTAAAGTAAAAAATTTTTCTTTTTCAATTGCAATTACCTTAACCAGAGGCATGATGACAGTTTAAATCCCCTCTAGTTGCTCTTGGATATCAAATAAACAGAGATGGGCAGTTAAATAGACTGTAAATGTAAACTTTTCTTGTTCTACAAAAACTTTAATATTTCCTTTATTTAAATATTGTATACTTACAAAGCTGTTGACAGTGGAGTGGTAATATATCCTAAACAAGTATTCATTTTTTACACTAAACTCCACTTATATAAAAATAAGATTCAAGATTTATTTCAGGAGAATCTCCCCCATCTTCAGTTGCTCACTGAACAGCCATTGCTCAAAACAATGGGTAGACACCCGAATGTTCATGTAGTGGAATCTGTTGTCTGAAGTAGGAAATTGCCGAGTTCATAGGAGGAAACTTCATTAGATTTTTTTTTTTTTAGATTTTTTTTATTTTTTAATATGAAAATTTTTTTCCCAAGTGGATAACTCCATTGGGTTGTGAAGGTGTTTCAGCAGTTTAATTTCCAGTTTAATTTCATGATTTTTGGTCCAAAAGTGAGCTGCTATTGCTAATTTATTTACTGCTTAAACCAAATATTCCTAAAGTATTCTTTCCTCCAAATTTCTTTTTGTTTTGCCTATGTAGCTTTGCTCACAATCTGCGCATTTTATTTCATAAATTCCTGATTTCTGTTCTGTTGGTATGGAGTCTTTTACTATGTAACCTAATGATTCTTGATATTATATCTGTTCTTTGGGTCTATCATTATCCCATGTTCTTTGAAAATTTTCTTGAACTTCTTGTGGTAAATTGGATGTAGGTGAAACTTTTGAATTTGTATCCTTCTTTTGTGTTTTTCAGTGTCGAAACTTCGCTTTCCCTTTCTGTCCTTTAGATTGATTGATAATTTGTTGAAACCTTTGGTTTTAGCTGTCTTTATTACCTGTTGGTATTCTAATTTGTACTTTGCTTCTGTGAGTGGAATATTCCTCAACGTGTGTGCCAAACAGAGTATTTATGTGGAATGGGGTTACAACTCTCATTTTATGCAATTTTCTGTGTGTGTTTCTTTTCTGTAAATTCCAAAGTTCAATCAATTTCCATTTCTTATAATTTTTAAATCTAGAAATGGTAGCCACCCATTTCTCTCATCTTCTATGGTAAACTGTATAGATTTATGTTGCAAATTAAGAAGTTTCAGGGCATCTATTGAATGCTGCTTCGGTATTATTGCAAAATATCATCCACATACCTGTACCATGACTTGAAAATTAAAGGGAAGGCTTTTGTGATATTTCAAATAAATTCAAGAATAAATCTGCTAGAAAAGATGATAAAGAGTTTCCCATAGTTAGGCCTGAAGCTTGTTGGTAATATCTTTTGTTGAAGCTAAAGAAACTTTGTTGAATGCAAATATTAGTAAGCTTCAATAAATCCTCTATTTCTTCTGTTTTTAAATTTATTGATGTTAACCATTTCTTTAACATAAGCATAAGATTCTCTTTTTAAAAAAAATTTTAAGTCAAATTTTTTTAAAATGTTAATATTTGACATCACTGTTACAAAAGTTCACTATATTTTATACAATAAGATTCTCTGTTGGTATTCTTGGGAATAAGGCTTTTACGTCAAATGATATCACTGTATCTCCAAATGTAATTCTACTATTTTTAAGTTTTTCGACTAGATCAAGTGAATTTTTGATGCTCTAACTTTGGAATCTCTTAAAATAATTTAAAACTTTGATAAATTTTTTTGCTATCTTGTATGTGGATGAATTGATATTGTTGATTGGTCTCATGCTGTTATCATTTTTATGTATTTTAGGTAGTATATAAAACCTGGGTAGTACTGGATTACTTTGTGTGATATTCTGTTTTATCAGCAGTGGATAGTGTTTTGACTTCATTTAATGTTTTGCTTAAGATCTTATTGCATTTAGAGAGCGGATTCTTTTCAATTGGTTTGTAATTTTTTCCTTTTAACATAGTTTCAACTCTATTTATGTAATCCTTTTGGCCTAAAATGGCTATTTTATTACCTTTGTCTGCTTTTGTGTATATCACTGGTTTTTCTTTTAGTTGTTTTAATGTCGTTCTGTAATTTATTGATTTCTTTTGGCTTTTTAAGATCTCTAAAACTTTTTTGCATATGAAACGAAACCTCATCACCTCCTCTATGTATGTTTTGAAAGTCAGAATGTTTATTATGTATGTCTGACCTTCAATGATCCAAACCTGACTGAAAGCATTCATCCCAGACAATCATCTATGTTTCTGTTGCCTCCCCTTTCACAAGCAGCAATATATTTCAAGGAGTAGTTGTTTATACTTGTCAAATTTATTAGTTCTTCAAACAACCATAAAAAGCTTCAGATAAAAAATAATGGGTCAGGGTGCCTTGGGATCGAAATAAGATGGTAATTAGAAGCCGTATATAAAACCAGCAGGGTCAGATTCATCATAAAGCATTTTGATCTATGTGAAAGTTCAGAATATGTCTAAAACTGTTGCATTTACACTAGTAAAGGGCCTGACAACAAAGAAGATATAGATATGGGATTGTCTGGCTCCACAGTAATGCCCCTTATTAAAATCTGTTTTTGATCAGGGTCGAACTGTATGTTTGGATGAACAGTATGTTCAAATCAAATTGGGTTGACAAAAAATATATACACACATGCACTAAAGAAATGCAAAATGAAGATGGGTTAGCTCTCACCATAGACATACATTTCTTGGCAAGGTAGAAGGGTGGTCACAGCATTATCAAATTATAGTTAAAAAATTCTGATGTTTGATATAGACAAAATAGATGTCCATACTAATATGACCATTTTCAAGTCTGACATTTTATAGGAATATAACATGTATTGTGGACAGTATAGATTTAGTGGATCATGTATTGCAGACATATAGCTCTTTATGAAAAATTATAAAATGGTACAAGAAATTATTTTTGTTGGGCATCACAATATACAACTGTTTGATTATTTAGAGAGCTGTAAACCCACACTAACCAATGACACACTTGGATTTCTCCCTATCAATATTTCAGTCCAATTGCTGCTTATAACATTCAGAGACCTGTAGACACAGGGAGTAGAAAATTCAACAAAACCCAACCTTTAGACTAAGAGGAAAACAATTTTCTAAAAGGATTCTACCACTTGTGGTGTTGCATCCATTTTGGAAGTGTATGGTATGCCAAAAAGGGGAATATGTAAGGACACATTTGTGATTTATGGCAATTGTGGAGATGTGTCCTTGTGTATTTACCCAGTTTTCCAAGTGTACCATACTTATCGCTACTTTTAAAGTAAGGATGAATTGTGGGTTATAATTTATATAAATTGATTCATGGAAAAAGAGTTAACATAAAGGTTTTAAAAACATTCATTTTTATGCACATGTAGGACTTCTATACATGTCTATATTGTGGAAGAGGTTAAAAGGTTTCTTTACCTTACCAATATCTTTAACTTCTTGTGTATCATAGATCAACATTTTCTTTTCAATTATCCCAAAGTCCTGGTCACAGGGCCTGTAGTAAAATTTAGGTTCTTTTATTCACTATTATTGGTGTTACTTTCACTAATTTTGTATTATAATATTTCATAAATATTACTAAACAGTATTAAAATGCACATGCAACAAGAAAACAACAACAAATATTATTACATTAACAACTAAAAATATTACAGTGCTTGTATCCTTCTCTATATTCTCAGCTCATTGAGTTATATCTTGCACCATATACCACTTATCCCCCAACCACTCTTCAAATAAATAAACAAAAATTTCAGGGAGTTTTATAAATAATGTTAATTAGAGCATTAGAAATGAAAGTTATGCACAACCATCATGCAATAGACAATACATTTTATATCAAACAGATGTTTGTACTTTTAAAACACTTATTTATAAAGGAAAGGTCTTAAAAGTGACATTTTGCAACCCATAGACTATGCTTGAGTTAGGTAAATAAGAAATAAATATTTAGGTTGGCCTTAGGAAGCAAACAAATCACAGTGTTAGTTCCATACCTTCATTATCATAAGAACCTGCAACTGAACGGGAAATGTAACCAGGTACAATTGAAATCATAGCTGCTGCAACCAATCCAGAAGCAGAATCCTGTAACAAAAGGAGCATTCAATCTAGTTCAACCTTCAAAGTATAAGTAGTTTAAATAAATCAGAGATGATATGATTTTAGTTTCCTGACATGATTAGTGATTAGCACTTCTATCTGAAATTAAAATTATTACGACTACCAATTTTTATTGTTTACTTTATTAATCTAAACATTTTCAGGAGAGGTTAGATTCTGTAAGGCACAAAGTAAAACATATGGTATCTTTATGCTAATCCAAATGGAGTGGAAAAACTTGACTTGTATCTGGTGTGACCTTTCTAAATACTCACAAGTACTATGTTAATTGTAGAAGCAAATTAATTGGACATAAATTACACATTTTCAGTCTTCCAGAGTTAAGTTTTGGTGTCAATGAATTCTTCTCAAACATGCTGGTTTGTGACTACTTTTATTAGGCAGCCTTTTAAGTGATACTCTGCCTCCCTAAGCCCATCACATATGTTTCCTTCTCAATATGCTTTTTGAATTGTGAATTGACCTCCATTGACTGTCCAAAGTTATTCCTGTTGGTTTGAAATTAATTTCAATCAATTGGGCAGGCAGCTATTCCTGTAAGGGAAATTCTTTTTCTTCCATTATTATGAGACCAATTCCAGGTTGATGGTGAGATAAATCACCCATACACACCTTGTGGGGAGTCTACATTCACACTGGCAAACTGGGTCATTTTGCAATGTCTGCATTGTGACCCTTTTGGCATTTTAAAGCACATTTCCTCCCCAAGTAATTCTACTGGCCTAACAGAAATGGTCACTGCTCAATTTACCCCATATAACTGTTAGAAATCATCTTTTAGGTTGGAAAGAAAAATGCTACACATTAGGAATAATTTAAATTTTTGGCCAAGGTCTGTAATTGGAACTCAAAAGTCATTCTTTTATTATGTATGATTCAAATGACATCTTTTAAGATTTACCAAATTTCATTACATAACTACAGGTATCTCATTTGGCTTTTGAAAACTAAAAGAAAAAAACAAATTTTAAGAGGTATGCAGGATTTTTATTATCATTATTTTTTGCGATTAACTTTACCATGCCTAAAGATATGCACATTTATAGCTCCATCTAAAGTAGCAGCTTCCTTACCCTAAGTTCTTTGGTGAGCAGGTATGTCACTATGGTTGTCAAACTAGAAAATAGAGGTGCTAGGAACACACACACGTTCCTGATATCAATTGTTATGTTCAGCAGCCATGCTAAATGGTACAGCACTGCAGATGTCACCATCAAACCTGGGTATATCGTTCCTGCAACAAATCATACAGAAATTACTGTCCTCTACCAGGGTGTCAAACTTCCACTGTGAACTCAAAAGATAACATAATAAGTTTACCTCCAATAATTCTTCCAAGTGGATACCATGCTCTGTCATCAAACCAATTGTGAAAACTATAAAATCCTTCTTCTGCCAAGAACTTTGTCGTTCGATAATTGAAGTATGGATCAAATTCATGTATGACACTTTCAAATCTTAAAACAGAAAATAATCTTGTAGCAAACGCTGGAAAAAAAAGTAATTCAAATCTGAAAATTGAATTAACATTATCCTGTATAAGAGGCTAGAAGTTTCAAGTCTTTTCTCTAATCTCACAGCAGGCTAGCACATTACTATCACAATAATTTAACAATTCAAAATTTGGTCATTATCTATTCTTTGTAATTTTAAAAAATTGCATACTTACAAAGTATGGCTGCTAATGACAATATAGTCAGTTTAAGAAGTGTCTCCTGTTTTTCTGGTGACATTCGCATCCGGTGCGATTTCAGCAAGGTCCCACCCATTTTATATTCTTCTGAAAGTTAAACGGGTAAACGTTATGTGTAAAGTTCTGTCTATTTACAACGATAAACAACTCTGCAAGCAGTAACAAATTTCCAATAATTGTAACACACAGAAATCAAGCAATAAACATGAATAACCTGAAATTATTTCCAAGATTGATCATGCATTAACAAATAAAATGCGACAATCGCTAATGATACCGACGTGATTTTATTTGTTAATGCCACATTGATGCTAATCATGTATATTCTAAATTATTCTTATTTAAATACTGCGCTAACCTCCGCCGGCTTTCCAAAACCTACACGGTACGAGATATAAACACCAGCGTGGCAGAATGCAACGTTGCCAGTTATTTATTTGTATGTGTTAACTCAGATCGTGCTCAGAACAAACCTCGAACAAACTATTTAATCATAAAAATAACGAAAAAACTAATATACTCATGATATCAATATCTCCACAGAGAAGGTAACCCTCAACAGCACACCTCTAGACAAACAACTCAACGTGAACCCCAACTAACCCTACTTGCTGCGCCTATGTGGTTTTTACACGAGTGTCGCTGATGTGGCTTACGTATTTTTTATTTCTTCGCCTTGTCATCTAGAGTGCAAAGTAAAAAAATGAATTTAATGAGCTTATTGTTTCAAATTCTCCAATGAAATGTAATCAAAAACTTATTTAAAAATTAGATTTGATTCAAGTTTAAAAAAAAACAGTGGCGGTTCATGTTAAATGACGTCCGTTACCAGATGCTTTTCATTGGCAGAATTTGATGTGTCCTTGGCGCAACAATTACCTCAACATAGATGTTTTATTTTTGCATATAAATAATGGTGTATAACGTGTTGCCAGAAAACAATAAGATAAAAAGTGTCTGTACCTTGACATTTTTTATTTTGTTGGCAGTTTGTTGAAGTTATCAATATCTTGCCCTCACATAATTATGACAAGCAAAGCAAATTCGTGAATAATTTCAACAGCAATATGCAAACTCATTGCATATAACAATAAAGCAGATAATTAAATGGAAAAAAATTTAAGCTCATGCCAACATTAAAACTTGTTGCAAAGAACAAAAACTCCCCCAGTTATAACTCCTTCCTGAGAGGTCTAGGGATGCTTACATATTGAATACTAGTAAGCAATAAATCCTGCTATTAGCTTCATACTTTACATACAATACATTTATTTAAAAGTTGTTCTACTTGGCTTTGGCAAGTCTCAAAAGCTGCCAGCTAGAATGTACAAAAAAATGAACACATAGTGTACAATATTTTGAAAATAAGATATCAAAATATTAGCAGAAAGAAATATATTGGCCTCCTTTGAGGGAGAAAATTGCATTCTAAGTAAAACTTATTTATCTAAATGCACTGAATTTATTATAGAAATAAAGCTATTATAGTTCATAAACTGTATAAGCAAATAGTGTTTTTCAGTCTATTTTGTATAGAGGCTACCCCCCCAAAAAAAAAAAAAAAAAATGCCAGTTATACTGTTTATGGGAATAAAACACAAAACCCTTTTATTGAAACCTATTTCTAGAGTTGCATATACCTAACTTGAACATTCTGGTTGTTAATATAATGGGTTTTATAAGCCTTTCTATACTTCAACTACTAACAACCTTAAAAGTCAATCATACCTTACTTTTTTAAATGCTGACAGTAGGTACCTAATATCTTGTTTCTTGATTTTCCACATATATTTTGTCTTAATTTCCAATGCACTTTATGTTTTTCAGTATTTAGCATTAGGAATTTTTTCTCCTATAATTTCTATTGGTAGCTTCCCCCTCCAGTTTTTGTTACTTCACATTCCAAATATCTGTTTTACCACAGAGTTGGTATATATCTTTCAATATCCTCCCTCTTAAACCTGTTAGATCTATTCCTCTCCTATACCATGCAAAGCTTTCCCTTCCCAATTTCACATAAATCTATATATTTTTCTCTTTCCAATATATTCTATAAACCTGGTTCCCTTATAAGAGAGACAGGATGAAACATTTCTCTTCCACATATATTCTATAAGCCTGATTTTTTTATAAAAGAGGCAGAAAATGCAAAAGATATATATATATATATATATATATATATATATATATATATATATATATATATATATATAAAAAAAGCATATAAGATGTGTACAAACACTGGAAGTTGCATCCTTTTTTTAATTTTTGGACTTGTTTCAGAAGCTTACATATTAGCAAAATCATAAGCTATGACTTCTGTAGCACATTGGGGGAGCCCTCTGTGAGATTTGTAAGTATATACATCAGCACAATATCAGCCAAAACAAAGTTTATAAATGTTCACAACAATTTAAAAAGTATATCTCTATTACTGGTAGGTAAGAATTTATAACTAGACAAATTAAAATAAAGTAACATGTTTATCATATGTAGTTAACTGAAATAAAATTGATCTATATGTTCAATAACCCTTCTACTATATTTTGTTTAAAAAAATCTTAAACTGAAAACATGCAAATCACTGAAAATAACTTCAGACATAAAAAAAAAAGGAACTATAAATTGAAAATATGCAAATCAATAAAAGAAATAAAATACATAAAAATTACCCCATTTTAATGAAATTTGGCAAACATCTGCTACCACAAAAAATTTCTTCTGATGAACTGGACCATTATATCATTCAGATCAGAAATGATGCTTTGGAGGCAGTTGCAATTGCATAATGATGGCTCTGCCTCACTGATATTCTAAAGTAGTTCTTCAGTCTTCTAAGATTTAAGAATAACCTTACAGCTGTATAAGTTGACAAGGGAACATTTAAAACCAGTTGTGCAAATTTGGTTAACTTCAAAAGAATTTTGAGTGCATAGCTTTCACGTTTTAGAAACTGTATAATCCAGGAAAAGCTCTGTAGAGAGTTCTTATTCACCTTTGTTTCCAAAATCATAGAGCAAAGCAATGTCAACCTGTCAGAATCAACATCATCTTTAAAAAAATGAGCAATGTCTGCATTATCTACACTTCTATTTGCGGTGATTGTTCAGTTTCAACTAATAGATGCAAAGCAACACTTTCAAATCTAGACATAAGACACTGAACTTAAACATCAATTGTTTATTATTTATATAGTGAACTTTTGTAACAGTGGTGTCAAATATTAACATTTTAAAAAATTGAGTCTAAATTGTAACATACACACCACTAAAATTCAATAAAGTGGAAGACTAGTTTCGGGAGCCATCGCTCCTATCATCAGTTCCTGGTCGACTAGGATAATAGGAGCAATGGCTCTCGAAACTAGTCTTCCATTTTATTGAATTTTAGTGGTGTGTATGTTACATTTTCGACTCAATTTTTTAAAATATCAATTGTTTAAACACGTATTGGAGGTATATATCTTTAGGGATGACAAAGCTGGTGGAAGTACTTCCAGAATCCAATCTGTTTGGAGGGCACTTTTGGCATGGTAGCGTTGATGCTTGTAAGTGATGAAATTGGACACTTTTATGATTCCTTGCCAAAATATGTCATAAGTAGATCTGATATGCGACATCTGCCAGGCACTTAACCAGAGAAAATTATTCCTGAAAACTTAAGTGTTTTCTTCTGTAGCACAGTGTTAACTGCATTTATGTGACAAAATATCTTGCATAACATTCATGCATGTACCAATAAAAATTAAATGAGTGCATTCAAAGACAAAAACAATTTGCTTGAAAACCTAGTCGAATGAGTCTGTTTATGATAATTCTTCATGAAATTGAATCAATTATCAATTACCCTTAATTGGAAAAAAGTGATGACAATGATGAAGCAAACCACCCATCTAGTTGGCTCGAATGGCTTAATATTAACCACATCATTACTTTGTAACTGAATGAGGATTGAACATCTTTTAGACAAACTCCCCACAAACAAATTTATATCTTTTATCAAATTTAGCACATTCAAACTAAAAATTAAATATATATTATCATCGCCCTTTGGGAACTTGAGGAGAAGAGGTTGGTAGGCCCCCTCCAACCCCTAGGACCAAAATAAGATAAATTTATAATTAGCATTACAGAACAAGCTGCAATACACGTGTTCTTAAAACAAATCACTTAAAACTCTTTTAAACATTTTGGTTTAAAATTATATGCTCATTTATATATTATATAATTTTGTAAATAAATTCCTAGAATAGCAACTATGCTTAATTGAGGAATATGTTTATTGTTCAGGAAAAAAATATCATATAAAATAAAAAAATAATAATACAGATAGCAATTTTATTTTATTTTCATTAGTTCTCTTTTCAAATGGAGTTACTTTCCTATATATTTTTCAATATTACATAGGGCTGAATTAACTAGGAGACTCCTAATATAAAAAGGACTGAACACTAACTTCATCTACAGGGCTTTCAGGTAAAAAAAATTCTTCACGTGCAGTGTTTGCGTTGCTCGCTGCCAACGGGATTCAAAACATTGTGCATGCAGTATAATTTTTACATGAAAGTCCTTTATATAGATGTCGAATGTTATAATACTATTGGAAATTAGTAGGTATTGAAGAATATGGCAATGAATAACAGGGAATATTTAATTTGTTATATATGACAGCAACTTATTTACAAAAAAAGAATTATTAGTTTCATACTTTCTTTTAAGTTTTTTTTTTTTTTTAAACAGCACTTAATACTAGTTTTTATAATATATCACAGGTAGTGGACAATGAATAATAAGAGATGAAATTATAAATTGGGAAAGGAAGTTTTTTTGGGGGAAAGAAGCACTCTAATCCTAAGTTTAGAATATCTTCCTAGCAATGCCATAAAGAAAACTTGGGAAAAAAAAAATTCAGGAAAGACAGTCCTGGCAGGAATCGAAGCAAACCCTTGACATTTTTGTTAATGAGTGCTTTAGTGGTCTTGGCCACACATGTCAATGTGTAACATCTATGGATTCAGAAATAAATAAAGCACCTTCTAAAAATGACCCACAAAAAATTAAAAAAGTAAAGCTCTGCGAAACAGCACTCTAACCAAAACAATAATAAATGAAAAGTATAGGGTTCTCCTTCTGCTATGCAATTAGAAATTGATTTTGTCAAAGAGATGTTGCTGTGTACCAGCCTCACGACCTGCCTAGAAAAATCGCATCAATTAGTTGGAACTCATAGCAGATATTTTTTGTTTCTTTCATTATTTATTCATAGTAATTAATATTGTAATAAAGTTAGAAGTGCTTCCCTTCCACTGTGAGACATGCCTGAATTCTTTTTGAAAAGATTTTGAGACATTCATCACAATTAATCCTCCCAAATATAATACTGCCTCTTGGATATTTTGTTTCAGCACCTCGATGGGTATTATTTCACCTAAAGCAGTATTTTTATGGATGATGATGCAGCCAAGTGGTTTTATACATATTGCTGACAGATACACCAACTTGCTGGCTAAATGTTTTAAACATTTTTGAAATTGATAGCCTATTTCATCAAGTTTCTCTTCTATAATTGATATTATTGTTTGATTTAGTTGAACTGCACACTCTTAATGTTTCACTTAATTGTCATAATATATAGAACGGTTTTAAGAAAATTTTAAATTTCAACTGAATTTTAGCCTGGCTGATGATGAGAATGAAATGTTCTGGGAACCGGTATTATAAATCATACAATAATATCAATTATATGATTGGCTTCACTGTGCAAGTTCCAATTTACATTTTAATAAGTTTCTCTTCTGTTAAGACCCACTTTTTGACCTTGACTTCTTGAATGTGAACTTGTTTAGCTATCTGAAAACTTTGCTTCCCAATACGTAACTCCTGGAAATTTAGCATGAAATTCTCTCCAATAGTACTTATATGATTTCTTCTGCACATAAATTCATATAAATTTCTTTGTTCTAGCATATATCTCACTATCAGATACTCCACAATACATAAACACACAGTAGAAAGTTAAGCATGTATTTCCTATAAAAATGCAACTGAAACAGTCGTGTAATATCCATGACTGATTAAGCTCAATTGCCTATATCAGTGGAACTTTAATTCCAGCCTCACCAAGAATTGTACTTTCACTGAATGTAAACAGATTTCTACTCGTGTATACAAAACTCCAATTGCATAACAGAGAATATGGTATAACAGCATTTCAAAAATTTGGAAGAAAGATTCATTTTTGTCAAAAGCTGATTAATAAATGCCAAATATGAATCCTTCAAATGCTCCAAACATTCCTGGGCTTTGGAGAGAAACATTTATTCTTAATAGTAACGGAATAAAATAAGAGTATTATTAACAATAGTTATTATCTATTTTATTTTGACATTCACATCACAGAAAAGAGAATAGTTCAATCTAAGTTTTTAGATTATTGATATGGAATATTTGTCATGGAAGCATTTCTAATAATTACATTTTCTGTACATAGAATAAAGTTCTCAATTCCGTTAGCAATATTTGTAACAAAAATCTGAGCAGCCATAAAAGAATTTGTCAAATGTTTATTTCCCATTATTTTATTCACTGCACACTGTCTCTAACCACTTATACTGTATAACAAAGTATCTCTTTTGATATAAATATAAATCTGTACACTTTATACTAGTCATATTTTAAATTAATAAGGGGGAGGTTGGTGACCCTGATGGGTATATGGATTGTGTTGTTGTCCTGATGGGTTGCCACCAGGTTGCTGCTGTTGCGACAGACTGCGTTGGAGTTGTGCCACAAGTGCTGTCTGCGGTTGCTGATTTGCTTGTTGGTTTGGCCCCTGCTGCTGTTGCTGCTGTTGTTGCATCACCAGCATTTGTCTCATGCGCTGTGTCAACAGTAATACCATATTAACTCCTATACCAAGTATGTACAGTATAAGCAGTGTGGCTTTTATGCTTCCATGCATGTTTTAATTTTTAACATACCTATCACCTGATATGCACATAGCAGTTAAAAAAAACATAATAGCCAGCAACTCACTTGCAGTTGCTTTGTCTTGTACCAGAATTAAAAGAAAATTTCAGAGAAAATTTACTGATAAACCAGCTCAATTGTAATTACATAAAAGCAAAAGGTTTCAACCCCAGACCCCACAAGGAAGCAGCATTCAATAGTATGACATATAGGCTAGTTAATACACCACTCAGTAAAGAAGAATACAGGAAAGAATATGCACATATAATACATACAACAGAGATAAATGGATTTAACAAACAAATGGTAGATAAAAAAATAAAAAGATTTAAAAATAAAAAGGAAATTAAACTAATCACTACACTCAGTTCTTCACTTAAAGAAAATACTTATCAAAAATTCACATATCACCCTTATGTTAACCACAAATTCCAAAAAATTTTCAAAAAGTATAACATTACTCTGGCACCAATAAGTAGATATAGTGTTGGTAAACTATTAAATCTAAATAAAATTAAACAAAAAAAGAAGAAAGAAGAAAATTCAGGTATATATAGAATTAATTGCAAGGATTGTGACAAAATATACATAGGAAAAACAAAGAGAAATCTGGGGATAAGATTAAAGGAACACTGGAGAAATATTAGACACAAACAAGTAGAAAAATCAGCAGTGGCTGCACATTTTTGGAATGAGAATCATGAAATAGAGAAGGACATAACATTACTAAAAACAATTCAACATCCGAAAGAACTTAATATATGGGAAAAAATTTACATAAAAAAATATGAATCCAAACTTATGAATTTTGATATACCGGAAGCAGACAACATATTGTTTAAGTTCATTAACAGACCACCAGAGCAAGCATAGTAACATACATACTTTGCTGAAATTGACTCCTCAGTCGTCGTTTTTGGTTGACAATGTGAGGAATGTACCTCACGAAACATGTTCCAAAATTACTTTTATAAGTGTGTTTGTGAAACTTAAAGAGAGTTTTATTGTGATGACATGATTTTTAGTGTTTTACTTTAAATCAAAATAAGATTAACAAAAGCTTCACTGTGTGGATCCCGACATTCCGTAAACATAGTGTGAACATGTTGAACACAGTGCAAAAATCATGAAATTCAGGAGAGGAAAGAACACATTCCAAGCAGAAATCTTTACCAGTGGCATTAATCAATTGGATCTGTAATTTTCTATAAATGACAAGGAAAACATTCACTAAGCATGCAGAAGAAAGATTATGGCAGCCATCAAAAACATGTTTGAAATAAAGAATCTCAGGAGCTTTTTCTGTCAAAAGCTTCCTCATTGAAAATAATATAGTAATAGAAATTGTAAACTTAACAAGTTAGAAACAGTGAAGTTGATTGATTATACACATAAAGAGGTAGGTATTACGTGACATAGGATATTCTAATGTTCATAATACAAGTTGGTGCTAGCAAATTATTAAATAAATATAATTAATTAAAGATGCAGCTCTTGTTAGCATATACAGTGAGAAAGTGCAGGAGTTTATGTCACATACTCAAAAGTCATATATACATTTCTTGTTATCTGGCTCTAGCTATCCATGATAAGGCAAGTGAATAATTACGTTTGTTGATGTCTTATCTTCTACCGTGTTCTAGTAGCAGCCAAGTGAGAAAATGAATTTTATTACTAACAATGAGAAATGTTATTAATAGAAAGTAATATTTGTTTGCAATCAGACCTTAAAATATTAGCAATATGTTTTTTTAATCTGGAGTGGTAAATAAGGAAATATGGTGACATTTTCATCCAAATTTGATCATCATTAAAGCTAATTAATATTCAGCAAGTAATCCTTTTTTAATCTGCAATAAAAACAACTTTTTAAAATATTCCTTAACAACTTAAGAAGTATCCAGTATCAATCCTTAGGATTATAGAACTTAACACTGTTATTACAAGCAACAACTGGACAATGATACCCAAGTTGGTCCTGGTGGTGTGGTGGTAACCAACTTGCCTTCTAAACCCAAGATTGCGTGTTCAATTCTGGCCAGGACCAACAGATTTTTCAGGCATATACATCCTAAATATGACTTCCTTTGGAAGGAAAGTAAAGCTGTGGGTCCCATGTCATACATTTACAGCATGATAAACAACCTCAAGCCTAAAAAAGAGGCCTCTGTACAAAATTGTCTGCCATTTCACACTCTGATTTGAATGGGACACTAATGACCTCAGATGTTGAAGAGTATTTGTAAACAAATTAAATTAAAAAAAGAATAAAAAATGGAGGTATCCAAGAGATAATTTTTTTAACTGCTTCATGCAAAAAAATATTAACTCTGATCTTCAGGACAGTGCTTTCATGAATGATAACTACAATAAGCTGAGAAACCAGAAACTCAATTTTACATTTTCCCAAAATGCTAGATTCACATTTGCTTTTTCTTGCTTATCATTAGAGTTGAAAAACGTCCAGTATTTTGTTTTTCAATCTAGTTGTATATATGCTTTTCACCGATGCACCAGTAAACACAGATGTTAAGTTTATGTCTTTTACCACACACAATGTGGCATTTACAGAGGGAGACTTCTTTTCCCTCTTCTTTGGAGTCTTGTGGTGGACAGTCTACTCCATGATATGACCCGAAAGGGTATTACAACAAGGCTATGCAGATGACATAGCACTGATAATTTTTGGGAAATTCCCTAATACAGTCTCGAAAATGATGAACAATGGGCTGAGAAAAATTCACAGCTGCTGTATGCTGGACGGTTTATCCATAAATTCTAGCCAAACAGTTATTGTTCCATTTACTAATAGGAGGAATCTCAATTTTAAACTTGGTAGTTCAATCCTGGAATATTTTGAGTCAGTCAAATATCTAGGTCTTGGATTGGATAAGAAACAGACCTGGAACTGTCATATTAATAATATTCTCCATAGAGCCAGGTGATCTCTCATAACCACCAGATGCACTTGGATTCACCTGGGGCCTTGAACCACACATTAGCCATTGGCTATATGTTGCTAAAGTCAGGTGCCAGACATTTTATGGCGCCATTGTTTGGTGGCAGACAATTTTAAAAACCACTATAACAAGTAAATTTACCAAGCTACAGAGATTAGCATATCTAAGTGTTACAGGTGTCTTCAGCAGCATGCAAATCATCACAATGCTGGGCTTCCCTTGCATGGACATTTATTTACAAGCGCAGGCTAGGCTTATGGCTCATCGCTTGGTACATACAGGAAATTGGAGAAGTAGCTTTGCAGTAATCAGACATATTTCTATCCTAAATTTCCTGGATATTCCAGAACTGAGGGTGAGGCCAGATCTAATGAATACTAAACACTGTAATTTCCCTCCATTTAAGGTTACTCTCGGATCTAGAGAAAACTGGATGGAAGGAATTACGCCCAATAAAGGAAACCAGCTTATACAGTAAACCAATGGATCCTGCAAAGGGCTACAATTGGGTGCAAGAAATAAATGATCAATTTCCAAGGAATAACTTCAGCATAAGCCTTGGTAAATATTGTGGTTTTTCAGGCAGAAGTATATACTATCCTGAACTGTGCTTATAGAGGACTGAAGAAGGATTATTAGCAAAAATGAATTCTCATCCTCTCATAAGTGCATTAAAAGCACTTTCCTCTGACCAGGTGTGATCTAAACTGGTATGGAAATGTAAAAATGCCCCGTCTGCCCTGGCATCCTGCAACAGGCTTGAACTGCAGTAGGTGCTGGGGGATCAGGGCATTTATGGGAATGGGATGGCAGATCAGTTGGCAAAAAGGGGTACTGATACACTTTTTTGGCTCTAAGCCTGTGGTCGGAATCAGTACTTGATCTGCTAAGACTGTGCTTAAAACATGGATTGGAGATAAACATCAATCAAGATGGCAAGCCTATCCTGGACAGATTCAAGCTAGGAAATTCATCCTAGGTCCTAGCAACAATCTCTTCACTTCCCTTCTACAATTGGACAGAAGAGGAATAAGGAAAGTTATTGCATTAATCACTGAACAGGTTGCTTCATGAAACTTCTAAGAAAAGTGGGTCTCTATAAAGATGAACCCACTTGTAGAATGTGCAAACAGAACAAGGAATCTGCCTCACATATCCTGTTTCAGTGTCCAATCCTGGAAAGAAAAGACTTGTTCTCTCCATAAACAGGGAAGATCTGGGAAAGGATGCCTACATTAGAACCAAAATAATGGAACTTGCACAAGGAATGTTTTTGGGAAAATAATGAAAGTATCCTTCACAATGGGGCAGCACAATAAGCCTTACAGGCTGACATGCTGGAGGATGCTAAAACTCAATTAGTCCTCGTGATATCTATCTACTTGTATATAAATGAAATTATTATGTTCGTTAAAACTCACTCTAAATATTTTTAGATAAGCTTAATTATAATATTAGAAATAAGAATAATTTAAGTGTAATTGGTAAAACTACATTGTTTGCAAAAGATGTCACCCATACTAGAACAGATTTGTTAAATAGGCCACCTATAGAAATGAAACAAATGAATAATATTGTTTAAAAAAAAACTATTACCATATTTTGTTAGACTTTTTACACTGAAACTTTTTTATATCCTGTATATGTTTCAAATGCATTTGCATTCATCCATAGCTACTTTTTTCAATTGTTTCACTATCTCTGTCTTCCTATTGCAGTTGTCTCATTAACATCCTGATTAGGTCATCCTCATGTGGGATTTAAAAACTCATCACACGCTGATTGTTTTTAAGGATAAAACTCTCTCAAATCGTTAGTCCTGTATGGTTTCTTTCTATTTTTTTAATAATTTTGTTTCTGTATCTATTTTAATGGGTTCTAGGCCAAAAGTGTGCAGCTACTGCTGATTTTTCTGTTTCCTTGTATCTGATGCTTCTGAAATGTTCTTTTGTCCTAATACACTGGCAAAAAATAAAAAATATATTCTAAATAATAATAATAATAATAATAATAATAATAATAATAATAATAATAATAATTTAACAACATCCCAAAAGGCTGTAATAAATCTGACTTTAAATTATTTATTTGAAACCATTGATTTGGAAAACCAAGTACTTAAACCCATTATAAAACCATAAAATGTGTAACAATAAAGGTAACAGTTTTATTATTATTATTATTATTATTATTATTATTATTATTATTAAAATACTAACTATTATGAAGCAAATTTCTTTAGGTAAATTTCACATTTTTAAATCTTTGTATTCTGGCAGTTCAAATAACTATCCAGCTGGCACTGTTTTACATCAGCCAGCAACTCACTTTGCCTTTAAATTTAGCCTTACTCCCTGCTCTGGGCACATTTACCTGGCAGCAGCATGTTGAGTCTGTTTTTAGGGATACCATCTGGTTGTGAGTGAACCTTTTGATTTCCAAATTGTTTATTTTCTCCTTGGATTAAAATTGCATAACCTTTTTTGGTTCACTTATTTACTATTTATGGGAGCCTTGTCCTTTCTTTTCTTACTGTTGATTTTAAATATTGTAGCTATTAAGTTGTTTGGGCTAGTTATAATTTATCTAAGGACTGTTATTAGAGTGTTGATATGTATAGTAAATGGCAACTCTCGTCTCCCTTTCAAAATTCAAAGGAATGTACTACTGGGAGTTGGAGAGATGATCTCTCATATCTGGCAACTATAGGACAAAGCCAGCACCAATAACTAGAAAATATTTTTATAGGTTATGTAAAGATATACTGCAGAACATTTTTTTCCTCGCAGAAATTGAGCATTTTTCTTGTGGATTTTTAAAAATTAAATTTTTAAATAACAACTTTATTTTCAGTATGACAAATTATTATTACGAAATCACTGAAATATCACTAATTTTGTTCCACTTACTTGGAAATGTTTCAAAGGTGTTTGCCTCCATCTTCAGCTTGGTCCCACTGGCCGTTCCCAGTGTGGTATTGAGATGTTGCTCTGTGATTTTAATGAACTTATTGATGAGGTGGCTGTAGTTTGGGTGATCAAAGTTACCAAAAATCTTTGTTTTTGTTTATAAATATATTTTCCCATACTGTTAATTCTATGGGTTGTTGAAGAGCTTTTAGTAGTTTTGGTTCCTTTTGGAATTCGGTTTGTGTGTGTGTGTGTGTGTGCGCGCCAAAAATGGTCTGCCACTGCTAATTTTTCTGTGTGTTTATATTTTACATTTCTCATGTGTTGCTTAAAATGTATGGTAATATTTCTTTTTGTTTTGCCTGTGTATTTCATGTCACAGTCTTTGGAACCCTTTGGAACCGATTTCATAAATGCCTGATTACTTTCCTGGTGGAATTTTGTCTTTTGTGTGTTGGTGTTCAAGTGGTTTTAAACTAAATTTATTTACTGGGGCCAAAATGATGTTTGCCCCTTTAAAAATCTTCTGATATTTTTGATGTGCCCATATGGGTGGAATGTGAATTTTTGGCAGACCATTTTTAGCAAAAAAAGAGAGAGAGAGAGAGAGAGAGAGGGAGAGAGAGAGAAGAAGAATTTCAAAACGAACCAAAACTACTAAAAGCTCTTCAAAAACGCATAGAATTAGCAGTATGGGAAAATATATTTATAAACAAAAACAAAGATTTTTTGTTTAACTTTGATCTCCCAAAATTACAGTCACCTCATCAATAAGTTTGTTAAAACCACAGAGCGACATCTCAATACCCCACTGGGAAGCGGCCAGTGGGACCAAGCTGAAGATGGAGGCAAATGCCTTTGAAACATGTCCAAGTAAGTGGAATAAAATTAGTGAAATATGAGTGATTTCGTAATAATAATAATTTGTCATATTATCTATGTTCACTGTGAAAATCCCCGATACTAAAAACTATTTATTTTCAGTACTTAATATCGGATGCTCATCTGTTAGTACTTAATAAAAAACAAACTAAAATTGCCAAACCTGATGACAATGTTAATTAGCGGCCATATGACATCAAGATCTGGGTAGTTTAAATCGCAACCAATTACAACATGTAGACGAAATTGTAGCATGTAATGATCCTTCCATTAACTGTCCTACTAACCTCTTTCCCAATTTATCAAACAGCTCTAACTTCTGTTTAACCATAATAAATTTTACCTCTTCAGAATTCAATGTGCAGCATTATCATGCTTACTATTGCAATACTAGGAATGTGATACCAACCCATGTTGTGTTACCACCTTGGTACTGTGAAGCCATGGCATATCCATATACTACATTTATGACACTGTAAGAAAAATTTCGCTTTTTTCCCATTCTTTCTTTTCATATTGAAAAATATTGTTGTTTAGGGTATTGCCAATTATCTGGGTGCCAAATATGAGGGTTTTTACCAAACATGTATCAGAGTCCTAATGACAATAAGGAGATTGTCTTGTTTTTTACATTGGATTAACTATATTGTTGCCTATGATTGACATATAATACAATGTTATTTAATTATTATGTCACCTAAACCTTACTATGTTGCACTTCCTTGGTTTTGGGGGTTCCCTTGGAGCTGTGGATATATTCCCATATCCACCTCTATTTATTCTTGGTTTAATTTAATTTAGTACAGTTTGAACAGATTTAGAGAGATACACACCAAAAGATATTACCATATTTCACTCATGTTTGAAAAAAAATCCACATTCATCATTTTTGCAGCAAACTCTTTATATTTTGAGTATTAAAAATTTAAGGTGTCTTTAAAACTAATTTTATTTAAAGTTAGAGTGTGAATAAAAAATAAGACCTGTTGGAATTGTTGGTTTTGTTGCTGCTGTTGGGAGGCATGTGTTGGTGGAGGGCCCTGTGCACCTGCACCAGCTCGTCCATATGGGGGTGCTGGCTGTGGCTGACCCTGACCTTGTTGCCCCATGGGACCTCCCAGTGTTGTCATTGTAACATTTGGAGCCTAAAATAAAAACATATAATAACTTAGCCTATTTCCTATCATACTATCTCTGGAACAGCTCTAACAGCCTAATTTATAACATAGTAAACAGATTATAAAAATTCACATAAGTATTCTGTTGAGATTCACTATATTTTCTGTTGTCAAGCACAATACAATTATTCCAACCACTTCTATGGTCTAGTGGTAGCATTTCAACTACTAATCTGGAGGTCCTGGGCTTGAATCCCAGTCAGATCAATAGGTCTGGGTAAGTTTGTTTGTTTGTTTTTTTCCTTCCCATAAGAAATGATTGCTTTAAGGCGTCAAGGACTCCGAGCTCATTTGTTCCATAATTAATTAATTTAATTTCATTCATTCCTAAGGTCTTACATTATACAGACATTATGAGAAGACCAATGCAGTTGAAGTGAAAATAAATAATTTATGAAAAAAAATTCAGAAAGCAATTCACACACTGCTATTTAGAAAATTACAAATTCGACTTGATGCACAACATTTTACAAGAATCTTTATGATTATCCACTTTTGAGAAAACAAAGTATTGTTTTTTATAATTTTTTAACTTAAGGAAAAAAGTGTATCATATATCTAAAGGCTTTTATTAACATTAAGGTGGACAATTTGAAAGAACTTAAGGTGCAAAATATTATAAAACTATTTTATTAAATTATAAAGATATTTAATCATTTCACTTTTATATTTTCTGCAATTACTCTTCAAAATGTGGCAGAATTTATTTTTTATATATCGTCTACTTTTGTTAAATAAATACATTCATTATTAAGATCATTGATGATTAGCTTCACTGTACAAGTTCTAATTAACATTTCTAGTTACATTCATTATTATTAATAAGCATGAATTGTTTCTCTATTCTTACTCTATTCTTCTCTATTCTATTCTTTCTCTATGTTTCTGAAAAATTAGCCTCTCTGTTGATTTTCAGGCATTTATCTTACTAGGACTAAATGATATGACAAAAGAAATAAGAACTGATGCATCATACAGGAATTGTTGCATTTCATGATGAGTTTTCTCTAATAAAAGATCAGAAGAGATACACCAAGGAGTAGTGAAGATGATGTTGCTAACAACTATCAGAGCAAAAGAAAACCATGGGCATTATGTAAAGAAAATGCATATAAGAATGGAGAAGAATAAGGTTAAAAGAACATAAAACAAATAGGAATTTAATGAAATTGCAGTTACATACAGCAAATAGTGCTCACAAAGAAAAATTAAAATAATGTAAAAAATTGTAACATGAAAAACTATCACTCCAAGTAAAAGTTGTTCAAAACACATTATACAGCCAAGATTTCTCCCACCAATTAGAATAATAGAGTAGGCAATATAAATGAGGAATTAGCCACACTGGGTTTGTACCACAGGTGAATTAAAAGCATTGTGGAATGGAATGAGCACTGTATACTCTTTCACATATAACTACATCTATATTAGGTGCAAAATATAGATATTTCCTTAAAAATGTCATTGCCAGCCTCCCTTTAGCTAATGCAGCCCTTTTCTGTCTTTCCCACTGACCTAAGCTACTAAACCTTAATCCCAAATATGTGAACTCTCTAACAGCGTCGATGCTATTTCCTCTGATGCGCCACTTTTCTTCATTACTAAGTTTATTTCTTTTCTTAGAAACTATAATTTTTGCCTTATCCCAATTCACTTTCAGATCCCACTCCTCACAATATCTAATTTTGAAATTGCATTCTTCAATCCAATCACTGAGAAGGATGCTACCATTAAATCATCTGCATATAATAAATCCAGGAATCTCTTGGTTATTTATTTCCAGCATATGCTTATTAACTTTCTGTAACCCTACCAACACATCATTAATGAACACATTAAACAATATAGGATCCCTTTCTCAATCCTTGATCCTGAGCAACTTGCTTTGACACCTTACCCTCCTCGCATCTAACATAAAATATATTAGTTAAATATGGTGGACTTTTGTAACAGTGATGTTTAATACTAAGAATTTAAAATATTAGTGATGTAATTGTTACAAATTCGACTCAATCATTTTAAATTATCAATAAAATATGTTGTCAACATAGAACGCTTGAAATAATCTAATCCTCTCTTTACTCATTCCTTTGCTCCATAGTTTATACCATAATGCATCCGTTTACCCTATCATTAGTTTTCTCTAGGTTAATAAACACTGCATACAATCTACCTTGTTTCTTTGACAGATATTTATCAATTATGTTTTAATTATTAATGCATTATCAGTTGTTCTTCTGCCTCTCCTGAAACCACTCTGAAATGAACATATTAATTCATATCTCTCAGTCCACTCATTAATTTCATCCATTAATATTCCAGTGAAAATCTTACCAAGATTTGGCAAAAGTGAAATTCCCTTATAATTGCCTGAGTTCTTCATCGTACATTTGCCCTTATAAATTAGGTGAATGGCAGCAGTTTGCCAGGTTTTAGGTGTATTTCTTTTGCTTTTTATTACATTAAGCAGTTTAACTAGGCACAGAACCTCTCCCTATTCTCAGACCAGATTCCAATTTCGCTTTCCTCTAAGTTTAAATTTAAACAACTGCTTAAAGTGACCTATCCACTCTTCAGGTTTAATGGCAAATTCAGCACCTCTAGATCTCGACTATATCTTAATATTCAATACTTCATTAACCCTACTTGACCTAATTTTCGTATCAGTTTCAACGGCCTTTCTTCTCCCCTACTCCTTTTTCTTCCTTTCCAACAGTGGCCTATAGGCCATTCTCATCCCTGTCATTTTTTTCCTAACCTTCTCTCTATTCTTCTCCCTCCATTGAATAACACACTAACTGTTTTACTAATCTTTTAACATCACTACACTCTTTATCAAACCAATCATCAATCCTCACTTTATTAACCACTATTCTCTTGACCACTGACTATGTAAAATGTTGCATTTTATCACTATCAGTAATGGCGACAAATTCCCATTAGGCACATTTTGCAGGATACATGTAAAATACATAAACAGAATTAGTTAAAAGTCCCATACCATCTATATAGTTTTTCAAGCATGTGGCTCATTGACATGAAACTCAGTGTAATGGAAACTCAAAGCTGATACTAATGTTTTTTTTTCCTTCTGATTTAATTGGAAATAATGGTATATCTCCACTTTTAAAATATTTTTACATTTTTTGGAATAATGCTCATTTAGAGTTTTTCAAATATATCCAGACTAGATACTTCTGTACAAATTAAGAGTTGCTACACTAAGAACAAATACATGTGATGAAGAAGAAGAAGAAGAAGAAGAAGAAGAAGAAGAAGAAGAAGAAGAAGAAGGAGGAGGAGGAGGAGGAGGAGGAGGAGGAGGAGGAGGAGGAGGAGGAAGAGAGGGAGGGAGAGAGAGAGAAAAATAACAAAACTTGCTAACTAGGCAATGATTACTGTTGAAACTGTCCTAATCCATGATAAATCTGGGAACTAATACTAAAATAAAATTAAATCACCTTTAACTTAATATCAAAAGAGTCTAAATTCTATGTTCAAACTTGTAGCCCTCAGCTGCAGGACAATCTGCCAGTTAATTATAAAAACCATTTAACGAATGACTTAACCAGATTTCAGAAAAGTATTATACCACTTCCATAATTCAATACTGCTGCAGATCTTCAAAGTTGTTAGATTTTATTGACTTCAAACAGCCCCACAAAAGTAAGTTCAAAAGCAACAAATTTGGGGATTTTGCGAACTTACTATATGTATCCTCTCCTTACCAATCCATCTTTGTGGGAAAAATGTTACTGCTATAAATAATTTATTTGGCATAGTAGCAGTATTTTATTTATTTCTCATGCATCATAAACACAAATAAAACAAACAATTTTAAACATAACAATTAGAAACACTGCCTTCAGCAATTCCAGAAGGCACTGACTCAAATAAAAATTTATTTTAATTTGATTGGATCAGCCCCCCAGTCCCCGGTTCATCAGCAGCTACCTACTGGTATATCCAGGGGACCGGGCTCTGATCCAACCAAAAACATAACACAACATTAAAAATAGTTTATACATCCAATACAATATTAAATTATATTTCATACAACACTAAACCTTCCTTCTTTTTTAATTAAACTCATCAGCCAAATTTCTATCCTTGAGTGCTGCTTATTCCTCAGGACCTTATACACACTAACATAATTTATTAGAATTTAACTCTCTTGTTGTAGTTGAGTCGTTTTTTCTCCCTAAATATTAAAGTTTCAATAGAAAAGAAATATCTCTTGTTCCCTAATTCTGAGAAGATAAAGCAAAGAGTATCCTGTGAAAATAACCTCAGTTATGTTAAGTCAAAGTTACGTGATATATGTCATACTAAACACTCTTATTGCTTCACTTACTTATGTGATATTTGGAACCAGTTTTACAGATAGATCAGCTGTGGCATATCATTTTTGGACTAAAAACCATGAGATTATGAAGAAGGTGGATTTATGAAGAGAGACTCAGGGACATATAGAACTCGATACTTGGAAAAAATTTACATTCATAAATACTGAGATCGATTAGTGAACTTTGATATTCCAAAGGTAGAAAACACCAATTTTAAGTACATTTAAACACCACCAGGGCGGCGCTTCATCTCTACAGAGCTGTTGGATTCTCCAATCAGTCATACCCTTGGCCGAAGATGAAGACAAAGGTCTTCGAAACCGGTTCCAAATATCACACAAGTGAAGCAATAAGAGTGTTTATATCACACAAGTGAAGCAATAAGAGTGTTTAGTATAACATATATCATATGATTTTATTCATATGACTTGCCTTCATTGTGTTAGTTCCATATATTTTTTAAAATAATTTTCTTTTTTTAAAAGGTATGTTTTAATTATGTCAAATTTGTTTGGGCAAAAGGTGATGCTCTGTGTTTGGTGGAATTTTGAAGGTGGAACCATTTCGAGCTATCCCAAATAGTTTTGGAGTTGATGCTAAGTTGTATTGTGAGCAGCTACACAGGGCTTGTGAAGTTCATGAAGTTTTAAGATAGGGTTTAATAAATATAAAATGCGATATACTACAAGACAATATTCCTGCCCATTGATCCAGATTGACTCTACAAAAAAATATAGGAATTATAAGGAATAGAATCACTGCCTCACCCAGCATACAGTGCAGATATGCGCTGTAAGTAGTATGACTTCCTTTGGAAGGGAAGTAAAGCTGTGGGTTCCGTGCCATACATTTACGGCACGAAAAAGAACCCCAAGCCTGAAAGAAGAGGCCTCTGAGCAAAATTTGTTAGCCATTTCATGCCCTGAATTGAATGGGATGCTGATGCCCTGAGCTGTTAAAGAGCGTCCATAAATAAATCAAATCAAAAAAAAAAAAAAAAAATCCCAAGTGTGGCTTCCTTTGGAAGGGAAGTAAAGTGGTGAGTCCCATGCCATACATATACGGCATGAAAAAGAACCTTAAACCTGAAAGAAGAGGCCTCTGAGCAAAATTTGTCAGCTGTTTCATGTCCTGAATTGAATGGGACGCTGATGATATGAGCTGTTAAAGAGCGTCCGTAAATAAATCAAATTAAAAAAAAAAAAAAAACAATAACATTTCTTTGAGGTAGGCAGTTAGATAATTTTGAAGATGTCAAAAGAACGGATTCAGAATTTTCGGCCTCTAAATCCAAAGGTTGATATTACAACAAATCATTGTTCCATTACATTTCTTTGAGGAATGCTGTTATATAATCTTGAAGACATCTAAAACACAGGTTAAGAGATTTTTGTCTCTAAATTCAAGGAATGGTATTTCCAACAAATTTGAATGCTAGCAGCGAGATGGATGAAAGTCATTGAAAATGATGGTCTATATTTCGAATAATTTCTTGTTATATTATGTTATGCTACTGACTGTAGGGAAAAACTCTCTGATCAACCTAGTATATGTATTTTGTAAATAAATAATGCATATAATGATTAACTGCATTGCTAGCAACCAAGAATATTAATAATAGGAGTGCATGCTGACAGAATTGATGAAGCTCTTCAATCTGATGGGTGTATTTAGTGTGAAACATTGAATATAAAGTAGGTACTGTTAATACTTATATACTACATTAATGTGTTCAGTTGTTTACACTAACTCCACTTATTTGTAAATAACTGAACACATTAATGTAGTATATATTACCACTCCATTGTCTACAGCTTCGTAAGTACAATTTTTACTTAATAATACTGTTAATACTATTGTAAAAGATCAGCATCACAAGGTATGTCCTGCTGTTGGAATATTATAAGAAAGAGAACAAGGAACGTTTTGCCTACTGTCACCATGAATGAAGCTGAGCACATTACCATATGCCTGAAACAAAAAGATATTTAATGCAATGAAACTAAGGAAAGCTACTTTTTCTGCAAACAAGATTATGACTGCTTTTCTTTTGGTATTTTCTAATTATATTTCCTCATGGAATAATGGACAATGAATGTGAGCACTACTCAAGTTTCCCCAATGGCCCAATGATAATAGTCATCTATATGAAATGGGACAGAATTCAGTGTACTTCCTAGAGCACAATGCTTGGCCACATTCCACTACATGCATGATGCGGAGAACATGGAAATGTTCTCATTCTATCATATAGATCTTGCATACTGAATTTTTAATTTTTAGACCTTTGAAAGAATTTTGGGTGAGACAAAGTTCACCAGCAGTGCAGAGGTATGCAACATGTTCAAAAGTAGTAGCACCTACAGTCAAAATAAATTCTTACAAGAAATCAAGGAGTAACTAGACCTATATCATTAATGCATTTTGAAGGACAACTACATTGAAAAATGAGATGGACAATATTGATTACATCATTGAGATCATTGTATGAATGAGTCGAACTACACACTCTTATTGCTCCACTTACTTGTGTATATGTAGAACCAGTTTCTTGAACACTTTGTCCACATCATGAGCTAACCATCAAATGCTGCATAATTTGTTATGCTGTGGGAATGTGTATTCTGCTCATTTGGAGGTATGATGAACTTAAAGTTTATGTTTTCATCCCCGGAAGTTCATTAAACTGTCTGTATTTGTATTTGTCATATTATACACAAGTAAGTGGAGCAATAAGAGTGTGTAGTTCGACTCAGTCTTATAAAGATTTCAATTATATGATTAATTTCACTGTACAAGTTTCAATTAACATTTCTAGTTAATATTGATTACTTTCATTTTTTCATATAGGTGAAATATCATAAAATAACCAAACTGATTTGATTGCATCTTTGAAGAGTGATGACTTCTACTGGTGGAAAGACAAATCCTTCATCTAGCAGTGCTATAAGTGCTATTTTCAGTGTTGTTTTTAAGTTGGGTGTTAGAACCCAATATGTGGGATCAAGTTTATGATACCCAGTATGGATCCAAAGTTAACAGCAATGTGCAGCAATTATGTTTTGTGTTCTACTAGACAAGAACCCTGTGTAGACTTTGGAAATGGTGCAGCAAGCTTATAAGGAGCATGCACTCGGAAAAACACGAGTCTTTAAGTGGCATAAACCATTTAAGAGGGGTCATGAAAATCTTAAAGATTCTCTGTGTCATAGAATACCCATAAATGCAAAACTTAAGTCAATTTGAACACAATTGATGTTATTGTGCAAGAATGTCATTGCAGAGTTTGCCGTTGCCATCACCCCCATCATTATCATGTATTGAAGGGACCACTGAAGCCAAAAATTACCAAAAGGTGACCAAATCTTGCCAGGACAGGATGAATCTTACCCAGAACAATGAACCACTCATCAAGCCCACAACTGAAGAAATCATCAAAGAAATGGGCACCTTATTCTTTGGACCTTGCACTTTGCAACTTTCACCTCTTCCTGGAAGTGGTAAAGGAGTTTTACTGTTGCCATTTTGAAAATGATTAGGAAAAGAACAGTGTTATCATGGGTATTCTGAACCAACTATCAGAAAAGGTATTCCACAAGCATTTTCAAAAATGGAACATTTTTTGGAATAGCTATGTTTCATTGGAAGGAGAATGTTTTGAAAGAAATTTTATTGAAATAAAGTCATTATGTTTTAGTTATAAAATTAGTTTGTGACTTCATGATATATCCTGATAATTCATTTAATCTAAATTTTAATGTCCCTTATAACCTGAATTCCTAAATAAATGCAACAGTAAGCAAACATCCATAAATATTGTTAGGATAAATACAGTCCCATGTCAAGTATCTACATAATTCAGACCAACTATAGTTTGTATGATTTATTTTTTGGATAACTAAACCTAGAAATAACAGTGCAAAAAATTTAAAGAGTTTTGTAAGGTAATATTATCATTAAAGTACACATTTTCTTTTTCTCCGCCCTACTTTGAAGTCAAATGGGCAGAAATTGTAAAATATATTTTGATTTCATTTGATATTAAAAATAGGGGATTTTCCTAGGGCATATGCACTTACTAGAGAAGATTCACTCTCCTATTTCTTCATGGTTTAAATTTTGTATCAACACATTATAATTGGCTAAATTGAAGGCTCATGCCTTGTAGTGTATATATAGAATGCTCTACAAAGAATGAGCATTTAGTGGAGAACAAAAAACAACACGACATTTCAAAAAGTTTATCACATTGAAAAAGTTGTTTACATTTATGGAAGTCATATGATGGACAAAGAATAATAGCTCATGAAAATGCAGTCACTTAAATGCAACAAACAGTTCCCAGAAATGAGAGCTTGATGCACATCCTAGCTATAAAAGAGGGAGAGAGGTGCTAATGGATTGACCAGGCTTAGTGAAGTCAGATGGTTTACAGTAACAAGGAACTAACTAGGAATTTATAAAAAGGATTTATAGTACTTAGGTTTAAATGAAGTCTTGCAGCATGTTAAGCGCACTGAAATATTTGATGTTTAAAAAAATTGGCATTCAGATAATTGCTGTTTTCAACTATCTCCCTTCCTTGGATCTGAGAGCATATAAACTTTAATACATTACTAAGTAAATTACCTGAATATGATCTCTACAGACTACATATTACCTAAGTATGGTCACATACCTGAAGATAAGGCGGGCGAGCCCCCTGCTGGGCCATAGCTCTTTGCTGCTGTGCTGCCATGGCACTCTGTGGACCCATGTAGTCTGCAGGACCACCTGCCCCTCGTGGCTGTTGTGGAGGCATAGGGCCTCCTGTTCCCATCATGCCTGGTGGTGGTTGCTGTTGTGGTACAAAACCTCCACCTTGCTGCCCAGGAAATCCTCCCATCATTGCCTGCCCACCCTGCCCCATTAACTGCTGCTGTGGTACCATCTGGGGTCCTGGCTGTGCTCCATATGCTCCATAGTTTTGGTTCATCCCTGAGTATGAATAGAAGCAGTAAATATAGGAGTTTCAAGAAAATGTTCTATATTAATAAAATCAAAGAGATTGCTCGTTTATATCATATTATGTATTTCGTATTTCATATTTCATGTTTCTGTAATCCTATAAAGCTTTAATGCTTTTGAATTTAACTGAGTTGAACTACACACTCTTATGGGCTCCACTTACTTGTTTAAATTTAGTGCATGTTTCCCTAATAATTGTCTGCATCATAGTTAACCATTGACTGCTGGATAATTTTTTATGCTTGGAAGATATATATTCTGCTCTGGTAAAGATGTGATGAGCTGAAAATTTGTGTTTTCTTCCCCAGAAATGTCAAGTTCATAATCTGTGTCTGTATTTATAAATGTAGATTTTTTCTCCATGTTGCTATCTCTATAGGTACTTGTACTGATATTAATAATTTTACTTTATTCACTATGTTGTGGTTTTCTGTCCACAAATGAGATGCTACTGCTGATTTCTCCATTTGTTTGTATTTTATGTTCCTGAAGTATTCTTTTAAATGTGTACCTATGTTTCTCTTTGTTTTTCCAATATACACTTTTTTCATTGTTCACAACTTATTTGGTAAATACCTGCTTTTTTCTCTGGTGGCATACTGTCACTAATATTGTCATTAAGGAGAGTTTTAACATTAAATCTGTTTATAGGTGCCAATCTAATATTAAAATATTTTGAAAATTTTGCATAACCCATGGATATGTGAATTTTGTAAAAATGATCTTTTTTTTTTCTTGTTGAAAGTGTTATGGTTTCTTTAATAAGTTTCTCGCTTTTGAATTTCTGTACTTTTTTTGTGAACTAGTTCTTTGCTAAATCCATTTTTAATCGCTGTTCTTCCTTGCATTCTTCCTTGTTAATATACACATGCTCTTTATATCCCAGGTCATCAGCGTACCAATAAATTTTGCTCCGGAGCCTCTTCTTTCAGGCTTGAGATTCTTTTCTGTGCCATAAAACTATGGGACATGGGACTCACGGTTTTACTTCCCTTCCAAAGGAAGCCATACTTAGGATTTTTACCCTGAAAAAATTCATCTTGGGTTTAGGAGGCAAGTATGGTTACCACTAGACCACCAGGACTGACTCTGGACAGAAAACCAGGACATAGTAAATAGAGCAAAATTGTTCAAATCAGTAAAAGGACAAGAACCTACAGAGTTAGCAAGATAGGAGAAAATCTACATTTATAAATACAGAGACAGATTAATGAACTTTAACACTTCAGGGGAAGAAAACATAAACTTTAAGTTTATCACACCTCCACAAGAGTAGAATATACATCCCCAAAGCTTAATGAATTATCCGGCAGTCTGCGGTTAGCTGATGCGGATGATTGTTTGCGAAACATATACTAAATTTAAACAAGTAAGTGGAACCAATAAGAGTGTGTAGTTCGACTCAATCATACAATGATCTTAATCAAATGCATGTTCAATGTGCAGTTTTAGTTTATGTTTGCTGGTGTACAGAACATAGCATTTCCCTAATTATCTCCCATACAGAAAAATCACAAAATGTCAAGTCACACGAGCATGCAGGTCAATTGATAGTCCCTTGAAGTTTAATCTACTCTGTAATCTGTTAGTCAAAAAGTTGCAAACTTCCAATTCAATATGGGGATGAGCTCCATCTTGTTGCCAAATTAACGAATGTGAAAATTTTCCAGCTGAGGCAATACACAGTCCTAGAACATCTCTAAGTACCAATTTCTTCAAAAAAGTAAGAGCTTATTAGTCTTGTCCTCAACATTCCTCCACAGACACATATAGCTGATACATTAAGCTCTTCTTCCATTCTAAATTGAGAATTGATGTTAGACCAATAAACACAATTATGATCATTAATATGTCCAGTCAGCTTAAAAGTTGCTTTGTCTGTCCATAAGGCTGACTGCTAAAACATGATCTGCTGTACTACATTTTGTACCCTAAAACAATAATACTGCTGCATTATGGATTAAAAATGTCTCACAGAACTTAAGATGTGAGTCATAATCATCTTCATGCAGTGCATGAAGTGACTTCAAATGATATGGTTTGAAGAGGATGTCATTGAAAATTCTCTGAAGGTTAATTCAGGATATGTCCAATTGTGTAGATGCCCTTATAGATTTATGAAAACTTCCTATAAATGCCAGACAACCAATTGTGTTTAAAACTTAAATGTAAATTGGAACTTGCACAGTGAAGCCAATCATATTAATGGATATCATTGTATGATTCAGTTGAACTACACACTCTTAAAGCTTCACTTACTTTTCATAAATGTATGGAACCGGTTTCGAGAACATTTTGTTCCCATCTTCAGCCATGCTAAAGTTCAACTGTCGGATCATTCGTTGAGCTGTGGGAATGTATATTCTGCTCTGGTGGCAGTGTGATAAACTTGTAGTTTATGTTTTCATGCCCGAAAATGTCGAATTTCATTATGCTGTCTTTGTATTTGTAGATGTAGACTTATTTTTAAAAAATTCACATATCATCCATGGGCCACAAAAAAATTTCAGAATATTCTTAAAGATTTTAATATCAGGTTGGCACCGATCAATAGATTTAATGTTCAAAATTTGCTGATAGATAATGTTAATGACAGTATTCCACAAGAAGAAAAATCAGGTATTTACAAAATAAACTGTGCAGAATGTGAAAAAATCTACATAGGGAAAACAAAGAGAAACATTGGCACACGGTTAAAGGAACATTTCAGGAACATAAAGTACAAGCAAATAGAGAAATCAGCAGTAGCATATCACTTTTGGACACAAAATCACGACATAATAAATAAAACAAAATTATTAAAATCAGTACAAGGACCTACGGAATTAGCAACCTGGGAGAAAATCTACATCTACAAATACAAAGACAGCATAATGAACTTCGACATTGTCGGGCATGAAAACATAAACTACAAGTTTATCACACCGCCACCAGAGCAGAATATACATTCCCACAGCTCAACGAATGATCCGACAGTTGAACTTTAGCATGGCTGAAGATGGGAACAAAATGTTCTCGAAACCGGTTCCATACATTTATGAAAAGTAAGTGAAGCTTTAAGAGTGTGTAGTTCAACTGAATCATACAATGATATCCATTAACCAATTGTGTGTTATTTTCAGTGCAGGTAGTATGTGGCTGTCCAGACCTCAGAGCCTCTTTAATGTTTCCTTTTCTTTAAATTTTGATGTTCCATTTCTGCAAATGTTGCCCAGATGATAATGGTGCATCAGGAAATATTTCATGAAAATCATTAACTCTGAATCTCTAACTCTCTAAACCTCTAACTCTGTTAGCCATTTGTTATGCTTTCACCATAATTAAAGCATGTAAACTTGCTGTTCACTGCTGAACATTGAAACTGAACACACAAAAATTAAAGCAAGATTCATTATGTGACAACATTTGAATTATGGCACCATCTGCAGAGGTTATGATTTATATATTTTTCATTTATACTATATGTTCTACAATTTTATTGAGCCTAATCTAGATTGTTTGTTAGTATCAGAAGTACTAACCTTGTTGCATGTTGGCATACATTGGAGCACCTTGTTGTTGTGAAAACATGCCCTGCTGTGGTGGAGGTTGCATCCCTGGTCCAGTATGTGAAGCTCGTAGCTGCTGCCTATAACAAGCATAAATAAGCTATCAACACAAAATTAAAACATTTGTGGTTGTGTGCTGAAATGTTACATTGAGTTTCATATACCTTTGAATACAATACATTAAAGTAATTAACAATTTATTATATTATTACAATTTCAATAAACTAACACTAAATAGAAATCTAATAGTAAATTGCATAAAAAGAGTATAGGAAGAAGAACAGAGTAGTTATTTCACTGAAATATTTATTATTTTAACTTAATTTTAAGATATATATTAATTTAATATTAAACAAAACATTGTTATACATTCCAGTGATCTGCACAAAGAAAATCTGACGTGAACTCTTTTAGGTCATTGTTTGTGTGAATGATACTTTTCTGCAGCCTAAGAAATTGTTTAGCTAGACAGAAAACTCTCTAACATCTACTTTAGCAACATATTTAAAATGTTTAATTGATATTTTGTCATCGATGAAATAGCCTATTAATATTCCTTATTACCACATACTTCTCTTAGATCCTTCCAAGCTATTGACAACCACACATACATCAATGAAAGATGATGATAATGATATCTAATTCTTTGTTAAAATGTTCATATTGTACTGTTATTCGACATAATCCTATTTTTTCAATGCACTCCTTCCCTCTCTCCATTCTTCCCCTATCTGCCATGGTCAAGTGATTTGCCAACTGGCATTTTATTTCTATTGGTTAGAATAGCCTTGAAATTCAATTAATTATACTTACGAACATCTTGCCACAAGAACATCAAGAGACTCAACTGCCACTTCTAACAACAGTTGGCCTACAGGCTGAGATGGGAGGGATCACTCCGGAAACATATATTCAGTTTTTATATAAGTGAATGGAGTTAGTGTGAACAAATTTTAGTACATTGGTTATGGTTATATAGCCTTGAAATGTTCTATAATGATTGGAACTAGTTACATAACTGTTTTGAGCTTCTCTGCCCTGTCTCTTTATGAGAGAACTGAGTTTGCTTTGGAATAGTGGGGTAAACAGATGTTTTGGTCTTCAATTTAACATTTTTTAAGCTTAAAACCTTCTCCTTCAGCAGAGATTTAGTGACCCTTAAAGCTTTCACTGTTAGTTTTATAATTTAGTAAGTAAACTTAAAATGCAAACTACCATGTTAAATTTATTATAATTCAAAGGCGCATTAAAAATCTTTAATTATTGAGATCATTGTATGATTGAGTCGAACTAATTGCCTAAACTGGTGAGTTTATAAAATATTTGTGCCCTGTTAATTATTTATTAATGGCTGATTGAAATATATAATTTAAGGATGGCATTAAAACTCTCTCAACTGCCTAAATGGGAGAGTTTTATCAAATATTTGTGCCAAGTTAACCATTTATCAAGGATTTAATGAATGTATATTAACTGTGGCATTGTTATCAAAGTTTTATTATTGATTGAATGCTATATTGTATTATGCTATCACACAGATTCCTAATTTCAATTACAAACTTCATTTAACACATAAATTATACTTTGTTATACTGGAGAATAAAATGAATTACATTTATAAATCATATATTGGAAAGTTAAATCCTGAGATTTACCCTTTCAACATAATTCCAAATTCAAAATCTTTTTTGGGCTTAAAGGGATGGCACTAAATTTATATAACTCATTTCCAGAACCATGATAATGTACAGAAATTTACTGGGAATCTAGCAACAAAATTTGCTCTTGAAACCAAGATAGTTTTTTAAAATATTAAAGTACAATATTCTGAGAAAAAATGCTTTTTAAAAACTAATGATAAAAAGTCTAGATGGGAAATTTCTAATTTGCAATTAGGTCCTTTTGTGAGTTAGTATGGTAATCAGTTTTACTTTCATGCAATAATAAATATACACTTCTACAGTGAGTTATAAAATCATTTTTACCTCATCTTATATCCATGACAATTTGACTTTTACTCAAGTTACATGTTTAATCCCAAATTTGGAAATGCAATTTGGGGAAACCTCTGTGTGCTTTGGATTTTTTTCTAAAATTTCACACTATATTTGCCCATATAGTGCTATTTAAAATAAGGTTTAAAACAATTCACTCCTAATTTCTTTCATTCTTATTTTTTCTCTCTCTCTATTTGTTAAGCAGATGCTATAGTGATCTTCATTTTCAGGAACAAAATCATAAAGCAATTTAATTTCACTTGCATAACCCAAATAATGCAAATAAGGCAAAGGCCAAAAGAAATTACTGGTACCTGATAAATTGCTGTCGCTGCATACCCTGTGGAAATCCAGGAGGCTGTGCTCCCATAAACTGGTTTCCTGGCATTCTCATTCGCAGCATCTGTGATAAAGCCTGCTTTGACTGGTTGATTGGTCTTTCATACCTTGGAGGGCCTACTGGAAAAATAAACATATAAGTAAATAACTGGTGCACAAAATGTCATACTGCCTCCAAGGTCTAGTGACCGCATTTGTGATTACTAATTTGAAGGTCCTGGATTCAATTTTGGATCATGTCAAACTGTCTGGGTAAGCTTTTTTTTTCACATTCCATTAATACAAACCCTACAGCATTTACATCCTGTCTATAGATGTTGCAATGTCAGTCATAAATTCTAGTTCAATTGCACTTCAGCAAAATTTTCATTGTACTCAAATAGTGAATTATTTAATATAAAACTTGATCAGAATCAACACAGTAAAACGTATGTAATTTCTTTATATAAACCTATTTTAAACCAGTTAAAACTTCTTTCCCATGGGAAAGTTTAAAATTCTAAAAGGGTTAAAATGGTTAAAATAATCAACACTTAAGTGTTTCACTCTTTAAGCTATTGAAATTCAGTACATGTTTATGATCTGTCGATCACATTGTCAACTGATAATGAGTCATGCTGGAGTTGGAAGGCAGGTAACTATAAGGGGGCTCTGGTGGTCTATGAAAGAACTTATCCAGAATGCTATCTGCTTCCAGAATTTCAAAGTTCATAATTCTGTGCTCATTTTCCTTAATAAAAATGTTCTCCCATATGCTCAGCTCTCAGTAAGTTAATATCTTTTGTCAATTTTATGGTGCTCATTCCAAAAATGTGCCGCTATAGTTGATTTTTCTATCTGTTTGAGTCTAATGTTTCTCATATGTTCCTTCATTCTGATACCAATATTACCCTTAGTTTTTCCTATGCATACCTTTTCACAGTCCTTATAATTTATCTGATATATTCCTGACTCTTCCTCTTTGGATCTGCCATCTACCTTGTTTAGTTAGTTTCAACAATTTCCCAACACTAAATCTATTTTGAGGAACCACTATAATATTGTACTGATTAAATTTTTTTTGAAATTTATTATTCAATTGTGAATTGTAAGTGAACTTTTTGTAGATCTTATCTTTAGATAAAGCACTCATTGTGGTAATTTGTTTAGTTTTCTTTTGTTTCTGAAATCTCACAATATTCTGATCTATCATCTGTTTTTTAAACCATTAGAAATAACTGGTGTCTATTATGTACTGGTATTCCTTCTTATATTCAATACTGTAGCACATTAATTAATCTGTATATCATACTGTTGAAGGTTGCTTCTTTATGCATTCTTGGGGTTGAAACCATTGCCTTAATATAATTATCTGTATGTGTGTATGTGTATCCTTTCTGTAGATGCCAAATTCTAGTCTGTCCTTATTTTTAATTATCTTTAAATCCAAAAATGGTAAAACATTATCTATTTCCATTTCCAGCGTAAATTTTGATAGATTCTTGTAAATTCAACAGTTTAAATGCATCTTCTACATGTCTTTTTTGAACGATTGCAAATACATTATCCATGTATCTATACCAGATCTTAAAAATATACAGAAAGGCTCTTGTAATGTGTGATTCAAATGCACTCATGAATAGATGGGCTAGAAAAAGTGAAAGAGGACTCCCATGACTAATCCTGATCTTTACTTAAAAACTTCACCTTCATAAGTGAAATAAGCTTGATTCAAGCATGATTCTATAAGATTAATGTATTCATCAATGTGTTTCTCTGTTAGATTGGAAGATATTAGCCATATTTTCAAAAGACTTAAGACTTTGTTTTGCGGTATACTAGGGAGCAGATCTTTGGCATCAAAAGAAACTAAAGTGTCTTTGGGAGATAGTTGATAATCTTTAAATATCTTAATGAGTTTCACTGAATTTTTCAAACTTAGGCTTTCAAATCTAGGAAATATATTAAACTGTGAAGTTAACCAATTAGCTAAATTGTAGCAAGGAGTATTAATATTATTAATTATAGGTCTCATGTTACTCCCTGGTTTGTATATCTTGGGTAAACTGAAAATTCTAGCTAAGGAAGGATTATGTGCTTTTATTTTGTACTGATCAATTTTTGAAAATAATGTGCTTCTTTCTAATGTTTCTTTTATTGCTTTTTGGCAGTTAACGGATTGGTATTTATTTTGATGAAGTTATCACTGTTCAAAAGATCTTGCATTCTTAAATTATAATCCTCTTTGTCCAAGATCATTATTCTATTACCTTTGTCAGCTTTTGTATATACTATATACACATACAGATAATTATATTAAAGTAATGGTTTCAATCCAAGAATGCATAAAGAAGCAGCCTTCACCAGTATGATATACAGATTAATTAATGTGCTACAGTATTGAATATAAGAAGGAATACCAGTACATAACAGACACCAGTCATTTCTAATGGTTTAAAAAACAGATGATAGATCAGAATATTGTGAGATTTCAGAAACAAAAGAAAACTAAACAAATTACCACATTGAGTGCTTTATCTAAAGATAAGATCTACAAAAAGTTCACTTACAATCCACAATTGAATAATAAATTTCAAAAAAAATTTAATCAGTACAATATTATAGTGGTTCCTCAAAATAGATTTAGTGTTGGGAAATTGTTGAAATTAACTAAACAAGGTAGATGGCAGACCCAAAGAGGAAGAGTCAAGGATATATCAGATAAATTGTAAGGACTGTGAAAAGGTATGCATAGGAAAAACTAAGGGAAATATTGGTATCAGAATGAAGGAACATATGAGAAACATTAGACTCAAACAGATAGAAAAATCAGCTATACGGCACATTTTTGGAATGAGTATCATGAAATTGACAAAGATATTAACTTACTGAGAGCTGAGCATATGGGAGAACATTTTTATTAAGGAAAATGAACACAGAATTATGAACTTCGAAATTCCGGAAGCAGATAGCATTCTGGATAAGTTCTTTCATAGACCACCAGAGCCCCCTTATAGTTACCTGCCTCTCCAACTCCAGCATGACTCATTATCAGTTGACAATGTGATCAACAGATCATAAACATGTACTGAATTTCAACAGTTTAAAGAGTGAAACACTTAAGAGTGTTGAATATTTTAACCCTTTTAAAATTTTAAACTTTCCCATGGGAAAGAAGTTTTAACTGGTTTAAAATAGTTTTATATAAAGAAATAGAATTTTTTTCTTTACACACATGCCTATTCTCATTACCATTATTATCACTTTTGCTACTACTGCATCACACAGTTAGGTCAATTGATTTTTTGAATTATTAAAAAGATATTAAAAATTGCACTAGTATTTGAAATTACTAAAGCTCCTACATTTGTTGAGAAATCTAAGAGCATGATTAATGCTAATACTTTACTTCTATGGAACAAAACAATGAAATATTACTTGTACCAATTTAAGTATGACAAATGTAAACTTTGTATGAACTAATCACAAGCTTAGGAGAGTGTGTAATGTATAAATTAATTTCTTTAATATTATAAGAATAGGAGGAGGAAGAGAGGAGGTTTATTTCTAGACTGCCAGAGGTGCAGCTTCCTTCATTGATGAGTGGTCAGTGGTTCAGTTTGATGGGAATACTGACCACTGAAATAAAGAAGTTTAGAAAAAGTCACATATGTCATTGAGTGGCTAGGGCCAGAATGCATAGTCGGTCCTGGTGGTGTAGTGATTACCTTACTTGCCTCCTAAACCCAAGATCCCGGGTTTGAACCCGGTCAGGACCGATGGATTTTTCAGGGCATAAAAATCCTAAGTATGGCTTTCTTCGGAAGGGAAGTAAAGCCGTGGGTCCCATGTTGTACATTTACGGCATGAAAAAGAACCTCAAGCCTGAAAGAGAGGCCTCTGAGCAAAATTTGTCGGCTGTTTCACGTCCCAAGTTGAATGGGATGCTGATGACCCGAGATGTTGAAGAGCGTCCATAAATAAATCAATCCAATGCAGAATGCATAGACTTTTTATTTCTTTTGTATTTTGCTTAATGCTCAATAATTAAACAAAAATATGACAAACTGAAAGAAAACTTTGTTGGACAACAACCTCTGCTAATAACTACAAGTTACAACTTGATATATTTGTAAAGTATCATACTTTGGGAAAGAGGGCCTAGGAGATTATTTTAACAGAAATTACCAGGTGTTAACAACATTTCAAAACTCGGTTAATACAGTTCATTAAACAGAAGTGTTAAGAGATAAGAAATGATGATGACATGCAATGCTTACAGAAGAAGCTTTATATAACAAAGGATACTACCTGGAGAAGTTCTGTAAAATTTTCTTCATTCTTTTCCAGCAGATGAGAATTTTGTTCAGTTGTTAAAACCCTACAAGATTACTGCAATCCAAGAACTTAACCCAAGAATAGATTTCTGTGAATGAATTTCGACTCAAGTGCATGATAAATTGATTCTAACTTAATTCTATTTTTCTGCAAAGCTGGTTCTAATTATATAGGTATGTTAATTCCATGGTACTGGAGTTAATTCTACTTCTGGAGTTTGGAGAAACTAATTTACTCCAGGAGGAGCAAAATGACCAAAAAATATAAATATAGTATATAGTTAACTATGACAGAACAGTAGGCCCAATTCTTTTTTAGGAAATAATTAACATTTGCTGAATTAACATAATTTTGTTCCAATAAGACACTTCAACAGCAGATATACTTAAGTTACTTTGCAGCCAATTCATGAAGTGCTTGTTCGATCCCCTGATCTAACCTTCTGTATTTAACATCTTTGTGGAGCATTAAAAGGTAAAAGTGTGCAGTACAAACCCACAAGCTGAGATGAGCTTAAAAATAACTTCTATCAAGAAATTATTATAAACATATGACAAATTTAACAATGTAAATATAAATTTTGAATGTCTAATTTTTTTAAAGGTGCATTTTATAAGTTCTTGATGTAATTACTTGTGCATATTTTATCTAAAATTATTTGTGTGTAGCTCTGCATATTATTTTGCAAATTATTGCAAAGATGTAACTGTATTTCATTTAAGAACTTTCGAAAAATAAGACATTTTTAAAAAATTCTGTTGGAACTCACACAGTGAAGCTTGTTAAATGTAAATTATATCTAATCTGTCGTCTAACACACTCTTATGCTTCACTTACTTTTAAGTATGGTGGGACCGGTTTCGAAGATACATCCTCTCCATCTTCAACCAACTTGACCGTCACTGTATGTTTTGTATTTAATTTTCTTACTAAAAACTTTAAATCAAGTGCACAGAAGATAAATCTATTGTTATTATTGCAGTCAATCAAATTTATAGGAAAGCAATAGTGATGTTTCAAGATAAATTTAATTACAATTTTTAAAATTGAAATCAAGTTTTCTTAAAACTGTAATATATTCAACTGTTTGTCTATGCATACTAACCAGCAGGCAACTGCTGTGAGGGATAATAACCCTGCTGTGGTTGTGGTTGAGGCTGTTGCTGCTGCTGCTGCTGTTGCTGCTGCTGCTGCTGTTGTTGCTGCTGCTGTTGCTGACTGTAGCCACCCCACTGTGCCTGGGCAGGGAACATGCCCCCCTGGTTTGGATAGGCCATATGCTGCACTGGGGGCTGTGGCTGTTGTTGTTGCTGCATGGGATTAGAGTCAAAAAAATTACATCATTAATACCTCCATACAGAAATTGTGTGTTAGAGTTGCATTACTAGCTTTATACTTAATGTACAGAACTGACTCTCTTGGTAAATTATTTGCATTCACTGATTTTGCAAACTTATTGGATTAAGCTTCCAATTAAAGAATAAATAAATGATGGTATACAACAAAAAGATTTTTCAGTAATAACATTTTTTCCCAAAATATGAAAAATGTGTAAGAAAAAATTATGAAAACCTATTGGATACATAAAGAAAGAATCATAGCATCATTAGTTTTTGATGGAACTTTTCATAAAAAAAAAAAAAAAAAAAAAAAAAAAAGAGTACTGAGTCAACAATAAACACTACAGAAAAGAAATGATGATATTAGGGAGATTAAGATTGTCACATACAGCGGGTAGAATATATGATAGATCCAATCAAGATTTCTATGAAGAGTATAAAAATTCTGGGAGTAGGAAAAAAAAGTGAGGGTTAGTAATAAAGAAAAAATCTCAATTATTCTATGCTGTGATTTTAATATGATTTAAATTATGAAGCATAGGAAAACCAACCAGTTTTTGCAGCTTATTCACATGAAAAAGAAAAACTTCTGTCTAGAATTAAATAAATAATACCTAACAAAGTTTTCATCATCATTAATACATTTTATGTTTATATAATTTTCAAAATGCTTTATTTCTTAATATTCTGGATAATGTTCTCAGTAAATATTATAGTTTTTCCTAAGAAGAGAATTTAAGAAAGATTTGCATGCTTCAATTGTACACTAAAAACCTCCTAATCTTGTTTATTTACTTTCCAAATATAAATGAAAAATTTTCCAAAACTCCTTCACATTATAACTACATAAATATAATTATATGCTTGGTTTTCCTGTTTGCATATTTTACGGATGGATGGATGGATGGATGGAGGAGCTGGATGGATTAATAACATTATTACAATGTGAAAAGCTTTTTTTCTTATGGCTATATATTTCATTTGGTAATAAATATAAAAATTGTACAACAGTATCCTTTAAATACACCTCTTATTTTCTACAAGGGTAAATCCTATAAGTAATTTACAAATGGCTATAGAACCTACACAAATAAGAGTAATGATTTGAATAATACTTTTATTTCCCAACATAATCTCCCTGTACATTGTGGCATTTGTCCCATCATTTCACAAGCCCCTGAAATCCAGCAGTATAAAATTCTTTGAGCTGCTGTCACCACCAGATGGTGACTTCTCTTTCTACAACTTCAATATTGGGAAAATATTCACCTGAGAAGAAGATGTTTACGAGGGCTGAACAAATGGAAGTCACTTGCAGCAAGGTCAGGCCTATACAGAGGATGCTTGAGAACTTCCCACTTGAAATTTCACAGCATCTCATTTTTCTTTTTGACATATGTCAACACACATTGTCATGAAGAACAATATGCCTTTGGTGAGGAACCCTGGTTGTTATAGTTATCCTTCTGTTTGCTTGGATTAAGTCTTCAACCCATTGCAAATTCCCCTGTGGCAATTTCTGTTGGTTGGCCAACAAGATGTTCATCTTTGATACATGTTCTGGCCTTCAGAGAACTTCTGCACCCAATTGAAAACAGTTTCACATGACAGACACTCCTCACCATAGTATTTCATTATGAATATTCTTTGATTCCATACCTTTTGCCCACAAAAATTGCACATGGACCACTGCTTGAGGGTTGTACACTCACTCAGATGTGCTGTCATCTTGTAGCTGCTGTTTTGCTATTGTAAACATCGATTGTTTTGTGTCAGATGTCACCAATTGCTACAGACTAATGCTGCCATCTAGTGCCAATAGCTCAAGGTACCTCATTCAAACAAATAGTACCCTACATCAATTTGTAGCTTACTTAATGACTTACCCTTGTACAATTTTCAATCTCTCTGTCAGCATTCAAATTTGACAGTAATAGCGAATGCATTGGAAGGCAAAAAACCCTTTGATAGTAATATTTTTCAGTCACAAATGTATCAGACTACTGCCTGCAGGAATATTGTCATGGATCAAATTGTAACAAAGTGTGCAATGCCTGAACTATAAACTAATTGAGATAATCCATTCACATCAATTCTTAACAGTTTTATTCCTTGGTTAGGCTTGCTCAGTGTTATATTGCAGGAGCACCTGCTTTTGACTAATCAAAGCTGGATAACATTTCAAAGCTTTGCATTCTTAGTCCAAATGTTCTAAACACAGTTTGCTAACAATGGAACAACCAACTAGATATTAGAAAAGTCCACTAAATGGCCTTGCCAAAATGCTGGTAGAAGTTCTTCGTAATAATTACTTACCATCTTCCTTGTTGAGACTATGGAGAAAGATAAACTTTTTATCTCTGTTTACAATTATCCTCTAGAATTGATATCCTAGGAGTTTAAGAGGCCTTTTGTGAACACTGAACTCATAGCTCAGCCTACTGTAAAGTTAACTCATTATTTAGATCCATGTATCTGCTTGAGATTCCAAATTGGTGTAGGTATAACATACGTATCGTTCAAAGCATCAAGGACTCCATAAATTTGCATTTACTGATATGTAGCTTCCTTTAATATGTGAGAAGACCCTTATCATCTACAACTGTAAATCATTTTGTGTTTAATGTTTAATCAACCAACAGTTCTGTAACCGAACCATATATTTATTTTCAAAGACTCAAATTTCTTATGCCAATTACTTTAATTTTTCTTCCAAAAGAAACCAAGCAGTAATTTAATCAAGACAGAATATAAAAATTAATTGAATATTAAACAAATATTTGTGATGTGGTCTTTTTAAGGATGTAATGTGCATTTAAAAAGCTTAATAGTAACTAACAATTTAGATGTCATTTACACCACTGAAGAAATTTAAAAAAAATCCTTCAGGTGAACTCTTCTTGTGGAAATGAGCACGATACAAATGCAAGCTCTTTTTTATTGTGCATAATTTCAGGCCAAATCTTGATCTTCAGTTCTTAAACACTCACATACTGTGTAGAAACACCTTCTATTTGAAGCTGTCAAATCCAGTGAATGTAAAAACAGAAGCCATGGAATGTTACCAAATAAGAGGATGCACCTAAAGACTATCCTGCACAAATATGCTCTATGAGCAGTTGCCCCATCTTGCAACCATTTGCATCATTCAACATCCACTATTAAAATTTTCCATTGGGGCCTGAAGAAAAAGATACGTCGTCGTCATCATCATCATCATTAAAGTTTATGATAAATGTATGAGTACTACATAATTGTTTCTCTTAGACTCTACTACATTAATTTTTCACTGATCAGTATAAAAATTCTGCTTGTTAACAAAAACTAACAAATGAAATCTGCCTAAACCTAGTCACTCCTCAGAAGTTCATACTTGCCTTCTAAACCCAAGATTGCGGGTTCAAACCCAGCCAGGGTCGATGGATTTTTTCGGGGCATAAAAATCCATAAAAGTATGGCTTCCTTTGGAAGGGAAGTAAAAGCCGTGGGTCCCGTGTCATACATTTACGGCAATGATTTGAAATCAATGGAATTTCTGCATGACTCAGGAGTGACTTATGAACCATTCCATTTGTCCTGATCTGACTCTCTGTGATGTTTCCGTTTCCAACTGTTTAGGAAAAACTGAGGGCCCATCAGCTTGGGAATCAGGAAGAAGCTGTTGTAACCTACAAATAGGAGGCTGGTGCTATTTCTAAAGAAGCATTCCATGGCTACTTTCATGATTGGTTCCAGAGAATGCAACTTTATGTAAAGAGAGTTAGGGTGACTACTTTGAAAATATATATGCAGAGTTAATGAGCTTTGTCTTTCTACTTAGTAGAATTCAGAAAATTAAATAGTTACCCTCATAAAGGCAGAATCCTACGTCACAAATACAAAATTTTTTTTTTATTTCTCCCTGAAAGCTGTTATTTTAAAATAGCATAGCCAATTCTTAACTGCAATTCTTACTCTTTCAATATCTTCTGTGGTTCTGATCTCTTACTCGAGTGAGGTTTATCTTAAGTTGTTTCATCTCATGTCAATGAGTTATTTATTTATTGTTTGGCATGAAGTAGCTGGTATTCTGCCAGGATTGTCTTCAAATTCTCTGAACCACACCAATTTACTCAAAATATTCTACTCTACATGCTAACTGGAAGCAAATACTACTCAAAATATTGACAACAGTAAAAATAAATAATTTATGTATGTGCTGTATATAATGTCTTACTCTAGCTTTTTATAATAGAAACGTTGACATTCTGTTGCTATGTAATTGTTTTTGTCAACTCCAAGCAAATGCAGAGTAGTTACCTTCAGAATGGATTTCCATTGCTTTTTTTAAACATCTGTAACAAGCCAGCAGTTGTTTTTGTCTAAAACAACCTTATAAGTGTTCATTCCTGTCTGTGTTTGTTTAATGTAGCCCACATTAGAGACATGCTCCACTTTAAAAAAAATATCTTTATGCCTGTGCATATTTAGACAAATTAACAAAGTTTAATGATAAATGTTTTCTTCTATTTGCAAACCATACAACAAAACAATGAAGAACAAATATATGAACTGATTTCAACTCCTGCTGACAATTAAAACTCACTGACTTTCAGGAACATCAACAAAACTCCTGTAAAAGCTGAAGTTCAGAAAATCATAAACTCATGCAGAAACATGCAATGAATTGTATTTTTTAAATATAACACAGAAAAACTTACACTTTGTCACAGAATAAAGATTGATAGTTTCACACACATTAGAATAAGGATATAAACTATATATTAGAAAAAAATTAATATACTTACACAAATGCCTTGATTTAATTTTATTAAAAAAATTTAAATTATTAGTCAGTTATAGCACACATACAAAATTTGAGTTTTCATATTTACATTTATTTCCCCTGTTTGTTATGAATATTTCTAGAGGGCTTAATAAATTTATTTGACTTTAGATGTTTCCCCTATGATTAGCTACAAGAGCCATTCAAGTTGTAAGATTTCAAGTTTCTTTTCTTGGAAACTGGAAGATAGAAATATGGAGGTAAAAAAGACATACTTTGGAATAAGTGCATAACATTTTTAATACTATGGCACCAGCTGTTGTTGAAAGTATTTCAGAAACTGAAAATGGAAGTTCGTATATTACAGAATGGGCATAGTGGCTTTTTAACATTTCAGCCCATTAGCATCCAATTCCATTCAGGGCATGAAACAGTCATTAACTTTTGCTGAGAGGCCTCTTCTTTCAGGTTTGAGGTTGTTTTACATGTTGTAAATTTACAACATGTGACCCACAGCTCTACTTTCCTTCCAAAGGAAGTCATACTTAGAGTTTTTATGCCCCAAAAAATCCATTGACCATGGCCAGGATTGCACCAGCTATCTTGGGTCTACGAGGCAAGTATGGTTACCACTAGACTAAAAGGGCCCTGTTCCACAAAAGTATAGTCCAATACATTATAAGTGTAGACCTGTAATTTGTATATAAATATTGTACTTACGAATTTGTTGACAATGGAGTGGCAATATAACCTCAATTTGGGTATTCATTTTTTACACTAAACTCCATTCTCCCGAAATGCATCTTACTTTTGTGTAAGTGAATGGAGTTTAGTGTAAAAAATGAATACCCAAGTTGAGGTTGTAATTTGTAGTTAATAGTAAAATTCTGTTCCACAAAAGTTTCTGCAATGCCTGTACTTTACAACTCCATTCCTACTAATGTACAAGTGATTTTTTTGTTGTTTTATTTCACAGAAGTATTAGTATTAGTCAGGCACTGGTAATTTATAAAAATTTCTCTACAAGTGTCAGAATATTGGTAACTTCACATACTGACACAAAATTTATTATCTTTCTAATAATTTTGGGAGTTAGTTGATCTAAATGTACTAAGTATTAGCGAAAGTGATGATAATGATGAGCAGGAATATGTATAAAGAAAGAATAAATAAGTATTTGTGTACAGTAATAAAATTAGCTTAATGCAATTAAAGTACTGCTTATGACTTACATTGGCATTTCCTGTTTCAAATGCATATTAGACCAGTATCTTAGTTTATGAATTTCTAAGGTTCTTGCTACATGCCATGAAAATAATTTTCTTTCATTCTTCACTCTCTTTCCACACAATTTTCCTGATTTTTTGCTTATAATGAGAACACGATTATTAAGCAATATAAACACATATATTCAAGGTATGGCGATGCATGGCAGACAGCTGTTCCTCCATCTTGCTCTTATATGATGTCACTTGTAACTTTTTACTAATACTTCACCAGTGTTGCACTTCTTTCATGGAACGGAAAGTTACAAGAGAATACTTTACAAGGACTTGTATTAATACACGCATATGTATTAGACCATAGTTTGTGGAATAGGGTCAGGACCAGGCGCAATATAAACCTTTTATACATTCATGTAGGATGACTATTGTTAAAGTTTTCCAGTGGTTTAGCGAAACAAATGAGGCATAACTACAATGAAAAATGTGTGTACTTGATTCAGCAATTGAAAGGTAGACAAACAAAGAGCATGTATGTGAATGAGCTTAGAAGATTCAGCTACAAACCAGCTGGTTTAACAGCAAGAAGTGATTTAAGGGCTGCAGATCAATTATGAAAAAATCATCTCACCCAAGATCTTGTATGCCAGTCTGCTTGAAGACCTAAGAAGAAAGTTCCTTCCAGTTAAATAGCACAAATGCTGATCAAAAAACACAAAGTTGCATGCATGGCAATATATCACATGTATTTGCTTAAGCTTTCATAGCCTAGGTTGATCCTGGGCTTGTTGGCCATGGTCTATTGGGTGAAACCATCTCACCTGACGTTTGACATGCTGCTCCATTAAGCATCATCAGAGGAATGTCCCTCTCTGATCCATCGCGAGCATCTGGGGCTCTCCCACATCCATCTTGGGAGCCCACCAGATTAGATAACCAGTAGAACAAGATCATTGCACAACCATGTTCCTCCACAGAGATTTAACAGAATGCAACCAATTAATGAAGACATTCCACCAACTGGGAGGGAGTTATAGTCTATTAGATGGACATTGGAGAGCCACAAATGCTCTCACTGGATCAATGAGGGACAATCTTCTGATGGTGCCTGACAAAGCAGCAGGTGAAATGTCAGGTCTGTCTGTTCAATGGTTTAATAGATCAACATATCTGGGATCAATATTTTACTGAATATATCACATGATGTTGACATGAATGATGCTTTCTAGTTAATCATTTATACAAATGATAAGAATTGTATATTTTTTAATCCTGAAACTAAGCAATATTCAGTGCAATAGAAGTACAAAGGCTCAATGCCACCAAAATGTTTTAAATTAAAGCCAGTGCCAGAAAATAAAATAATGGCATCTAAGTTTAGGGTAGCTGTTAATACCATTACTTACTGTAACTCTAATATTTTGAAAACAAAATTTCTTCCAATGCTGCAGCAAAAACAACCAAGAAAAATGACATCCCTACTCTTCTATTATGAAAATGTTTCTGTTAACTGAAACCTTCATTAGAGTTATCTATAATTATTATGAACTGCTTCCTTATGCTCCCCACTTACCAGACCTTGAATCTAGTGACATTTTCTCAATTCTGGAATGCTCTCCATGGTCATTTGTTTTGCAGTTGTTCTGCCTTAGCAGACTCAAAGAAGATAGATTTAACAATGGCCATACAATCATCAAGGGCATTAAGTCATTTAGACAAGTGACCCCCCAATTGCAAGTAAAACAGATATTGTCTAATATTTTCTTCACTCTCTTTTGAAATGTGCTCCCTCTTCTTTAAACATCACTATATAGTGTTTCTAAAATGTCTGATGAGTACTGGTTACATAGGGTCATAAGTGTTTTGTGAACAATCTATGTGTTCTATACTTGCATACCTAATATACTTGGGAGTATATCAGGTATGCTTTTATGTGCTGATTGGTGGTGATGAATTTGTGAACATATACATCCAAAAAGTACTCACTTTTGAAACCAGAAGACACCACCTTACTTTAACTGCCACATTAAGAACACAATATGATTTATCCCTGCTATGCTACTGAGCCTCAACCTAATTAGCTAAGTGTTCAGAGGGGTCAACAAAGATACACATTAAGCAACATGCCCATGTGCTTCTGTTTCTGAAGTGACTGGTGTGGAAAATGTAGTCAGCATAATAGATTGCCTTGTGAGGTGAAATTTTACTAAAACTCTGTATAAAAAGGGGGGGGGGATTAATTCAGTAATTTTTTTGTTTAAATTGTTGTGTGAAACAACAACAATAAAATACATGAATAAATGCAGTAGTTTTTAACAATAAATCAAGTTAAATGTTTACAAAATAAAACTTTGTGCCACAAAGATAGACTTTTGCTTTTCAGGCCAGAAGCATCTTAAAACCTCAATGAAAAATTCTATGACAACTGATGGCTGAATGCACTAGTAATGTCAATTCAGATCATTCACACCATTCCCAACTTCAATAAGCTGGTGATTGAGGAATTCGTTCCTATAAAAGACAAGAAGATTGAGCTACTCTACAAGAAATTATAGATAACATTCTTATACCAAGTTCAATTCTGTGGTATGGTGCAAGGATTCTATAACCTATGTACATAAACATGATTTTGAGAAAAGAGCATTTAAAGTTAAAAGAATTACATGACCTCTTATGGAAAGATGTACACTTTCTCCATTTGTGCAAATCTGTATCAATTGCAGGAATTATGGTTTGTAACTATGAATTGAAAGATTAGAGATAAAACAAATAGATGGCTCTTTTATCTTAAAAACTTACAATTTGTAATTTATGAGGTTCATGTGCTCCACAGAGTTAATTATAAAATCTCATGTGTCCCGCTTATGTTAGAGACCACAAGTTGCCATTGGTAATCATGGCACTGCTGTGAATAATATGAACAACTATTATGGGCATGTGCTGGAAAGTGATGAAGTTTCAGCAGTGTAAATATTTTTTCACAAATTATTTAGGTGACCTTACAACTTGAATGAATTTTGTATTACTCTTACATTTAAATCTACACTAGTACATATGATAATATACCTGTACTTGCTGGGGTAAACCAGGCATTACAGGCTGCCCATTTGCAGGGCCACCTGGTGCCCCTCCCTTTGTTCTTCTTCTTCTTTGGGCTTTCACCCTTTTGTTAGCTCCTGGTCCACGTGGTGACTGATCCGAAGAATTAGGGGTATCTGCTTTCCCATCGTCCTTCAACTGGTTGCAGTACACACATGAACACTTCACTTCAGGGTTAGATTAGGTTCACCCTCTTGGGAAAGCATTGCATATATCAGGTGTCACACATTTACTGCCAAACAAAATGAAGCAAGCAACTGCAAGATGTCCATAAATTTGCAGTAAATAACTGCTGTTTTCTCTAGTGATAGGAGATGTTAGCTGTTCATAAATCAATATTAACCTGCACAGTCTTCCAATGCCATGAAAAGTAGGCAATAGAGAGCAGCCCCATACCTAAAGGTAACATAGCCTGACACACAATACTCATGGTAAACAAAATGCAAAAACTACCGGAGCAATAAGATTTGTTTTTGGAAAATGTGATGTGCACTTATAGCTTAAAAATATAAGTGATTTTTAAAAGTATTTTTATATTTGGAATTGGAATAAGATTGGAATGTTCAGGTTTGAACCACATATCTTTCACAGATCTTTAGCTTATCATGCCAATGCCATAACCATTGAGCTACTGTGTCCTGTCTGGGCATGCATGCAAATTTCTTTCATTTAAGTGAATATAAACTAGCCAGCATTTGAGCATCTAAATAATAATTTAGAAATGACAGCATTCTGCCAAAGTAAAACTATTCATCAAATATAGTTAAGTTTCTATCTAATTTTACAAAATACCTTGATTTTTTTTCTCTCCATTCTTCAGAATAATCTAAGAGAATGAATCATTATTGTCAGTGCTGGGTTGCAAGGTTTGAGATATGCAAAGTTGCAATATATATTTACTTGGAAACCAAAAAATCTGGTGCTCGTTGATACAAACTTCCAGTCCTTGTTAGTAAATTTAAAAGGAAATGTAGATGAACCATGATCTGGTAGATCTTTCCTACACTCAACCCAATGCCATCAACTGTCATTTAAGCAACCAGCTAGATATTCAAAGATCAAATCCATTGAAAGTGTATGCTTTTACACTAAAAAAGTGCCTAATATATTCAAGTGCTTCATAAATTAAATATTATAAAGTTCATACAACAAAGTGTTTCAGTCTAACTGATGCCTTAATATAAATGTTATATCAAAGGTAGCAAGTCATCTCACACTAACTACCTTGGAATGTCAAATGTAAGATTAAGATTCATAAAGATCAAAGTTTGTGATCTTTTTATCAAGAGGGGTGGCTCAAGCAGTAACATTTGAGACTCACATTCAAGATGTCCTGGTTCAATTTACATTTTATCAGCCATTGGATTTTTTCATGGCTTCCCCTGGGCACAGGCAAATGCAGAGATGAATATTTGCATTCTACAAATTTTCTGTTCTCCCATTTCATATCATTCCATTCTGCTGGTTCTGTTACAAGACAAGGTGTGCTGGCATGATGTAATGGTAACTTGCACTTTGAATTTGCATCTGCTCAGTCATTGCCTGCCTGTAGATCTGGCCATCAGTGTCTCTCTCACATTATCTCTTTCTCCCACAGCTATCCCTAATGGGGGTGTAGGCACAAAGGGCCAACCATGAGCAAGGCTCAAGTACCAAAAAATCCTCCTCTGCCCAGATGATCGATCCATCCATCCATCCATCCATCCATCCATCCATCCATCCGGTCCTTTTATTTTCACAAAAGCCAAAATGTTGGGCATAAAATATTTTGACATGCTGCAACTGGAACAACAGTTTTGGCAGGATAGTATTATTGACACTGCTATCATCCAACAAAATGAATTACTGCCTCATTTTGCCACAAATGTTAGGATGCATATCAATCAAAGATTTCTAATAAGATAGATTATCATCATGTACACTAGATTAGATAGCTCAAGGTTTCTTTGGTTGGAGTTTAGAAGTAGTGTGTATAAAACCAAAATATAGCACATAAGAAAACATATTAAAGCAGTAGCTGCTGTGATTTCAGAGGATAGGCTTAAGAACATCTTTCACGCAAAAATTTCTAGAAGCATTCAAAGAATTAAAAATTATAATCCTGATATACCTGGTAACATAAAGTTAATTTTGTTTCTAATGAAATCAACGTTAAGTTTCTTGAGAACTATCACCCACTAGTTTACTACATCAAAATCTCACAAAAACAATAATGAGCCTTATATGTTCAGTTTACACAAAAAAAAAAAAAATAAATAAAAAAAACGGGTAAAAAGAATTAAATTTAAAATTAATTTCGTTTGGAACTAATACAACAGAAGACAAATTAATCCATAAGTTCATAAAATGCCCACAAGAGCTACACCAAGTCCATCCAACCAACAAACAAATCCAGCAGTCAACTCACATCTGATGATACAAGCTTAAGCTTGTGAAACATGTTCTGTAAAATTTAATGATAAGTGGAGTATAAAAGTATTAAATTGACTCACTAGCTAATTAAGAATAAAGGTAAACAGAAGTTTACAAAGATACCAAAATAAAGCATAATCAATCACATTATAAAATATGAATTCAATAAAATGTGTACTTTAAGTAATAAGGAACATAAAATCAATATTTAAGTGCAAAAGTGAAACATGTAAATTATGCAGATAAAGTGCTTAATATTTTTTAAATCCAATGTGCATCTACATGTATCTCTTCCTCAAATACCATGAGGTTTTTATACTTAATGGAGAAATATGGTGGCCTTTTGTTTGCATGTATCGAAACATTGCCCATCATGTGAAATGTCTGTATAAAAACTTATATATTACTTTGGGATGCTATTTGTCCATGAAGACAAAACCAATGTTTGTCAGGAGAAAGAGAGAAGGAAGGAAGAAGGAAGAGAGAGAGCAAGAGAGAGAGAGAGAGCGAGAAAGAAAGAAAGGAAGGATTAAATTGTTCCTTTACTAATACTACTAAAAATCAAATTATAAAAATCAAATCTGTTTGCATTAACATGCTGCTGTAATTGCAGCACTACCAAAATTCTCTATGGTTTTAATATATGATGTTCTGTAGCTTTTCTTGTTGAGCTCTTTGATATTCTTGTCACTTGTGACAAATGCCTGACATTTCTGGAGTATGTTCTAACTTCATGTCTAGGATCATGAGATCCTAATTTTTCATATGTGAGAGCACAACATCTTTTATTCCTTTTTTGTCATGGAAATAACACATGGTAAGCTTTCTCTATGAGTTTCTTTACCATTTTCTGAATTGAGATTGGTCTATCAGGAATCTTTGCTGAAAGTTTCTTTTTTCTGATACTTTGTTTTAATATACATATCATATGAATATCTTCCTGTACACTATATTTCACCACTAGCATTACTAAATACACATCACAAATGAGCTGCTGACCCCTTGACTATATGCAGCTACATGAGAAACCAAGCAATTGCAAGTCAGTTGCTGACTGTGTTTCAACTGCACATTTAACAATGCACATACCTGACTACAAACACATGATGGACCAGGAGAGGTCCATCCATAAAAATGTTTGAGAAGCATAAAAACTGTACTGTAAATAAATTTAAATCCCAAGCCTTTTTATTCTAAAAGGTGACTCATTTTCATTTTAACTTTTAGCTAGTTAAGAGAACTCTTTTACAGGGTTCTTTCTTTATACAGGGAAAAGAAAGTTACTAATTAGAGCTTTTTAAAATAATTTTAAAAAGTTAAGATGCTCTTTATTCATGAATTTTCAACATGAAGATCAAAGGGAGCCATGAATGAGTTATTCCAAAGTTAGGAGAGCATTCAAAGAAGTTTAATTTTAAACCCACTTCCTTCCTAATATGTCCCCATTGTTAAAAGTATGCCTGTCAGATTTTAAAAATAAAAAGTTTTAGTTTGTAAATTTCTTATTGTTAATGACTACCATTACATTAAAGGAAATTATTTATTTAAATTTGCACTATTAGTTATTCCTGTAACCTCATTCATTGCCAGAAGACTTTTGACACTCCCCTCTAATTCTATGATTGCTTGCTTTGACTCAGGAGTATAGTGATATACCCATGTTTCATCGTAGGTTACAATTTGATGCAGAAACATTTCTCCTTGATCACAGTATTGAACTAAAAGCCTCTTGACACACTACCATATGTATAGTTCATTTGATCCTTGATGAGAATTTGAGGAACCCACCTTGCTCAGAATTTTTGGTAATCCAACCTTCCAAAACATATCAACCTCAGCATTGTCAAACATTGGTCACACTTAATAAGGTTCTGAATGACTATGTTTGTTTCTATCATACTTGTCCAAAGCCGACACTGGTGACTTTCATTTTACAGTTCCTTGTCCTCCTGTGAAACTATTGTGTCATTCATGCGCTTGTGTCTTAGACAGTACCTTATCCACAAACTGTGCCCTTAACCTTTGCAAAATTTTGCCTAGTTTTATAACCTTCCATTCCAAAAACTTAATTAGAACATATTGCACAAATGATGAATGTACCTCTTGCTTAATCATGAAGCAACAAAATTAAATGGCTGTAATAGGTGAATCAGTTTACCTCCTGAAACCCCCATGCATAATGTCTCAAAGGTGAGAGTTGCTCTGTATTATTCACATGTGGTAAAAAAAATTCTGGTTTATATACACGCCTATCAATCATGAAATGTATTCATTTCAATTCAATGGTATAAGTGGATGTACACTAATAAAAAACTTCAAGTAGGATATCACATGAGGAAATTAGAAGACCTAGCAGAAATGAAAGCTTTAGTTAATTTAAAATCTCCATGCTGACCACTATTCTTTTTAATTAACTTAGTAAAATCAGAATTTGGTTTTATCATAGTCTTTGCGCTCAGGAGATGTAAATGGCAGTAAATGTGCTCCACCTGGACAATGATTCCTTATTCACCACAAGTTACTGATTAGTAAGGTTATTTCAAAACAAACAAAAACAATGCAGATTTTTCACCAAAGTTAATGTATTAAAAGCATGTTAGCCTGAATAAAATGCAATTGGAAAACTGCAAGCATGCAGGTCTCTATCTATAAACCTTTCATATAACTGGAATTTTGGAACTGCTTTGGATTTCTCTTGAGAGAAGCTACTAAGAATTTGCTTGGAGCTGTGATAGTAATTGGTACTGAAATAAGCCCAGTAAATGACCTCTGCAGTAATGTTAGAAAAGGACATCATATCTATCATCTGATCCAGCAGGTTATGTCCTACTGATACTACATATCTCTGCACTTTATTTCTAATAAACCTATGTTATAAAATAATTACATAAAAAATAAAAGAAAAGACATTAAGCTCCTTGTGTATTTAATGGGATATCAAACCCAGGTAAGCAGCAGTACCAAATAATAAAAACTACCAAAGGTTGCCAATAATAAATGTCTAAAAATGTTAACCAATCTCTTCCAATATGTTGAAGAAGATGCAAGAATTTACTTTTTTGTTCATAAGCACAGAAGTGAAGTGATAAAATAGATAAATACAGGGATATCTGTTCAGTATGTAACAGTCATATGGAACTTGCACTCTCAGAGTCAGCAATTACCACAATAAAATCCTCATTTGTAGAACGTCAACTGATTTTATAAAAAAACTATGTGTGTGTGTGTGTAAAACTATAACAACAATAACTAAAGAAGCAGTAAAAGAATAAAACTCTTATTAAATATTTACAGAATTAATGCTGTTAGACATCTCTTGGACTTTTGAGAATCTCATTTTCCATCCACAGATTTCATTTGTCATCTAGCTTATCTGGTTCTAACTTGCAATGCATTTAGTTTTGATAATAAATATTATCTACAAATTAAAGGCACTGCAATGGGCATCAAACTCTTTCAATCAAATGATATTATAAACACAAGTCAAATGGATTTTAGGGCATAAAAAGCATACTTAAATAAAAACCAAATAAATAAAAGTCAATCTGCTAATGTATACTATACCTTAGACAGCAATGGAGAATTGTTTACATTTTATCATTTGTGTACATTGTGTGTAATAAGTTTCTTATTTGTGCTGCAGTTTAGTTACATTTGAGCAGCTAACCATGACAGGATATTCATATCATGAGCATGTAGATATAATTTTTTTGTACAGTCATACACCAAGTACAACACTCTGAACTTATTGAAGATAAGAAAATAAAAAGTTGTTCATGGAGTATTGTCCATGCAGTGGCATGAGATGTACCAAATGCTATGGCCAATTTTCTTGTGCTGATACCTGAACCCTGTAGAATGAGTTCTTCCTAATCAGGCATGTGAACAACTCTTGGTCTTCCTCGATCTACATTGTGTGCTGCTATGAATCCCGTCACAGCAACTCAACAAAAAATTGCAGATATGTTTTATGATCCAACTGCCTTCAATCTGGAAATGCCATCTCATACAGCCATGTAGCCTCACATCCATTACCATTACAAATGATAAATGTAAACGAGTCTCTATGGCAACATGGCCGTCTAAGGTACAATGTACATAAGCAGATTGACTTGTATTGATAGCATCACTAGATTGTCTGAAAAAGTTAATTATTATTTTAACAATTTTAAGCTGTGTTATTCTAAACCAGGCATTTCCAGACATATTCAGGACTTTTTTTTTCTTGTTTGGTGCCCCCAAAGTTTGTCCCACTATTTCTGTTACACCCTGTGTATACGTATATACTTATGCCAATTAAAAGCAAATATTGAAATAATTACTTCTCAATTTCTAAGCATTTTTGCACTGGCTGATGATATGCAGCTTCAATTATTGCAGTAACATTCAGAAATGAATGCTATCTGCAGTAGATGTTTCTTAAGTGTGATTATAATTCTGTCCTCTAAGAGTTTTTCTTCAAACGTGTGTTTTCCATTATTTACATTACTATTGTAATATCTATGCATCTAGAAAAAATTGGGAATCCTAATATCTGGATAAACTTATTTTAAAAACAAACTCCATGTTCAGAACAACTACAGTGAAGCATCATGTGTTAGCCTAATCTAGAATTTTTTCAACAACTCACTGTTAACACACAAAATTAATCATGAAAATTCTTTGTGGAATAAAATACTTTGCGGAGCTTTCTTGTGATATCCACAAAGCACAGATGCACCATGAGTTTGAGGTTAATTTGAAAAGTTCTTGGAATGAAGCATAAAATAATGGCATAACTTTTTGAAATTATTCTTATTTTTCACACCCTTGACACTAATAATGCACTTTGTCCTTTATCCCATCATGAAAGTCAGATTCCTCTAGGTCTGCAAAATACATCTCAACTGATGACTTAAACTCTTCATCTGAAGAAAATTTCTTTCCACCATGGAATTTTCTCAGTTTAGGTGGAAGTCTGATGGATCCAAGTAAGCTAAATAAGGCTAATGTAACAGCAAATTGTATCTTGAGGACAAACATTATCTTAATGCAAGATGACTTTCTTCTTTCATAAACCCCTTTTTCTTGCATATTTCTTTTCAATAGGTCCATAAGATTAGTATAATATGCTCCAGTGATAGATGTTCTAGTGGGAAGATAATCAAATTAGCAGTACACCTGTGGCATCTTAGAAAACAGTATCATGATCTTCCCAGCCAATTTCACATACTTGGCCTTCTTTTTTAGACAATTGTTATGCTTCCATTTTTTAGTGCACCCATGTTTTATAATTGGTCACAAATCAACATATAAAGTTGGCGGGATCTCTCTGAAAAAGAACCAAACTTTGATGAGAGATTTGCACTATGATTAGCATTTGATCCTGAGCCAGCAGTTGCATCTTACCAATAAATTTTTCAATCACAATCTTCCATTAAAATATGAAATATATGTTCTGAAATGCTTAAAGCTTCATCAATTTTGGACACCTTTAATTGATGATCCTCCAGAATCACATTCTGTAACTTACCAATATTTCAGATGTCGTGACGGATATTGGTCGTTAGATGCATGGGTCATCTTCCAAGTTTTCTGGCTGCATTTAAACTCCATGGTACACTTTGAATCATTGAAAATAATGGTACAGAGTTCCCCAGAGTATTTGTCATATCTGCATAAATTTCTGTTGCATTCATACTCTTCTTTATCTCGTACTTAATAGCAGCATGATGTTCAATATTTGTCATTTTTCCCATATACATACAACAAACACCTATAGCTTCTTGACCAATTTTTGTATTACTGCACAAATGTCTATATATAAGATGATGGGGTTTTGGAACTGCTGCTGCAATCTGTGGGTCATTTCAAGAACTTTTCAAATAGTCCTGGTATCTACGCTTTTCATAAATACGATGTAGAGTCTACTAGTAAAATAAATCAATTTAACTGCACCTGAGAAATACTCAAAAATAATAAGCTCTTCTGAGTAGAATATTTAGAGCACTTTTTATGGTTTCACTTACATGAGATTTACTCGGGACCCAGCTTCTACAAATGATCCAACAGTAGTTTAACAGCTGATGGTGTGGACAAAAGTTCCACAAAATGTGCATTCTGAGTAAATCTCAGTAAGTGAAACCATAAAGAGTGTTCTAAATATCCTACTCAGAAGAGATTATTAATGGATGTTTTACTGTATTCAATTCCGAATTGAATTAATATTTCAACTGAAAAATAAGTTGAGTACAATTTTTCAGATAAAACTTTTCATGAAATTAAAATGTAAATTGGAACTTGCAAAGTGAAGCTAATCATAATTGATATCATTGTATGATTCAGTTTAATTACACACTCTTAATGCTTCACATACTTGTCATAATGTATGGAACCGGTTTTCAAGGTCATTTAGTTCTCCTCTTCAGCCAGGCTAAAGCTCAATGCAATGATATCACTTTTTATAAAAGTTTCCTGTTATATCTTTTCATTTCTGTAGAGTTTATCCTTTACACTTGCTGTTTTGCAGAATTTATTATGTCATATATCATGAAACAGTAAGCAAAATAGATAAACACAATGTTTATATAACATATACTAACACCCTTTCAGAGTTGAAAATTAGCATTTGTTGCAAAAAAACATTTCTTTCTCCAAGGAAATTACAGTATTTCATGCTTAACCTCATCATCAAATGCCAAAAATGCTTGAAAAATCACTATTGACAATTTTAACGCTTACTAAACTAGATGAAGTATGTACATTTATTTCATTTAACAGAAATAATGGAATCAGTTGACATTTCACAAATGAGATGTCTTTTATCACTAGCAACTGCTAACCTGTTATGAATGCATATGCAGTTCAGTAATGGTGTACCATACAGAACAACCTGTACATGTCACTGTATACTATTAGTAAACTAATATGATTTGTATTATTGTTATGTTCTACCTGCATTTAATGTAAATGTTAGAAGATAGTTTAGATAATTTTCAATATTGAAACTGTTAACTACAGTCAATCCAATTAAAAACCAAGTAAGCTTTGTGTTGAATAAGGAACCAATGATAATTTTTAAAACAATAAAATGTTCAAGTCCTCCCTCACAAAAAATAATGTACTTCTGCATTATACAGATGAAATAAATGAATAAATTATATAAATAAAGCAAATTCTGTTGCAAATATGCTTCCCCTTTCAGGCTTCCCAATTGAAGCTCTAAATTATCTGATATCAGTTAGGCAAAATAAAATACAATAAATAAATCATCTGAAGAATTTCTGTGAACATACAAAAATTAAAGATAAATAAAAAGGCACAAAACAATAAAAAATCACAGTCTCTTCATAAAATTAAAATGCTGAACTTCTAAAATAATGGGAATGAAACATGCTTCTAAACTAAATAAAAAAAATGCAACCAATAAATTTTCCCCCTTACCCAAGAAAATTTAAATGTTTCTTTGCTCTTATGCCATTATATTGTTTTTACCACATTAATGCTGGGCATGTGAGATGCTTAAATTCTCTTGTGAAATATTCTATATTTCTGTTATTAATGGAATCCTGTTTTCCTATGATAAAACATGTTGGAACTTACTGGTTTCTCTTGTGGAGGTTCCAGATCTTCAGGTGGTAGAGGAGGCATGTCTAAGAAGTAATTTGGTGACTTCAGCAATGAATGTGTATGATATTTTAATAGCCTGTGAGTATCTTCATACCATAGTGGCTTCCGTTCCAAACGGATGGCACCAAACCATGACCATGATAAAGGAGCTGGATTCTTGTGCCCTTCAAGCAGATCCCATGGACTTACCCTCTGCTTCTCAAACACTTGTAAGCCCTTTTAATTAGTTTCAAAAAGTAATTGATTAGTGAAGCTCATTAAAAACACACTGCAGCCTAGAAACAATAATTCTCTGTTCTATTACCACTAGTATAAAAAATAAAAGACTATATATGACAATGAAGTGCCTCTAAATAAGCTACGAGGTATGGCTAGAAAATAACCAAATTTCTGTTCTAAAAAAATTATTGAACAAATTATGCTTTTTATATGTTATCACCTTCAAAATACTCCCCTCCCTGATCCCAACACTGCTCCAAGCAAATCTTTCTCTGCTGGAAGTCTTCTTCTATTAGCTTCTTAAATAGTCTCATCACTTTTGCCTTCACTGAATCTACAAACTGAAAATGGGTTCCTTTTAATGTATATTTCATCTTTGAATATGAAAATAAGTTGCAAGGTGCAAGATCAGGTAAGTGTGGTGGGTGTTCGAACTGTGGGATCCTGTGTTCTGCCAAGTACGTCTTCATAGTCAGTGCATTGCTTTGATGTACAGTCCATCTGTTCTGCTCTTCCTCCTCATTTTTCTTGCCTTCCTCCTTTCTTCCTTCCTCCTTTATCTTCTTTCTTCTTCTTACCCATTCACAAAGTATTATTATTATTATTATTATTATTATTATTATTATTATTATTATTATTATTATTATTAAAGCCTTCATGGTGAGGTGCAAAAGTTCTTGGCCTGGCAGTGAAAGACTGTGTTTTCTAGGTAAATAACTGCATTTATTTTTCTATGTGGTCCTCTTTGAGGTCAATATACTTTGTCCAACATTTTTACAGTAAGCCTGAAATGCGATGCTGGAAGGTCTGCAAAATATCCATTTATGGTTGCAGTAACCTCTTCAATGGATGTAAAATGTTTTCAGCTAAAAATGTCTTTAGATATGGGATAGGTGGAAGTCAGAGGATGCCAAATCTGTAGAATAAAGAGGATGTTCCAACAATTTGTACTTCAAATTCCTCAATTTTCCCATTGTCAAGGCCACTTTGTGGACAGGTGCATTGTCATGGAAAAAATTATTTTTTTTCTTTTGCAATCTTTTTCTCACATAAATTTTCATGCAGTTGATTCAGAAGACTTGTGCAGTATTTATCAGTGATTGTTTTAACCTTTGCAAGATAATCAATAAGAAGAATCCCTTTTGCATCCCAGAAAATACTTGCCATAACCTTTCTGGCAGATGACATAGATTTCACCTTTTTGGTACAGGGCCACTGGCTTCTGACACTGCTTTGATTGCTATTTCATTTCTGACATTTAGTAGTGGACCCACATCTCATCCACAGTAACAAATTGGTGCACAAAACCAGTTCGATTCTTCATAAAATGGTCCAAACACTATTATGAAATTGTGTTTGGTTTTGGTAAGCAATGCAGCACCCATCTTGCACAAAGTTTTCTCATCTTTAGTTCACCGCCACGAGTGGCTAAGGTCATTAAGGTGCAAACTTGTGAGCTGGAGGTCTGGGTTCGAATCCTGCCAGGACCATCCTCCCTGACAGGTTTTTTCCAGGTTTTCCTAGTCCTCACAAATGGCAAATGCTGGGGAGGTACCCTAAACTTAGGCCTCAAACATTTCCTTCATTAAAAACATATCCTTTCCCAATATATCATTTAATCTCATGTATCATCAGTGTTAACTACCTGTGGTGCCTCAGTAATAAAAACAGGCGTGAAACACCATTCAAAAAAAAAAAAAAACTTTTATTTTTTGATGTAAAATCTACCATACAGGTTCTTCTGATATGCATGTAACTTCAACTATTTCTTGCACCTTTAATCACTCATCTTCCAATGCCATATTGTGCACTTTCTCGATGTTTTCCTCTGCATTTGCAGTTTTGGGACATCCTTCATGAGGGTCATATGGTCGCATCTAAATTCAGCCACCCATTTCTTAACAGTTAAAAATGAAGAGCAGAGTTCTTATAAAACTTCACCTACTTTGAATGAAATTCCATTGGCGATAAACAGTTCAAAACAAATAATTTTATGATGGCATGGTATTTAACTTTTTCCATTTGAACGAAACAACACATCTATTTTCAACAGCCATACAAACAAAGCTATTCAGTAGATCAAATTGATAATTGACTAATATTATTGCAAAACATGTAGCAACATGATGAAAAACAATTCACTGACATCAATGTTATATCCGCGCAAGGCCGAGAACTTTTCATCTTGCCCTCATATAATAGACATGGTTAGCAGAGTCTGATCTTCAGGCACCCAGTCCACAAGAATCATCTCTCAGATATGAAAAAAAGCAAACACCATTGCTTTGAATTTTGACTTCCTCAACCATATATCCTACATTAATGTGTCAAGTTGTTAAGACTTTTTTAAAACTTTGAACTAGTTTTCGGAGAGGTTCCTCCCATTATCGGCTGCTGTTGACTGAATGCCGTTGTCCGAAACGGGGGATGGACGCCTGTTCGCTCCTGTGGTAGTATCTTGTGGTTTTAGTAGAAACTTGCTGAATTCATCCAGCGGCGGAAAATCAAAATTCATTAAGTTGTTCTTATTTTTTAAAATGAAAATAGTTAGATAGTGGATAGTTCTATTGGGTTGTGAAGTTGTTTCAGTAATTAATTTCTGGTTTTATTTCATGATTTTTGTTCCAAAAATGAGCTGCTGTTGCTGATTTGTCTATCTGTTTCAATCTAATGTTCCTAAAGTGTTCTTTTCTTCGAATTTCTAAATTTCTTTTTGTTTTCCCAATGTAGCTCTGCTCACAATCTGCACATTTAATCTCATATATTCCTGATTTTTGCTCTGTAGGGATGGTATCTTTCAATGTGCAATGTACTAAATTTTTTATATTATATTTGTTCTTTGGGGCTAACATATTTTCATGTTTTTTGAATATCTTCTTAAATTTGTTGTGGTAAGTTGGGTGGTATGTGAAACTTTTGAATTTATATCTTTCTTCTGTGTTCTTAAGTGTGGAAACTTCCTTAATCAATTTTTGTCTTTTAGCTTTATTGATGATTTTGTTACTGAGTCTGTGTTGAAACTGTTGGTTATCACTGTCTTCATTATGTGTTGGTGTTCCATTTTGTACATGGTTGCAGTCAATGGGATGTTGATTAGTCTGTGTGCTAAACTGTGAAACACTGCATATTTATGTGGGATGGGGTTATAACTATCATTTTTTATGTAATTTTCTGTGTGTGTTTGTTTCCTGTGAATTCCAAAGCTAAGGCTGTTTGCATTTCTTATTATTTTTAAATCTAGGAATGGGAGACATCCATTTCTCTCTTCTTCGGTTAAGGAGTTTCAATGCATCTATAGAATGTTTTTTTGGTATCATTGCAAATATGTTGTCCACACATCTATGCCATGTCTTAAAGATCAATGGGAACGCTTTGGTGATATGTACTTTGAAGGAACTCATGAAAAGCTCCGCCAGAAACGGAGACAAAGGGTTTCCCACAGTTAGGCCAGAAACTTGTTGGTAATATGTTGGAGTTAGTGTTAACAACTTGACACATTAATGTAGGATATATTACCACTTTATTGTCTACAGCTTCGTAAGTACATTTTTTACTTAATTCCTCAACCACGTTTTATTCTGTCTTGGGGAACTGGGACTCTTCCAGGAACATGGATTGACAGTTTCTGGGTGGTACTGAAAAAAAACTACGATTCATCACAAGCTATCACATTTAATAAAAAGTTAAGATCATTTTCAATGTGTTCAAGGATGCTGGTACAAATGTTCACTCGAGTTTGCTTCTGCTAAAATGTGAAGATTCTCTGTATCATTTTTAGCACATTTTTTTCATGTTAAAATGTTCATGTAAAATCTGCCAAACAGTTTATTGATTGATATCATTGTATGATATCAATTAATATGATTAGCTTCACTGTGCAAGTTCCAATTTACATTTTAATCAGTTTATTGATGTTAACCAACTCAACAATTGCTCAAATGATCAAGTAATGATTTGTTCTTACAATTTCACTTTTATTTTGGATGTTAACATCAGTTTTTGATGTCCAAGGTCAGTCGGTGCACATATCATCTTGAACATCTATCCTTACCTCCTTTAATTTTTGAACCACTCATAAACTGAGTATGATAGTTGTTACCATAAACTTGCATCAGCATACCAAATGTTTCTATATTGATTTCCCAAGTTTTGCCAGAATTTCAAATTCACATGCTGCTCCACTCTTGAACTTTATACATTTTTCTGAAGCAAGTCAGATGCAGGGTTTGCTACAAACAAATGCTATCACAGAACTGCTCGCCATATGACCTTGAATTTTTTGGCTAGAATGAAGAATAAAAATCAGTTTGGTTATTTTATAGCCATACCTTGAATTTATGAGTTTTAAATATGACCTAGCTTATTAATTAAAATAAAATTTTAAATGTTCAAACACTTCCTCCAAAAATTATAAACCAACTGCTTTTAGTGCATCCTCATTAAATTGCTGTGACATTTTCTTTTATTAAAATAAAATATACTGAAAGGGGAAACTTAATAATTTGCAAAATTTATAATAAAGTTTGAACATGTTAAGCAACCTTTTGTATACACTGTTCTTTTAAATGACCCAAGTTCAAATAGGCCAACCACTCTTGAGTTTTATCTCTTAGGGGGAAGGAATCTGCTCCTTTATATAGGAACTTCACATCAAAGGGGATGTAAGTTGCATGGGTTTGCTCAGATTTTAATTTCTGATCGTTGTGTGCTTGCACTCATGCTCAGGTCACATGGCTATGGAAAATTAATGAATAACAAGAACAGAAACCTGATGCATGATATTTTAAAAGCTTTCATTGCCAATATACCAATGGAAGTTTTAAAAACCAGGTCATTTTATCACAAATCACAATAAATGGATTCCTGTAACTTATAAAATTGAATAAAAATTTCTTGTAGAATACAATGAACATACTAGATTAACTTACAGTTTAACAGTTTTAGCAGAATCAGCAAAAGTTACAGGGTTCTTGAGTTACAATTATACTAAAAATACAAACCTGTTTTTTATCTATGGAGTCAAAGCCTGCAATCTTATTTCCTTTTGTATCTGTAAGACATCCCATTGGCTGACACACCACAACTTCTGCCATCACCTTTGGAAGTGGCAACAACTGGCGAACATGTTGTATTGATGGTGATGTTCGATCTCCTAGCTCCTGAAATTTATGGAATCTTTTGCAGAAGCATACTGCTTGATATAGAAAACAAGCAGAAGTGCTCTCCATAGAACTAAGTCACATGACTTTAAATTACATATCTTGATGGCAATGATCACCTAGTAATGTTTTAGAACATGGAAAACAAGAGACATGAAATATGTTCTCCAATCATTTTATAAGCTTAATAAAGTTGGCTAAATTTAATGTAAACTTTCAAAGACATTCACAAGCAGTTATCTCTACAATAAATAATAAGCAATACAACTGTGCAAATGATGATGTTACCTTTTTAAGTTTCTTCATTAAATTTTGATAATGTTTTCGATTTTCTTCTTTTTCGGATTGTGAATCTGAGACAAGTGTAGAATGAATCAGGGTTGCCAGCATATCAATCACAGTTGTAAACAACTCCCTGCAAAAATACGAGCATCAGATGTGAGCAATATAAGGCATTATGCTGTCATTTATCCATAATAACAATTTGATACTTACGAATTATTATTCAGATCAATAACAGCATAGCTAATAAGCTGCACAAGAAGTATTGCCCAGTCTGTTGTAACTGTTGTGTTGCGCTGGATTGTGTCAAACATGCCACCCACAAGACTAAACCTTAACTGAAGTGCATCCTGCATCAGAGCTCGACCCTTTATATCTTCATAGTTTGAAAGTCTCTCCTATAAGAAATCAGAAATCCATTACTTTCCCCTCCTTAAATTGATCAGATAGTATTTTTAGTATCATTTTACTAGTATTACAGCATGTGCTTGCTTCTTTCCAATAATGTTAAATGCTAATATAATTAAAGGACACATTTTACATTTCACTTTTAAGTTTTCCTAGCAGTCAAACTGAACTAGTTGTTCATAGATGACCAGCATAATTCTTTAGTTTACTTTTGTTGCATCATTCCAGTGTTTTTGTTTTCCTTAATTTTTATTAGCGCTGTTTAATTCTTAAATAAACCTCTTACAGATTAAACTATTTTCTGTTTCCTCTCTAAAAAATCAAATGTGGCAGCTCTTCCACAACAACAACTTTATGGCAAAATATCTACATACAACTAGTCTTTTATCAGCCTATAAATCTTCATCTTACATAAAATATAATACAAATATCTAGAGAATATTCCTCATTTATTTACCTTGGCAACATTACTAAAAATAAGGTTATCTATTTAACTGACAGATTGCAGTAATAGTTCCAAACAATATACTACACTCAAATCTGTCATCTTCCACAGAAAGAGTTCTGCATTAATGCTTCACTAAGAGAAGGACCATGCTCTTTGTTGCAGTGCCTATATATGTGTGAACCAACTCTTCTTTATTCTTGTGTATAAATAAAATTTTCCAAACAGTTCTATTGGCTTCTGAATTGCTTTTATGAGTTTTGGTTCTTTTTGAAATTCGTGGTTTTCAGAACAAAAATAATGTGCTTTAGCCAATTTTTCACGATGATTATATTTCATGTTTCTAATGGGCTCCTTGAAACGAAGAGCAATATCTTTTAGTTTCACCTATTTATTTCTTGTTTCAGTCATTATAGTTATTACAGTTGGTACATTTCATATATGTCCATTTACTTGCCAATACTTTATCTTTTATGTTAGTTTTAGGGGATTCTTTAAGTTGTATTTGTTTACTCAGGCCAAAACAATATATAATCTTTGGATATTTTTTTAAATTTCTATTGAGCCCAAAGGTTGAAAGTAAACTTTCTATATGTCTATTCTTCTTTGTAAGCTTTCCAGGTGGTATTATTTATTTTTTTCTGGTTTTCAAATATTTTTATTTTTTCATTGACATAATTTGAGTAGCCATTTTTGTATTATTTTCTGTATTCTTATTCACTGATTAATTTAACAGAACATGTTTCAAGAGCGTTTGTTCTCATCTTCAACTGGGAACCAACTAATGCTGGCAGGTGACAATGTAATTGAAGTATAGTGTCACCTAATACTGACCCCTTTGAATTGAAGGATAAAATGACTAAAATATTTAAAAGAATTAAAGATGTCAAAGACACAAGTTCACTATTATAGGTAAAAGAAGAGATGCAATTCAAAACATACAGATCCAGTACAAAAATTTTTTAAAAAATTAAAAAAGAAAAAAAATAATTTTAGCCCCTAAAATGTCCACAGTATTAAAAGTTTATTAAAATCATTCTGCAAAGATCCTATACCTTCTGACAGGAAGATGGGTATGTCAAAAATAACTGCAAAGGCTGTTATTGGGTATAATTGGAAAAATGAAAAGAAATTTGGAAACCTGTACTAAAGAGCATTTCAGAAATATTGATTACCAACAGATATTCACAGTTCATTTTTGGTACCCAACAAACAAACAAACAAACAAAAACCAACCACATGATTAATACCAAAACTAAATTACTGAAAAACATCAACAACCCTCTGAAATAAATGACATGGAAGAAAACATTATTCCTCAAAGATAAAAACTGCATAAAGAACTTCAAGACACCAACTTTGGATATTTTCAATAATTTTTCTGACAGCCTACAGAATATGCTTCTCCCAGTTGGTCTTCTTCTGTTTAAATATTCCCAAAACATGTCCATTTAAAACTATATAAGTGATATATGTGTCACCAGTGGCTCTTGTAGAAGGGGTGGGCCAGGGGCATAACTATATGACACCGAAATGGTATAGGGGGTTTTTTTTATGAAGATATATCTACTCCTTTGTGACATTCTCTCATAACTACATTGGCATCAAAGTTTGTGCTATAAACTTCTGGTTTATATAGAACTTTACTAATTCAACTGTTGAAGTAAGCTTTAAGCCTTCTACAGTCAATTCAGAAACAGCTATACATTTTATGAATCTGTCAACCAGTTTACCTTTCACTGATGTATCATAATGTTACAACAAATTGTGACATGCATATAATATCTGCCGTTTTGTCAGCATGCACAGAAACAAAATTTCATATTTCTATTTCTTTTCTAATCTTATTCCTATAGACAGAATAAATTTCTCACTTTATACACTGTCAGCCATGATGTTTTTTCAAACCTTAAAAAACCTTAATTTTATGCCGTCTTGCTGATTAAGCTCCTATAGCTTTCGTTTGATGGGCTCCAAATCATTTTACTCCCAACTTAACACTTAAACTAGATGCAAAAATGGAGACTTCAATAAAAAGGCCACTTCATTCATTGCCACAAAAGAAATGTGGTATTTTGTAATTTAACAGTTAACACTGTGAAAGTCAACTTTCCACTGACAAACAGTCAGGAAGCCACACAATTTCAAACAAAGTGCGAAAATAACCCCTAGTCAATTTCCATGGTGTCAATAACCTCTAAACATCTGGTTCCTAACAAAAAAGAGAATACCAAGCGCTGGTATGGGCCATCTTCATGCTTATCCAAGGGAATGCAGAAATAAGCAGGAGAAAGGCTAACCCATTTTGAAAATAAAACAAATATAAATCTTTGCAGGCCCATGAAGGTATAAGTTTAAAGCATAAAATTTTCTGAGCTGACCATCGAGTTTACCTCACTAATAGAGGACCCATATGCACTACTACAGTAGAGAGGAAATGTGCTTTATTGCATAAGAATGAATTAAGAACTAATTGGATATACATCGTTGTTTTCATACATTTTTTTTGTTTTAAAAGTTGACTAACAGAAGAGAAAATGGTAAATAATTATAGCATTTTCTTTGGGAGGAACAAGCCTATCTGGCCCTTATTTAAGGGCTCCGAGCTCACCAAACCAAATCTAATCAACTGTCTGTCTGCAAAGGAATAACAAAACTGTGCACAATCTTCTATAGGTCATTATTATAATTTATATTTTAAATTCTTTAAAAAATAACTACAAATTACAGCTTTCCATAAGAATTAACAGTTCTATAATATGATCAAAACATTTGCCATAAGTTTTTGTTATTTATTGTTTTTAATGGTTTCCTTTATCTTTGTTTTTCCACATCCCTGTTTTCATTTTCTTGGAAAATGATGCATCAAGGTTTCTTTCTGATTATGGTATTACACATTCTGTAAAGTTCCTAGTTGTAAATTTAGTTATATCAATCAAAAAATTAATGTGAAAGAAAATTACAACACTCAAATAGAAAGCATTTCTTTCAAGAAATTTCATTTGCATTACAGAAATCTATTACCTAAAATATAAAATTATTAAACACTGTTATACAGAATTGCATTCAAATTAAATGACACTATATAGCCTTGAGATGAAAATTCTCTTACATCCTTTGACAGACACAGGAATTGTGATAGCTGGGAATGTAATGATGTCAGAAGTCCTTCTCGCTGGTCATCCTGACCTTTTAGACATGTAAGCACTAATGATAAAAATGGCTGGTGGCTTAGTAGTGATGAGCTCCTTTGAACGTTTCGTTCCTTGTCTCGATTTTTTGATGACCAGTTTCCACTCTCCAACACCTGACCTAAAACAATTGAACAATTTTTGGTGTTCTCTCATTTTATTATTTTGTTATTATAAAAAACTGTGCCTTATAAGAACATGTAATGCAATGAACAGAAGGAAAAAAAGGATATAATCACATACTTCTGTTCTAGGACAGGATGAAAATGTAGTTACGTAAAATATAGAAACTACAATTGATCAGAAAGAATGGCAATATGAGGAAAAATTATAAACAACATGGAGCAAATAAGTAGCATTGTCTAAAACTTTCACACAATAAATGCTCATCTTCATATTTATGTAATAATTAGGACATCTGCAATAAATTCACAGTTTTCCATTTAATAGGATGGTTTATATCAAACACAACATTTCTTTAAATACATTGTACTTAAGAAGCTGTAGATAATCCTTCACTTATGTATTCAACTTTTTTACATTAAACTCCACTTATTTACATAAAGCCAGACATGTTTCGGCAGCATTCACTCCCATTGTCAGTTGTTAACCGATTGTTTGCATTAAGTACACTTCTTATTAGTGGAGTATAGGAATGCTCAACTTGCAGTTTATCCTTCTTACGAGGTAGAGATAAATACAATCATCATCTACTTTAAAATTTTATTTCTTACAACCTGAGAGCAGAACATGCATATACCTGCCACTTTGAGCACTCTGCCCTGAACTGCACTTGGAAGCTTAGACACAAGAGGTGCCACTAGCCATATTGACCCTGGCTTGCCACTGCGCTTTTCATCCTTGTTTTCTGCACCTCCACCCCCTCCACTGCTAGTGAGCTGGAATACATCAATAGCTGCCTTGGCTACAGTGTCCAACCATTGATTGAGTTCAGCAGATCCCGATGGAAACTGTGTAAACATTAACTGCAGGTCCAACCATGACATTCGTAAGGTCCATTGATCAAGATTCTGAAAACCAGTACAATTACATACAGTACAAGATTCTTTATTTTTATCAACATAGGAAACAGTTAATAGCAAAGGTACTAAAAATATATGAGTGTGGTTTGATAAGTAGATTAGTTTGATATTAAATAGAGTAAGTTCAGTCTTGCAATGACTATTTTTTAATAGTCCCCTTGAAGTTCAATGCACTTGCTCCAACATTTCTACAGGTTTGTGATTTTCTCATGGAGTGGGTTTCTTCCAGGCTCTCAAAATATTTGTTTTCCTCCTGTATGACCTATTCTTTTGATTTAAATTTGTGCCCAACCAGGAAACCCAATTCCACATAAATACAACATTTTCAATAGTAAGAGTATAGACTAGTTAATTTCCCACTCACAAAAACAGAATACAAAAAAATTGCATTATATATTCAATACAATGCAGCAATTATGGATACAGCACTAACACATTATTAAAAAGATTAACAAATTCAAAAGATAAGACTCCAATAAAGACATTTTTATACCTTAAAATATAAAAGAGAATACAAAAAAATTGCATTATATATTCAATACAATGCAGCAATTATGGATACAGCACTAACACATTATTAAAAAGATTAACAAATTCAAAAGATAAGACTCCAATAAAGACATTTTTATACCTTAAAATATAAAAGAGAATACAGCAGATTTACATATCATCCAGAATATCATTACAAGTTTAGGAAAGATCTTCAAAGAACTGACACCAAATAAATACAATATTAAAAAACTTATTAGATTCTTTGCTAAAAGAAAGCATACTATCAGAGAAAAAAATTAGGTATATATATGCAATAGAATGCTCAGACTGGAATTTAAAATACATAGGAAATAAAGAAACTTGGAAACTAGGAAGAAAGAACATTTTAGGAATATTAGGCTGAACAATTTGAAAAAATCAGTGATAGTAACTAATTTTTTGGAACACAACCATGAAATTAAGCATGAAACCATTTTGTTAAAAGAAATACATATGCTCAAATAGAACTATCACATTGGAAAAAAATTTCATTTTAAAAAAATCAAGATAAATTAATGAATTTTGAGAAACCACTTCTGGAAAAATTCAGTAAATTCCTATGCCAGTCAACAGATGTTGACAGAGAAGCAACTCAGATCCAGTCATCACCATACCAAACAGCCCAAAACTTACCAAGCAGTCAGTCAACAAATGAAGATGGTAACGAAGGTTTCCCAAAACATGTTCTAATTAAAAACACTGTATTGAAGTTCATGTAAACAATTGAAAGCATAATATTGAATTTTTCATTACTTCACTGTCAATAGTTTCTAAACACACATTGGGCAACAGATACCACTTTTGCTTTTGAAACTATTTATATTATCAATTTATCAATTTTAAAACTTCCAGGCTGTTGTGCCATGATCATAGGTTTACTTCAAAACTTTCCTTGATAACTGCAGTCAGCATCATCAGTGCAATGCTGCAAAATAAGCTGTTATAATGACCATATGTGATGTAGCTTAAAATCTTATGATTTTTATGGTCAAAGATGTATTAACAGTTTTTCTTGGGGGAGGGAAGGAGTAATGGAGACTGAAGGTGAATGTTTATTCTTTGAAAAACAATTTCCAAGTTTTGCTTAAACAGAATCCATTATCTCTGTGTTGTTCTATTATGTTGTGATCAAGTTAAAATATTCCTAGGTCTTAGTGAATACTTCTGTTTTGTTAAAATAAATGTCAACTCACAGCTGATATGCAGGCAATGGCCTGTGAAACATGTTCTGTATAATTTAATGGTAAGTGAAGCATAATAGTTAAATCAATTCACTGACTAATTAAGAATATATTAAATGAATGTGTTGTGATATTCTAATAATTTGTTTTTTAATGGAAATGCTATGCATATGCATATAACATTTTTTGCATTCACAAGGCATTTTGTAGATTCCTATTGTGCTAAGAGTGTCTCAGGGATACTTGGGCAAGCAAACCTTATTTCTGTGAGGGTATAATCATTAATTTTTCAATATTTTACATGTGTAACAAAAACTTATTGATGTAAAGTGAACAGCAGTCTTTTAAGCTTAAAGTATTGTTACTTTTAAACCATACCACAAAAAAAGCACCATGAAAAAAATTACAGACCTTTATAATACTTTCTAGAGTTTCATATTAGAATTCATAAGAAGCATTGTTTAATCTAATTCCCAACTTCAGTAATATTTTTAGCTATCCTTTAAAATTAACTTGTCCTAATTAATACTATGAAGTAAACTTAACACAAACCTCCAATATCCTAGCAATGATTTGCCTCTGATCAAGGAATTCCTCATTTGATGCGGTTATGTCTGGATAACATATCATATGTAAAAGTCTCTGGGCCTATAACAGAACAAAGTCAATCTGTAAACCCCTAGCACAAAATATACAGAGAATAATTTAATATATTATTTATTTATGTTTGTTAATTTCTCATTGGCCATGGGAACTTCTCTTCCACTCTACCACACAATAACACCAGCAGAATGCAAAGTACAATATAATTATAGAAAATATAAAAATAAGAAAACAAAATAAAATATATATGACAAGAAGAAGAAGAAGAAGAAGAAGAAGAAGAAGAAGAAGAAGAAGAAGAAGAAGAAGAAGGGCAGGGGGAGGGGGAAGAGGAGGAGGAGGAGGAGGAGGAGGAGGAGGAGGAGAAGAAGAAGAAGAAGAAGAAGAAGAAGAAGAAGAAGAAGAAGAAGAAGAAGAAGAAGAAGAAGAAGAAGCTAACTATTTTGATTCCTGGATTGGAAAAGATGACATTTAATCCATGCTCAAATTGCATTACATGTCTTACAAGCATTTATAGTTAATTGGGGGTTCTGGAACTGTGAAGGTCTGAAAAGGAATTAATCAATGGGCTTTATTGGGTCATTAGTTGGTAATGTATACATATTACTGGTAGTTGAAATATGGTTAGAGGGGGGAGAGGAAATAAGATAGATTTTGAATTTTTGGGAAAAAAGGGCTTGAGAAGGAATACCAAAGGGAGAGTCTTGAGTCATTTGGGGTGTTACACAGAAAACAATGGGAGGGTCAGATCAAAAAGTGGAGATCAAAAATGGAAAGGGTAAGTGGGTGATATGGTCGAAGTTAGCATTATGTGTATGGATAGTTTATAATTCTCCTAGAAAGTCCCAGTTTCACAGCTTAGCCCTCTTCCACTACTTAGAAAATGAGATGGAATACCAGAGAGGAATTTCCTATGGTATTAATGGATGACTTTAATGCAAGAACTGGGAATCTACAAGCAAAGAATTAGAGTACATTAGATGATTTAGCTAAAGGGCAAGATAAGGGTAGTGTTACTAAGAGTAGTAAGGACAAAATTATAAATGAAGAAGATTTGAAATTTGTTCCACTTTGGGAGTATAATAGTTTGGTAATTTTAAATGGTTCTTGGGGGGATGATAAGGCAGGCAAGTTCATATTTAAATATTGTACTTACGAAGCTGTTGACAATGGAGTGGTAATATATCCTAAACTTAGATATTCATTTTTTTACTCTAAACCCCATTTACTTACTTAAGTAAATGGAGTTTAGTATAAAAAATAAATACCTAAGTTTAAGTTCATATTAGTGCAAGTGGTCAAAGTGTTGTGGATTTTGAGGTTTGTGGTTGGGAGTCTTTAGACTCAGTGATAAACTTCAAAGAGATGAATCTAGTGAGCAATAGTCCTCATCTTCCTCTAGTGGTGGAACTAAAGGGAAAATTAAATGTCAAGAAGAAGGTTCTTAACTCAATCAAGGAGGAATTGGGCAAGAAAGTGGACAGATATAGGTGGGGTCAGGCCCAGGCTGAAGCATTTTGTTTAATTATGAATTCAGTAATGGCAAAATTGTGTGTATATGGAATTAATTGGTACACTGAGTAACACAAAGAGGGAAAGTCCTCCAGTTAATTAGGATTTGTGTTTAAGTGGGCAGGAAATAAGATGCTCATAAGGGCTAGGAATAAATGCAGAATAAAGAGAGGCTTAGTAAAGGGTGCCTTAACTAAGTGGAGAGAAAATACTCAGGAGAAGGATATAGGAAGATTGATGGAGCTAAGAGTTTTGTATAAAAGGTTATTAGATTGGAAAAAAGATGAATGGGGGAGAAAAAAGGCCATAGAAATACAAATAAAAATTAGATTGAGGAAGGCACAACCAATATGAGAAATTATAAGAAATTGTACAAATGCTAGAGCTAGGAGACCATCAATTGTGCTGAATTGGAATTTGGAATTGGAATTAAGACACAATGAGATGCTGGATGTAGAGTTTTCTTGAGAAGAGGTGCTGAAGCAGGTTCAGAAGGGGACTAAGAATAAGGCAATAGGAAAAGATAGATTGCCGGTAAAATTTTTTCAGTATGATGTCAGAAGCAAAACCAATTAAAGTGCTTGAGGGGATTATTGAATTCAATTAAATGAATCAAGAAAATGCCCGAGAGTTGGCATAGAGTTATTATACATCCTCCTACATATAAGGGTAAAGGGTTTATTGATGAACCAGGAAGTTACAGAGGAACTGCTCTTATGTCGAATTTTAGCAAGGTTTTTACAGGAATTTTAACTGACAGAATAAATGATTGGGTAGAACAGAATACTCTAATCTCCCCACTTCAATCAGGTTTTAGAAAAGGCAGAAAAACTGCTGATAATGTATTTGTTATTAAAACAATGATAGATAAATACTTATTTAACAAAAGGGGCAGATTATACACTGTATCTGTTGACCTGGAGAAAGCATATGATCAAATTAATAGAGAGGTGCTATGGTATAAATTATGGCATAATGGGATAAGTAAGGAGATGACCATTTGTTAAAGGAGCTTTATAAAGGTATATCAGTTTAAAAAATAGGAATTAAGTAATAAAAGGTTAGCATAAGAACAATGCTGTAAATGAGGAATTTGACAGGTAAAGAGCCAGGGCCGAATGCCAGCTATATTCACTCTATTAATTGTATTTTGCTTAGCACAATTAAAAAAATCTATTATATGTTCTGTGTTAGATGTGGTGAAGGGCATGTGACTGAAGAAGTTACTCAGGACAGGGGGCGTAGACAAGGGTGTAAACTGAGTCCAATTCTTTTCAATTTATTTATAGACAACTTAATGGTAGGTTTATAGCTAGTGAATATTCACAAACCAATATTAAATAAGCTGGAGAATCCAGGCTTACTTTACGCTGATGATTTAATGGTTGCATCCATTTCAGGAATAGGTTTAAGGTATGTATTATTAGATTTTGAGGTACTGCAAAAAATGAGACCTTAAAGTTAATCAAAAAAGGACAAAAATTATGGTATTGTACTTATGAAGATGTTGACAATGGAGTGCTAATATATCCTAAACTTAGGTATTCATTTTTTTTACATAAGTGGAGTTTAGTGTAAAAAAATGAATACCTAAGTTTAGAAAAAATTATGGTATTTAACAACAGTGATAAGTTGAGGAAGGATAAGAAGTGGTATAGGCTGGGGAGGAAATACAGATTGTGAAGGAATTTTCCTATTTAGGAATGGTTTTGAGTGCTTCAGGTCAATGGGAGAAACAGAAGAAATTTGAGCTAACCAAGGATTTACTATCTCTGAAGTTATAAAAGAAATAATGTTTGTTCTGCCAGAGCTGTTGGTAAACTGGTTGGAAAGATTATAGGGCAATGTGGAGTCTAGGTGAGCATATGGCACTGAAATATAGGGGATAGATGCAAGCTAGAAATGGATAGATACGAAACTTAGTAGTTTTTGTAAGATTGTGTTTGGAATCCCTAAAACTGCTGCAAATGCTGGAGCATTCTTAGAAAGGGGATGATTGGTGGGAGAGGGTGTGCGATGGAAAGAGTGTTAAAGTATTGGTTCAGGATACAACAAATGTCGCAGATCTCTTTATTGAAAGAATGTTTAATATTCCAAGAGTATAGATAATTGTTATTGGGTGCACAAAGTTGGGGAAGAGTTAAGGAGGAATGGAATGGGGGATCTATGGCTAAGAAGAGATGATTTAAAGAGGGGTTTCTGGAAACAGATTAAAGCAAGGTTTAATTTTTTTTAAATGGTGTTTAACGCCCGTTTTTACTACTGAGGCACCACAGGCGGTGAACACAAATGATATATGAGATGAAATGACATGCTGGGAAAGGATTTTTTTTTTTAAGAAAGGAACCATTCCAGGCCTAAGTTTAGGGTACCTCCCCGGCATTTGCCAATTATGAGGACTGAGGGAAACCTGGGAAAAACCTCAGTCAGGGAGGACGGTACTGGCAGGATTCGAACCCCAGACCTCCCGCTCACGAGTATGCGACCCAAGGTTTAATGATATGGATGGACAGATATTACATTATATAATGCGGAAGAAGAGTTTGTTAATGTTTTATCAGGAGATAAAAGAGGATGCCAAAAGAGAAAGATACATTAGTAAATTCAATAAGCATGAGAAAGAGGGAATGGCATGGTTTAGATTGGGAATTTGGAGATTAAGGGGTTTTAGGACTGGTGGTGAGCATGTATTTAGTCCTAAACGTAGAAGATGTAGAACATATCCTGTTTCAATCCTCAGGAACTAGGAAATGCAGAAAACTGATAAATGGGAAATGTTGAGGTTAAATAAGTTAAATGCAGCTAAGAAAATGGCTGGTGATCAAAATCAATTTAGGAATCTGGGGCAATATTTGTATAGAGTTAAGAACAAATGGATATGGTTTGTCAGGAGAGAGGATTTTTGATTTGGACTGGGTTTGTTCAGGGTAATTTGTATGGTAGAAATATTGTTATTATTCACCAGTGTGTTTGCAAAAGTTCAATACTGGCCTGGTGTAGAGCTTGGGTTGAACCAGGCCATATTGTATATTGTATCAGACACAATAAATAATTCTTCTTTTATGTCCTAATGCACATATATGAAAAAATCCAAGAGCAAGAGTTCAAAATTATATCATTAAAAAAACACACACACATACATAAAAATAGGAAAAAGCCTGTAATTTGAAAATAGGGATTATAATTAGTGCTACCAAATTATGTTTTGCCAAAAATGTTACATTCTTGTTTGCATGCAGCTACTATTTCACCTTATGAGATCTCTTGATCAGAGGTGAAATTATTTAAAGCCTTTTCAATACATGTAACCTCAGGGACAGAGGTTCAGACTTAAAAGAGTTGTGTCAAGAACTGTATGGCAGAGATGTTTTCATCTCCGGCAATATTGAAGTTCATTAGACTGTCTTTGTATTTGTAGAATGTAGATTTTCTCCCAGGTTGCTAGTTCCGTAGGTCCTTGTACTGATTTTAATAATTTTGCTTTATTTATTATGTCGTGATTTTGTGTACAAAAATGATATGCTACTGCTGATTTCTCTATTTGTTTGTACTTTATGTTCCTGAAATGTTCCTTTAACCAGTGCCTATGTTTCTCTTTGTTTTTCCAATGTAGATTTTTTCACATTCTGCACAATTTATTTTGTAAATACCTGCTTTTTCCTCTTGTGGAATACTGTAATTATCATTATCTATCAGTAAGTTTTTAACATTAAATCTATTAATCGGTGCCAACCTGATATTAAAATCTTTAAGAATATTCTGAAATTTTTTGTAGCCCATGGATGATGATATGTGAACTTTTTAAAAATTAGCTTATCTTTTCTTGCTGAAAGTGTTGTGGTTTCTTTGATATGTTTTTGTCTCTTGAATTTCTGCACCTTTTTGTGTACTAGTTCTTTTTTAAAACCATTTCTAACTGCTGTTTCTTCTATTTGTTTGTATTCATTACAATATTTTTCTTTGCTAATTTATAGGTTAACTAGCTTGTATTTAGTTGTTATTTATTAAGAGTATACATAAAGTGGTTAGAGTTGTAGCCTGGCTACTGGATATTACAGAAAGGTTATTAACAAAATAAGGGCTCAAAAATTATAAATTAATAATATTATTGGATTACTGTAAAAATGGAAATATGTAATTTTATTGTAATGTTGTGATGTCTGTTGGAAATAAATTCAAATTAAATGGAAAATTAATTTCCTGAGCATCATGTCCACCGTGATGCCCCATGATGAAAATGAGCATTAAACACTATTAAAAACATTGATGTAAGACACAGTGATTTATGGAGGAATGTTTAGAAGAAAATGTGCATATTATATGGCGGAAAAATACAAACCTGTTTAGGTGTTAACATACTATCTAGTAGCATGTCTGGATGACAGAGTTCTTCTGGATTCTGGAGACATCTTTCCAACACCCATTCTTGACTGCAGATCTGCCGCAACACATGCTGCGCAAAATCAGATAATCCTGCTGCAGTCTCAATAGGGCCTGTTGCATTGCTCACTGAGGAGGTAATCGCCCTACGATTAAGAACAAAATCCTGCATTCACAGCCCTTTAAGGTTTTATATAATAACCAATTAAATAATATATTTTGTTGTATATTCCATGAATGAATTTTTTATATATATATATATATAAAGCATGGAATCTTGAAAACTGCAGCACACATATTAAACAGGGATTCTGTCTATAGTAATGAATACTAAAACTGAAAATTGTACATTCAAGATTTTCTGCATCGTGCAGAATGGAAGTGGCATCTTAGCAATAAAGTAGTGCCCTATGATATTTGTCAGTTCAGTGCTGCACAATCATCATAAATATCACATTATGAATGCTATTTTTACAATAAATATCAAGAGGAAAATATGATGCATTAGTATTGTGTATTTGCAATCAGGAGAGGGTGAAACATCGGTATTATGAGAAAAAATGAGAATTATCCTAAAATGGAATGAAAACTATAAATATATATAATATTAAATATAAATTTAGACAACCAAGTACGTAACTGCTGAAGGCTTTAGCAACCATAAAGAAACATTTGCTATAAACATGTGTGAAGGAGGGGAGAAATAAAAAGCAATCTTAAAATTAGGGTGCACCTGGGATACATGCCAAAACACAGTGTTTAAGATAGCTGTGGAAAATTCTTAACATCAAAGTTAACTAAGCATAGCATGCTAACAAAATGTTCCTTTTGTTCACAAATATTTAATAGTAGAAACTGGTCAAATCTTATGAATAGTTATAAACCCTTATTTATTCTCCATGGATTACCCACCATCATGATTTTCTAAATGAAATTATTACGCAATTTTTAAGAAGAAATCAATTTCACTAATTCTGTTCCATTTATTTGGAAAAAAAATTAATCATTACAAAGCCCTAAGCAAGTTAGATTTAAAGACATTTGAGCTACTCTTGAAACTAGTACTTCAATTAGGCAACCTTATTGAAAAATTTGTAAGATGCTTTTTTTCAGGTTAGAAACACCCATGTAAAACAAAAATGATACATTATTTATAAAAAAAAAGTAGAAAATCTTACACAAAAACAACAAAAGGTTACAATTAGAGAAGAAAACCAAAACTGCCAGTCATGAAAATGTCATATACTTGTCAAACAAACTTTCTCAGAAAAAGAATTACAGTTATTAAATGGAGGTTTAAACTCTTGTATAAATTACTCAAGAAATATAAAAAAAATATACAGCTAACATTGAAATAGCAATTATCAATAAACTGGAAGAAGAAAAAAATAGCATCAGATCACAATGTATGAAAATAAATTTTGGAGCAATTGATAAAAAAGAAAAATATCAAAAAAGACTATTTCAGAAGTGAAAGGGAATTTTATCAAGGTATCTATTTAATCCTAAAGAATTGTTAGATCCCTCTAAAAGAAAGAGATGTTTTAAGTAAGTGAAACAGAGTTAGTGACATATCAGTGATTTCCTGTTAAAAATTGATAATTATACTATATTTCACTGTGAAAATTCCTACTATTTAAAACTACACTTATTGAAATTGTTACATTTGTACCTTTTGCTTCATTTTCACTAATAAAAAATAAGCTTTAATGGTGAAGCTTCCATATTTTAAACCACTAGTGAAACTTTTAACTTACCTAGAATAACTGGGGAGAGTGAATATAAACATTGTTAGGAAATGATATCAATGCTTTTAGAGCTAGTATGCCATATGAGAGATTATATGAACTATCAATATATGCTTTCCAATCATACTAAATAGCAGCACAAAGAAGTAGGGATAAGGGGTAAAACTAAATAAGGGCAAATTTCTTACACTGAAACTTAAGTGAACACCTAACCTAACCTAACCTAAGATAAGTGTGTATATGTTATTACAAGTATCTGCATGGAATTTAAACCTATTCAATTGATTGATTTTATTTATTTAATGATGCTCTTTGACATCTCAGGTCATCAGCATCCCATTCTATTCAGGGAGTGAAATGGCAGACAAATTTTGCTCAGAGGTCTTTTCTTTCAGGCTTGAGGTTCTTTTTTGTGCGGTAAATGTATGACATGGGACCCATGGCTTTACTTCCCTTCAGAAGGAATCCATACTTAGGATTTTTACATCAGAAAAAAATCCATTGATCCTGGCTGGGTTTGAACCTGCTATCTTGGGTTTAAAGGCAAGAAACCTATCCAAGGGGTTCAAGTTTTTGACATACATATGGTTCATAACAATATTAAAAGTAACCTCTCCTATTCACAGAGTTTAATGGTAGTCGATCTCTGCTCACCTGCTATTCGGTGATAATGGTAAAATTAATGATTGACAATTGTGCAAAATAAATGAGGAACTACTGAAAGTGATGCACAGAACACCCTTGTGGGGAAAAATGAAAGACATACTTACAAACATGTTGATGTGAAATTCACTATATTAAAATGCACTGTCTAAGTATAAGGGACAATGTATGTCACCATAAATGAGGTGTTCACATTGCTCTAATAATGTCTCCATTTACTCTGCTGTTATTACATCATGCTGTAATAATGTCTCTGCTCACTCTCCTGTTATTTTAGGTAAGTTTAAAAGTGGTTTGCAAATACTAAAGTTTGGCGGCTTTTTAACATTTTCTATTTTCCATGCAAAAGACATATCCCTTGTCTTATAAGTTTTGAAAATGCTCATCTTTGAAGTACAGCAGACTAATAATATCATAAAACGAACAGCAAAATATCCATTTATGAACTATAACATTTAATTTCGTGTCGGAATGATTACAGTGAAGCGACTATTATGTTCTTAATTATCTAGCAAGTCAATTTGATAATCTTATGCTCCACTTAGTGTTGAATTATGCAAAACCAGTTTTGCAGGCTTTTGCCTGCATCCTCAGTTGCGAGTCGACTGTCAGCTTCGTTGTTGGTAGGTTGGAGGACTTGGTGTAGCTCTCGTGGACATTTTATGAACTTCTGGATTAATTTGTCTTCTGTTGGGATTTCAAAGTTCATAGCCTTATCCTCATATTTTTTATATAAATTTTTCCCCATATTCCCAGCTGAACGGGTCGGTCTACGAATTTCAATAACTTCACTCCCATTTCTATATCACGTTTATTTCTCCAAAAGTGATGTGCAACTGCTGATTTCTCTATCTGATTGTACCTTATGTTTCTCCAGTGTTCCTTCAGTCTGATTCCAATGCTTCTTTTTGTTTTTCCAATATATACTTTGTTACATTCTGAACAATTGATTTTGTATGTTCCTGGCTTCTTCTCCTCCGGTATTCTATCATTATCACCAGAATGGAGCAGATTTTTAGGCTAAACTTGTTCGCGGGGGACAAAGTAATCCCAAACTCTCTGAGCATTTTTTGGTGACCCAAGGATGATAAGTGAATTTCATGTGGATGGTAGATAAAAAAAATACTCAGAGAGTTTGGGATTACTTTGTCCCCTGTGAAAAGTTTAGTCTAAAAAATCTGCTCCATTCTGGTGATGATAGAATACCGGAGGAGGAGAAGAAGCCAGGAATATACAAAATCAATTGTTCAGAATGTAACAAAGTATATATTGGAAAAACAAAAAGAAGCATTGGAATCAGACTGAAGGAACACTGGAGAAATATAAGGCACAATCAGATAGAGAAATCAGCAGTTGCACATCACTTTTGGAGAGATAAACACGATATAGAAATGGGAATGAAATTATTGAAATTCGTAGATCTACCCGTTCAGCTGGGAATATGGGAAAAAATTTATATAAAAAAAATATGAGAATAAGGTTATGAACTTTGAGATCCTAACAGAAGACAAATTAATCCAGAAGTTCATAAAATGTCCACGAGAGCTACACCAAGTCCTCCAGCCTACCAACAACGAAGCCGACAGTCGACTCGCAACTGAGGATGCAGGCAAAAGCCTGCGAAACTAGTTTTGCATAATTCAACAGTAAGTGGAGCATAAGATTATCAAATTGACTCACTAGATAATTAAGAACATCCATTTCTGCTTGGGAATCTGATGACAAAGTACTGACCTGATCAGAATGGAACAAAGTTAGTAGATCAACACAAAATATCAAAGGTTTCCTAACTTGTCTTTATTGCATTTCAAGAAGAGTGCTCTTATTGTCTTTGTTTCTTGCTATTTTTGGTGGTAACATTAAATATCACATTAACATATAAATACATACAAGAAAATAGAAGAATTTCAAATTATTTATGGTTAAAAGCATGGCAAACTTGCAAAAAACTTGTTGGAGTAAAACTTTCCAAAAAACATCAACAAACAACTTAATGCTTTCAGGACCAATTAGATTGATAAAAACTAGCATAAACTAACAAAGCAGAAAAAAAAAGAGTTATAACTCAAATTTGCTGTTCTCGTACAGATCGCAGGTTGGGTATACTTTCGCTGCCTTTCTATATTAACAGAGCCAATTCCCAAGTCAAAACCTTTTCAAAAAGGAGAAAGGGCAGAAGAATCAACCCTGGGACCCAAAGCAAAGTAACTAGCATAGTATATCGAAAACACAAAGCAACAACTTAGAAATGTATTAAAATGTATCATATTTACCAAAACCATGAATGGAAAACCACCTTCACAAAGATGCAGACAACAATACATGTTGCAGAAAGCATGACATCTATGCTAACACTCAAATGCAGAACAAGGAATTAAGCAACATAGAAGCTGAGAGAGCGAAAGAAACAAACCTTTGTGCTGCTCGTGCTGTTGGTTCCATCTCTACCACCCTGCCAGGTAATCAAACAAAATTTAGGTACAAAGCATAAATGTTAACTTTAATGTTTAAAGCACTCTTAGTCATGACCACTTGTTTAGTTGTATAGATAGCACTTAACAAGAGATTAATCTCATTAAGATTTAATATCAATATTTATGAAATCAATGCATTGATGAACATTTGTTAACACTAAAAATTTCATTAACTCCATTTTATCTTTAATAACCTAGAAATAAGCAAAGTACTGCAATTTAAATGAAGTGATTCCAAAAACTTTCTTTAAATACCTGTACTAATTTTGATTTGACATGTATTGCATCATTCTTCATTCTCTCCTACTTAGCCGTTATCTATTCTGAACATGTTTCTACTCCCATGTCATGTCCTTGGAAAAGATTAGCTTATACTCTGCTGTTTGTTGATCTATTCCATGACAATTACTACACATTTTTCTAAATTAGGTTATTATTTTTGCAGCACACTATTAAAACATGTTGAAAGTAGATAGTGATTAAGTGGAAAAGAGTTAAAAAAAGTTTAAGTGATATTAAATCACATTGAAGTTTATGAATCTCCAAAAAATTTCAAATTTTATTCCATTAATTACAGTTCCCAATTTATAAACTATAAAACTTATTTATCAATACCAATACTAATATTTTACTCTTTTCCTGCCAATGTTGTAAAAGCAAATAACTTCAGGACATTATAATGAAGCCTATACTTTACAACTGCATCAGATTCTCTATGTCAGGGGTAGCCGAGCTGAACCAAATGCAATTATAATATGCCTGCAATGCACAGCATGAAGGATTACAGTGCATTATTCATCAATGGTGTTATGTTATGGCAACTGGATTGCTGCCTGCCATTTAGAAATGCAACAATATGGGTTGCAAATCTCTAGTTTGACTTGGCATTTGCTACCCCTGCTCTATACTAAAGAGATCAGATTGTGGCATTTTAAAGATAAAAATGCCTCAGAATACTTTGAAACTTAGTAGCACTTTTAAATGGGAAAATGTAAATGAACAGCAAGTAAATACAGAGCACTTAACATGTCATTTTTAATTTTTGTATTGATCCACAAAATTCAAGCTTAATCAGATACATAAAGAACTGAATGAAAAAATAAATGCAATGGAATACCAGGTTTTTAGGAATAATGAAGATTATCATGTGCATTACTCTAGATCAGCTGAGCTAATACACTTACAATATCACAGACTTACAAAAAGCATCAATTATGTGTCACATAAAGCTGCAATCCTATATAATAAATTACCAAACTTGTTTAAAAACACTTCAAGAACAACATTTTAAAAATGTGTTAAAAATTTATTATTAAAACATGATTTTTATACTGTAGAAGAATTCTTGGAAACTAAGTTATTAAGATAGATATGTATATATGTATATAATAAATTTGTAGTTATGTATAATATAAATTGAAGATTAAATGTACAAACTGTAATAATTGGTGAATGAAACCTTAGTATTAGCTTTATGCCAAAATAAATACTAATATTTAATTTCCACACAAAATCAGGACTGAAATTAGCAAAAACACAAATTATTTACAAGAACTAATCCCTACACATACAAAAAAGATGTTTGAGAAACAGGGGAGGATACTCTTGTACAATATCAATAATACTTTATTATCTGCTGTTATACTAGATATTGGCCATAACTTAGAGCCATTACTAAACAAACTTCCCTTCATAATAAGCGTAAACAAATTATTCCCACAGCAAATATTCACATTTCAGATATGTTCAGTGTTCATTCACCTATACATACCACATTTATTACATTTTACAGTTATGCTACACAGATATTTGAACATATTTCCAAACTCAGAAATAGGGATTGCAGCTACATATATGTAATGCTAATGGACAACCGTGATTAATTATTTTCCTTTTTGAAGTACTAGAGTATGATTTATATAGTATGCCCCAAAATTAATGTTAGATATAAATTTTATTTATTCATTATTTGATAAAGGCATTATGTCATTTTAAAGAGTGCATCTTATAATTAAACATGGAATAAAATACTGGAAGTGTCCACGATAGTTTATTCAACATTCTCATATTCTTTGGACATTTTCAAACACATTTTTATGTAATTGCAGCTCAATTTCATTGATAACTCTTCAAATTCCTGCTTTCATTTTAGGAATCTTTCTTATTTTAGCAGTATAAATTTTGGACTTTAGGAATACCCAGAGAAAAAAGTGACAAGATATAAAGTTGCATAATCTTGGTGAACAATTCTGAACACCAGTGCATAAGATGAATTGCCCATGAAATTTCTGTTGCAGCAATTTGGTTGTTTCACATGCTGTATGACAGATAATGCCATCCTGATACATGCTCTCTAAATCCATGCTATTCAAATCAGGCCATAAAAACTGTATATGAATTTGCAATATTCTTAATAGTCACTGCATTTTCGACCTTATTTTCATGGATCACTCCATTGCTCCAAAATGCACATCAAATTGTTATTTGGACATGCACTGGCTGTTCTTGAATGACTAAAAGACTCTTCATGCTCCAAATGTAATAATTTGGCTTATTCACATATTCATTAAGGTAAAAAGATGAATTTCTTAGGAAAATTGCTGTCCATTTGCTGGTTTTTCAGGACCCAATAAAAAAATACCTGACACATAAAATGGTTTGGCTTCAGTTCTTGAGTCATTTGAATTTTTAATGGGTGCAAATACAGAACTTTCATCGAAATTTGCATTTGTCAAAATTTGCTGCATAGTGCTTCTTGAAATATTCAATTACAGCAATGGCTTAATATGCTACCTGGACTATGGCAAAACAGCCCAGAAGATTTTGACTCTTTTAATTACATACATATAATGCTTAATAATTGTTAGAACTTGATTAACATCCCACGAATGAAAGGGCTATACTACCAGCACATACTAGCATCTTACCCACTGACAAAGACAGTGCAATGTTGCTTTGAACTCTTAATTGACCATTAGTACTTTCATCAAACATATGTTTAAAAAATAAATGCTAATTTTTACAAAATCTTAATTTTAATTATTATGAAAGCCTTTCCCATTGAAAGAAACCAAACAAGCACTTAAATTTTAAAATTAGTCATTATATATATTTATATATAATCACTAATTCTAAAATTTAAACTTTATTGTTTTTAATATATATTGGGCACTTGTCTTCTTGCCATAGAAGGACTCCATGAGTTTGAAATATAACGATCTCAAGTGTGACTTTATCTTAGTGTTTTACCCTTTTCTACCTTTATAATTACTGTTAATTTGTTACATTGTTAATAGTGTTACTTTATTTGTATTTTTCTTTTATATTATATATATTTTTAGTTAGCTATGGTTATTGCACTCTGTTATCACATCTTGTTTGGGAGAGAACAGGTAACGCTTGTTCCTCAAATTTACTGTAACTGGATGTCTCACAAAGTGCTCAGTAGCACAAGATGTTAGCTGCACTTTGTTAAGTGTGGTGGACTTTTGTAACAGTGATGTTTAATACACTATTGAATTGAATATAGTCAAGTCAAATTTGCAACACTTACATTACTTATTATTTAAGGAGGAAAACAATTTCAAGAGCTATTTGCTTCCATCCTCAGTTCCAGGTTGACTGCTGACTTTATTCTTCATGTTGGTTTGGTTTGTCTCTGGTGGTGGTTGCATGAACTTCTGTGTTAGGATGTCACTTGACAGGATTTCAAAGTTAAAAACATGGTTTTTCTTCTTCTAGATATAAATGTTTTCCCAGATTATAAGTTCCGTTTTTCCTGTGATATTTTTAAGTAGTTAGGGATTTCTGTTAATACTATGCTGTTCCTTCCAAAAATGCCAAGCCACTGCTGATTTTTCTTCCTGTTTTTGATTTATGTTCCTAATGTGTTCTTTTGCTCATGTTTTTATCTTTCTTTTGGTCTTTCCAATGTAGATTTTTTCACAATTGTTGCAATTTATATGATATATTCCTGGTTTTTTCTCTTGTGGAATATCATCTTTTAGTTTAAAATTTAGTATATTTTTTTATGGAGTAACCATTTTAGAGGCTAAATTGATTTTGTGTTTTTTGAAGATCCTTTGGAATTTATAGAAGACTGATGGATGGTATGTGAATTTTTTGTACCTTCTATTTTCTTCCTTGTTAGGGATAAGTGTACTGAAATCTTTGATTCTCTTTTTGTTCTTTGCCCTTTTCACTTTCTTATATACAATTTCTTTTTTAATACCATTTTCTGTGGCTATATTTATTTATTATTTCCAAGCATCCCAATGCTAAGTCAACACACTGATATAAAAAATGGTTGCTAAAAATCAGGAAAACAATAGAAGAAACTCAAGAATACATCACACTAACAACTTGTGCATAGAACAAAATTACTTCACTTTCAATGGAAAGTACTACAAACAGGACTTTGGTTTAACAATGGGTATCCCATTATCATCAGATTATTATTAGCTATTAGCAGATCTCTTTATGAGCACACTAGAAATCAGAATTGCGAAGGTTTTCTTCTGGTTGTTTAAAACATGGTATTGCTATGTTGATGACAACTATGCGATAGTCCCAGAGAAACACTTCTTTGATGTAAAAGATATACTTAAGTTACTTAATCTACAAAAAAAATCAATAATCAATAAAATTTACTATGGAGAGAGAATGTAATGGATAACTAAGCATTTATAGAAAGCTCACTCACACCAATAGCTACATAAAATACAATCGTTATAACCCAGTCTCCTATAAATATGCAATACTAAATAGTCTTACACACAGAGTTGGTAAGTGTCCCCATGAAAAAAGAGGAGTATGATAAGAACTGGACAACATAATAAATATAACAACAGAAAATGGATTTAAAAAAGAAATTGTATATAAGTAAAAAGGGCAAAGAACAAAAAGAGAATCAAAGACATCCGTATGCTTATCCCTAACAAGGAAGAAAATAGAAGGTACAAAAAATTCACATACCATCCATCAGTCTTCCATAAATTCCAAAGGATCTTCAAAAAACACAAAATCAATTTAGCCCCTAAAAATTATACTAAATTCTAAACTAAAAAATAATATTCCACAAGAGAAAAAACCAGGAATATATCATATAAATTGCAACAATTGTGAAAAAAATCGACATTGGAAAGACCAAAAGAAAGATAAAAACACGTGCAAAAGAACACCTTAGGAATATAAATCAAAAACAGGAAGAAAAATCAGCAGTGGCTTGGCATTTTTAGAAGGAAGAGCATAGTATTAACAGGAATCCCAAACTACTAAAGAATATCACAGGAAAAACAGAACTTACAATCTGGGAAAGCATATCTGGAAGAACAAAAACCACTTTTTTTAACTTTGAAATCCTGCCAAAGTGACACCCTAAAACAGAAGTTCATTAAACCACCACCAAAGACAAACCAAACCAACAAAAAGAATAAAGCCGGTAGTCAACCTGGAACTGACTTGGGAGAAATTAGCTCTTGAAACTTGTTTTCCTCCTTAAATAATAAGTGATGTAAGAGTTACAAATTCGACTCAACTATATTAAATTAGCTGCACTTGTGTCACTCTTTCTCGCTATCTATACTTTCTGGCATAACCCAATGGTTACATTGTGAGTGCTACTATTGGCTTTTGCCATAAGTGAGAAATTTGATGCGGATAATGTTTGTCTAAGTCCAACTGCAAAGGCAGATGGTACAGTTTGATTTCTGCTTGGATCAAGTTGGCTGTGTGGAATATTTTCCATATCTTTCCCTTATCCTGAAAAGACAATTTCAAACAATGACATACCTCATATTCATTTTTGTCATCATTATATCACTTAATTCAACAGCTCAAAGATGTATGGAAGTTGACATGCACGCACAAAATGCTACAGTTATGGTTAATGGTATTTTAAGTTTTTTGAAGAATGTTCTCTGAATTAAAATACAAAGCTTTTAGAAGGTGTTATGAGAATTACCAATTTTATTAAAGTTCAATGCTACTGCTAATAAATATACTTAAATGCTTCTTAACCACTGCTTTTATTTCTTTACCACAATTCCCGTTTTCCCATATTCATTTTTGTTTTCATCCACCTTTGTAGCTTTGAGGTTACAATGGGCACCATAAGATGAAAAAATGAGCAGGCTCTTGAAGCATTAATTTGCCTCAGTTCAGCACTTTATTCACAGCATGTCTCTGCACAAAGTCTTACAACCTTTAGCATCATTCCGTCATCAACAGCCACTTGCATACTCCAATGCAGATGTATGCTGACAGTTAAGAGTTAGAATTGTAGTAAATGTAGTTCAAATTCTATTCATGTGTGAATTGTTTTATTTTGTTATTTTTTGCAAGTAAAAATAATGTTTGTATACACAGGATAATGTAACTTCCAATTGCAAAGATTTATTTGAATTTTAAGGCATTTATGCTCACACACACATACGAGATGGCCTCCATAATATTCGGGACTGGTGCTGCCATCCCAACAGTAGTTGCAGTAGAGTTTTGTACCGCTAGTTGACAACACTAGCACATCTGATGAGTGAGTATTTAAAGTTTCATGTAGCTGGGTATATGTTTTGAGATTCTAGAGTACTTTTCATAATACTCTGTGTGTAGTGTGTGGCGATTTTATGATGGATCCAAGATTAGAACACAGAGTGTGCATCAAATTCTGTGCAAATCTCAGGAAAAATGCTATGGAGACCCTAGCAATGATTCAACAAGTATTTGGGGGACAAAGCATGAGCCATACACATGTATTTGAGTGGCATGCTCGGTTCAGGGTCGGTCATACAGCTATAGAAGCCCCATAACGCCTGACATTGTTGCAAAGTTCAACACGTCGTTTGTGAGCATCGACGTTGAACCATTGAAGACCTTGCTCATGAAGGGGGAATTGGTTATGGGACATGCCAACGAATTTTAACTGATGAATTAGGCATGCATTGTGTCACTGCAAACTTTGTGCCAAGGATCCTGACTGCTGATCAGAAGGTGCAGTGTGTTCAAGTTTGCATGAAGCTTTGTCAGGCCATATTCGATGACCCAACCTTCTTGTCCAGAGTCATCACCGGCGACGAGAGTTGGATGCACATTTACGACCCTGAGACAAAACAACAATCCTCCCAGTGGAAGAGCCCAAACTTGCCAAGACCAAAAAAAGCAAGACAAGTGAAGAGCAACGTCAAGAGCATACTTCTGCTTTTCTTTGATACCAAGGGGATTGTGCACAAAGAATTCGTCCCACCAAATCAAACAGTGAATTCCATGTACTACAGTAACGTTTTGCGACGTTCCGTGAAAATGTGCGGAGACGACGGCCCAAACTTGGCGACAAGGGAACTGGCTGTTGCATCACGATAATGCGCCCTGTCACAATTCCTGGTTCACCAGGAGCTTTTTGATGAAAAACAACATGACAGTTGTCCTCCACCCACCGTACTCGCCTGATTTGGCACCCTGTGACTTCGCTCTATTCCCCAAACTGAAAATCAAGTTGAAAGGACGCCGGTTCGACACGATTCAAGAAGAAACGCTGTCTCTGCTAAACACCCTCAAAGAATATGACTTCCAAGATGCACTTGGAAAATGGCAGAATCGCTGGGACTGGTGTATACGAGTGGAAGGGAACTATTTTGAGGATGACAGTGGTCGTTAGTCTCAAAGCAAGTTTTTGACAAGATGGCAGCACCAGTCTCAAATATTCTGGATACCACCTCGTATGAACCCCACCTTAACGTTAGCTTTGTTGTTAAAATAAATAAGAAATTAATTATTACTTTTAAATTAAATAAAGGCAATTTATATTTTTTCTCTAGTTTTCCATTTTAAAATATTAATTACTGTAACATTAATTTTGAAAGTGAAGATGATTAATTTATGTTTTTGTGTTTGAGCATAAATGCCTTCTAATTCAAATATATTTTGTTCATTAAAAGATATATTACTGTCATATATTTATTGTTAATTTTATGTCCTAAACTTAGGTAATCATTTCTTACACTAAACTCCACTTACATAAAAATAAGATGTGTTTCGGGAGAATCTCCCCCATCTTCAGTTGTTCACTGAACCGCCGTTACTTGAAATGATGGTTAGACACCGCTTTAAAAGATGTCTTTTTCTGATTTGTAATTTTAGATATATTTCGAGTAACAGCTGTTCAGTGAGCAACTGAAGATGAAGGGAGATTCTCCCGAAATGCATCTTATTTTTATATACATAAGTGGAATTTAGTGTAAAAAATGAATACCTAAGTTTAGGATATATTACCACTCCATTGTCTACAGATTCATAAGTACAATATTTATTAATTTTATATATTCACACATAATGAGGATTAAACTAAATAGTTATTATTACCAGACAGGTGTTATTGGATGCTCAAGCACCACAGCACATGTTTTGAATAAATGCATTTCCCATTTATGGCATAACTTGAACATGAACTTAAGGGGGCCTTGTGAATCCAGTATCAACAAAGGCTTCGAATGGTTTTTCAAATTGGTTATTGTTTCTGGCTGCTGCTCATTTTTTGTCTAAGGGTGTTTGTAGTCTCATTATAGGCCTTGTTCTGCAATAATTTGGTTATCTAATAATGCAATACTTACGCCAAATCCAGCAGAGGGTCATCAGCACTACCAAGAATATCACTTGTGCCCAATATGTGACTGATGCTGAGTTCTCCAGTAGATGAACCAGATATTGGAGGCTTGTTCCCATTACCACTATTAGAAGAATGCAATTGTTGTGATTGTTCTGTTTTACTTTTGCTGCTGGGAGGCTTGCCCTCTCTTGCAGTGGCATCACCAACTACCAATATGGCCTATTACAAGCAAAGTTACAGGTTTATTCTTGGAAAGCATTGCCCTAATCAGAAAACAGAATTACACAATAGGAATCTAAACTTTTACTTTAGACATAGTTTGAATGTTGACAGAAGTCAATAATGGTACATCATAGTGTAACAAAAATTTCTTAAAAGACAACTTTACTTCCTACATATTACATTACTGGCTGCTTATATTCATCGAGTCCCTTCAGTGCTAGCAACTGTTTCTCAATTACAGTTTCTTTTAACTGCTGAGGCACCACAGGCAGTGGATATTGATTATACAAGAGATTAAATGATAAATTATTTTTTTTAAAGGAAGGAAGCACTCCAGTGTAAGTTTAGGGTACCTTCCTGGCATTTGCCATTTATGAGAACTGAGGAACCGGAAAAAACTTCTGTCAGTCAGGCAGAATGGTCCTGGTAGGAATTTAATCCCAGACTTCCTTCTTACAAGTTCATGTTATAAAGATAACAAGCAGTTATATTGTATCTGTTATGTTGATAATGAATTCCCAGCCACATTTATATCTAAATTAACCAAGGCACCAGTCCATAAACAGTTGCGTAAAATAAAAGGTTCAGATTGAAATCCTGTTTGGCTCAAACTGCCTAGGAGGGTTTTCTCACAGCTTTTCCCCCTCCCTAAAGAGATGAATGACAGGTTACTTTAGGCCTCAACAGAAGCTAGCATTATATGTATAATTATAAATTCAATCATTCCATTCATCCATCATCTTGAAAAGTTTGGCAAGGAATTACTGAACAAAAAATAAAGAAACAACCAAATTCCCTTGATTACATGTGAGAAAGCTTAAACTAAACTCACAGTAGCCATTTTATTTTACTTTTGCCTTATATATTATTTTGTGCTTAAATTATTACTTGCAGAGAGTAAGTTTTAAATTATCACAAAATTTATAATTTTACCACACTATATAACTGCTGAGGAATAGCGTATCCATCATAGGGATCTGCAGAGTAAAGCTATTAGATTTTGAAGTAGAAATAATTTCCATAAGAACAGCATATTGTAATTTTATTATTTCATCAATAAAGAATGGAAGCTCAAGATAGATAGCATTCAGCCAGTTTGATTTTTTGAAACCATTTTGATTTAGTGAGTCTAGGTCAGTTTAAAGAAAATACTTGGGGTTGAATTGCAAACAAAGGAAAAGGCATACTTGTCAATATTCCCTGTCACCGGTGACATACTTCTCCCATTGCAACACAAGTTGCCAGATACCAGTGGTGTAAAAGTCCTAGGCTGGGAGCAAAGCAAACTTACAACACTGCATTCTGCCCAAAGTGCCCTCTTTAAGCTCTATTTCAAGCCAAACACATGCAAACCACTTGGGGAGATGTCAGAACTGTAAGGAGGATGCTCCACAACCTTCCACTTAAAGCATGCTAGAGTACCCATAGTGTTGTGGTTATGAACTGCCATATAACAGGATAGTCCTACAGTAGAGGAAGCCTGACTGTTTAATTTTGATCTGGCATCACAGGTTGTCCAGAGTTGTAGTGTGGCTGTCAGAATTAATGCTGAGGCTGCAGGGGCACACTCGATCAGAACAGGGTCTTGGTTGTCAAATAAGACCATTAGCATGACTTTGCCTCCATTTGGTTGGGTGCAGAACTTCTTCGGTGATGGCAACACATTGTGCTTTCACTGCATACTGGACCAATAGTTTTCTAGATACCACAGCTTTTTACCTGTTACAATACTCAACAAAAAAACTAAAACCTATCTCTCTTCTGATGGTACCTACCCAGACATTTATGCAAGCCATACTGACTCAGCTTTTTGCATGAGGCAGTGTGGTTCCCATTATGCACACACTTTCTACTACTGCAATTGATGATGGAGTATTGTGTGGACACTGCCATGATTGATATTCATCAGAAGGACAATCTGATAATCTGTGATGTCCTGTTGGCTTTAATAACTCAAATAACAACTAAATGGTTGCCAGAGAGATGACATGGTGCACCTGGCTGACTTTGGGTTGTCTTCCAAACATGTGTATATACAACAAAATCATGCTGACCACACTAATTTTTTACTCACTCATATACAGTACTTACTTGCCAGTAAATTTTGGCTGCAGAATGCCCGTCAAAAATCAAATGACTGCTCATTGTTCTAGCTTGGATACTTCCATCTTGCACACTTCGAGCATTCACTGCAGCTCTTCCAGCTCTACATTACTATGACTGTTGCCAGCAATTGTGTTCAACCTATCGTTCTTCAGTACGGCTATCAACCTACCATCCTGTTTTTGCTAGCACTGTTCCTCCTTTCTGCTACAGGTTTCTAATCATTTTTATTTGACTAACCCTTATATATAAGTTGTGACCCTTATAGCAGAAAAATCTACCCTTTTTTTTTCTTCTTTTTATTCACTATATTGCTTAAAGTTATAAATGCACAATGCCATTTTGTACAAGATGATATATGATTAGTCATAACCACTATTTGTTCAGCATTCACTTATTGAGTAAATTCCACATATTAATTCATTATTATGCTCACACAAACTGGAATTAAGTTACATTCATTTCTAAAGTTATGTAACATTTTTGCTTGTTTAAGAGGTTACCTTAAGGACAGCAAGCACAGGACCAACTCTAATGTTGTTATGAGCTGCAGCAAGCAGATGACGATCACAGCTTAATTTGATGCTATAGCCAGGAGAAACTGCATTTGGCACAGGATGAGGTGAAGTTCCTATTTGCACACCATAATTAAGACAACATAACCTACATTTCACATACAAAATTTATAAAAAAAATTACTCTGCCAAATAGATTAGTCATGAAATTAGTTAACATTTTGTAATATATAATGCTTAAATCAAAAATAATATTTGGTACAGAACTGGACTGCAAAACTTACAAAAGAAATTAAAAATAATATTTATACAGCAGGATAAATATTTGGGAAATATTTACAGCAAACTGTAGATCATGATAAACAAAATATATTTTAAACTGTAACCAAATGGTTGGGAAATTGTGGTCTTAGTGCTTAGGGAAAAAGTAGCAAGAAATAGATTGATTATAGAAAGAGCTTTGAAATATTGGTACAGGTTCTTGAATTTAGTTCAGAATAACTTGTTAAAACAATGTTTAAAATACTAAGAAATGAGCTTACAAAACAAGAGATGATTGAATGATTTATAAAGTAATTTAGAAAATAATAGTTTTGGGGATGTATGGAGAAGGGGAGAAACAAATAATGAAGATTTATGGTAGGGTGTATGAAGAAAATTTGAAGATATAGAAATGCAAAAATTGATCGGTGAAACAGCAGAGAAGTCATTAGTATTTTATCTTTCAATGAAAAATAGCTGGAAAAAAGAGACACAGTAAAATATCTCATATCTTCCAACTATGGAACAAAGTGCATAGATTATGTAATTGCATACTGCATTAACATTTTTTTCCATCATGTGAATTTTTAAAAACAGAAATTTTAAATACAAGCTTTATTTTCATGTACTTAGCACTGTACATTCACTTGTTATTTCATAACAAAAAAATTGATATTAAAATTACCATACCTAATGACATGCTAAATTTAACATCAAATTCATGTAGCCAACATTGCAACGGATTACAACCAAAGAAGATGAAGTTATAGCATGGGATGATTCTTCCATTAACTATATCCTACTTAACCCTTTTTCAATTTATCCAACAACTCCAACTTCTTGTTAAGCAAAGAACATTTGGCTTGCACTTTACAGAGCCCTAGTGCAGCAGTGGATTGATTCAATTTAGCTACTATCCACAGGTGCAATGTAGTAGCTACTGTGATATGCACTGTGAAGTGTGAAACCATGCTTGTTACTGCAAAGCCACACCATAACTGTTATTATGGCACTATTAGAAGAAAATGAAAATTTCACCAAAATGACTGCTGTATAAAAGTGCAATATATTTCTTTTTCCCTTTCTTTCTTTTCTTATTGAAAGGTGCTGTTGTTTTGGTATAGCTGGTCATATGAGTGCTGAATATGAGGGGTTTTACTGTATATAGATAAGAAGAAAGAGAGAAGATTGTATGGTTGATAACAGGCGAAGGTTAAGAAGACAAAGAAATGGCTTTTTGCATGGTGAATGTCCCATTATGGGGGGAGGGGGGAAGAAGATGTTCAACACATTTGTTAAGGAAACTGAGATTTGCGGAAGCAAAAATGTAAGTAAAAAGGGAGAATTGCTTCAAACCAAATTTTTAATAAAATTGTAAAATAACAGGACAGTATCTATTTGCAGTTAAAAATAAATGAAAATGAGCAATAAAAGGAGAGAATGAGAAATAATATATACATAAAGAGAAATATTTTATCATATAAATATATTACGAAATTAGATGTATTTTCTAGGTAGGTCAAAAAAATGTCAGTAAAACAGAAAACATGTATATAATAAAAATATGTGTCTGGTTTATGTATTGCAAGTTAATGGTTGATACCATCAACTGGAGTCTGTACAAATATTTGTGGACCAAATCATATAAATGGTTAAGAGAAAGAGAAAACATGGGAAGGAATAGGTAACAAAAGATGCTGAGGAAGGACTCTAGTGTTTTGTTTAAATAATTTGATAGTGCATACTCACTAATCAGAAAGCCTAAACTGCCCTTACCTACAGAATAAAGAGCTGGTTGAGGACACTCAACTGTTTTAAACAGTCTCAGCAGAAGATGACAAGTTAGTCTTGCTCCAGCTTCTGCTTCTATGTCTGCATCTCCTCGGCCTGAGGACAGAGTTAAGTGTTGAGTTTTAGCTCAAGCTGCTTGTATAATAAATCTGTATCTACTACATTTACTCACTTACCTTCATTGCAAGCTTTTACTAAAGATGGCAGTGCTATATGAACCACAAAATCTTCAAGAGAGAAGCAGTGACGAGCTGTAATAAAAAAACACACATAATATTTCATGAAACTGTGTGGTTTGTGTTTAACAGGAAGAAATTTCACTAGTGAAATAAATAACTAGTCACCTAAAAACACCAGCTCAATACTAAACTCCAATTAATTGTCTACCAGCTATCCAAAGGGTCCATGAAACATAGTTCTTATAACACTTGAGTAAGTGAAGCCAGGAATTGTTTTATTTCAAATAACATTACTCACGATATATTACATTATCTTATATTTATTACCTTTGAATAATTTCACCAGTAACATTGTAAATTAATTTTTTTTAAAAACTGTAAATCTTTATAAAAAGTTTTCATATGGAACTACCACAGTGAAGCTCATGTGAATTGAATCTGTCGTCTTAACACTCTTCATGCTTCACTAACCTTAAAAATATACGGAACCGGTTTCAAAGATATGTTATCTCCATCTTTGGCCGTCCATGAGTTCATTGTCCATGAGTCGTCCACGGCCGAAGATGGAGATAACATATCTTTGAAACCGGTTCCGCATATTTTTAAGGTTAGTGAAGCATGAAGAGTGTTAAGACGACAGATTCAATTAACATTGTAAATATTTATTCGAAGATTAGAAAACAAATTAAGAAAATCTAAGAGCTTGGAGCATTTTAATAAATAAACATACACATTTTATCACAATGAAAACAATTGATCTGATAAGCTCCAGACTTCTTGCCAGACAGATTTAAATCCTTGTTTGCACTACATAGGCCAAACAAAAAGGAATATAGAAACTAGGACAAAAGAACACTTCAGAAATGTTAGACATGAAAGGTAGAGAAAACAAAATTATGACATATTTTTGGGCAAAAAGATACAACCTATGACGAAAAACAAAATTACTGAAGCCTACTGATAACCACATGGAGTAATTGGGGAGATCTTCATCCAAAAAATAAACATGAATTTTGATTAATTGATATCATTGTATGATTCAGTTGAACTATTGAACTACTACACACTCTTAAAGCTTCACTTACTTTTCATAAATGTATGGAAATGTATGGAACCGGTTGAGTTGAACTTTAGCCTGGCTGAATATGGAAACTAAATGTTCTTGAAACTGGTTCCATACATTTATGAAAAGTAGTAAAGTATGAATTTGATATCCCACCACTGGATGATATTACCATATAAATTCGAACCACCAGAGGTCTCCACATATTACCTATATTTGTCTATTCTGTTATTAAATTATTAAAATATGTCACTTAATTATACAGCAATCTTGAAGCCATTTTAGGATCTATATATTTAATCCCTGGTTGTTTATGCAATAGATCCTATTTCCTACTCTCTACCCATTCCACTATTCTCACATAATTGCTCTCTCCCTTCACTTTATTTTTTGTCCATGCTTCATCAGTCTTACAATATAAAACTTTAAAATCAAATAATCCCCTCCAAGTTATTTCTATTTTTTCCAAATAAATTGTTCTAGTTTCACTTTTGCTCTTGTAATCCTTTAATTTGACCCTGAATTTTTATCATTTTCTGTTTCAATCAAATTCCCCATGGGTGATGCTACCACACTCAAACCTCGACCAAAGACCAGCTGATTCCCCCCATCCAATTCTCTCCACCACATCATTTGCCCCACTCAGCTGTTTCACACTCGGTGATGTCCTGGACATGCTTGTTGCTATACAATCCTCTCCTCCTTGCCTTATGCAGATTGTTACCCTTTCTGCCCTCCTCTTCTCCCCCCCCCCCCTACATTCCTCATTCCTTGATCTAAATGCATCATCAACAGGTTTCCATCTCTAACTTTCATCTGTTTCTAGCCAGCATTTCTTGACCTTGCTGCTGTGTTGGCTGGTTTTCGCCTATTTATAAGTGAATACCTAGTATGACTGCTTTTCTGCCTTCATTCCTGGGTTTCTTCATCTTTTTTATTTATTCTGTTCTTATTTCTCAATCTTTTTTATCATAGTCCTTTTCAATAAAAATTCTTGCGCCTTTTAATTCCCCAGTTTGGGTTATACTTTCTATTTCATACTCACTGTGACTAAATTAACTAAAATGACCTTGAACTCTTGCCCCTTCGTCCAGCTCTTCGGGAATCTCTGATTTCCTATCTCTCCAATTTATTGCCAAGTATTCCTTCAATAACTTCTTCTACTTCTTCCTACGTGTTTTTTCTCTTCTTTCTTCTACTCGAAATATTACTGCATTCAGCTTCCTGTTTGCCTCTGCCACTTTCTCCATTTTAATTATTCTGTTGCTGCATTCCGCTAATTCTCTTCCTAATTCCTCTTCAACCCATCCCATCTGATTTATCTCTTTGATGTTCTTCTCCAATTTCTCTTCAATTCTTGCCTCCCTACTTATAATCTCCTTTATATCTTTGGTTATTGACTTGAACATAGGTATGATAGGCATATATGGAATATCTAGTGAGGCAAGCAGTATTACCATTATTAAATGGTGTCTATTTTTTATTACAACTCTTTAGCTTAGATCATCATAGAATATCTCATACATCTTGCTTGAAGGCCTAAAGAATCGATGGAAATAAACTGTTATGTGTTTGCTAAAAGAAAATATGAATTTAGCAACATTGACAAGATTTATGGAATAATTACTAATCAAAACTTGGATGCAATTATAGTATATTATAGCAATTTGAACAAAATTAACAATGTGTATTGCATATCAAAAAATTAAGTATTAAAGTAAATTAAAATATTAAACAAAGAATAGAACTATAGGCAATAATATTTTAGAATCTTTTAAAACATTTAAACTCCTTTACACAGTGCCACATATGCTGCGAAATTTCTGCACAATAAAAAAACAAAGTAAATTACTCAAACTGGCTTGCAATAGCTCTGTAGTAGAAATCCTTTGTCACATTTCTGTAAAATTAGGCAAAAACCTTATACACAATTTATCTTTTAAATAAACCAAAATCAAGTAAAAAAAAAAACAATTAACTGCTAACCTGGGTCACCATGGTAAGCAAGAAGCTCCACTTTTAATTTTTAAAGATTAATCAAAACAGTTCCATTTCCCTAGGAACTTCTTGCTATGACCTACCACAGCATGAACTCAGAAGAAAGAGACCAAGTGCTCGCACCACCCAGAATAATAACCCCTGAATAAAGTTAAGTCTCAGGTGTGGTTACCACTCTCATGTGACAATAGGTAGGAAATGAAGAAAAAAATATTGATTGGCAGAAAGTTCTTGAGTCCAAACAGTATACATCACAATTGGCAAATGCTCCACAATACGGACAGTGAAAGCAATTCTGCAAGAACTAATCAGCAGAGAAGAAGAGATACATAGCCAAAACTGGAGTCAAATGCTCAAATTTATTTGGTATATATTTTTTTTTTTTTTTTTTTAAGTAGCTGCTTTTTAAACTTAGAAAAGTTATTCTCTGCGCTTAGAATGACAGTAAACATTAATTACAGTGAATAAAATATGTGATATATGATATCCTATGGGTATCCTTGGCCGAGGATGAAGACTAAGGTGTTCGAAACCTTCCAAATATCACACAAGTGAAGCAATACGACTGTTTAGTACGACATATATCACATAATTTTATTCATATGACTTGGCTTCACTATGTTAGTGAAATATATTTTTTTAATATGTTTCTTTTTAAAAAAATGTTTTAATTAATCACAGTCTTTTTATGAGAATAAGCACTTTTAACAAAGTGTAAATTAAAGTCCTTAATTATTATCTACTTATATTGTGTAAGGACTACTGAGTTTCTGTATTCATTGTGTTTGTTTTTCATTCTCTTGAAAAATTATACTTTTAATACATTTTTAAAAATATTCATATATAATAAGCTCTTACCTATTAGGATAGATGTAAAAACTGCTAAGGAGTTGTGAATTGACAGATCCTGAACATCAACCTGTGCCAGTACATCTATGAAGTGTGATGAATGATTGGAAGAACAGCATAAAGCCATAAGAACACCTAACATAACAAAAAACTCAATTTAGTTACAAGTTAATATACTTAGGAAATGTGCTTGAGAATAGTATTATCAGATAATGAAAGTAGGATGAAATGAGTAGGGAAGGATATGAGACTAGTTACCTAGTATTAGTTAAACAGGATCCTTATACACCAATAACCAAGGTGTTAGTGTATATAAGGTCCTAAGGATAAGCTCTTAAAAAAGTTTGTATATAAGAGCAAACAATATATATTATCACTCCATGTCTACAGCTTTATAAGTACAATTTAATTAACAGCAAACAATTTTTTTTTTAATGTTGTTTAATGCCAGTTTTTACTACTGCGGCACCACAGGCGGTGGACATTGATGATATATGAGATGAAATGATATATTAGGAAAGGATTTTTTTTAAGGAAGGAAACGTTCCAGGTTTAAGTTTAGGGTACCTCCCTGGCATTTGCCCTTTATGAGGACTGAGGAAAACCTGGAAAAAGTCTCAGTCAGGAAGGACAGTCCTGGCAGGATTTGAACCCCAGACCTCCAGTTCATAAGTCCGAGCCTTAACGACCTCGGCCACCTGTGGCGGCACAAACAAGTTTCAGTAGGTACTCCCAGAATCAAGCTCACAGCACAACAGTAAATTATTTTTCAAAGTGGTGAGCTATTGTGCTGATGTTTTAATATAATTTTTAAGAGGCTTCATGTATGATCACCAGTGTTCACAGCAATGATTTCTGAAGTTCAGCTATTTCCATAAACACTTCCTGGTATTAAGGTTCTACATTGGGAAATGGTTCAGGCAAGGTAAATTATTTTGGTTATAAGACCTGCAAAATATCATTTCATCATCTTTCAGAACAAAAAGGAGCACCTTAATGTTCCATTAAATTACTCTAAAATATCACAACCTAGAAAGATATTTTATAAAATGTAGGTAGGTTAAAGTAGAAGAAAGAGAAATTGATACCTACTCATTTTATGTTGTATCCCTATAGTTTTAGTTATATGAATCATAACTGATGCTTGATTGCCACACACACAAAAAACCGAATCTCTCTATAAAGCATTCCTTCATAATATGAAAATAGGAATATGATATTATCTTTACAGTGACCAATGAATAAAGATGTCATTGAATGGAAGGACCAGATTAGCCTTGCTCTCCTTATGGTACTGCAAACTGCATTGCAGTTAATTCTGTATAACCACAAATATTATGTTCTGTAAACAAAACAACTAGAGTGACTCTAATGAAAGTACAGAATTTTTGTGGCTAATTTTACTTAGTATCTTATAGAATTAAACAGTTCAGCGAATGATTTGAGTGATTCTCAGTACAAAATAATTAACAATTTAAAACTAAAATATACATATAAATAAAATAAATTTAAAAAGATAAAAAGAAAAAGAGAGGAGAGAGGATGGAAGGAAGCAAGAGAAAAGCTTGAAAAGGTATTTGAATAATGATACTTCTTTTTTAATGCCCATTTTTACTACTGTGCTAGTTTATAAAAACTAACAATGATTTTTTTTTCATCACACAGAGAAAATATGGTGGTGAAACAATTTTCATGAGAACAATAGATCTCATATGTGATTGGTGGGAAAAAATTGGAAGCACATACACAATGCTTCTTAGTATAGGATGCCAATCAGCTGCATACAATGGAGTCATTTCTTAATGAGTAGTACACTGCTCTGAAATTTTGCTTATATCTACAGAAATAAATATGAAAGTGTATATGATGTTACAGCAAGCGTATAGAAATGGTGTTCTGCAACAATCAAGGTGCTTCAAACACTGTAATGAATGAGACCATGATTAACACAGCTATTGTCATTGTTTGGGATTAACAAATAATAATGGATAGACTGTCAGACATGTTACTGTTTTCCCATTGTAGTGCATTCACCATTCGGCACAATTGCTTACACATGAGATGCATTTACGCCAGATAGGTGCTGCCTGAACAGAAGATAGTGTGAGGAGACATGTGTCGGAGCATTACAGATGACGAGACTTGGTTTTACCATTACAATCCCAAAAGTAAATAGGCGAGCTCTGTCTGGAAATCATCCTGTTCTCCAACACTAAAGAAGGCCAAAGTTGTCAGCAGGATGATTTTGTTCATTGGCTGTATTGGAATGTTTATCCACATGATATCCCCTGCAAACAATGGTTGATAGTATTATTAGACTATCTGATGTAAATGCCCTTAGCTGCATCTATCTGGTTCGCATCTTCACCACAACAATGCATGCCTTCATATTGCAACATTGTTGCTAGACATTTGGCCAGAAAAAACATAAAATGTGTGCCCCACCTTTCATACATCTCAAACATAGCCTTTGTGACATGTTTTCTGGTTCCTCATCTCAAAAACAAACTATATAGTTCCACTTGTTGCTTTATCCATGGCTATTATGAAGAAAGCAGAGGCAACTCTGAAGACAGTGTGAAAAAATACTTTCCAGCACATCTTCCAAGATTGCCAGACACATTGGGTCAAGTGCATACAGTTAATGGAAACTACCTTGATAAAGATCATACCAATCTTGAACCTGCCTAGTGTACTTCATTAGCAAAAAATAATTCTCAGTCTTTATAGACTAGCCCTTGCACATAAAATAAAATGATAAATTGGGAAAAAAAATTTTAGGGAACAAAACGTTCCAGACTTCATTTTAGGATAACTCCTCTTTGACAAGAACAGAGAAAAACCTGGTAGAAACTTCAGTCAGGGAGTACAGTTCTGGCAGGATTTGAAATGCAGACCTCCTATTTATGAATTAGGCCTTAGCAACCTCACCCACTCTGGTCAAGGTAGAGGTGCTAGTTTAAAAAAACAAAATATAACTCTTATCAAATTATTGCAAAATTCAATATATCTTAACTTTTCAAAGCTGACAATTATTACAGTTTTCTCAGATATACCTAGCCATTCTGCTGAGAGTGCATTGCAGCATGCTGTAAGTTCTGCACAGAGGATTGCTAGATCATTGAGTCTGTCATTATCTGTCTCACTGCAAACAGCTACCACAGCATTGCACACAAAACTGTAGCGATTGTTTGGAGTTTCTGCCAATTGTCGTGCCCACTGTGGTTCTATCTTACCTGAAAATAAATTATCTGTAATAAATAAGATGAAATGATTTACAATAAATAAAAGTTGTTTTACATGATGTTAAAATAAATAATTATCATAAATAATTTACCCTTCAGTGTCAATGCTACCTTATTTTCCTTTTGAAAAATGTTTGGAGTAAATATGTAACATTTTTGCAATCCTTCCACCTGTTAGTTGTTTTTACTTATATGCATTTAACAACCAACCTATTGCTAGGGTTCATGAGATAAAAGAATGGAATTAATGAAATTCTGACACAAAACTCATTTGCATTTACAGTTTCTGGTTTTCATCTTTGAATAGTAAGGGAAGGCTTCAAAAAAGCTTTACCCATGCAAAATTTCTGAACAATGGATTGAATCTTATACTGCCAGTTAAGAAGTAGACATGCTAGCATCTGAGTCACAGATTTCTGCTAATAATTAATGTGCTTCATCATATTATACCCTCATTCTGCATTATATTTCAGTTAGTTTTATATCCCTTTATCTCCTCTGATGCAATTCTTAAAATATAAAATCACATTTTAGTAATGTGAAGGACTTCACATGCTACTAAGGCAAGATACACAGCTGCAGAAATATGAGAACCAGGAGTAATCCCACATAGGTGTTAGGGGGAAGGGGGTGGTCTTTTACTTTTTATGGTGAATTTTTTGTTGTTGTTTGTTATATAACGAAACATAAGTCATAGTATTATTTGCCTTATTTTCCAATTGGTAAGCTATGAGACTGCACCTTGCCTTAAGATATACCATCCCCCACTGATGCAAAAGGATATTAATGAATAATGACATTTTATAGAAGCAGCAGATATTTTTATGCAGAAAAATGTGCCTTCTGATATTTCAAGAATTAGTGCCAACTTGCATTGCATTTAATTTAAGCAGTCCATTTGCCTTGTATTAAGATATACAGCACTAGACCTCAACAGAAACATATGTCAGCATTAATTGTATAAGACCTGCCATCATTTCACACAATGCCATTACCTGGAAACCGCTCAGGTATCACTAGAGTGGTGCTACTATTTTATTTGTTTTTTCTTTGGTAATGATGAATGATGAAAACAACCCAAATTAAAAGTTAACCTCATACCATCAATAGTTCAGAATCACCAATGATTCAGATTATCTCACATCAGAATATGAAAAGAAAGCAGGGGACAAATTGTTCCTATTTTGTTAAAAAGTGAAACCTACTGAATAGCTCGTAAATTAAAAAATTGAAGCCAAGGATGAATTACCTATCACCTCATCAAGGCAAATAAATATATAGCTTGTTAAACAGTCTGGGGTACAGGAGGATACTCTGGTACTTGAGTCATGCTCATGGCTGGTTTTTTTGTGCCTATGCCCCAATGGGGTTACCTCCAGCAGGAAGGAATGAGTTGAGGGAGACAATGAGTGATCAGGATTTATGAATGGTGGCTGCACAGACAGAAATAGGGGTCCATAAATGTTTCCAGATTGAACATCAGGGTCCTATTTCACAAAAGTATGGTCTAATACATACAAGCGCATTAGTACAAGTGCTTGTAACGTATGATCTTGTAACTTTCTATTTCCTGTAAGTACAACATTAGTAAAAAAGTTACAAGTGACATCATATAAGAGCAAGATGGAGGAACAGCTGTTTGCCATACGTCACCATATCTGTTTTTCCACCCCTTAGGGATTTTTAATGCACAGAGCAGATTGTCATTCCTGCTAAATGAGTCTTGTACTTTTTCTAAGATATAATGATAATTTAAATGCTTTATTATGCATTCATCTATATTCAAGTGTAATAACCCGTTTTGAGACAATGGTCTCCTATGGCTACATTTAGGAACATCAATTCCAGTTGTCAAGAGATGGCAGAAGAATCAAGCTTCCTAATTGCTCTCGGTCATTTTTTGTATTAGTCCATTTGATTATATATATATATATATATACTTATTTGTTTATATTGCTTGACAATCATGTTCTTACTATAAGCAAAAAACTGGGAAAATTGTGTCAGTGTCAAAAGGAATTATTTTAAAACAGAATGAAGAATGACATGAAATTATTTTCATGGCATGTAGCAAGAACCTCAAAAGTACATTAACTAAGATGTTGGTTTGAAATATCCATTTGAAACAGGTATCAAGTCATAAACCGTACTTTATTTGCACTTAACTTAACTTTATCATTGTACACAAATACTTATTCTTTCTTTATATATATTCCCATTCATCATCATCACTAATACTTAGCACATTTGGGTCAAATGACTGCCAAAATCATTAAAAAGATAATAAATTTTGTGCCAATATTGAAGTTACCAACATTCCTACACATGTAGAGAAATTTATACAGTGTGAGACTAATATTTTTGTAGAACAAAACAATGAAAAATCATTGTACATTTGTAAGTATGGAGTTGTAAAGTACAAGCATAGCAGACATATCTGTAGAACAGAATTTTACTAATAACTACAAGTTACCAATCTATACACTTGTAATGTATTTGATTATACTTTAATGGAACAGGGCCCAGGTCATCAAAGGGTCAATAAATTTTGTTTAGATGCTTGTGGTTCTTTTATGTGCCATAAATCTATGACATGGGACCCACGACTTTACTTCCCTTCCCAAGGAACCATACTTAATAATTCTACACCCGAAAAAATCCATCGATCCTGGCCGAGATAGAACCCATGATTTTGGGTATACAAGGCAAGTGTGGTTCCCACGACTTGCCGGCATGCAATTATTAATAGCTTAACATAGAAACTGATAAATAACCCCTTAAACAAAATAGAGTATAATATATAATGAATACATACATATATGTACTATATGTACATGTATGTATTAGAAATTGCAGAACCCAATGGTTTAAATAAAGAACTGGTAGATGAAAAGAGACAGCAATTCTTTTTTTTTTTATTTGTTTATTTACGGACACTCTTTAACATCACAGGTCATCAGCATTCCATTCTATTTAGGGCATGAAACGGCCGACTAATTTTACTCAGAGGCCTCTTCTTTCAGGCTTGAGGTTCTTTTTTGTGCTGTAAAAGTATGACACAGGACCCACGACTTTACTTCCCTTCAGAAGGAAGCCATACTTAGGATATTTACGCCCGAAAAAATCCATCAATCCTGGCCGGGTTTGAACCTGCGATCTTGGGTTTAGAAGGCAAGTATGGTTACCACTACACCACCAGGACCGACTACAGCAATTCAAAAAGGTAAAATAAATAAAGAAAGTAACCACCCTAGTAAAAGAGGAACAAAAGTTACGAAATTAATTGCTGAGATTACAATAAAATATATTTGGAAAAGAAATCAAAATATAAAGATCAGACTCAAGAATATTTCAGGAATATCAGGAATAAACAAATATATAAATCGGCTATAAACAGCTACTTTTGGGAAGTGAATCATGAAATAGAAAAGAAATCAAAATTGTTAAAATCAGCTTACTGCTGTTGGAACTGAGCCTATAGGAAAATATTATAAAGAAAAATGAAGATGAATGAATTTCCAGATTCCTACAGATTGCAGTTTAATTATAAAATTTTGTAACCTCCCACCGAAAGTTAGCAGTAAGCATACAGGAGGCTATTCAGATAACCCACCAGATGACTAGCAGATGAAAATGTGGACAAGGGTTCACAAAAAATGTTCTGCCCATAAATGTTGGTAAGTGGAGAAATGAGAGTATATAATTGATTCATTAACTACTCATTAACTACAGTATTTAATTTACATAAGAAATTTTGATCTGTGTTACATTATATTGAATCAAGAGCATATGTATTAGCTTATTCTCTGCTTTTTACAGCTCTTTTTTTTTTTAATTTATATAGGAACAATATGCTTCAACTGCACTCAGTACTTAATTGAAGCTTTCAGAAGTATGAACTATGCTTATCAATATGTTTCTTATCCCTATGACTGGTTACTTATCAATGAACTTTGAAATGAATGCAAATTTGATTCAAATTTAGCTAAATTAAATGATTAAAGTAAATAGGAATGATTTTGATTTAAGTTTAAAAAAATAGTTAAAATGCTTGTTTGTCTTAAGTACAAACTTAAGTGCTCTTTTTATGCCAAGTGCACTAAAAAAAGTACATTTTCCCAATGCAAATAAAGACACAAATTTGTATATTAAATTATCTGTATTATGCAAACTACTTTTAAGATTAACGTTTATATTTATACTGGGTAAATATTTAGTCACCTAATGCTTTTGAATGGAGAAGCCCTCCTTAGAGCTGCCAGTTCATTGGGGCATTCTGTATAAATAAATTTTAAAAAAGAATTAATTAACAATCCCCTTTCATTTAAGGAATTCTGTTATGTATATAACTCAGCTATATACAACTTCAATTTTATTTGTATGTTTCATATACTGCTTTGGCCATGGTCTTTGAACAGTAAATAAAATAGACTTACACACATCTAGGTTACATATAAACAGATTCAACTGTATATTCCAACTCTTTCTCATGGATTAACAAAACACCTCAAAAGTGGACAAAACACAAAAATGTTTCAATTTAATTTCTTGTCAGAACTAATACAATGACATCAGCAGGCAAAAGCCTGTGATACGTGTTCTGTATAATTCAAGGATAAGTGAAGCATAAGAGTATTAAATCGATTCAAGTGCTAATAAAGAACAAAAATGTTTATCATAACTTGAATTTCTTTTCTGCTGCAAGAAATAGCAAGATCTTTCTTGAAAGTTACTTTCCAGCAATTTTTTATAATACATGTCGTTAGAAATATAAAGGTTTATCATGTTAGGCAAAGCCAAATTATTTTAATATATATTTCTAATACTAAGCAATAATTTACAAAGTGGATATAATTTCTTGACCAATAAAAATACATACCTCCACGTCGTGGGTTGCTAAACACTTCTGCCATAAATTGTGCATTACACACATGGTTTGAACTCGAAGGCTGAAGGGAAGAATACAGTGCCTGTCGTATCTTGGGATAGGCATTCCCAAATGGTTCAACACAATGTGGTTTTGACTTGAGCAAGCTGCAACTGGAGTACAAATCGTACAGATGTGCCAATACGCAACGCTCAGCTGATGAACAATCACCTGGATTGGTAACATGCTTCACAACACGGCACAATCCTTCAAAGACTAATGTTGTTTGTTCTGGAAACACTGCAAAAACAATAAACATTACTTGATGGTACCAAATCTGCATACTTTTCTAAAGTACCCAAGATAAAAATAGCTGAAAATGCAGTTTTAATGCACAATTATATTTTTAGTTTTGTTTGCATGAATATATAAGGTGGAGCAAAAGTAACTACACATTTAGTGAATAACAGTTAACATATGATTTCACTTCTTTTTATGTTATGTTCAAAAATTTTTCTTCTTCATTTTTTTTAAACATATGCTTCTAAATTGGTAATATTGACAGCAGAAAGAACAGAAACAGGAAATTAATCATCATTAACAGTTGAAAATGTTAATGAAAGAGAAAAGAATTTTTGCTGTAAAGATCTGTTACCAATGAAGTTTAGGTGCTGTATTAAGAGAACATTTCCAGTCAGATCCACCACCACAAAAGACTGTTTAAAATGTAATTCATAAATTTGAAATTGAAGATTCTGTTTAGATTGCACGTTGTAGTGGGCAACCTAGGACAGTACAGAACTCAATATTTGTCCTGCTGCCACAACTAGTCCAAGAAAGCCCACAAGACGATTAGCGATAAAATTTCCAGTCATATCACGTCGGTCAATCCAAAGGATACTGCATCAACAGAAGTTCAAAGTGCACATTCCACATCTGGCACATGGTGTATTGGAAAATGATCCAAACAGGCAACTACAATTTTGCGAGATTATGCTTGATTAGTATTGACATGACCCAAGTTTCTTTAAAAAAAATCTATGATCAGATGAGGCCACCTTTAAGTTTATCCAGAAATGTAAACTGGCATTACAGTACTTATTGGTACATGGAAAACCATCATGTTATTTTGGAGCAAGCATTAAATCAACCCACCATAAATGTGTATGGGGTAATAATTACACGTGGTGTAATAGGCCTGCACTTTATTGAAATCTCAATTGGCTCTACTTCAAGAGTTTACACCAGGAATCAACATGCATTTGGACAACTTTGATCAACTTTACTTCCAACATGATGGAATTCTTGCACATTATGCTAGTTGTTTGGACTTATGTTGATAACATTTTCAATGTAAGAGGCTTGGACGTTGTGCAGCAATTTAATTCCCACCATGATCCCCTGATCTTACCCCAATGAATTTCATCCATCGGTGTATGGTTAAAGGTGTAGTGTATGAAAAAGGTGTAGTGTATGAAAGAAAACCATAAACTGTTGAAGAGCAAACTGTTTACCTAAGAGGATGCCTTCCACAATCTGGACAACATTCAGCTGTGTTTGCATGTGTGTCAGAGTGTTCCTGGTAGACTCCAATGGTGCATTTATGTAGCAGGGAAACAATTTGAAAATAAAAAGAAATGAAATCCTTTGCTAACTGAAATTCAGTAAGAGTGTAGTTACTTTTGTGCAACCCTGTATAATAAAAAACCATAATACTACATATTTTGGATGCAGACCAAGGTTTAGTTATTGAAGCTTTAAAATCTAAATGCAATTCAATACAATGGAACCTCAATCTATATTTCCTGGAACCATCATTTTCCTAGATATATCATTAAATTTATGCAGTCCCCAACGTTTTATCTTATCTTCTATGTATATCAAACCTGCATTCATCATTCCTTAAAGTATCATTTTCCTGCATTATTTATTCAAAAACAGTCCCAAAGAAATTCTATCCGTGAACAATTGTTTTCAAACTGCAATAGTGAAGTAGTGATCATCGCTTGTACAGAGTTCGGCGTCACACTTGATCCCAGAAAATGTGAATTGAACTCTCTGTAGTTGCCGATATTTTTGGAGCCTCAGGATGATGATAGTTGAAGTGAAGAATGGGCCAGAATTGCCACTGCCGTCATTTTTAACACCTACAAGGCAGTGGACAAGGATGTTGTCACAAGTGGAGTTCAAAGTCTTGATGAAGTGTGCGACGAAGTGGAAGGAGTTACAAGTGTTTCTGATATGGTAGGGGAATCAGGAAGAGTTGGAAGATGATGCAACAGCCAAAGACATGCCGATGTTTGCCAAGGTTCTGAGAGCATGTGAAACTGTAACAGCTTGTTCTATCATAGCCATCTATTAGTGGTTACAATTCTATGCACATGACAATGACAGTATGAACATTAGTGAGCACAGAATGCATTGAATTTGGAAAATTTGTTTCACATGAAAAAAAGCAGCAAAGAAGCAAATGTCAGCTCACCACCTTTTTCAAAGAAAGTTACAAACGTTTTGATTTTTATTGATTTGTTTTATTCATGGACGCTCTTTAACTTCTCAGGTCATCAATGCCCCATTCAATTCACGGCATGAAATGACCAATAAATTTTGCTTACAGGTCTTTGCTTTCTTGAGGTTCTTTAACGTGCCATAAATCTACAACATATGACCCTTGGCATTTATTCCCTTCTGAAGGAACCATGTTAGGATTTTTATGCCTGAAAAAATCCATCAATCTGTGATCTTGGGTCTATAAGGCAAGTATGATTATCGCTGGAGCACCAGGACCAACAACAAAGTGTAGAATTTGTACACAGTAACATGGCAAAATATAGTGTTTGCTTATATATTGACTTTATTTATTTTTGTACATTTTACGCACTTTCATATCTATCATTTTCCAGCATGCATCACTTTTTAACCTGGTCCCTCCAAAAACAATGAATCAAGGTTCTACTGTATACATTTTACTCCACTCTACAGCTAAACATTGCTTGAAGGAATTTAAGATAGCACTTACAAAGAAGAGAACAGTGATAGCGTCTGAGGACTCCCACAACATAGAGGCTTAATGAAGTTGTATAACTCCTAACAAGACCAGAACCTTTGGCCTGCAACTGAGCTTCCACTTCAGGTAGTTCTTTAAGGATCTGAAAAATAAGACTAAATATTAGAATGTATTTTCACAAACATACAATGAGCTCTTACTTACAAATGTTTTGCTATGTACAAACTAATTAATCATCTTTAAAACATAGTGCAGATCAGAAGCATCTAAACATCCATTCTAAGTCATAAAAATAGACATTAAGATATCAGAAGTACTAATACTGCAAGGACGAAGAACTTCAAGTTAATTAGTTACTTATAAAAATGGTAATTATGCTTCTGCCAAAGATTACTGGTTCACATTTCTGTAATGGTTACTAGTACTTTTTGCTTCAGTTCTAACTCTCTAATAAAATGAACTGCAAATTGAGAAGTTATACAAATAATCAGGCAGCTGCAATTATTTTGTTTTCTTTATAATTATCAAAGATATTCCATCCTAACTGTCAAAGTCTTTCAGTCAGTAAATGGTTGGAATGAATTATGATGCAAATGAACCCAGTCTGTTATGGTTTAAATTACAAGGCATTCAGCATTATGAGGCTGACAGAAAACTCTGAAAAAATGCTCGCCCCTCTGTTTGTGCAGCTGTTGTGGAAATGCACTAGTGATACAGGCTATAGAGATTAATTATGCAGCTATTTTATATGAGTGAATCACTTTATACTTATAAATATAGAGTTGTAAAGTAATTATATAGAAAGAAAGCATTTGTGGAATAGTTTTAATAATTAAAGTTATAACTTCAACACTTATAATATATTATACCATACTGTAGAGGAGGGCCCTGGAGGATAGTCTGGTCCTCTCAAACCAGCAACGTTGGTATGATTAGAAACTTTGACTACTTTATACAAGTTCAAAATCATATTTTAAAAATTGATTAAAATGAAAAAATATATGCCCTTAAAACTCAAAAAAATAACCTAAAAATTTAAAATGGCACAAAATGACCAAAATTACGTAAAAATTGCATTTCTGTAACCAGCACCTTATGCTCAGGATTTATATATTTACAGACATTATATAGAATGCAAGGAAAAATGATATGTCATCAGATTCTGCACCCTGATAGTCAGCAACTATTATGTTTATTAGACACTTAATGTAAATTATATAAAACAATTAAATTGAAAAATAAGACTAAATTCATTCATTTAACGAAAATCAGTATGACTGTATCACTGCAGCTGCTTATTTAACCATTCCCTCTAAGTCTATTTTTGCTGTATATAGTATACAAAGTTCTCAATTCAAGTGCTTGCATTTTTTATGGAAAATAAAAAGCATAAATTGATATTAAAAATGATATACATAAATACCTGAATTGCAACTAATTTTAAAGTATGCTATTCATAGTAAATACAAATATACTTAAGAAAACAGGAAGAAAAATTGTATGTAATATTTTCTAATATTAACCAACCTTATCTATAAGAATTCCCCCAATATTAAAACTATAAACCTTCAATGATTTAAAATACTTTACCTGAATGCAGACATCTATCAAGCCATATATACTCAGTGCCAGTTCCATAAGATCAAAGAGGAAAGCTACATGTTCCTGCACAGGTAAATAATTGGAATTTCCGCTGGCAAAAGAATTCATCATTTCAACAACAGTCATCGCACACTGCCAAGTTACCACATGCTGGTCAAAGTAAGAGAGCCCCTGGACTTTGGCAGTGGTTGCTTCAAAATTAAACTCACCACGGGAGTGCTTCTTAACTTTTCCTCCTGAGAACACAATAGACATCTTGACACTAACTGTACAAAATGTTTTTACACCAGTAAGTTATGATGGGAAAGTATGTAACTCATTCATTCTTTGTATGAACGAGTTAAGGTTGAAATGCATTAAATTATAGGTTCTTAAAATATATTCTATATTCTAGAAAGCTGAAATTTAAGCCACTTCCTCTGTAGTTTTACACCTTCTACACACCACCAATGCCACAACAGCACAGTTGCTGAGAAAGTTTTGAGGGGAATCTGTCAAATACTCTGGAAAATTGTAGATGCAAGGTTGGAACTATAGAATTGACCACTGAAGATATTTAGAAAATGTAGGGAAATGACAAACATCATTAAATTCACCATTAAATGAGTAGGGACCATGAGACATCAGTTTAAAATTGCTTTTGAAGAGAGAGCTCTCAATGAATAGAACTCTATTATTGAATAGAACTCTATTATAACAGAAGGGCAGGGCTGAAGTCTTTACTACCATTTTTTTTGCAAACTCAGAAGAAATTTTGTTTTCAAATATCTTCATAGGATGCAACTAACATGAGTCCTTGAGGACACTTAGGGACCTTAGTTGCCACCATTATTTTCTCTCAGTATTGGCAGTGAGCTCCTGTGTTTGTACTGTGCTAAACCCTTTGAGTTCTGGTTGAATAGCATTGCAACAACTGATGAAATGAGCTCATTTGTACTAACATCAGTTTCACTGTTGTTGGTCATGGTGGTTTAGTGGTAACCATACTTGCCTCGTAAACCCAAATTGTGAGTTCAATTCTGGCCAGGGTCAATGGATTTTTCCAGGCATAAAAATCCTAAGAATGGCTTCCTTTGAAAGGGAAGTAAGGGCATAGGTCTTTCAGGCTTGAGATTTTTTCATGCCATTAATGTTGTTGATTAATGGCATGAAAAAAAAGCTCAAGCCTGAAAGAAGAGCCTCTTAGCAAAATTTACCAGCCATTTCACGCCCTGAATTGAATGGGGTGCTAATGATCTGAGGTGTTAAAGAGAACTCGTAAATAAAACAAATCAAAGTTACAATGTTGCTTTGACACAATGCATCATTCACAGCCTTGCATTCATCAGTCAACATTTGCAGCATTCACCTGGATGAAGCTTTCACAATTTTCAGATAATCATGTACAATGGTAGGCACAGACATAGAAATTGTAATTTAGGAAGTTATCTGTTCCAAATGTGTCTGGTGTTCTAGTGGTAACCATATTTGCCTCATAGACCCAAGATTGCAGGTTTAAACTCAGTCCAGGTCAAAGAAGAGGCCAGTGAGCAAAATTTATCGCCCATTTCATGCCCTGAATTGAATGGGATGCTGATAATCTGACAAGTTAAAGAGCATCTGTAAATAAAACAAAGAAAAAAATCATCCAAATCCAATTAGCAATCCTCCATATTCTTCTTCTATTCAAGAAATCATGCAGCTAGCCAAACTGATGCACAACTATGGCTGTGTAGGTTGCTTACACTCTGCTTGATCTTCTTTTAGCTGTCAAACATTTTTTCAATCCATTATGCATTCCCCATCTGTTTTACCCAAATAATGAAATGTTATATAGTAAAACAGATTCATGCTATTCTAGTAGCATGAAAACACCAGCAGTACCATGAGTATTCCCTGATCCTGGCAATGATATTAACCTCACTTATTCCTAAAGAATGCCTACACATTTGATCTATATTTCATGTATTATTTCTAATTTTCCTCATTCCCAAGAAAAACTAAGGAGACCTTATAGTTTGACTATGAAGGATCAAAATTAATTTTTTGCATTAGACATTCTGGTAATTCTATCAAACCCACTATCTTGCACCTCTTTTCTTGATTAAACAGTCATTAAGCAACCAAAAATCTAAAAAATATGAAAAAGTAATATTTGTCTAAGTTCTGTCATAGGCTAATGAAGCAAAATGTGATCTTGCTACATTCTTTTAAAATTATCTGGAGATTATATTACTTACATGGTGATAACACTATAGCCACACTTGCATTCCATATGTACAACCCCATTGACCAGACGTGGGACTACAGCAGACAAAAGAGCATTCTGGCAGGTCTTCATTGTCATTTAGCCATACACACATTTTGATCATGGAAACACTGTCAAGAAATGTTTATTAATTCAAGAAAGATCTGGCTGGAAATTCAATCCGCATGGAAAAATGGGAAACATTTTAAAAGAAATTGGTATGGAAAATGTTTGAAATGAGAACATGATGAGAAAGGGTTTCTGGAGAAAAGTGAAAATACATATTGAGGATATTGAGAAACAAGAATTGTTTAGTAGCTTAAGAGATAAACGTTTGCTGGAGCTATATAGAAATTTAAAAACAGATTGGAGCAGAGAGAGATATATGGATTTACGTGATAAAACAGAGAGGGAAAGATATGGATTGGACAAGAACAAGTGTGTTAAAATTAAGGGAGCTAAGAGGGGATTATGATATAAATAGATGCCCACTCTGCAGGGAAAATGAGGAAGCTCTGCATTGTGTTTTAAGTGCAAAAAAACAGAAGTATGGAGGGGTGAATTGAGATTGGATAAATGAGATAATGTTGGGAAAAAGGAATTAGTAAAAAGAATGTTTATAATAAAAGAGAATTTATTATAGCTTGCAGAATATAATCCAATAAAATGAGATTTCCGGACTTATTGGCCGTGGTCCAAACGATGTAAAAACACCTGACGTTTCGCCCGTCACTCCATCAGGTATCTTCAGACAGTAACTAATCACCACTCAATTTCTGTATCTCAAGTGATGCTTGTAGCAGCCCTGTCTAGTATACATATGAGGACGAAGCACTGCCCTCTTCCTTCTCATTGGCTACCAGTCTGCCAATCGCAGTGCGGCAATGGATTATATCATGTAATTGGTCCTGTTGGTTATAAGGCTTGATTTTCTGTTATCCAGCACCGACATCCATGCCTTGTGTAACCGAGCTGCCTCCTTTTTTGTTGAAATTATTTGTGTGTTTATACATTTCAATGGCTTCATGATAAATTCTGGAATGGTAATGGGCTGTGTTATCCAGAACTTCGGTCTCACAGAACTTGACCACGGCCAATAAGCCCGGAAATCTCATTTTATTGGATTAACGCCGGCCGTAAAAGCTTAAATAGTTACGTTGCAGAATATACTTAGGAAAGGTGCATGAGAAATGGTATAGAATTGTCAGACAGTACAAGTAGGATGAAATGAGTAGGGGAAGGAATGGGATTAGTTATTTAACATTAGTTAAACAGAATTCTTATACCTACAATAACCAATGTTAGCAACTCTCAAGGATAGAAATTTAGTTGAATGGGTTTAATTGGAAAAGAGAGAAGGCTCATCATTGTATGAAATGTAATTTAATATGTATTGAGTGAATAAATTATTTATAGCATTGTGTTCTTTGGTTGGATCGGAGCCTGGTCCCTTAGATATTCCAGGTAGCTGCTGATGAACCAGGGAATGGGGGGGGGGGGGTGAGCCAATCAAATTGCAATAATTTTGATAGGAGTAGTGCCTTCTGGAATTCCCAAAGGTACTGGTCCTATTTGTTATATTTAAATTGGATTTTTTTTGCATTCATTTTCATCATCTTCTTGAACAAAAATGAGCACCCTGAAGATGATTATTGTGTGTATGAGCTTGTATGCTGTATGAATTTAAACTGGAAAACACCACTGCAGAGCACATAAAATATGCCAGGTCTTTGATGCTGATGTTGTAAATGAATAGGGGTGCATAAAATGGTTCACAAATTTCCAGGAAGGTGACAAAACCTTGAGGATGACTAATGGATACGAAGACCAAGACCATGTGGCTGTCTTAGAGACTACTGAGTGAACAACAGGCTTAAGAGGACATGGCACATAATTCAACATCAGTGCAGAAACCATACAGCACCATCTTCATCAGCTGGGAAAAAAAATGTTTACTTATTTGCTGGTTTCACACTGTTTGACAAGTTTCAGAAGGCAGCATAAACTGACAGCTGTTTTGCATTGTTGTTTCATCAGCAGAAGGATGCCTTTCATGATAGGCTGCTGATAAGTTATGAGAAGTAGTTCCTCTACAACACTACAAATGCCATCATTGATTAGCAGCCCATGAATTTATTCCCAAATAACAGAAATGACATTGTACCAAAATGTACCAAAAGAAAGTTATTTGGTGGAGCATGCTGGGTAAACTGCTGCCAACTGCCAAACAATCAACATCGCTATATACTCTAGCTAGCTGGATCATTCTATGAAAAGCTTAAAACTAAGGAGAATTCACTTGTGAATTTTAAACATATTATTTTTTTGCACGATAAAGTAGCCTGTGAAATCATTATCCATCTTGATTTGGAGACCTAGTTACCCACCATGTTCTACAGACATTGCACCATCAGATTATCATCTTTTCCTTTCTTGGGATAATCACCTATGAGGACCTCAATAATGAACCTTTGCCAATCTGGAAACTGCAGTGAATAATATTTTGCTTCCTGCCCTAAGGAGTTCTATCACATTGGAATGCATAGTCTTCCATCACATGGGCAGAAGGTCCTCCTTAGCAATGGTGACTGTATTTAATACTAAGGATTATGGTCGAACCTTGATCTATCGTTCCAGGAACCAGTGTTTTCCAGGATGGAACATTCAATTTATGCATTACCTAACGTTTTACCTTATATCTTATGTAAATAAAACCTGTACTCATCATTCCTTGAAGTATCGTTTTCCCATATTATTCATTCAAAAAGTTCAGTCCCAAAGAAATTCTATCCTTGAACGATCATTTTCAAACTGGAATAATTGAAGCATGACCGTCGTATGTACAGAGAGTTTGCATCATGATTAATCGGTAGCTGCCGATACTTTTGGAGCCACATGATAATAGCCGATGCAAAAAATGGGCCAAAGTTGCTGTTATCATCAGTTTTGACATTTATGAGGCAGTGGACGACGTCATATGTGACATTCAAAGTGTTGATCAAGTGTGCAACAAAGTGGGAAGAGTTGCAAGTGTTATGATATATGGGAGGGGAGTGAGGAAGAGGGGAAAGATGGTGGAACAGCTGAAGCTCTAAGAGCATGGGAAACTGTACGAGCATATTCTATGCAAATGACATTGATGGTATGAATGGTAGCGAGCAACAGAATGCATAGAATGTGGAAAATTCATTGTTTTGCAAGAAAAGAAAAGCAGCAAAAAAGCAAATATACCTTAACGACTTATTCAAATAAAGTAACAAAACTGTTGATTTTTGTTGATTTGATTTGATTTATGGATGCTCTTTAATATCCCAGTCATCAGTGTCCCATTCAATTCAGGGCATGAAACAATCAATAAATTTTGCTTACAGGCCTTTTCTTTCAGGCTTGAGGTTCTTTTACTTGCCATAAATCTAAGACATGGGACTCTCGGCTTTACTCTCCTTCCAAAGGAACCATATTTAGGATTTTTAAGCCTGAAAAAAAATCCATCGACCTTGGCCGGGATTGAACCTGGGTCTACGAGGTAAGTGTGGTTATCACTAGACCACCAGGACCGACAACAAATTTGTAAAATGTGGGCATGGCACATGTAAAATTTATGCAAAATATAACATTTGCTTACATACTGACTTCATTTTCATTTTTGAACATGATTTATGCACTTCCCATATCTATTGTTTTCCCATTATCATTTTTTTAATCTGGTCCCTTCAAAAAGATTAACTGAGATTCTACTGTATTTTGTTCAGAATATGATGCTTTGATATGTCTAATCTGAAATTGACAGAACTGTTTTGGTTACATTATAGCCTAATGTAGTCCTTCACAAGGTGTGCATCTAGAAAATAGTTTTGTGACTGCCCTTTGCTATTAATGTACTCTAAATGAGAGTCATGAGTTATACTTGGTCATTATTTTTATGAAAATACGCTATTATTACTACTACTTCTACTATCACAAATATGAAATTAATACATCCACTTTCTAAAAGCATGCCTCTCAATGATTACATTGTATAAAACTTGATTGGAATCAACACAGCAAAACTTATGTAATTTCTTTATATAAAACCTATTTTAAACCAGTTAAAACTTCTTTCCAATGGGAAAGAAGTTTTAACTGGTTTAAAATAGGTTTTATATAAAATGATTACATTGTACTGAATGAGAGGGATGAGGGTGACAATGGTGCATATGGAAGAACAATTAGTGGAGAAACTGGAGCACCTAGAGTAAAACTACCGAGACACAATTCCATCTGGCACAAATTCACTTAAAGCTGCTAAGACTACAGCCAACTTGCCTTGATGGAAGGCATGAGGTGTAAGCTGCTCAATACTTTTTTCTGCTTTAATACGACCAAGCCATAACTGTTTTGAAATATTTTTCAACAGAATTTTATTGCTATCATACCTTCAGCCACATCAATGCTAAACTTTTTGCTGAAGAGCTTGCAGATTTCTTTAGTCATTTTCTTGACAATATGCCTTGCCTCATCTCTCACTTTGCCAACTCCATAGAGAAGAACATGTCGTTGGTTACAGTCATGGAGGCTGCATGGTTCATCCTAAAGTCATGAATAAATAAATAGCTCAATAACAAAGGATTAGTAAATATTAGCAACAAAAAAGATTAATGAAATAAAACTCTACCTGCCTACTAACAATTCCATTACTAGAGACCTCTGTGAAAATCCCTACAAAACATTTATTCATTTTAATACTTCTAAGTTTACATAACTATCACGATAGATGCAATTGTTATGTAAAACTAATAAACTAAATATCATATGCTTTAATTGCAACTTCAAAGATAGAAATTATTTGGAAATTTAAAAACATAATAATATTAACTTTTATAAAACAGAGCAGTTTAACAATCCTCAGGCTTCATTAGTTTGTTTATACTGTTGGAAGTTCTTTCTAATCAAATTAGCATTTTTACTGTATTAGAAAATTATGTTGCAATTTTATCAATGGTAACCAAACAAGAAACAGATGATGCTTCAGAATTTCATGAATACTTGCACATGAATGAGTTAATGTTATTATATTACTTTTCAGACAGAGGCCTGTATGAGCAATGAACATATCATGCCTGTGGAAGTGGAAAGTGAGTTGTATACAGCAGATGCCTCGACCGGGTTTCTCCACCAGCTGCTGCCTCCACACCCTCCATTGGAGTCACTGAAGCCATTGGAGGAGCTACAAGAGAGCCTGGAGGTACCCCATCATCTTTTGGTGAATCTGGAGCATCCTGATAACAATTCATAAAACCTTTTATTATTAATCTCTTCTGAGTTGGATTATTATTATTATTATTATTATTATTATTATTATTATTATTATTATTATTATTATTACTGCTCTCTAAAACATTTGCTTGCCAAGACTTGTTTTCTCCAGAACACCATCCTTGCTCAATAACCTATTTTGTTAGTATTATGGAATGACTGTATGGACTTTAGCAATATCTTCAAGTGGTGCGCATTCTTCAAAGATGCCCATGATAACCTTTGTGATTCACCATTCCGGACGACAGGTAACAGCTGCAGCCCCGCAGAATGTCACAGGCATTGAGGCAGCAATTCTCAATGACCTGTGAACTTTATCTCAGCAGTTCAACATTTCATACGATGTGGTGTACAACATTGTGCATGACACATTGTAGTTTCGTAAAGTTAGTGCTAGCTGGGTGCCTAAGAACCTGACAGACTACCACAAGGGCCAGCAAATTACAAGCTTGTTGCATCACTTGCCGCATTAAGCTGCAGAAGGGCACAACTTTCTTAAGGAATTGTTACTGGTGATGAGTCGTGGGCATACCATTACAAGCCCGAAACAAAGCAAGTCTCTATGGAGTGGAAACATGCTGCTTACCCAATAAAGAAAAAATTCAAAGTGACTTCATCTGCTCATAAAGTGCTTGTGAAAGTATTCTGGGATATTAATGGTATTTTAATGGCGGAATTTGCTGAACACAGGACCACTGTGAATGCTGTAACATTAATGCTGATGATGTCAAACTTCTTCATGACAATGCTCGCCCTCATACTGCTGCTGCTGTTCGTGAGAAAATCAACAAATATGGTTGGGATGTGCTACAGCATCCACCATACAGTTCAGACCGGCACCATCAGACTTTGATTTCTTTGGTCTCTGGAAAAATTCCTGGCCGGTCAATACTTCGTATCAGATGCAAAAGTGAAAACAACAGTCCACAGATGGCTATACTTCAACTGAAAAGACTTCTATGAACAGGGTATTATGAAATTGGCATCACAAAGGGAGAAATGTGTTGAGAAAGTTGGCGACTATGTAGAAAAATAGACAAAAGATGTCAGTTTATTTGTACATTTGTTTGTAATGATACCTATTAAACTTTTTGTAAAAAAAAATCATTGTGTGTTACTTTCCAATCCACCATTGTATATGTGTTTTTTCTCCCAAAAAATGGAACCTTAAAAGCAAGTGCTCTGTTGGGAATAATAACAACTTCTGGGTCATGTTTTTTGTGAGCATTAAGTAAGTGAAGAGTTTATTTTTGAATTTGGACCTCTGGCTGGTTTCTAAGTATCAGATTCCAAATAAAATATATGGTAATGATTCATATTTTTATTACCTTGGTGTATTTGTAGACAATTTATAAATATAAAGGGCAAGTATATTGTATGTTGACAGTTCATGCTGGAGCCACGCTTTCAAGGTTTCCTTTGGATTTATTAATTTAATATTTTGGATAATCTCTTTTTTTAGTTGTGTTTTTATAAAGGTTTTTCTGATTTTGCTACCATTATCTACTAATTTTGTAATAAAGTTTTGCATTTGTTATGCTACTATTTAACATGTTTACCTTTCTTTAGTCCCATTATGCCACTTCTTCAAAAGTTTTGCCTTCTATGTTGAATTTACTTTAACTTGAGGGGGGGGGGGGGGTTGGTGAATGTGTAAGTTGCATGAATGCAATGAAGCTTAATTATTCAATTCCTTTTGCACACATTATGTAATAAGTTTTACAATCATTTATTGACAACAATAATAAGTCCTCTGGATATTCCAGTAGGAAGCTACTGATGAACTGAGGACTGAGACTCAGCTAACATTGCTATAATATCGTTAGTAGAAAGGTGAAAATTTGTATGTAAATTATTAGAATATTTTATATCGAATGGTTTGAAATATTGGCCTGGAATAGAACCTGGGTTAGAACCAGGCCATATTAATAACATTTGTAATCTTAGTGCTATTTAAATAAATATACTAATAATTTCTTTAATTTTCTTGCTTCTTTGCAAATATTAGTCTCATCTCTAAAATGTCTAAACTTAATATAGAAGAAAAAAAGTATATTTAATTGCATGCATACTCTATCACTACCAAATACAACTATGCATATGATAAACAGAATTTATTCTTATGTTTTGGAAGCTCAGGTACAACTATATATGAAAGTATATTTTATGGGATGCACTACTGAGAATATCATTGGCATGCATGCTTTAACTATAAAATTAAGATCTTCTAGTTTTATATTTGTACTTCACAGCTACATGCAGTTCTGAAAATGAGCTGAAACTACCAGCGAGTTCTGCTGCTCTTCTTTGATATGCTGCAGAAGTTTATCAAGGTCATCATCTATCTTACTGTCATCATAGTCCATATTCCTACCATGGTCCTGCAAATAACCAATGTTCCATTTAATTAAAATGTAAATTGGAACTTGCACAGTGAAGCCAACCATACAATGTTCCATTTACTTCCCAGTACGAAAATAGTGTTATAACATTCTAAAAAATACCATCTCCATTAACAATAATACTTTTAAATGCAAACAATAATAGAATCTGATACAGTGAAGCAAACTTTTAATTATAAACCTAAATTGAGAATATTTAAAACTCATATTTGATCCACTAAGTAAATTCAGGACAAGTTTAGTGAGCTCTTGTACAATCATTCCCTCCTTGTCGATCTACCAAATTAATAGCCTGGAAAGTGAAAACATATACAGCAAAAAGCACAAGAAATATAGGCACCAGATTCAAAGAATTTTGTAGAAATATAAAACATAAAGACACAGCTAAATTAGCATATTTATGATGTAAAACTATGAGATTAAAAAAAATGTAAAATTATTAAAAACAGCCCAAAAACGATGGGAACTGAACTTTGGGAAACAATTTACATTACAAAGCTTGAACAATGGCTTATGAACTTCAATATGCAAGAAATTGAAAATCTGATTTTTAAGTTTAACAGGCCACCAAAATTGCCTTGAATGCTAACTAGAGTCAATTCATATTTTTCCAGCAATTGACAAGCTGATGATTTGCACTATGGTACATGATACAGTTTCTAATTTATTTTGGTAAGTGGAGCTATACCCTGATTAAAATTAGTTACAGAATGATAATTGAATGTTTGAAATGGAGTGGGATTCCATAGCTATGGCAACAGCCAATAACAGAGCCTTTCTATTGTAATATGCAGTAGTGCTGGCACTAAACATTAAAGGTGAATTGTTTTATTTGTTTTGTAGAGCTAGGATGCGCGTTAATGTAACCAGATGTAGTAGGGTTGATTCATAGAGATTGACCATGCAGGGACCATGCACTGAGGAGTCTAGTAAAACCAAATATTGCTAAATATGTCCTTTTAAAACTGACTTTAATTTATCAGAAGCTTATAAGCAGGCACTATCATTGATTCACTTTCATTGATTTATTGCAACTGTAACTGTTACCATCACTATTTGCACCACTTTCTTTAATAACATTTTCTACTCGTCATTTTGTAAACCATTCCCAATAACAACTAAGGGCAAAATGACTCTAAAGAGACATTGATCAAAAATTTTATCTGTATAACAGGGGATCATATAAAGACAAGATGTTATTTTAATGATCTTTAGGTACTCCCATTATATTGACATAACGATTGTGGGCTCCTTAGTCATGGACTAGAACTGCCATGTGTGCTGGTATAACATAATATCCATGATAATAACCCCATGTTTCTGTTTCCTTTGTACTACTGAGGCATCACAGGTGGTGGACTCTAGTGATCAGGAGATGAAATAAATGATAAATTGGGAAGCATTTTTTAAGGAAGGAAGCATTCCAGGCATAAGTTTAGGTTACCTCAGCAGTATTTGCCATTTATCGGACATGGAGAAAATCTGGAAAAAAAATCTAGCTCAGGGAGGATGATCTTGATAGGAATTGAATACCATACCTTCTATTCATGAGCCCATACCTTAATGACCTCGGCCACCTGTGTTAGTGTCATGTTGCTTCTCTATATTTGAATCCATTTAATTTATTATTTATGTCCTGAGAAGACTATCTATGAGGACAGTTTATACCTATCAAGTGTGATTTGTGTGCCATTTAATTAACTTAATATTGGCAATTTACTTTTTCTTTTGCTATCGAAAGGAACAGCATTGCTTTTCTTGTCAAGTTTGTTCTTTTGTGTCACACTCTCATACCAAGATTGATGACTTAGGTACACTTTTGTAGATATATTGGAATAAGTGCACTTGACATAAATTTGAAGATTAATTTTAACATTCAAATGTTTCATTTTGGAAATGAAATCAAATCAAGTCAAATCAAATCAAATCAAGATCACTGTAATACATTTGGTATGGCTTCTGTGTCTCCCACATCTTATCTTTTAATTCAGTTTATTGAATAATTTGAGTAAAAGTTTATTTTCCTTAAAATTTTTATTAAAACATAAAAATTGTTATTTTAATTAGAACATGAAAATTGCTTAAACTTATGCATTCCTCCTATGGATGAACTCAGTAACCAACAGAGGCCACCACAGGAACATCCGTTTGTCCATTCATCATTTCCAGTAACGGCGGTTCAGTGAGCAACTGAAGATGGGAGAGATTCTCCCGAAACACATCTTACTTTTGTGTAAGTGAATGGAGTTTAGTATAAAAAATGAATACCTAAGTTTAGGTTATATTGCCACTCCATTGTCAACAGCTTCCCAAGTACAATATTTATAAAAAATTGCTATTTAATTTACATCATTTGATCTATTATTTGAATATTTTAAAGACAGGATTATTTATTCAAAAAGCAGTACTTATTCCTGAATTCCAATTTATGCAAAGTTAATATTTTCTAGAATTTTTATCAATGGTTAGACAGCAAAGAGATAATGCAATTTCATTAGTTATCCAAAGACAGTTGTAGGGAAGTAGCTTTTTTTCACTTGAACTGTACCTGTAGCTTTCACCCTTTCCTCAATAATGTGGGTTTTTCACCTCTTTTGTGTGCAGGTGCCATCCCCATTCCCAATAGCTATGCTGCCTCTACCATCTCTTCAATAATGTGGATTTCCCATCTCTATTGATTGCAGGTGTTTGCCTGCTTTAAATTCCCTCTCCAATAAGATTTGTTAGAACAAAAAAATTTGTAAAAATATTCTTAACTGTACTGAAGTTAGTGGCCAAAGGACCCTAAGTTGTCAGATGTGATTTGTCTATGTATAGTATATTATTCAGAATGTCAAAATGTGATATACGAGGGTTGGAACTTAAATAGTGGCAACACTGTGGAGACGCTATGCAACAGAATCTAATATTGTCGCTGATAGCACACGTTGTTTACATACCTATCTTTTCTCAGAGCAAATGGACTCTCCCTTCCCACATCACCTGTGTGCGCACCATCGAGAGAAACACAGTCACTTGTGAGCTAGCGGTCTAACGTACTGTTGTCACTATGTTTTCAAAACAGGAACAACAGAGTTGGATCAAGATTAAGATTGAATGTGCCAGAGGTCGTACAGCACGACAATGTCATAAAGGTCTTCAAGAGGCTTGCGGGAATCTGCATTTCCTCACAGAACAGTGGCACATTGGGTAAAAGCCTTCAAAGATGGTCGGCAAACTGTGGCAGACATTCATTGGGTAGGTCGTCCTATGAGCGTCATGAAGAAGTGCATGCTGTTGCCGCGTTACTGGACAGTGATCGACGCCAGACGATTCGTGAGCTCGCCCAAGAAACCGGATTAGCGCATACGACTGTGCTTCACATCCTGAAGGAACGCCTGGGCATGCGAAAAATTGCTTCACGATGGGTCCCGATGATTTGACGGAAATGGTTGCGTTACGACGCTGCTAAGACGCACTTGGAGTGCTACAAGCGCGAAGCAGAGACTTTCTTACGCCGTATCATAACCTTGGATGAGACATGGGCCAAACTGTATGAGCCAAAACTGAAACGCCAATCGAACGAATGGTGTCAGTATGGGTCACCACGAAAGTCGAAAGTTCGTCAGAGAACCAATACAGTGAAAGTTATGGTGATTCTCGTGTAGGACTGTGATGGTGCATCCTAACGCATTACATTCCTCCACGGCAGACCGTCAATGCTGAGTATTACCGTTCATTTTTGGAGCACCACCTGCGACCAGCTTTGAGAAAGAAGCGGCAACACTTTCTGCAGAATCCACCCATCATTTTGCATGACAATGCTCGGGCGTATACAGCGCAAGCTGTGGCTGATTTGTTCGGTTGATGGGGCTGGGAAGTACTGTACCATCCACCATACTCCCCGGACTTAAGTCCTTGTGACTTTGATTTGATTCCGAAGATGAAGGAACCACTTCATGGCATTCGCTTCAGAAGTGTTCCAGAGATTCGACAGGCAGTAGACCGCTCCATCTGCACCATCAAAAGAACAGACTCTGCTAAAGGTATACTAAGACTTCCACATTGCTAGCAAGGGGTTATACACAACGCTGGTGACTACATTGAAGGACAGTAAAGGTTGCTAACATGTAACTCTTTTGTATCGGTTGTAAATAAATAGTTGCCACTATTTAAGTTCCAACTCTCGTATATTATACAAGGGCTATTTTTTAAGTATGGTCAGTGTAGCAATACAAATGAAACAAATAATTTATCAAAAAAAATCCATTAATTTCTGTATTTACATATAATTCTTTACTTTTTTACATAATTTCCTTGCTGGTTTAATATTTGTCGTACTGAACCAGATTTTGGATGCCCTACTCATAGAACTCTAACACCTGTGATGATTGCCAGTTCTTCATGGTTGTTTTCAGTTCTTCTTCAGTCTCGAAATGCTTGCCACTTAGAAAGGTCTTCAGGTGGTGGAAGAGGTAGTAGTCATTAGGTGAAAAATCTGGACTGTATGGCAGATGATGAAATACTCCCTAGCCAAAAGAGTTGATCAGTTCTTAAGTTTGAGCTGCAGCATGTACCCTTGCACTGTCATGAAGCAGTAGGACACCAACTGAAAGCATCCCACACTGTTTGTTTTGGAAGCTTGATGAACTTCCTTAGGGTCTCTCAGTATTCTGCTGAATTAATTGTTGTTCCTTGCAGCAAAAAGTCCACTGAAAAGACTGTCCCAAAACACAGTTGCCATGGTCTTCATTTTTGAAAGTGTCTGTTTTGCTTTCACTTCGACTGGCAATAATGTGTGTCGCCACTCCACTGATTGCTGTTTTGACTCAGCAGTCACATGAAATGCTCATGCCTCATCTTCTCTAACGATATGACTCAATACAACCCCCCTTGTTGTAGTCAGCCAAAAATTTAAAGCACTTGTCAATAGTTTCTTTGTGTGTTTTCATTCAGCAGTTTAGGAACCCATCACAAGCACAATTTCCTGAACTATAAATTCTCAGACACAATTTTAAACAAAAGTGACCTTGAAATTTATGGGAATTCCCATGGCAACTTGGAAATTGTGAATCTCCTGCATTCATGAATTTTGATGTCAACTGCCTCTGTCAAATTGTCATTGATCACAGATGGTAATTTGTCCTGAATGTTGTCTAGAATTTCCTTGGACATTCTCACCTATTTTTGCACTTTACTGCCACTCATTGCATCGTCACTATTACAGTTTGCATATCTAGTGATGAATAACTGGGACTTTAATGATTCTTGCTGTTAAGAACTGAATGACTGACGTATTTCACAGTTGGCAGGCCTTTCAATTTTCGTAAACATTGTAACCACACACTATGAAACATATAGACTTATGCTGTGAAAGTAATTGACATTGGAGTCTGTACTGCCTGATGCTCAGAGCCTGAGAATGCACTCATTCTCCTGTGTCTTTGAAACTTCAAACAGTATTCACAAACAGACTTTACTTAAAAATAGCTCTCATAGCTTTACATTACATAAAAAAATAGAAGTTCTAAAAAAAGTAGAAAAAGGATTAAGAAAATAATGTTATATCACTAAAGATAGTGGAGTATTACCGAACACATTTTTGGCCTGCATTAAAAAGAATTTCATTTACTGCTAGCTTAATTATTGTGAGTGGATTTTCGTCTTGCACCATAGGACTGCACACAAAAAACAGCAGTTTTAAGGTAAGTGCCACTATATGTTAATTATTTATGTAAAAAGTAATTTTGTTTGATTGATTTTATTTAAAATAATGTTTTTTATCCCCTTGAAGATGGTATTAAAAAGAGTCAACCGTGTTAAGTATTCTACATTGAAGAACATTGATATATGTTTAGTCTTAATTAGCTATTAAGTCGATTTAATACTCTTATGCTCCACTTACCATTGCATTATACAGAACATGTTTGACAGGCTTTAGTACATTATTGAATTATACCTATGCCTGTATAATTCAATAGTAAATGGAGCATAAATGTATTAAAGCGACTCACTAGGTAATTAAGAATAAATTAATTGTTTCACTATATTAGTTCCAACACAAAATTAATTTTAAACTCATATCATGCTTTGGCTCCCCCCCCCCCCCTCTCTGCCACTTCTGAGACTGTCTTCATTCTTTACTTCCAATGCATCTTTTTGGCCACAGACTTAGTATTCTTGTTGTTATTTTCCCTTCTTATTAATTTTGAAGTAACAAATATACAATTCTAACCAAATTAAAACATAACATTTCTTCATTTAAGAACTTTCAAAAAATACGACATTTTTAAAAAATTCTGTTGGAACTCACACAGCAAAGCTTGTTAAATATAAATTGTATTTAATCATCGCCTAACACACTCTTATGCTTCACTTACTTTTAAATATAGTGGGACCGGTTTCGAGTCTGAACATCTCAGGAACGGTAAGCACAAACAGATTGATAGGTCAATGGTGGCATGCCATTTTTGGAAAGATAATCGTGGCATAAAAAGAGAAATAAAGTTAATTGATATCATTGTATGATATCAATTAATATGATTAGCTTCAATGTGCAAGTTCCAATTTACATTTAAGAAATAAAGTTACTTAAAGAAGCACACAGACTTGCAGAATTGAACACATGGGAGAAGATTTACATTCATACACATTGGGATCATCTTATGACGACATTACAGGAGAAAGTAATACAAATTTCCAGTTTAACACCACTAGGACGGAGCCACAGATCCTCATAGATGTTAGTTTCTTGTACCAGTCGTCAAGTTGGTTTAAGATGGAGAGGATGTCTCTTCAAACCGGTCCCACGTATTTAAAAGTAAGTGAAGCATAAGAGTGTGTTAGACAACAGATTAGATATAATTTACTTAACATTTCTTACTTTAAGAAGATTTTGCTTATAATCAAAATTAATAGCTTATGAGCTCAGATGGAATGCACTTTTCAACACAACATAGTTTCTATAGAGAATGTACAGTAGGTAATGGGACTTTGTGTTATCTTTGTAAGCTCAACAGTTCCCAGATGAGATGAGGAGGAACCTAGGGTATAAACAGCAGTTTGCTTGCTGTATAGATCAGAGATGTGCATTTGGTTTTCACACTGTTACCTTAGAAATGTTGAACTATAGTGCAAGTTGCTGTAAAGCACAGTGTTATTCTTTAATTTCTATTACATGTTTTTCATATTTGTTTCTGTTTGTAATTTATATCACAATATTTTATTTAAACACCTTGTGATATATAATGGGTAAAGAAACTCAGGACAGACAAAAAGGGGCTGAAAAATATTTTTTGGCAAACCTGTTTCTCTACATATGCCTCCTTGTGTTCTGATCCAGGAAAACCAATGATTATCATGAGGAGATGCCCTATACAACAACTTTCAATTGTTGGTATATGTAAAAAAGCCATCAATCATTGTTATGGACAATACTCCATATTACTCACTAATTGTGGACAAAGTGCTCGCAATGGCCTCATGATAGCAAGATATTGTTTAATGGTTAATATACCATGGTGTTTTACCTCAAGGAAGAGCAATTACTTAAAATGATGTCCCAATGTAAGTCTCCATTATCTGTTCATGCAATTGATGAAATTAGTAAAAAACATGGTCATTGGGTCCTTAAATGTGGAAGAACTTATTAAATGATTCAAGCAGTAGTTGCAGTGATGTAACATTAGACAGCAACTTGGACATAATGTAGATTACTTTCCCTATGTGAGATTTGTGACTTTAAAACATGAAAAATGTACTTGGTGTATGTGCACTAAACTATTTTAAACATTTTGTGAATACAATAAAATAAAGTAACTGGTGAGGGTGTGATCAACGGATGCTGAACTTTACACCAAAGCAGAAAACTTTAAGAACATTATGCATCCTAAACTTATCCACCTGCTTAAGCCGAATATATATAAATATAAATACAAATCAGCAGTAGCAACTCACTTTGGGACCAAAAACCATGAAATAAACTCGGAAATTAAACTGCTGAAACATCTTCATAACCCAATGGAGTTATCCACTTCCGAAAAAATTTTCTTATTAAAAAAAGTAAAGAATACCTAATGAACTTTGAGTTTCCTCCTATAGATGAACTCAGCCATTTCCTACTTCAACCAATAGATGCCAGCAAAGGAACTTCCGAGTGTCTAGCCATTATTTCAAGTAACGGCAGTTCATTGAGCAACTGAAGACGGGAGAGATTATCCCGAAACACATTTTATGTAAGTAAATGGAGTTCAGTGTAAAAAATGAATACCTAAGTTTAGGATGTGTTACATATACATTATGTATATGTTAACAGCTTCATAAGTAAAATATTTACATTATGCATGTTGGTTAATCATCCTAATTGCTATTGTAACAGAATAGGTTATAAGCCAGCAGGATGACCAAGTGATGCAAATTAATTATATGTGTGGCAATGATGCTTCCCTCCACTTGAAACTGTCAATTTTTTACTTGTTTTAATCAGGGTATAGAAAAAGTGTTGTAAATTTTACAGATGTGGAAAAGGTCCATAAAACATGTTATGATTAAATTTTGAGTAAGTAAAGCTGTGAAAAATGTTTTTTCAAATAGTTTGACTCACAAGAGATTATTTCTGGGCTTAGTTTATACAAACAATGAATGCTTATTTTTAATACTTTCACTGTCACTTACTGTCAAGCCAATATTACTATTTAAATGTACTTTCTTCAAGACCAGAATTAAAATATCTTCTTAGCTTCTGGGTTCCCATGCAGCACAATACAGAAAGAACAAAATATCAGCTCTACAAGTTACAATAACACAGCAGAACCCAGTAGCTAAGAGCAAAGCTATAATACTGCTATTTATTTCACATAATATAATATTTTAAGAGTAGTCAACAAAAGTAAAAACTACTTTCAGATATCAACAAATTCACTAGCCAAATTTTTTACTAAAGCACAATTTTATGAATTAAAGAATACTAGATTAAGCTGTGATATGCTTAAATATATCTATTTCTCACTGTGCACTATGTAAATATAAAAAGCAATTTTGATAAAGAGGGGTTACAATATTTAGTTCCTTTTACAGCGCCTTATGGATCATTTATACAAAAAATTGCAATATGAATTAAACATTTACCATTCTAGTTAAGTGAACTAAATTACTATAATGCAGATACAAAAGCACCTATCAAATTATTTTCTCTGATCACTTCTCAGATAATAGGTTATAATGGTGCTTTGAATAATATTGACTATCTGTAAATATATTTTGTTATAAGTGTTTGGTGTTGCAATTTAGAACATTTACAGGCAAATGCATCTTACATATAAACCTTGTTAGCAAATATTTCAAATGTCCACTGAATGAGATATATTGAGACAAATAGATATTTCATATTAGGTATTTTAATTTTATTCGGAAGGGTAGAGAATATTTCTTTCCTACACTTAGTCATTCAGATACAGATTTTCTTTTTTATTTTCAGCTATTTTTTTAAAATATTCTCTTCAATGTAGATTCATCTTGAAAAATATTAAAGAAATCAACATTTACAACCTTTAGATTTACAAGTTTTTCTTTGCAAAATCTGTTCTTCAATCCAATTCCTCATTTGGATTGTTTACTCACCGGAACTTCAAGTTTTGTAGGCTTGAGATCAATGCCTGGAAACAAAGAACCATCATCATCCTGCAAGCTTGGATTGCTAACTACAGGTCCTCTACTGTCAGCAGGTGTAGCAGGTTTGTTACTTGTGGGATGATGTGGAGTTGCCGCACCTCCTGCAGCTGCTGGACCACCAGTGTTTAAATCTCCTCGAGAGATGAGCGTGCACATGTATACATCATGTGAGAAGATATCATGTCGAACGAGTTCCGAAAACAGATGAACCAGGTTTGTAAACATAGCTCGGTTTTGTGGACTTGGATTGTCTTCTGTAAACAGACACGGAATATCAAAAACAAAAACATATTCTGCTTTTAAGTACATTATAACTAGGATACAGATGCAGGTTTAGAAAAATGATCTTTAAGAACTTCCAGTAAGCATGGTAAAAATTTAAACTAGTACAGCTATTTCCTAATATAGAAAGTAATTTTTGAACTGTCAATAAAATTCAATAGGTAGGACAGCCAAGGATCTCCAATCAGGCTTTCAATTAAGAACTATGTTCCAGTTACATCAACTTGCATTTCACTTGGATCTAGATTTTGTCCTAAGTTATTTGGCACTAATGATAAAATGTTACATTTTATGTACTCTAACACAATTTCAAATTCTTTATTGCATCATGAAATATGTTGTGAAATGCAAAATCCAAGAGCACCCGGGATGAAAAATTTAAACAAAAACTAATTGTAAAGTACTACTATAGTGTACAACATAGTGATAAAAATTATACCTAGTCAAAGGAAATGATGTTTCACATACAGTGTGCAAATATAAAAAAATAATTTTGACAAGTGAAAAACACAATATGTTGATCTGCCAATATTATGTAATTACATGTAGATTAAGAGGTTGTTTTTGTCTTTTGTAGTTCCCAAATTCTTTCCTACAGATTCATTTACACCTTATTAATTATAAGTGCATGAAAGATGAAATTACCTGCAATTTATTAATAAATTGGTAAATAATTTGTTAAAATATATGTGTTATATTTAAGTTGTAATTATAGCATGTACAAAATTATGGATTATATTTTGTAAATTTTCAATTTTCAACCAACAGTTGAATTTCAGTCTAGCTGATGATGAGAATGGAATGTTCTCGAAACTGGTTCTATATATTACGACAAGTAAGAGAAGCATTAAGAGTGTGTAGTTCAACTAAGTCATACGATAATATCAATTATATGATTAGCTTCACCGTACAAGCTCTAACTTACATTTTAATGCATTAATAATCTCTTCAGAGTCAAAATATTTAGAACTCTTTATGGTTTTACTCAAGACATATTTCATGGAACAATCATACACATCCTCAGTTGTTGAACGACTGTTGGATCTGATCTATAACAAATTATCATTACAAAATCACTCAAATTTCACTAATTTTGAGTTAGGTTGACACTTGTGGTCTTGTGATAAACTTGAATAAAGAGCTGTCTGCTTCTGGATTGTGGAATTCATAAGGTTTTGCTCATGTATTTTTATATAAATTCTTTCCCATATGTTTAATTCTTTTGGTTGTTGAACAATTTTTAATAACTTGATACTTTTTTCTATTTCATGGTTTCATTCCAAAAATATGCTGCCACAGCTAATTTATGTATTTGTTTGTAACGGATGTTTCTCCAATGTTCCTAAAACCTAATTCTTATATTTTTCTGTGTCTTCCCTATGTAGATTTTTTCACAATCCTTACAATTAATCTGGTAAATACCAGATTTTTTCTCTTTGGGCCTGGAATCTGTTTTGTTTAATTTCAATAAATTTTTTACAATGAATAGGTTTTGAGGTACCAAGATGATGTACTGCTTGAAAATTTTTTGAAATTTCTATTGGCTGATGGGTGGTGAGTGAAATTTTTAAATGTTTTTTCCCCTGATAAATCACTCAAAGGTTATTTGTTTAATTCTTTTTTTTTTTTTTTCTGGAATCTGTTTTAATTTTTTGGTTAATCATCGGTTTACTTAAACCATTGGAATTAGCGGCTTCTATTATGTGTAGATATTCATTCTTGTATTCTTCTTTGTTCAGTGGTATATTTATTAGTCTGTATGTCATGCAGTTGAACACTGCTTCCTTATTTGATCTTGTATGGATATAATTGTCCATATGCATGTCCTTTCTGTTTATTATTACATTTTATTATCTTCAGATCCAAAAAGATATATTATCTGTTTCCATTTTGACAGGGAACTTAATTGTAGGCTCTTGTAGGTTTAAAAGTTTTAGCTCATTTTCCACAACTTTTTTTTGTTTATAATGATAAATACATCATCTACATATCTGTGCCAAATCTTAAAAATGTGGAGGAAAGCCTTTGATGTGCATCTAAAAATAGCTCAGGTATAAGTCAGCTAGGAAAGATGATTAAGGACTGCCCATTATTGATCCTGCTCTCTGTTTAAAGAAGTTGTCCTCAAATATAAAAAATGCTTGATTTATGCACAACTTAATGAATTTGATGTATTCTTCAATGTGTTGTTCTGTTAGATTCACTGATTGTAACCTTTTTTTTAAAAAAAAAAAAAAAACAATAATTTATTCTGTGGTATGCTGGGAAAATAATTAGAAATAATTGGAATAAGTGTACTGATTTGAAAAGAGATTATAGGAATAATAATATTTTTTTTTTGCCCTCTTTATTTTTGCACAGATTTATCAAACAGTTTTCATATTGTATATGAGATTATTTGCATTAAAATATTTTAGTAAATTACTTGTTACATTATTAAAATTTAGTATCACATTTCATTATTTTTCCCCAGTTTATACTTGTGGTGTCATTAGTATAGGCTATTGCTGAATAATTGGGTATAGTTGAAAAGTTATTTATATACATGACAAAAGAAATGGACCTAGAATGCTTCCTTGGGATACTCTTAACTTAAGTTTTTATATTCTGAACTGTAAATTTGTACCATGTGGTTCATTTATTTTCAGGCCATAAATTGCATATATGCATAATTAACTTGAACTGCAGTTATCTTTTTATTATTCCAATAGCACACTAGTGGTGAATGACCTGCTCAAGGCTACACTTATTAGCTGTGTTATACTGTGTCAGTTGCTGCTTTCTGTTCGACTTTTACAAGACTAGAGTTTGTTCATTGTGCATCCCAAAAGTGAAAGTTTGTTCAAGACATCTGTGTGCATGAATTACATTTGATTATTCTTATAAGTCCATTGAAATGCCTATCGAAAAATCATGGTTGAACAAAGAATTTTTATGTACAATACATATGTAAAAACTGAATAATGTACACAGGTATGTACATGATTTCAGGAGAAAATTGCTGGTATTCCAGTTCCAGATACAGAAAGTGTTAAATGTCTAGTTAATAGGTTTAGGACAATGAGATTGCTAAACCTAATAAATGTTCCAATGAAGGAATGGGTATGAATGGAAATTTCATCAGAAGATGCCAGGAATGTTTGAATGTATGAGGAGCATCCAGAAAGTAAGTCCCAATCGCGCCTAGAGATGGCACCACTAGTCGGATAGGAATGCGCATGTGCAGGAATAAAGAGGAAGTATGTGAGAATAATGCAGTAAAGTTTCAGCCTTGTGACGGTTGTGGTTATCGCGCTGTGCTAGGAGAAAATGGCTGCTCTGATATTGTCTTCCGCCAACTGCGAGGTTCGTGCAGTCATTCGATGTTTGCACGCTCAAAAGCAAAGCTCCATCGCCAATTGTGTCAAGTGTATGGACACGACATTAGTGCGACAGTATGGTAAGACGATGGTGCAGGCAATTCACTGAAGGACGAACCAATATTCACGACGACGACTGTAGTGGCCGAGCGTCCCTGGTGACGGCAGAAGTGTCAAGGCTTCCGGGAGACAATTTCATGCACAAGGGAGCGAGACATCTGGGGAATTGACAAGAGAGTTCTGAAATTGTGAAGAGCCGGTTCTGCTCAATTGCTTGCCGCACACTTTTCAACACTTCTGCCGTCACCAGGGACGGTCGGCCACTACAGTCGTCCTCATGAATATTGGTTCGTCCTTCAGTGAATTGCCTGCACCATCGTCTTATCATACTGTCGCACTAATGTCGTGTCCATACACTTGACACAATTGGCGATGGATCTCTGCTGGACTTTGCTTTTGAGCGTGCAAACATTGAATGACTGCACGAACCTCGCAGTTGGCGGGAGACAATATCAGAGCAGCCATTTTCTCCTAGCACAGCGCGGTAACCACAGCCGTCACAAGGCTGAAACTTTACTGCATTATTCCCACATATTTCCTCTCTACTCCTGCGCATGCGCATTCCTATCCGACAAGTGGTTCCATCTCCAGGCGCGATTGGGACTTACTTTCTGGATGGCCATCGTAGATGGATGCCATTTTCAACGTCCCTTATAACCAGGTTATTAGTCATTTTAGTGCATGTTACTATCACTCATGAGTAAGCAATGCTGGAATTTTAGAATGGAAAATCTCCCAGTGTAATAGACAGTGCACAGAGCATGCATATGCTGGATCTGTAGCCTGGCAATATAAGGAACACTCTGTATATTGTTTCCTTGCTTAAATTGTTTGTGTGCATTATTTTTTTATCTTTTAGGTATGAGGTAATTAAATGTCTGGCTATTCCACTTACCTCATAGTACTCTAGTTTATGGATCAATTAAATGTGATTACCATAAGAAAATGCTTTTGAAAGGTGGGAAAGAAAAAAAAAATTGCAAGTTTTTTTCATTATTTTCCCAAATTTTTAAAGCTTGGTGTATTAATTCTTATTTTGCTCTAGCAGTAGAGTAGAATTCAAAAACCATATTAGTTTATATTACTACTGTTGTCTTCTAAAAACAGTTTAAAGCTAGAAATGTAATGTGACTTACCTAAGACGGGAGCATCGTTGTCTAGAAACCTCATAAGAAGAGGCTGGAAAACTGGAAGGCCTGTAGGAGCCCCATTGGCTGATGAAACAGAATCTTTCTCATCAGCCATGTCAGAATCTCCTGAGAGTAAATCGCTCTGCCTCTTTTCAAGTAATTTTGCTACTGCCATTGCTCGATGTTCTCCTGAACGTTGACTAGACACTGCCCACTCACAGAGAATTTGGACCACTGCTTCATCTTGCATTAAAGACTATGAAATACAATTTCATTATTAGCCACACAAATATGGTTATATGAGGTATGTTTTACAATCATTTTGGTCTATAAATGTTTTATTATGATTACTAAACAAATTTTAAGACTTGAGTATCTGGCAAGAGATGCACATAAACTTTATAGCATAACTAACTGCATGCAGTAGAGAGGATTCAGTTCAGCCATCTCTAATAAGTAGACTCTTAAAAGTTCTTTGGGTGTTTAAAACCAATACATGTAATTATAATTTTGAATGCTGGGAATTTTCAGATGAAATGCAAGTATAATTAAACAAGTTTGATGAAGCATCACTTAAATTTCACTAATTTTAACCAACTAACTTGGATATGTTCCAAATTTTCTTTATTTTTTGTATAAATAAATTCTTTTGTATACTTAATTCAACAGATTTCTGGATATCTTTAAGAAGTATTGGTTTGTTTTGGAATCCATGATTTTTTGATCAAAAATGACATGCTATTAACTGTAAATGTTAACTGAAACTTGTACAGTAAAGCTAATCATATAATTAAGATTATTATAAATTGAGTTGAACAACATACTCTTATTGGCTCCACTTGTTTAAATGTAGAACATGTTTCGCAGACCATCATCAGCATCCTCAGTTAACAGTCGATTGCTGGATAATTCATGTTGCTTTGAGGATATATATTTTGCTCTGGGGGAGGTATGATGAATTTAAATTTATGTTTTCATCTGCATAAGAGTTGAAAAGTTCATTAATGCAAATTTTTTCTCATGTTGGTCCCTGTACTGATTTGAATTATTTTGCTTTTTTCACTATTGTGATTTTCTGTCCAGAAATGAGATGCTACTGCTGATTTCTCCATTTGTTTGCATTTTATGTTCCTGAAGTGTTCTTTTATCTCATTTCCAAACAGAAAATCATGACATTGTGAAAAAAGCAAAATTATTAAAATCAGTACAGGAACCTACAGACGGAGAAAATCTATCTTTATAAATACTGAGACAGATTAATGAACTTCAACACTTACGGGGATGAAAACATAAACTTTAAGTTCATCACACATTCACCAGAATATACATCTACAAAGCAACATGAATTATTCAGCAGTCAATGGTTAGCTGAGGATATCATCTGCAAAACATGTTATATTTAAACAAGTGAAGGCATTAAGTTAAAAACCTCCTTAAAAAAAAAAAAAACCATTTAACATCTAAGAGATTAGCATTAAAAAATACTAGCAATATTTTATGAATTTAGACATGCTAGAAACAGAAACTCTTCTGAATCGGATGTTTAAAACACTCTTTATTTAAAAGCTGATGATGTGGATGATTGTTCCACGAAACATGTCCTAAATAAATCTCATTTAAGTCAAATCATAAAGAGTGTTTTAAACATCAGACTCGGAAGAGATTATTAATGAATGTTTCACTGTGTTAGATTCCAAATTGAATTAATATTAAAAGAAAGCTCAACATTCAAGTTTATCAGAAGGTTATGAGTCATCTCAGACACCAATCAACTCAACTCCAACCAATAATCCAGCAGTCATAAAATAGCTGAGGGTGTAGACATAAGTCCTCAAAACATGTCATGATAAACCCTGAAGCTAGAAAGTGTTATTTCAAATAGTTCATAAAATAGCTGAGGATGCAGACGTAAGTCCTCAAACCATGTCATGATAAGCCCTAAATTTAGAAAATGTTCAAATAATTCAACTTGTGATAGATTATTAATAAGTGCTTCACTGTGTTACATTCCAAATTTAATTGGAAAAGGACAATCTATTATGCTGAGGCTTATACCACTATATAGCATCCTATTAGAATTTATTAAATATGTTCACACTAACTATACTACTTACACAACATTAGGAAATGTTTCCATCATCAGCTGTTCACCTACTACTTGATGTGCTGGCCAGATCCTAAGGTGCTTCTGTGATGGTCTCTAATGGTTCAAATAGGAACTAGCTGAGTTCATCCAAAATTCATTAAGTTCGTTTCTATTTTTCAGGATAAAAATTTTCTCCTAAGTGGATAGCTCTATTGGGTTGTGAAAATCTTTCAGCAGCTTACTCTGGTTTGATTTTTGTGATTTGGGGTTCAAAAGTGAGCTGTCACTGCTAATTTATCAATTTGTTTAAAACTAACATTCATGAAGCTATCTTTTCTCCGAATTTCTAAATTTCTCTTCCTCTTTCCAAAGTATCTTTGATTACAACCTACACATTTAATTTCATAAAATCCTGATTTCTATTCTATTGGTATGGCATCTTTTACTGTGGAACCTAGTAAATTTTTTTTGATATTATATTGTTCTTTGGGGTCAATTTCATGCCAGGTCCTTTGAATATCTATTTAATTTGTTGTGGTAAGTTGGATGAAATGTGAAACTTTTGAATTTGTATCTTTTGTTGATGTTCTTCAATGTGGAAACCTCTCATAGATTTTTCTCTTTTAAATTTAATGACAATTTTTATTATTGTGCCTTTGTTGAAACCATTAATTATTGCAATATTAATTATCCATTGGTATTCTGTTTTTATAAGTGGAATGTTAATTATTCTGCTGCCAAGCTGTAGAGCACCATATATTTGTATACAATGGGGTTATGACTGTTATGTTTTATGTAATTTTCTGTCTGTTTCTCTTTTCTATGGATTCTAAAGTTCAGTCTGTCTGTATTTCTTATAATTTTTAAAATTGGGAATGGGAACCATTTTTTCCTCTTTCATGGTAAACTGTATAGTTTTATGTTGTGAATTAAGTTTCAAAGCATTTATTGATTTTTTTTTTTTCGTATTATTAGAAATATGTCCTCCACATATCTATACCATGTCTTGAAAATTAATGGAAAGGCTTTTTTCAAAGGAACTCATGAATAAATCTGCCAGAAATGGAGACAAGAGATTTCCCATTTCTAGACCAGGAACTTGTGGTAAAAGTTTTGGTTAAAACTGAAGAAATTTTGCTGAATCCATTGTTAGTAAGTTTTAATGTTTTCTATTTCTTTCATTTGTAAATTTGAGGAGGTTAACCATTTCCTCAACATTTGCATAAATTTCTTCATTGAGATGCTGGGGAATAAGGCTTTTACATCAAAATCAAAGACACCATCTCTTGCTGCAATTCTGATATTTTGAAGTTTTCAAATAAACCAAATGAATTTTTGATGCCCAAGCTTTGATATTTTTTAAAATAATTGAAAATGTAATTTAATATTTTTGCTAAATAATAGCAATTGATATTGTTAATTATTAATCTCATGCTGTTATCTTTTTTATGGATTCTATGAAACATAAGTTCTAGTAGTACTGGATTGCTTTGTATGACTCTCTTGTGTTTATAATTATGGATAATATTTTAACTTCCTTCAATGCTTTGGTTAAATTTTTATTGCAACTATTGAGAACATTCTTTTCAATTAGTATGTAGTCTTTCCCCTTTTAACAAATTTCTACTCTGTTTATGTAGTCATTTTTGTTCAAAATGGCTATTTTATTTCCTTTGTCTGCCATAATACATATTACAGGTTTATCTTTTAGCTGCTTTATTGTACCTCTGTAATTTTTGCATTTCTTCCAATTTTTTATATTATATAAAATGCTGCTGCATTTCATTTTAATTAAAGCTTTTTCTCCTTCATTTAGGTGGTGAGTAGCAATATCAATATCTGCAATATACTCCTCTACATTTTCTAGGAAGTTCAGGCAGGTTTTGAGATCTTTGTAATATGTTTACGGAATATGGGAATCCACACAGTGAAACTTTTGTTAATCTTATTTTGATTTAAAGTAAAACACTAAAAATCATGTCGTCACATTAAAACTCTCTTTAAGTTTCACAAACACACTTATAAAAGTAATTTTGGTACATGTTTCGTGAGGTACATTCCTCACATTGTCAACCAAAACGACGACTGAGGAGCCAATTTCAGCAAAGTATGTATGTTACTATGCTTGCTCTGGTGGTCTGTTAATGAACTTAAACAATATGTTGTCTTAAATGTAAAATTGGAACTTAAACACAGTGAAGCCAATCATATTAATGGATATCATTGTATGATTAGTTGAACTACACACTCTTAAAGCTTCACTTACTTTTTATAAAAGTATGGAACCGGTTTCGAGAACATTTGTTCCCATCTTCAGCCATGCTAAGGTTCAACTGTCGGATCATTCGTTGAGCTGTGGGAATGTAAATTCTGCTCTGGTGGCGGTGTGATAAACTTGTAGTTTATGTTTTCATCCCCGACAATGTCGAAGTTCATTATGCTGTTTTTGTATTTGTAGATGTAGATTTTCTCCCAGGTTGCTAATTCCGTAGGTCCTTGTACTGATTTTAATAATTTTGTTTTATTTATTATGTCGTGATTTTGTGTCCAAAAATGATATGCTACTGCTGATTTCTCTATTTGCTTGTACTTTATGTTCCTGAAATGTTCCTTTAACCGTGTGCCAATGTTTCTCTTTGTTTTCCCTATGTAGATTTTTTCACATTCTGCACAGTTTATTTTGTAAATACCTGATTTTTCTTCTTGTGGAATACTGTCATTAACATTATCTATCAGCAAATTTTGAACATTAAATCTATTAATCGGTGCCAACCTGATATTAAAATCTTTAAGAATATTCTGAAATTTTTTTGTGGCCCATGGATGATATGTGAATTTTTTAAAAATAAGTTTATCTTTTTTTGCTGAAAGTGTTGTGGTTTCTTTGATATGTTTTTGTCTCTTGAATTTCTGCACCTTTTTATGTACTAGTTCTTTTTTAAAACCATTTTTAACTGCTGTTTCTTCTATTTGTTTGTATTCTTTAAAATATTCTTCTTTGCTAATTTGTAGGTTAACTAGCCGGTGTGTTAAACTGTTAATTACTGCATGTTTGTGTGCTGTAGGGTTTAAACTGTCAGCAACCCTACAGCACACAAACATGCAGTAATTAACAGTTTAACACACCGGCTAGTTAACCTACAAATTAGCAAAGAAGAATATTTTAAAGAATACAAACAAATAGAAGAAACAGCAGTTAAAAATGGTTTTAAAAAAGAACTAGTACATAAAAAGGTGCAGAAATTCAAGAGACAAAAACATATCAAAGAAACCACAACACTTTCAGCAAAAACAGATAAACTTATTTTTAAAAAATTCACATATCATCCATGGGCCACAAAAAAATTTCAGAATATTCTTAAAGATTTTAATATCAGGTTGGCACCGATTAATAGATTTAATGTTCAAAATTTGCTGATAGATAATGTTAATGACAGTATTCCACAAGAAGAAAAATCAGGTATTTACAAAATAAACTGTGCAGAATGTGAAAAAATCTACATAGGGAAAACAAAGAGAAACATTGGCACACGGTTAAAGGAACATTTCAGGAACATAAAGTACAAGCAAATAGAGAAATCAGCAGTAGCATATCATTTTTGGACACAAAATCACGACATAATAAATAAAACAAAATTATTAAAATCAGTACAAGGACCTACGGAATTAGCAACCTGGGAGAAAATCTACATCTACAAATACAAAAACAGCATAATGAACTTCGACATTGTCGGGGATGAAAACATAAACTACAAGTTTATCACACCGCCACCAGAGCAGAATTTACATTCCCACAGCTCAACGAATGATCCGACAGTTGAACCTTAGCATGGCTGAAGATGGGAACAAATGTTCTCGAAACCGGTTCCATACTTTTATAAAAAGTAAATGAAGCTTTAAGAGTGTGTAGTTCAACTAATCATACAATGATATCCATTAATATGTTGTCTGCTTCCGGTATATCAAAATTCATAAGTTTGTATTCATATTTTTTTATGTAAATTTTTTCCCATATATTAAGTTCTTTCGGATGTTGAATTGTTTTTGTAATGTTATGTCCTTCTCTATTTCATGATTCTCATTCCAAAAATGTGCAGCCACTGCTGATTTTTCTACTTGTTTGTGTCTAATATTTCTCCAGTGTTCCTTTAATCTTATCCCCAGATTTCTCTTTGTTTTTCCTATGTATATTTTCTCACAATCCTTGCAACTAATTCTATATATACCTGAATGTTCTTCTTTCTTCTTTTTTTGTTTAATTTTATTTAGATTTAATGGTTTACCAACACTATATCTGTTTATTGGTGCTAGAGTAATGTTGTACTTTTTGAAAATTTTTTGGAATTTATGGTTAACATAAGGGTGATATGTGAATTTTTGATAGGTATTTTCTTTAAGTGAAGAACTGAGTGTGGTGATTAGTTTAATTTCCTTTTTATTTTTAAATCTTTTTATTTTTTTATCTACCATTTGTTTGTTAAATCCATTTATTTCTGCTGTGTGTATTATATGTGCATATTCTTTCCTGTATTCTTCTTTACTGAGTGGTGTATTAACTAGCCTATATGTCATACTATTGAATGCTGCTTCCTTGTGGGGTCTGGGGTTGAAACCTTTTGCTTTTATGTAATTGTCGGTATGTGTGTCCTTTCTGTATATACCAAATTCTATATTTTTATTCCTTTTTATTATCCTTAGGTCCAGAAACCGAGAAACCGAGGTTAATAATACTTTACCTTTTCTGAACCTAAGGATAATAAAAAGGAATAAAAATATAGAATTTGGTATATACATATAGGTATGTGGATGACATATTTGCAATAATTCCGAAAAAACATACAATGGATGCACTAAAACTTCTGAATTTGCAGCACAAATCTATAAATTTCACCATAGAGGAAGAAAGAAGGGGATATCTCCCCTTCCTAGATGTAAAAATCATAAGAAATGAAAACTATCTTACATTTGGAATTCATAGAAAGGATACTCACACAGAAAATTACATAAAAAATGACAGTTTTAACCCCATTCCACATAAATATGCAGTGTTTTATAGTTTAGCACACAGATTAGTTAACATTCCACTCACAGAAACAGAGTACAAATTGGAATACCAACAAATCATAAAGATAGGAGAAACTAATGGATACAACAAAGACACAGTAATAAAAATCATCAATAAAACCAAAAAACTAAAGGCAATAAGAGATGTTTCCACTCTTAAAAGTGCCAAAGAAAGGTACAAATTCAAAAGTTTCACATACCACCCAATTTATCACAATAAGTTCAAAAAGATATTCAAAGAACAAGGAATTATGTTAGCCCCAAAGAACAATTTTAATATAAAGAACTTATTAGGTTGCAGAGTAAAGGACTACACGCCAACAGAACAAAAGTCAGGTATTTATGAAATAGAATGTGCAGAGTGCGACAAAAAATACATTGGAAAAACGAAGAGGAATTTGGGAATCCGGAAAAAAGAACACTTCAGAAATATTCGCTTAAAACAAATTGATAAATCAGCAATAGCAGCGCACTTTTGGAATAAAAATGATGAAATTAAATCAGAGATAAAACTACTTAAACAACTTCATAATGCAATAGAACTTTCCACTTGGGAAAACATTTTCATTACAAAAAATAAGGATAATTTGATGAATTTCGATATCCCTCTATTGGATGAACTCAGCAAATTCCTAATAATACCAACAGATGCCGCCACAAGAACATCAAGAGACCCAACCGCCACATTTAACGACAGTTTGTCAACAGGCTGAAGATGGGAGGGATCGCTCCTGAAACATATGTTCCAAATTTATGTAAGTGAATGGAGTTAGTGTGAAAAAAACTGTATACATTGTTTATATATATACCACTCCATTGTCAACAGCTTCGTAAGTACACTTATTTGAGACAACATATTGTTTAAGTTCATTAACAGACCACCAGAGCAAGCATAGTAACATACATACTTTGCTGAAATTGGCTCCTCAGTCGTCGTTTTGGTTGACAATGTGAGGAATGTACCTCACGAAACATGTACCAAAATTACTTTTATAAGTGTGTTTGTGAAACTTAAAGAGAGTTTTAATGTGACGACATGATTTTTAGTGTTTTACTTTAAATCAAAATAAGATTTGAGATCTTTGTTGAGAAATGAAATTTCTTTGTTAGAAAAGATGGTGTGTAAGAGGTTAATTACATTTTCTTCTGTTTGTGTACGTCGTGTCGATGAAGACTATATAAATTGCTAAGTTTATTTTAAAGTTTACAATTCGTGTTTTTCATTTGATGATTTAAGTTTTCATACAGATGGTAATTGTAAATTTTCCCTAATACAAAATACTAGTGACTGAAAGTTTTAAGTGTAATCCATAGATTCTTAAATCAATATCATTCAACATTTTATATATAATTTTTTCAGTATTTCAATTACTTTTTTCTCTGCTACTTTTTGGTGTATGCTGTTATTGTCTATTTTAATTGTTTTTCAGGAAGTTAATATTAGTCACAATATTTCTCTATCTAATATATAATTAAAAAAAACACTATTTTTGCACTTCTAAAATGCAAATTAAAAGTACTATCTCTTGGCTTTGGATCTGCCATTTCTATCCTTAAATAACAATGCATGTGTGGTTGATTTTATAACATTTCATTCTTCCAACCACTTAAAGGAATTATTCAGTTGAGTTTTAATTGTTTGAAAGACACCTGCTTGATTTCTCCTTTTAAGTTGTATTCTATGGATATGACTAAAAATGAGTAAAATAAATAAAAGAAAATTTGTTTCTATGACAGAGGCATCTGAAAACTAGACAGCGGCAAAACAATAAAAAAGTTGCTACAGAATATGTTTTGGGTGGTTTGCTTAGGAGACTGGCATCAAAATAGGAACAAAATAGAACAGTTCTATTCGTGGAGATACATCAAATGTATAAAGTGAATTGGGTTCAGAAGCAAAAATCCATTCATTTTTTCTAAAGCAATAACAGTTTCAAGTTAAGTTCTATACACTGTAATGATAAGTTGATTTAAAAATAAATGTACTATAGTTTAGATTTAAATAGGCTGGATTTTCACATGAAATATAGTATAATATAACAAATTATTTATGAGGAAGTCACTCAAATTTCACTAATTTTGTTCCACTTACTTGGGCATGTTTTGAAGGTTGCTGCCTTCATTGTCAGCACAGTTCCACTGTCAGCTTCCCAGCATGGGAAAGATGTTGCTCTGTGGATTTATGAACTTTGTGATGAGGTTACTGTTGTTTGAAAGATCAAAACTAACTAAACTTTCTTTGTTTTCATTTATGAACATATTTTCCCACACTGATAATTCTATGGGTTTTTCAAATTTTCTTAAAAGCTCTTCAAAAACCCATAGAATTACCTGTGTGGGAAAATTTGTTCATAAATGAAAACAAATTTTAGAACACTCTTTATTGTTTCACTTGCATGCAAGTGCAGTCATAAAGAGTGTTCTAAATATTTTCATTCAGAAGAGATTATTAATGCATGTTTCACTGTGTTCAATTCCAAATTGAATTAATATTGAAAGAAAATTTAGTTAATTTTGATCTTACAAACAACAGTAACCTCATCATAAAGTTCATAAAATTCATAGAGTGACATCTTAATACCACTCTGGGAAGCTAATGATGAAGGCAACAGCCTTCAAAACATGTCCAAGTGAGTGGAACAAAACTAGTGAAATTTGCATGATTTCCTCATAAATAATTTGTTATATTGTACTAAAGTTTATTTATACTATAATGTAGCTCCCTTTCCACATATATATATTTGATAATCAAAAATAGCTTCAAGGTCATACAACTCAAATTATCAAGATTTTAGTGCACATATGTCAATTTTAAAATTGTTATTATTGCATGTATTGGTAACTTTTTTGGTAACCCTATATTTGTCGCTAATTCTGAATTGCATTGTGCACCTGTGAACATAATCACCCAAAGCTCCAGTGCTTCAGCAGATAGCTGAGACAGCACTCTATTTTCCATGCTACTGTTGGCTAGTTTGTTTTTGTTGTAAATTATTACCAATGCATTCATTTTCCACACTAATTGCCCCAATTTCTGCTTCTCTTATAGTTTGTTACACCTAACATGCATTCTACTCTGCTGAATGTCCTATCAATTTTAAAATGAATAACCTAGCTATAGAAAATGCTTTGTTTACTCACATAATCTGCTCTGTTGTCTCTTGATGCTTCTCCCCCATTGTTACCATTGCTGCCATTAGTACTAACACTGTTGTTTGCACAACTATTAGCAACACTTCCAGCTGCTGTGCTTTCCTTTGTACCAGGAGGTGAGAAGATTTTAGCATAAAGAGTATCTAATGAATTAGTAGCATCCATTCTATCGAAACTGTGCCTATCTAAGGCATCTAAGGCAGTAAGTACCTGCAACAGCACCAGAAGTCATACATATTAAACTGAACTGAACCAAAATGTATTGGTTAGGCAATTAATCAGACAAAATTGTCAAAAGAAAACAGCAATTGTTTTCATTTCAATACATTTTTATTAATATAATAAAGAATAGAAGATAAGACAAAAATCAAATTTATTTTCAATTTTAAAGAATTTAAGACATCAAAGAGACAAGTTAATAAAAGAATATATCCAATGCAAAAATTCTCGTCACCCTAGTACATTCAATAAATTAATTTTTTTTAAAAAAATATACAAAATAATTTTGGCCCTTCAAAATGTCCACAGTATTGAAAATTCATTAAAAATCTACCTGCAAAGATCTTATACCTTTGACAAGAAGTCAGGTATTTAACAAATCAATTGCAAAGACTGTGATCAGGTATACAACAGAAAAAACAAAAGAAATTTAGAAACTCATACCATTCACAAATATCTGTTACAAACAGAAATATTGGTAGTAGCAGCCCAATTTTATCAAAAAAAAAAAAAAAAAAAACTATAAAAGTGATACAAAAACAAAATTGTTGAAACACACTTGCAACTTTTGGAACTAACAACAAAAAAAAAATATTCATCAATGTATTAAAATTCCATCATGAACTTGACATTTGATGTGTTCAATAAATGTCTCTAATTGTCTAGAGTATGCTTCTTCCTGTTGGTCATCTGATAATGATGACAGAAAATGTTCCCGAAACATGTCTATTTAAAAACCAAGTAAAATACAAGTTCAACAAACCAACTCTGTACATTAAATTCTGCTTATAATGCAAAATATTTCAGTATCTTCAACACCTTGTTGCTGGTTCCTCATACTTCAACTGTGAAAAAGCAGTAAATAACAAGGAACCTAAGAAGAAAAGAAAAGCTAAATACAAGAGCAAAAACCCCTGAGGCCAACAAGAGTGAGCCTTCATACAAGAGTAGATTTTACGAATGGATTCTAAACAGTGTAGCAGAGAAATTGAACCAAATCTAATCTTCTTTACAGATGAATCTTTGTTTCACATAAGTGGGTACATTAATTCAGAAAACAATGGATACTGGAGTTCAAGAAAATCTAATCTGCTTCACAAGGAACCACTGCCTGATCAAAAGATAGGAGTATGGTGCACCATTAGCAGAAAGAAAATAATACAATATCAGTGGCGCCAACTGTTCCATGACAAGCTGTCAGGAAAAATAATGGATATAAACCATTTTTCTTATTTTAAATAATTTAAAAAGAATGCATATATCTCCTTAATAACCTACAAAGAGAAACTCTTTTTCAATCTAATTTTCTCATAAAAATGAGGGGAGGAGGAATTTAATGGGCAAATATTTCATAAAAAGAAGCACGGGCTCAGTATGGTGATTAATCTTTCTGTTTGAAACATTAATCTTAACTTCATTTTAAATTATATTTAAATTCAATATGTGTAAATCACAGTCACCAGTAGCCTGAACAACAAAAACCTGTTATTGATTGGCTGGATGGAAAATTTGCAGTCTTCTCACCCCTTACACATGAATCATTAATTCAAACTTGGCCATCAAAAAATGCATTGGTGCCTCATTTTTAAAGTCTATCAGCATTCACTGCTGTTCTGCACTATCATTTCAGGCACTTTCAAGCTAACCACCATACAACCGACCACTATATTGAATGTGTAATGAAGATAAAGTTACCTAACCAACTGTCAGAATATCCACATGCAATGATCCAAATTTATTGACACAGACTGTCCCTGAAACCAAGATGGACAATTACTTTAAAAATAAAATATTGCAGATTCAATATGCAACAAAAAATTATTTTTGAAATTTAAAGATGAAAACTCTAAGTGGGCCTAATATGTGATGGGATCCTATACACAGTAAAAATAGATTGGTGACACTTTCATACTTATATTACACAAAAACCATAAGTGATACCACTCTTAAGAGAAAATTAACAGATTGATTTTACTGCACTTATCCCCACACATTTTCATAAAAAGTCCACAATCTGCATTAGTTCACTGCTGAGAAAGCCTTCTGTGTGTATGAATTCCATAGCAACAAGTGTGCCAGAATGTTTAACAGAAATTTCATATTAAATATGGTAAACCACCACCAAGCAGGAAGTCAATATACCTGTTGCATGCAAAATTTGTAAGTACAGGTTGTTTGTGACCTAAGCAGAGAAGTGGCCTTCCTGATATTAATGAAGAGAATGTGGAACAAGTGAGAGAGAATTTACAAGAAACTGAACGAAATTGGTAGAATAGAATAGAATAGAATAGAATAGAGCATCCCAAATGCTGGTAGTGACTGTATGGAAAGTTCTGACTATAAAGCCATAAAAATTTGACATTCGACACCATAAATTGATGAGCACTTCCAGTTTTGCTGTCAGCTGCAACAATAGGAAGAACAGGATGACGACTCAATGGATCTCTTTCATTTTCAATGATAAGTAGCATTTTACACAAATGGAATTATAAAAACATAACTGTTGCATTTGTGGTACCCAGAAACCTATGAAATCCATCAAATATCAGCCAGCGATATTCACCAAGGTGAATGTTTTCTGTGCAGTGTTGTGCTGAAAACTTTATGGCCCTTGACTAAAATCTCTGTGACTGGACATTCCTACCAGACATGTTACAACTATGGCTGATGCTCCAAATGCAGGAAGATTATGATACTTTCCTCTTCCAGCATGATAGGGTCCCATCCCATTTCCATAATGATGTTCTTGCATACCTGAACATGGAGATGTGTCAGCGCTGGATCAGATGTGCCGGAGCAGGGGACAGTTGTTTGATGCAGTGGCCACCAAGGTCCCTCGACTTGACGGTGTGTGACTTCTTCCTGTGGGGATACATAAGGGACCATGTGTATGTGTCACCTTTGCCCTATGATATGGAGGAATTCAAGTGGAGTTCGGGAGTGGCCACCATGGTCACAGAAGATATATTGGGGAGAGTGTGGCATGAATTAGATTATCGTGTGGACACCTGGTAAGTTATACATGGTGCCCACATTGAAGTACCATAATGCACAAAAACTTGGTAAGTTTCTCTTCAGAATGATATACCTATGAGAGTGACATCACTTTGGGTTTTGTGTAATTGAAGTTTGAAAGTATTACCAGACTTTATGTTAACACAATATTAATGCTCTTACATTATATTTTGCTACATCACTAAAACAAATCTTCAAATTAATTTGATAATAAATTTAAAAATGTATTTTGTTTTTAGATATTATGCAGATGACTTTCTATCCTAATGTTGAAAATTTTGGGAGAGAACATTATCTATACTGGCATATTTTACATTTCTATAAAAATTAGCTTGCCCTGCATCACATTTGCAACAAGCAATGAAAGAGCAATGGCCCATATTTATGAAATCATGAAACAATTCTGATATTTGGTTGAATATTTTTAACACTAGAGCTTATTATCCAAGATAATGCAGAGCCAAGAATAATGTCATGCTCCTTGAATACCTTTCTAAATTTATTTCATGCCAAAGAATAGCATGTAAATTTTTTGAAAATTTGGTTTCTTTTTCCAAGATGCTTGTGTGTTTTTAGTATTTCTGTCTTTGGAATTTTTTATTAATTTTTCTATTTATTCTTTCCTGAAACCACTGTTTATTGCAATCTTAATAATCTAATGCCATTTTTTTTGGTACTCCTGTTTGCTGTTCATCCCTGCGGAACAAATTCAGCCTGAATTAAATGTTTTTTGTATTTCTGTTTTTGGAATTTTTTATTAATTTTTCTATTTATTCTTTCCTGAAACCACTGATTATTGCATTCTTAATAATCTAATGCTATTTTTTTTTTTGGTTGCTCCTGTTTGCTGTTCATCCTTGCAGAACAAATTCAGCCTGAATTAAATGTTTTTTGTATTTCTGTCTTTGGAATTTTTTATTAATTTTTCTATTTATTCTTTCCTGAAACCACTGTTTATTGCAATCTTAATAATCTAATGCCATTTTTTTTTTTGTTACTCCTGTTTGCCGTTCATCCCTGCAGAACAAATTCAGCCTGAATAAATTATTAACAAATGCATAAAAAGATCAAACTGAAACAAAGAACATGCCAGGTATATATAAAATCAATAGCAAAGAATAACCAAATTTATGTAGGATGAGCAAAACTAAAACTGAACATAAGAACCAAAAAACACTTTGGAAACATAAAATACGAAGAAACAGAAAAATATTGATCCCATGTTTATGGTCAAAAAGTTATGAAATAGAGAAACCAAACTATTAAATAAGGCAATTAATAATGTAGAATTAACTGTCTGGGAAAATCTTCATATTTAAAAACAAACAACTCTCAATGAATTTTGAAATACTACCAGAAAATGGCCTGATCAAGAATTTTGTCATGCAAACCACAAGAAAGAGTAAAGATGAGGAAACAACGGTTGGAGAAAGCAGCAGAAGATGAACACAATTGCATTCTAAACATGTCCAAACTTTGAAAGGTTGGAAGTTCTAGTGTAAAAAGTATTCAACCAAATATCAGAATTTAAAATAACTTCACTGTTAAGAATCTTTATATATAATATATGTAGTCATGAAACAATATTTTTTTATAAGCTTGAACTACTTGTTGCTGAGAATTCTGGGATAAGAAAAATTATAAATTTACATACCTTGGCTGTGGTTCTTCCTGCTGAAGATTGCTGCCATTTATCACACGACCATCGTCCTTCAGCTGCCCGACTTCGCTGACGTATGTGCTCTTCTGCTGCCCGAAGCTGACGCCTGAAACAAACAATAAAACAAATTACCAGTGCATCAAAACATTGCACATTAAAATAATTTAGCATTCATGTAAGAAACATTCCACCTAGAGTACCATCTATAGTAGAACCTCGATCTATCATTCCCAGATGTATCATTCAACTTATACAGTCCCAAATGTTTTACATTATAACTTATGTAAATAAAACCAATTTTGTCATTCCCTGAAGTATCATTTTCCCGCATTATTCATTAAAAAGCTTCAGTCCCAAAAAATTCTATTCTGGAATGATCATTTTCAAACATGAATAATTGAAGCAGTGATCATCACATTATAGAATTTGAATCATGTACAATCCAAGAAAGCGGGCAGGTGAGAAGAAGTGGTAGAGGACTAAGTAAACAGGAGACTGTCCGCTTTCTCGAACCATTGCAACTGGAACTCTCTGTAATTGCTGATTTTTTTTGAGCAGTAGGATGATGAAAAACGATGCAAAGAATGGGCCAGAGTTGCCAGTGCCACCAGTTTTGACACCTATATAGCAGTGGATGAGAATATTGTTACATGAGGCATTCAAAGTGCTAAAGCGTGCAACAAAGTAGGAGGAGTAGCAAATGCTTTGACATGGAGGGAGTGAGGAGGAGGAGGGTAAAGATGCAACAGCCGAAGTTGGGCAAATGTTTGCCAAAGCTGTAAGAGCATGTGAAACTAAGTAAGCATATAGCTTATACACACAATAATGGCAGTAGTGAGCAACAGACTGTGTTGAATGTAAAAAATTTGTTGTTTCGCATTAAAAAAAAGCAGAAAAGAAGAAAATGTTAATTAACAACTTTTTTGAAAGAAAGTCACAACTTATAAAATGTGTACATGATAAGATGTAAAACTGACGCAAATATGTTTGCTTATATACTGGTTTTATTTATTTTTAACATGATTTATATACTTCCTGTATCTATCATTTTTCTACATCTATCATTGTTTTAATCTGGCCCCTTCAAAAATGATAAATTAAGATTCTATTGTATAGAGAAATAAGAGGAAACACATTTATAGTATGAGTCAGAATAAAATGTAATCATTAATTATTTTGAGAGGTTTATGGAATATAAACATAAATTCAATAGTTCTCAAGGAACAACATTTTACAAAAGACAAGAACTTGCCTGACAGCTGGGTTGTTTGCTCTCTGTGGCATTGGCAGTGTTGATGGAGCACAAGGAATATGATCAAGTGGTGAACCATTTAGTACTGATGGTGACTTGCCCTCACCTACACAATTCCATACCAGCGCTGTTGGGCACTCTAGTGTTATTGCCTGAAAACATTTTACTGATATTTTTAACTAAGAATTAATGTAGATTTTTAAAGCAGTCATTCAAAAATTACTTAGTAAAGGATTGTAATTTAGAAATACTGAAAGGTTTACTAACTATTTAGAAAAGGTACATTCTCCATTATGTAACTTAACTCTAACATGTGATCCAACAGTCATATAACAGTCAAGAATGTGGACAAAGGTCCACCAAACATGTCCAGATTAAATCTCAAGTAAGTAAAATCTGCAAGAGTATAAATAGGTAAACCCACAAGAGATTATTAATTTGTGTTTCATTGTGTTAGATTGTAAATTTAATTAATACGGAAATGCTAATCTGTGCTAATGGTTCTTACCTGCAATATTGCACTGAGTCCTAACACAAGATCTCTATGGTGTGGACATGCCATGTATTCATTGAATGTGACCACCAGAGGATTAACAGGAACTGCTGGTGCCAGAACACCTCTGAATGATTAAATTAATCATAAACATAAATTAACCAATAAGATATGTTAAACAGTTTCTGAGCTGACATAAAACATTTCATCAAATTTTAAAGCAACATAGGTGATACATAGCATTCTCTATGGGAAGGTTAACATACCAGTTTCAACTCTCAACATGCACCATTTAGCTAGAAATATTTGGTAACCAAACATGTGGCATCCTAAGTAAAAGTAATCTCAAAAACTGAGTACTATGTTGTGATAAAGTACTTCACTAAAGAAGGGATTTCTCCAAGTGCTATCAAACAGCAATCAGAGTATAATTATTAATATATATTAAGTAAGTAAAGCTACAAGAGTATTTAGTTCAACTTATCACAGTGTATTAATAATTATAATAGTTATATACTTTGCTTCACTGGGACAGTTCCAATTACATTATACATTAAACAATTAGTGTGTTTACAGGAAACCATCTCCCTTATATTCCACCATAAATTTGCCTAGGTAGAGAAAATGATTGATTTGTTTTATTTACAGACGCTCTTTAACAACTCAGGTCATCAGCATCCCAATTAATTCAATGCATGAAACAGCTGGTAAATTTTGCTCACTATAGGCCTCTTCTTTCAGGCTTGAGGTTTTTTTTTTGTGCCATTAATCTATGACATGAGACCCATGGCTTTACTTCCCTTTCAAAGGCAGTCATACTTTGGATTGTTATGCCAGAAAAAAATTCATCAATCTTGGTTGGGATTGAACTCGCGATCTTGGGTTTAAGAGGCAGGTATAGTTACCACTACACTACCAGGAACGACCTAGGTAGAAAAAGCATTGAAGATGATCACCATCGCGATAGTCAGCATATGGAAGTATTAACTTAAGGAGATGTCTCTCTTCTAGAAGAGGTGAGATGTCTGAAGCTGAAAGAGCAAGGTTGGGGCTTTCTTTATAACTGTCTTAAAAATTATTTTAATTTTACAGTCTAATGTGCCTGGGATGTGCCAAGTGAAACAAGCAGTCATTTTGCTTTAAATTCAATGGAAGTGTAGCAACCATTTCTGGTGATCACATTTGGGTGAGGAAAAAAGTATGCCAATGCAGTGTTAGTTGCGCTGATAGAGCTGCAAAATTTAGGCCTGAGGGATTAGTTGTATCTGTCAGAATATTAGTGGGCAAATACTGCAACTATCTATTTAAATTGTACTTAGGAAGCTGTAAACAATGGAGTGAAAATATTTACTATTATAATTTACTAAATATGTTTACACTAAGTCCACTTAGTTTACATCAGCTGCTGATGGGAGCAATTGCCCTTGAAACATATTTGAAAGTTGTATAAATAAGTGGATTTAGTGTGAAATTCTAATAGGACTGCCACTGTCATTTACATTTTAAATGAAAAGATGTGTTTGATAAAGACTGCCAATACAAGAAACACATGATGTGTCAGACTGATGTAAAACAAGTGAATTACACAGCTAGATTACGAGAAGCATTACATCATAAGAAAGCCATCTGAAAAGTTCTCGGCCTCGAACAGAAATGGCAGCACTAATGCAGTAATGTTTTTCCATTAAGTTGGTAGACTGTTATAAGCATTTCTGAAAAATTTCAAGCCTTTCTATGCTGTTGCTTTTGCATACAGCTATCTAAAACAAGATATTTGTTTACATTTGTTGATATGGATAAAATTGAATATTGTACAGTTATCAAATTCTTCATAAAAGAAGGTATGACACCAAATGAAATTCATTAAAGTGTATGGCATTACTTTGCCTTCATTTTTGACATGAAAAAGTGTGCCTACACGATATGGAGCTGGACGATTGGTGAGTCAAGGTACGTGTAATTGCGAGGCTATAGTCATATCTATCTAAAGAGTGCGTGGGTTATTATCTTGCATCAATATTTGCGGATGAGAAAGTTTTATGCAAGATGCTTTTGCTCATAGCAGATCAAAAGAGAATGAGCATGAGAACCTCCAGAACCTTTGAGCAGTGCTTAGAGAGACTGAACATGTTTAGAGAGATTAAATTGGAACAAAACTGACTTTATTTGCAGATTTGTTGCTATGGATGAAACTTGGATTCATCATCCTGCACCAGAATCCAAACAGCAGTCAAAACAGTAGATAGAAATTGATTGTTCAATGCCAATGATGGCAAAGTCAGTTTCATCAGCAGGAAAGGTCATGACATCTTTATTTTGAGATGCTAAGGGCATTTTGTTGATAGATTATCTTGAAAAGGGTAAAACAATAATCAGAGAGTATTACTCCAATCTTCTAACCAGGCTAGATAATTAGAGAGAAAAGGCCTGATTTGCAGAGGAAAAAAATCTTCTTTCATTAGGACAACACATCTGCCTACAGTGTTCTGGCAATTTCAAAACTGAAGGATTTGCAATAAGAATTGTTAGAACATCTGCCCTAGTCCCTGGATCTGGCTCCCTCCAACTTCCATCTCTTTTTAAAACTCAAGGAGTTCCTCACGGAAAAGCATTTTTCTTTGAACCAGGAGGTGATTGAGGCTGTAGATGCCTATTTTGCAGAGTTTTCAGATAATCTCTACAGGGATGGGATAATGGTGCTAGACCATTGCTGGAATAAGAGTATTGCTTTTGAACGAGATTATGTTAAAAAATGACAATACCCCTAAAACAATAATTTCACTTTTTCATTGTTAGGCCGAGAACTTTTCAGACAGTCTTCATATAAGGATATTGATTCATTTAATTAGCACTAAGTTCACAAATAATATTACAATATGGCCTGATTCTAATCCAGGTACATCATACAAAACAAGTGAAAGACTCAAAAGAAGAGTTTATTCTGGACACATTGTGGAGGCATTCAAACTAGATGAACAAATATGTGTGTGTGGTATTGGTGAACTGCCTTTGGCTAACAGACTCAAACAACATTATATCCTTTTAATTAGACAACTGAAGAAAGAATAAATAAAAATTTATGTCAAGGATAAAGAAGTTTATGTTTTTGTGACTAAACTATTAATAAAAGTGGAAATTATATTTTCAACATTCTGATTAGGGTTTCAGAGCCCTCAGAAGCAAGCAATATATTTCACAGCTTCAGTCATTCTTGAAATAGCCAATGCTGCAAATTGTGCTAATGCCTTTCTTGATACCTTGCAGAGTTATAACATTGGAAGAGGACATGTTATTGCTGTTGTAACCAATTCAACAAGCTACATTACAAAGGTTGTTCACACTATGCAGGAGCTTATGGAAAATGTAAATTATATTCAGTGTTAAATACATAAAGTTGATAATATTGATAGCACCTTTAAAGATAAGAGGATCACCTTGAATAATGTCATCTTTAAGGCTAAAAATGCCTTCCTTAACACCAGAAGAGGAAAAACAAATGTGTAGTTTCTGAGGGAGAAGTATGAAGCTTCACATTGTCAAAATATGATTACTGTTTCTACAATGCCAGTATCCACAAAGTGGAATGCCTGGTTTGTTTGCACTGCTGAATTTCTCAAGTCACTTGATGGCAATATTGGAATTAAGGTTTTCACAGAAATTCAAACAAACTGGAAGTAGTATTTGTTGCTTAATTTATAATGAATTATATTACATTCTTGGAAGGGTCATCTTTTCCAACAGTCTAAGTTCTTGCAAAAAGATTTAAAGAAATTGGAGTGAAACCGCAACTGTTAAATGATAAGAGTCTTTAATACAAATAATCTTAACCTATATGTCATATGTTGAGTTTTGGTCACAGAGTATTTTAATCCTTTCAATCACATGACAGGCTGATCCTGCATTGTTGCACTGCTCTGTAGAGAATATGTAGTATTGCTTTTTGACCAGAGACATTGCTTGTATTAATACCAAAAATAATAGAAACACATTTGTCTGGAACCATATCTCATTAGTTTCTGTTGAGTCATGATTTAGAAAGATTTCTGGTTTCTTTTTAGTGATATTTAGCCTTGCAGTTTTATCAAGGAGAGTAAAAAATACAGCCAACTAACAATGTCAGCCCCTCATGTACAATAGGAAGTATGTCATGGAAGTATTGTAGCACACTTCAGAGGTTGCAATGCCCACAGATGTTGCTAAGTTACCCAGTAGAAATTATAATGAAGGTGATATGGTTACGGTGCAACAGGGGAATTCTTAAAACTATGGGATAAATGAAATGCATTATTGAGAGAGCAAATGAACTTTGAGCCCTTACCATCTTAAGCTATCCAGGGTAAGGAAAAACTCAAAAAAACCTTATATAAACAGTCTGACCTGGCCAGAAATCAAAACCAGTATTCCAGATTAGTAGTTGCAAAACTACTACTAGACTGTGGAAGCGACCTCAGCTAACAACCTATTATGTATTAAAGGCGTTCATTTTCTTTCCTTCAAACATAAACCAAATTATCTATAGCATAGGAAAGTTCCGAAGGAGAAAGAACAACTCCTGGGAAGAGATAAGTAACCTCTTCTGTCAGAAAGAGATGAGTGAAGTAGATTTACAAGACAAACTCATGGCTCCGTTTCTTATCTTGCATCAGACTGGCAAGCAATACAGAAAAATATTTATCTATTAATGGATATCATTGTATGATTAGTTGAACTACACACTCTTAAAGCTTCACTTACTTTTTATAAATGTATGGAACCGGTTTCGAGAACATTTGTTCCCATCTTCAGCCATGCTAAGGTTAAACTCATATTACACTCACTGTGTTTAAGTTCCAAGTTTACATTTAAATATTTATCTATATTTTAAATGTATGCACTTTAATGCTTACATTATTCTTTACAAACTCACAGGTCAGAAAAAGTGTTCTGATTACAGAATAAATTTTGCACAGCAGCTGCTTTGAGTCTGCAGAAAGGCATGAGTACTCTGTTTGAAGCAGACATTCCGCCTATGCATTTGTATCTGTATGGCAAAAGATGAGCTCATTTTCTGATGCATATCCCTCTAAATAACAAAAAGATAAATTAATTAAAAGTTGTGTGATAGGCTACGGGATGGGGGAAAACAAGTGTGTGGCAGTGCAAAACACATGAGTTGCTTTCTATAAGCTAATCCATCATTAGATGTACATAAGTATTAAGTTGATAGTGTTCTTACTTGGCAGACATGAGAGTGATGGGGTTGGAAAGGGTGTACAATGCATTGGTTGCAGTGAAAATTATGCATGAAGTGAAAGTGTGGGAGATGGAGGATATGGAAAAATATGGATTCAGAGGGAATTCTGTAAATTAATATTGGGTTTGCCAAGAGCTTCATCAAATGCAGAAGCACTACTCGAGTTGGGAAGGACAGGGAATAAGGAGACAGTGATTTAAAGAGGATTAAAAAAATTTATTCAGAGTAAAAATGTTGGACAATGGAAACATCGTCAAGGAATGTTTATTAATTCATGAAAGGGCTGACTAGAAATTCAGTTGGTACGAAGAATGGAAAAAAATTTAAAATAAGTTGGAATGGGAAATGTTTGGAATGAAAACATAGGCATGAGAGTGAAATGAAGGCATGTATTTAGGATATTGAGAAACAAGATTTTTAGAAGGTTAAGAGATAAACGTTCGCTGGGAATATACAAAAATGTAAAAACAGAGAGAGATATGTGGATTTATGTGATAAAACAGAGGGAAGGATATACTTGGGCAAAAACAGAGATGTTAAAACTACAGGGGCTAAGTTATTGTTGATTTGGTTTATTTACGAATGCTCTTTAACATCTCAGGTCATTAGTGTTCCATTCTATTCAGGGCGTGAAACAGCTGACAAATTTTGCTCAGAGGCCTCTTCTTTCAGGCTTGTTTATCATGCCATAAATCTACAACACAGGACCCACTGCTTTACTTCCCTTCTGAAGGAAGCCATACCAAGGATTTTTACGCCTGAAAAAATCTATTGATCCTGGTCGGGTTTGAACCCGTGATCTTGGGTTTAGAAGGCAAGTATGGTTACCACTACACCACCAGGACCGACAGGGGCTAAAAGAGTATTATGATATGAATACATGCCCACTAGTCTGAATCACGTTTTTACATGCAAGAAAACTAGAGGTATGGGGGGGTGAATTGAAATTTGATAAATGGGATAATTTAGGGAAAGAGGAATTAATAAAAAGAATGTTTAATAACAAAAGAATAGAATTTATTATAGTTTGCAAAAAATACTTAGGGAAACGGTATGGCATGGACAAGAATAGAAACATTGATGTTAGATGGGGTAAAAGTTGACAAAGAATTGTGCCCACTTTGGGGTAAGGTAGACAAGAACTTGCACTGTATATTAGAATGTACAGAAACTGAAGGATGGAGAGAGGAAATATGGAACAGGAAGTGGGATAATTTGCCGGCAGAAATTCTGGCATTAAAGATTTTTGGGATTAGCAGAAAAAAATTTTTGAAGCAGTTTGGAAATTATGCATTGAAAGTAAGAGAAAAGCGATGGAGAAAAGAGATCAAAGGCAAGCAAGATGGTAATAAGGTAACAATGAGGGAAGATGATCACATTTAGGGAAATATTTGAAAGTTTACTTAATATGTAGAGCCAGAGTGATGTAGGATCCTTGTACACAACATTAAGGGTATTAATTGTATAGGATCCTGAATTTTATTTTTGATTTATTTATGGATGCTCTTTAACATCTCAGGTCATCAGTGTACCATTCAACTCAGGGCGTGAAATGGCTGAAAAATTTTGCTCAGAGGCCTCTCTTTTAGGCTTGAGGTTTTTTTCGTGCCATAAATATACGACACGGGACCCATGGCTTTATTTCCCTTCCGAAGGAAGCCATACTTAGGATTTTTATGCCTGAAAAAATCCATCGGTCCTGGTCGAACCCGCGATCTTGGGTATAGGAGACAAGTACGGTAACCACTACACCCCCAGGACCGACGGATCCTGAATTAACAAGCATTCAAGGATCAAGGTAATATTGTTAAAATGAAATTGTTATATGTAGAAATAATAAATATTCATTCATTCATACTTAGGAAAGGTGCACGAGAAATGGTAAAGAATTGTTAGACAGTGAAAAGGAGGATGTAATGAGTAGGGGAAGGTATGGGATTAGTTATTTAGCACTGATTAAACAGAATTCTTATACACCAATAACCAGGGTGTCAGTGTGTATAAGGTCCTAAGGAATAAGCAATTTTCAAGGATAGAAATTAGCCAAATGGGTTTAATTGAAAAAAGAGGAAGGGTTATTATTGTATGGAATGTGTATTCTTAAATAGCTAATGAGTCAATTTAATACTCTTATGATCCACTTTTCATTGAATTACCCACAGTGTATCAATCAATATACAAGACCTTCACTGTAAATAGCTTCAATATTTTAACAAATACGTTATGTACAGAACATGTTTCACAGGCCTTTGCCCACATCATAAGCTGTGAGTCAACTGTCAGATTCAGTGATGGTTAGATGGACTTGGTGTAGTTCTCATGGAAATTTTACGAACTTTTGGATTAATTTGTCTTCTGTTGGGAGTTCATAACCTTATCTTCATATTTTTTATAAAATGCTTTCCCATATTCCCATCAATCTATGAATTTCTGTAATTTGACTTTCATTTCTATATCATGTTTTATCTCTTCAAAAGTGATGTGTAACTACTGATTATCTATCTGATTGCACCTGATGTTTCTCCAGTGTTCCTTTAACCTGATTCCAATGCTTCTTTTTGTTTTGCCAATATATACTGTGAAACATGTTCTGTATAATTCAATGAAAAGTCAATCATAAAAGTATTAAGTCCACTCACAAGCTATTTAAGAATATATTAGCTGCTTAATTATATTAATTCTGACACGAAATTAATTTTAATTTAGTATGAAATATAACTTAATAATTGTAATGAATGTATAAATTATTTATGGTATTTTGTTTTTTTGGTTGGACCAGAGCCTCTGGTCCTCTGGATATTCCAGTAGATAATTGCTGATGAACTGGGGACTGGGGAGCTGAGCCAATCTGATTGGAATAAATTTGATTAGGGTTAGTGCCTTCTGGAATTGCCAAAGGCACTGATCTTTTTAAATGTGTTCATTTTGTTATAAAATTTTGTATGTTGATGTATGAGAAATAAAAATTCAATTCAATTCAATTCTTTCTCTCCTTGCAAAATTTAATAAAAGAGTTTTCATTGATGATTTGTATATGAACTTGCTACCCACAAACCTCTAGAGCTATGTAACAGTGTGGAATCTATAAAGCACTGTTTAATCCATGCAATACTTTAAACTCTACAATGGAGTAGGTTGCCATACAGAAAGTGATCATTTCTACAAAAGGTACAGGTACAGTTACAATTGATCCTTGAGGGTCACACATTTTCTTGGGTGAAATCAAGGGGAAGATTAAATGAGACTGTATTGCAGTAGATGCAGTAGGAATCCTAAATAGTCTTTAGTTTTTTCACAAGGAATATGCAGCAGCTGCCATTAGATGGATTTGGCTTCCTTGTTCAAATGCTGAAACTGAAAGGGTCACACAATTTTCCTGAGTGAAGTTAAGTAGCATCATATACACAGACTCCAGCAGGTCTTTACCCAAGTACAGACTGGTAGTAAACAATAGAGGAAGGAGGTTGACATTAGCAAATACAGAGATCACAATGGGTGCATTTGATTAAAATCATATTATTTTGCATTTTAATTGAAAAAATTTTCAAAAAAATAAAACCATTTTTAAACATTACTATTCATCACATAATGCATTACATTCAACAATATTATTCTAAGGTTTTAAATAATTACTTTCTCTTTCATGAAAGCAGAGTGGTACTTACACTGCATTTGCTGCTATCAAAGGGCTCTGAGGTGATGCTCCAGCGGTTAAACCAGAAGATGTCATAGCATTTGAAGACAGGGAACTAGACATTTCTGATACTGCTGAGCAAAGCTGGGAAAGCTTCTTGGCACAAAGATAGGCAAGTTTACGGGCCAACAGTTCTGACTGTACAAACTCATCCAAATACTGAAGTGCAAGAGGAAGTAAGAGCTTGAGAATGCCATCATCTGCTGGACTTGATCTCATCTTGTCCAGTAATTCCAGGATCCACTGTAAAAACTCCTGTCGTTCAAGAAGGCCTTCCTGTAAGAACATACATATATACATTCATTGAATTATGGAGCTACATGTTAGTGATTACATTTTCTTTTTTTCAAATGTACTTTTAGCCTTACAGCAGTCACTCCTCTGCTTTACCGCCACAGGTGGCCGAGGTTGTTAAGGCGCAGATTCGTGAGCCGGGGGTCGGTGATTCCAATCCCACCAGGATCGTCCTCCCTCACCGAGGTTTTTTTTTAAAAAAAAAATCATTTCCCAATGTATCATTTCATCTCATGTGTCTTCAGTGTTCACCGCCTCTGGTGACTCAGTAGTAAAAACTGGCATTAAACATCATTCAAAAAATACCTCCTCTGCTTTACCTCAAGAAAATTATACACAGGTTGTGTGACATACCTCATATAAGTATTTTGCAAGCTGTATGCAATACTGCCACTGCTTCTGGGCTAGCTTCTGTTCCTCTGTCATTGCTGGTACTAGAGCTACTGGTGCAGGTGATGCACCAGAATGCTGTGAATTGTTTGCTGTTGCTGCTGACACCTGAGTTTGATTTCCTGCTACAGTAGTGGTTAATGTTGTGCTGCCTGTATTGGTATTCGTGGTACTAGCATTACCAGGATTAGCAGCAGCATTGGCACCAACATTAACAGCATTGCTGGTACCAGTATTGCTGTTGGTGTTAGAAGATGACGTAGAGCTACCTCCACTGCTGTTACCAGAATTGTTATTATTTGATTGGTGGTAGTAATCTTGTAGTTTGCTTATTTGGTCCTTCAGAAACTTTATAAGTGTAGCCGTCCATTCTGTAACAAATTTTAAATATTTGTCAGAAATGTCGCTCTGTTCAACAACTTACTGCATTGGAAAAATTTATCCTTACATCAAATAAAAACAAGAATTTGCTATTTGCCCATATAAAAAATACGAAACCTTTAACACTTTAATTAAAGTAAATATAATGCTATAGAATGTATACAAATTTCCTTACACTTTGCCAGAAATACTACAGAGAAATAGAGAATCTGTGCCTGATGCGGACACCGGCATCAAGAACTTTGATGAAAATGTAAATATGTATAAAAATATTAATAAAAAAGTGTTTGTTTCCCATACATTCATAGCTGTCAATCAACATGATATTCTGGGGTAAAAGTACCAAGTCTTAATATTTCAGAAGAGGATGATGATGGTGGTGGTGGTGGTGGTGGTGATGGTGATGATGATGGGTCTGCAGCAAAATCATACATTTGCATGGGCATCAAAATACCGAAAACCAAACCCACTGTAGCATTTTCAGATTTCAGAATATAGTAACCCTATGATAGTATATCTCAGGTGAGCAAAGTTCTCACATAAGAAATATGCATACAATCAGAAAATGCAATAAAATCAACATTTACGTGTAAATTAGGCTACACATCACAATTTTAATGACATTGGAGAAGAATGTGGAGGGGATCAGAGGTGATCAAAAAAATACAACGATATTAAGCATTTCAGTAAAACAAATTAATGATTACAACCACAGAACTCATATCTCTCCATTAATATGAGTTTTATCAAGTAAAATCTCTCAATTTCAATAAAACATTGAAAAATGCTAAATATGCTCCAAAAAAATTACAGCAGATTGATATTTCAGAAAATGAACACCCGTGGTGTTTCAAACTCCCTGCAGGGAACAGATATTCTTAAAGAAGGTATTGATATTGCCCAATATTCACAAACATGAAGGAAGCATAAACATCATCATGGCCCACTTAGCTGTGAAATTTTTATGGTCCGAATATTTCATCGCCAAATATTGCAACAATACAATGGCAGGCTTTCCAGTGCAAGAAGATTGTGCAAGTGAGCAGATGTTTAAAAGTGAACAAACCAGACTCCATTCATTCCAGTTCCACCATCATGGATCACACTGATGGCTAACAACCTATTTCTTTAGAATTTCTTGCCAAAGAATTGAATATCATTGTCAGATCTCATACACCTTTACCAAAATTTCAAATATAAGCTGTGTGCTCAATGGATGAATAGGATTCTGTCTGATGTGGGAAGACTTGCACCACCTTTTTTTCATAGCACAATGTTGAAAGAAAAGATTTTTTGGCAATTATCCTTACTGGGGACAATTTCTGGTGCATCATAAAGAGTTCAAAAGTAAAAGTGGCAGCACACATCTTCTCCCATAAAGAAGAAATTTAAAGTTTGAATCCTCCATTGGAAAGGTCTTGTTCACACTCCTTTCAAATATCAACCCAGAATTTAAGTCAAATAGTACAAAGCTGGAGAAGAAAAGCTGAAGTCTGCAATACACAGTCAATACAGAAGGTTTTCATCTAAAGTGGTTCTGCTCTTTATAGTAATATATTCTCTCCGGCTGCTGCAACTCTGATCACCATTTAGAAACTGGTATTTATAACTGTACTTCCCAACTGGCCTTTTACCTACTACTCCACATGATTATCGTGTGTATGAAGCTAAGAGAGGATCAAAATTTTAAAATGAAAACTCTGGCCCTGAACTTACTCCATAAGATTATCATGTATATGAAGCTATGAGAGAATCCAAATTTTAAAATGAAAGCTAAGTCAAAAACAGTGCATTCTGGGTTGAAGGCAGTGGAAACACTTTTTTCATGCAATATACAAGTTTTGTATTTTAAAGAAGGATAATTATGTAGAAAATTAAATATTTTATCATTAACTCCATTACATAGTTTGAAATTTTCATCCTGCTGTTTGTTTTTGAACCATCTTGTACATTTATTAACACTGATAAATACAACAGATGTTATAACATAGTGAAGAAAGTCTTTAGTTTTGAACTAAATTGCTTTCCACTCCTGTAGAGTTAAAACATGTTGAAGCTACATTTATCAGTTAGACTAATGAACTATTTTCCAGTATTTTTAAACACTGGATAACGAAATCATACCTGATTACTAAAGCACATATTTATGCTATTTTTTTATATTATCACTTATACATTAATACATCTTTAAATTTTAATGGTAGTTCAATAACTTTTCAAAGGTCACGAAAGAAAATATATTAAAAATTAATACAAATCTAATTTATTAAATTGTAATATCTTATTCTATAAAAGTTAAGTGCAACACTTAACGTAATGAAATCTGAAGTTGTGGGAAAATGGAAAGCATTAAAAATATACTTGTCACTCATTCATCACGTACTAAGATTTTTCAAAACCACGCATTTTAAAAGTGACACGAATTATGGCATGGATCTTTTAACCCTGAGAATTTATTTGAAAAAAGGACCTTTGTACTTATTTGAATGGCAGAAATAGTGAATCTGGGGAATTGAGAAATGACAGCAAGATAAAATTCTCTTTTCACTGACAGGATTGAAATCTGGATCTTCTAGTCTGTTAGGTGCCTTACCAATTCAGCTAAAACTTAATATACTGATATTTATATTGACATAAATGCTTTCTCATATAGATAAAGACATACCTTGAGAAGGATCAGGTAATTGACGCTTCTTTATCTTCACCTCTGAAACAGCCACTGTGTATGCATAACTTAGCTTTATGAACCATGCTGCTCTTAACATAGGGACCTGGTACTCACATAGCATCATAAAGATGTCTTCCTTCTTATTGAAATTTGGAGCCTGCAAACAGAATATTGTGCAACATCTTTTTACTTCTGACACACCAAAAATTTATCAAATTTAAGTTCAAAAGAATGGAATTTTTTTATGAAATTGACCAAAGTTTTCACATAAAGCAGGCACACATGCGCGCATGCACACACACACACACTAGTTTTGCATTCTTCTCTTGCATCAGCAGGTATAGAACAACAGCTAAATAGAATGAACAACAGTATGAATGGATTTTGTTAGGAATTAGTTTGCAAAAAGCTACAAATGTTCAAGAAACTTAAACAGTTAAAGGAAATTTCTACATTTTTGACAGTAAAAAAAATTTTCAAACATTTACCTTGGTCTACACATAAATTTCAGAACTTTAAGGAAGTTAATGTCACATTAACACCAAAGAATAAATTAAGCATAAAAAACTGTATAAACAGCAAACAACTAGATAATATATCACAAAAAAAAAAAAATTAGAGGAATCTAATTTTGAATAGCGGGGAATTTTCACAGTGAAATATAGTATAATATAACAAATTATTGTTCAGGAAATCATCAAAATCTCACTAATTTTGTTCCACTTACTTAGACATGTTTCAAATGCTGTTGCTTTCATTTTCAGCATTATTCCACTGCCTGCTTCTCAGCTTGGTATTAAGATGTCGCTCTGTGGATTTTAAAAATTTGGTAATGAGGTTACTATTGTTTGAAGGATCAAAAGGAACCAAATTTTCCTATTTTTGTTTATGAATATATTTTCCGACATTGTTAATTCTATGGGTTTTTGAAGAGCTTTTAAGAGTTTTGGTTCCTTTTGGAATTCGTGGTTCTTTTGCCAGAAATGGTCTGCTATTGCTGATTTTTCCGGGTGTTTATATTTTACATTTCTCATGTGTTCCCTAAATCATGCAGTAATATTTCTTTTTGTTTTTCCTATGAATTTCATATTGCAGTCTTTGCAACTGATTTCGTAAATGCCTGATTGTTTTCCTGGCACAATTTTGTCTTTTATGTTGGTTTTTAGGAGCTTTTTTAAACTACATTTGTTTACTGGAGCCCAAATGATGTTTGTCTCTTTAAAAATCTGGAATTTTTGGTGTGCCGATGGGTGGAATGTGAATTTCTGATACAGATGATCTCCTTTGTAGCTTTTAGTATGGTGACATCTTTTATTTGTTTTTGTTTTCTTGAATTTTTCTATTTTCTTGTTGACCAGATCTATTGTGTAGTCATTTTTCTGTGCCATATCTATAATTTTATGGTACTCCAAATTGTATTCTGTCTTGCTTATTGATAGGTTTGTTAATCTGAATATGAGACTATTGATTATGGTGAGTTTATCTTGTCTTGGATTGTGGCTGTTGTATATAATTATATGTGTGGGCACCTTTTCTGAAAATGCCAAATTCAAGATTATTGCCAGTTTTTATCATTTTTATCCCCAAGAAGGGAAGAACCTTGTTGCTTTCTATTTTCATTGTTTCAAGACAACATAAACTCGACATAATCAATAGTCTCATATTCAGATTAACAAACCTATCAATAAGCAAGACAGGATACAATTTGGAGTACCATAAAATTATAGATATGGCACAGAAAAATGACTACACAATAGATCTGGTCAACAAGAAAATAGAAAAATTTAAGAAAACAAAAACAAATAAAAGATGTCACCATACTAAAAGCTACAAAGGAGATCATCTGTATCAGAAATTCACATTCCACCCATCGGCACACCAAAAATTCCAGATTTTTAAAGAGACAAACATCATTTGGGCTCCAGTAAACAAATATAGTTTAAAAAACCTCCTAAAAACCAGCATAAAAGACAAAATTGTGCCAGGAAAACAATCAGGCATTTATGAAATCAGTTGCAAAGACTGCAATACGAAATACATAGGGGAAAAAAAAAAAAAATAAATAAAAAAAAATTACATGATTTAGAGAACACATGAGAAATATAAAATATAAACATCTGGAAAAATCAGCAATAGCAGACCATTTCTGGCAAAAGAACCACGAATTCCAAAAGGAACCAAAACTCTTAAAAGCTCTTCAAAAACCCATAGAATTAACAGTGTCGGAAAATATATTCGTAAACACAAATAAGGAAAATTTGGTTCCTTTTGATCCCTCAAACAATAGTAACCTCATCACCAAATTCTTAAAATCCCCAGAGCAACATCTTAATAACAAGCTGGGAAGCAGACAGTGGAATCATGCTGAAGATGAAGGCAACAGCCTTTGAAACATGTCCAAGTAAGTGGAACAAAATTAGTGAAATTCGAGTGATATCCTCAATAATAATTTGTTATATTCACAGAAATCTAACTTATAAATTGTGCAGAATGAAATAAAGTATATATTAAAAAACAAAAAGAAATGTTATTACCTGGTGAAAAGAGCATGGCAGAAACATGAAGTATAAGCAAATCCAGAAATTTACTGTGGCAGCTCATTTTTAGACAGAAAATCATGAAATTGAAGAAAAAATACAGCTGCTACAGAAAGTAGAAGAAATATAGAACTGAATCTCTGGGAAAAAATCTACATCCACAAATACAAAAATCAGCTAATGAACTTTCGATATAGAATGAAGAAATGGGGATGCAGAATCAAAATATTTGCTGAAAAGTGTTAAAAGCTTAGAAATCAAAAAATTAATCTGCATTAGGTGGCAGATTTTTCTCTTATTCAAGTTTTGCTCTGACCGCTTCTACTTCATTAATACATATGAAAATCAAACAATGCACTAGAAAATCTCCAGTCACATTCACTGTATGTCTAAGTATTCTAAGAGGATCATTTGAAAAGCTCTTGGAATGAAGCACAAAATTACTGCATAGCTTTCCGAAACTATTTTATTTTTCAACACAGTTTTCCTAGGAACTGATGCACTTTGTCCAGTAATGCTCCAAAGCCTTTATCCCATAACAAAATCAGATTCCTCCAGGCATGCAAAATAAGCCTGAACTGATGATTTAAGTAAGTTCTTCATCAAACAAAAATTTCCTTTCACCAAGGAATGTTCTTAGTTTAGGGAACAAATGGAAGTCTGATGGAGCCAAGTCAGGATAATAAGGTGAATGTGACAACAAATCATACTCCAATTAATTGATTTTTGCCATCATAACGCATGTGTGAGGGGGAGATTTGTCGTGATGCAAGATGATTCTTTGATTAACTCAACCTTTTCTCATAAACAGGTCTAAAAAATTAGCATAATATGCTCCAGTGAAAGAGTTCCAGTGGGAAGATAACAAATATGTAGTACACCATTGACATCCCAGAAAACTGATGCCATGATCTTCCTGGCCTATTTCATACATTTGGCTTTCTTTGGGGGTGGCATTTTGTGATGCTTCCATTGTTTAGACTACTGTTTTGTTTCACGTGTATAGTAATGCACTGATGTTTCATCATGGTCATAAATCAACAAATTAAGTTGGTGGATCTCTCTGGAAATGAGTCAAACTTTGCTCAAGAGCTTGCACCCTGATTCATTTTTGATCCTGAGTCACAGAACCCATTTTGCCGATAATTTTTTAAGCACAATTCTTTCCTCAAAACGTGAAATATGCAATTTCTCTGAAATACCCAGAACATCATAAATTTTGCACACCTTTAATTGGCGATCCTCCAGAACAACGTCAAGCACCTTAATGATAGTTTTTGATGTCGGGACGAATTTTGGTCACCTGCTGCGTATCAGCTTCCAAGCTTTCATGGCCACATTTAAACTCTGTGGTTTACTTGGAAATGGTTGAAAATGATGGTGCAGAGTTTCCTAAAATGGGCTGTCATATCTGTATAAATTTATATTGCATTCATATATTCTTTACCAAGTACTTAATAATTGCACAATGTTTGATATTTGCCATTTTTCTAGTGTACACTATCTGCATTATAATAAACAGCTATTAGATGCTTGACAAATCCATATATTATTGCACAAATAATTTTATGGAAGATGGTAGATTTTGATTACAAAACTACTTTGGAACTGCTGCTGCAATCTGTATGTTATTCCGAGAACTTTTAAAATGATCCTTGTACTTCCTCTTTAGAATAGCAACTGCATAGGTATTTACTAATGAAAAATGTCTTACCTTTTTTGATAAAATACTTAGGGGTTTGCTCCCAGCAAGATCTTTAAACCAAGCTTCAATAGCAGTTTTGGTTCTTGCTGTTGCTGGCCAAAAATTGTCTTTTGGGTTGATTTGTTGGCGTTTACGTCCTGTATCTGGCAGAGTATTCAGTTCTTCTTTCTTGGTCAAGATGGCATTAAAATAGGCCCCCACCTGTTGCAAATTTTAAAAATTATAATATTATTACTGTTGATGACATAGTGCAGTCATCAGTTATCATATGTTACTTTTTGCAAAACTGGCAAGAGACAATCTTACAGTACAATATCACCTTTACAGGAACAATTTTCCCAAAATATCTGTTGTTACTTTCAAGAAGCTCTTAAGAGTTTCTTTGATCTCTATGTATTGCATATGAGACAGAAAATACACGCACAAATATAATAATATATATTTAGCTAGAAGTAAATGCATATTAAAAATGAACTCAAACAACAATTAAAATAATAGCAGAAGGATCTGCTACTGACTTTTTCCTAAAGAGCAGATTAAACATTTGCACTATTCTATAGAACTTTTTATATATAAATAAATATATATATGAAAAATAAAATAACTTTTGGAACAATGCAGCTAAAATAACAAGAACTAGAGAAACAGAAATAGATAAAACAATTAAATAGTAACCCAAATATTGAATATTTTGAACTGCTTGTGTTCTTCAAATGCAGAAGATAAGATACCTTTGCCTACCATGGTACTCCTTTTTCATTCTTTTTAAATGTAAAAGTATGAAAATCAAAGTTGTACAATTTGCAAGACACAAAATGCACTAGAAAAACCATTAAGTGGCAAAAATACAAGTGCTTATAAACCTTGTTAACAATTAATAATCATCCTAAACTTAGATATTCATTTTTTACACTAAACTCCACTTACATAAAAATTAATAATCATACTTTCACTGTGCTCTCTCAGTTGCTACCTAATGCTAACCTTTCTTAAAAATGGGTTAATACTCTTTTTTTCAAGTGCAATAAACCTGCCACACTGTTGTAAATGAAGATGCCATGACAACCATTGCAAAATCCAAGTGATAATCACTTTTATACATAAGTATTTCACTGCTATCCAGTGTCTCAGCAGAATTTCTCTTCTCTGCTCAATGGACATCCTTAACTGTCAGAACTTCATTAAGCTCCTTGAACAAAATGAGAAAAAATTATACTTCAATGGATCCCAGGGCACTGTCAGATCTAAGAAATGAACAGACAGATGTGCTTGTTATGAAGAGAGTCAAACTGTCCCTTATTGTCCAGAAACCTTTGCCAAATCATTGGTAAAGGAGCATGTCAAGCTCTCTATCAAACAGAGTTCATGCAGGATTTAGATGAAAGAACTGCACTGCACTGTTTCTCAGAAGTGAACACATAATGAGAGACTAGAATGAGAATGATGTTTCTTTAATTGTTATTGCTTTTGCTTTGTTAATGCTCTTTAATGCATCACATTAGATGCCTTTAGTTAAATAAACATATTTTATTGTAAGTAAAATGTTCTTTACCATCAATTAACAAATCTAAACAAAAATCACGGTAAATACTCAGTTTTTATCTACAAAATATCTGAATCAGTTTGTGCAGAAAGTAATCAAGTAATTTTTTTAACTTTCCTATTTTTTCATGATTTCCCACTCTATCAATGTAGATGCATCACCTATGAAAGGAATTCTGGGCAAATAGTTCTAAGTGTAGTAAATTATTTCCTCTACCTTAATCTTAATAAATTATATATAGGTGCTCTATGGCAAACAATGATGATACTATGCTATTTGTCACCCTCAAATATATGTTTATAGTAAATGTGAAGAACTAGATGCAAAATATAAAGTTCTCATAAATTTGAGAGCAGCAAGAAGGCAACACATGCAGACCTTGATATACCCAAATGTAGGAGCAAGAGATAAACAGAGAAAGTTACATGGCTGGATTAGTATTTGACTTATGCCGAATTTGGTTTTACCACGGGTAACTGTGCAGGAAACTTTTACAAGAACTGTTCAATCAAAAATAATCATAATTTTTTTACAGGCATTATTTCTTTAGTTAAAATTAACCTTTACAATATTTGTCAGATTAATGAATAATGTATACATGCTACTAGTTTCAATGTTGTCACTTTTGGTTTTCACCTGTGAGAAGTGTGCAAGTTGAGACATGTTCAGATTTGCCTACAGCAAAATGGAAGTGACATGTGACGAACAATATGCTGCTCTGAAATTCTGCTTTGGTCTTCAGCTGAGGCCTATGCAATGTTATTGGAAGTAAATGGAGAGTTTGCTCTTCTCTACAGCAAAGCTCAAAGATGTTTTAAAATGTTTAAAGAGGGAAGGCAATCAATTTCAAAGGAATGTGGATTCGACACTCCAGTCTATGATCTAAAGGGAGAAAGCTTTAACATTGCTGCTTTCATTGTGAGAGAGGATCATCTAAAGCACTTTCATAAATTCTGAAAATTTCACTGAGTGCACCCACGCACTGGTAACTGAAAAGTTTTACATGAGGCATTTTTGTGCACGATGGGATCCCATATAGCTTATTCCCAAAACAAAAGGACTTTTGCATCAGATATGCTTGCATCTGAAGATGTGGGATTTCTTTCAAAGGTAATCACTGCTGATAAAACTTGGCTACATTATTTCGATCCTGAATGCAAACAGCAAAGCTCTGTGCATCATCACTACACCCCCCCCAAAAAAAACAATAATAATAATAAATAAAAATTGTTGCTTCTGCTGGGAAAGTTATGATTACCATATTGTTCGATATTCAAGGAATGGTTTACCAGCATGTTATATACTGTAACTGGGCAATCTATAGAGATGTCCTGAAAACTCTGTAAGGCCATATCCACACATTTGCAAAAAGTCACATTTTCATGCAACAAGCTGGATGCTGCACCATAATAATGCACAGCCATAAATTACAAAGGTTGTTCCTGAATATCTCACAAAAATTAATATGAAATGAACCCTCAACCTCCCTATAGTCCAGAATTAGTCATGTGTGACTTTTTACTTTTTGTCAATTGAAGAAACATCTTTAAGGGAGGCATGTTTCATCATTAAAAGCAGCATTAAAGGCTGCTGGGGTGATTCTGAAGGACCTGTATAAAATTGTTTTCAGCATGTCGTTGAACGCTGGCAGAAATTAAGACTGTTACATTGCATCCAATGTGGACTACTTTGAGAAAGATATGTACCATATATCTGATATTATGATGGTGAAGAGAAGAAGGGGGCAAATAAGGTATACTCCTTATATGACTTCTACAAGACTTCTTTGCCTGCAAATGTCATCAAACTATGCCTATTATCTGATGGAGCGCCAGAAAAAAATAAAAATCACACCAGAATAAATCTGCCTAACACAGTTAGGAAAGAGAAATAAGATTCATACCTCCTATGCAATCGAGTGCCTGGTGTAACGAACAGAAAAATTTCAAAATATGGCAGAATTATACTCCAAAAAAGTATAGATGTAATAGCTTATAGTATGTCAAGAATAATTGTAACTATGGTTTATACCAAAAGTATTATGAATTTTGACAGGTAGGGGCTATGACATTTCAAGAAAAATGCTGTTTCTTACAGCCAATAGAGATTTTCTGTGAAGTAAGAAAGAATTTTTGGAGTTTCTCATTATAAAAAATGTATTTATGAAACTGTTATTACTGCAATAACAAGAACAACCCCATTCATAAACAGCTGTTTGACATACCAGTTCAAGTTAGTCAAATATTAATCCAATTTCTGCATGGAGCTGAAGCCGGCATTTCCACAAGTTAAGAGTGCCTATTCAGAAAAAGAAGAAAAAACTGGAGGATGTACAAAAGCTAGTGAAATATTTACAAGGAGAAGATACATTAAAATTGTATGAAGAACTACTGCAGTGGTGATTTATTTTATAATTTTTGTGATTCATCATTGGCAACTTCATAGTAATTACTATTAACTGCATTTGGGTCATTCCATGCAAAATTTGGAGTTTGGAAATGTGACATTTCCAATTCTTTTTATATTTTAACATATGTTTCTTCTTTAATAAATAATTGTTTGCTGCAATATGACACCCACATTATTTACAGTATGGATGTAGCAATTATCAGAACTTAGATCTGCAAATTGTAGTGCTTTACAAAAAATGCTTTCAACAATGTCACATGTTGGTTTATGAAAGCAAATAGAATGCCATAATAAATTACTGTTTTATTAACTGTGACAAATGTTTTCTAAGAATCTGAAAATCACCAATCAAATGTGAAAATATTAAAACATAAAATCAAACCCCTGAATGCCTTATATTTGTTCTTTAAGATCTCTGTATAATGCCTGGCCAGCACTCAAAGTGTTTTAGGGAAGTGCAATGATTTATTGAAATACACAATTTTTCAAAAAGTGCATGTTAACTTTTTTTAGAATGAACCACTGAATTCTGAACAAAACTCTTGATTTGTGCAGTTTGAAAAATCTATTTTATCAGCTTCTTATAAATTATATGGTTTGAATTTATTATCCATAGGAAAAAGAAAATAATTATAGTCCAAAGAGATAATATTGCATTAATAATCTCTTCTGAATTGAACTATTTAGAACACTCATTATTGTTTCACTTACATGAGATTTACACAGGACATGTTTCATGGAATAATTGTCCACATCTTCATTTGTTAAACGATTGTTTGATCATTTATAGAGGTTGAGTAGGCAAGTATCTGGGTTGACTCTGGTGGTCTTGTGATAAACTTGGATAAAGAGCTGTCTTGTATAATTAAGTAAAAAATGTACTTACGAAGCTGTAGACAATGGAGTGGTAATATATCCTACATTACATTAGTTATAACCCCATCTCACATAAATATGCAGTGTTTCACAGTTTAGCACACAGATTAATCAACATCCCATTGACTGAAACCAAGTACAAAATGGAACACCAACACATAATGAAGACGGCTATAACCAACCGTTTTCAACACAGACTCAGTAACAAAAATCATCAATAAAGCTAAAAGACAAAAGTCGATTAAGGAAGTTTCCACACTTAAGAACACAGAAGAAAGATATAAATTCAAAAGTTTCACATACCACCCAACATACCACAACAAATTTAAGAAGATATTCAAAGAACAAATATAATATAAAAATTTAGTACATTGCACAATGAAAGATACCATTCCTACAGAGCAAAAAATCAGGAATATATGAGATTAAATGTGCAGACTGTGAGCAGAGCTACATTGGGAAAATGAAAAGAAATTTAGAAATTCGAAGAAAAGAACACTTTAGGAACATTAGATTGAAACAGATAGACAAATCAGCAATAGCAGCTCATTTTTGGAACAAAAATCTTGAAATAAAACCAGAAATTAAATTACTGAAACCCAACCCAATAGAACTATCCACATGGGAGAGAATTTTCATTTTAAAAAATATAAAGAGCTTAATGATAACCTTAACTTATGTATTCACTTTATACTTTACACTATACTCCATTCACCTATACAAAAGTAAGACACGATTCAGGAGAATCTCTCCCATCTTCAGTTGCTCACTCTAAGTGTAAAGTGTAAAGTGAATACATAAGTTAAGGTTATATTGCCACTCCATTGTCAACAGCTTCATAAGTACAATATTTATATATAAGAACTTAATGAATTTTGATTTTCCGCCACTGGATGAACTCAGCAAGTTTCTACTAGAACCACAAGATACCACCACAGGAGTGAACAGGCGTCCATCCCCTGTTTCGAACAACGGCATTCAGTCAACAGCAGCAGATGATGGCAAGAACCTCTCCCGAAAATAGTCCAAAGTTTTAAAAAAGTAAGTGGAGTTAGTGTTAACAATTTGACACAATAATGTAGGATATAAAGAGCTGTCTGCTTCTGGCAAGTCAAAATTCACAGGGTTTTTTTCATGTTTTTTTATATAAATCCTTTCCCATATTTTTAATTCTTTTGTTGTTGAATAGTTTTTAATAATTTGATGCCTTTTTCTATTTCATGGTTTTCATTTAAAAAATGTGCCGTCCACCACAGTTGATTTATCTATTTGTCTGTAATGGATGTTGTGCAATGTTCCTTCAATCTAATGTCTATATTTCTTTTTGTTAACATTAACATTGAAATAACAATGCATGTTATTGATAAAGAGACCATAAACATACATTCAAACATTACTGAGAGTGCTAATAATTTGGAGGGAATTAAGGCAATGACAGATTTGGATTAATGCTTCTTAAAATGTAAATAATGCTCGCTCACTCTCTTTTGTTGGTATATCTGCTTGATTATACATAGAATATGCATGTGTAGAATTTATTTTACTGTTAAATGGTGCAAAATATCATTTTGAAATAATAAAAAAGAGGGGAAGACATTTTGCACAATGAAATAATAAATTAATTCATGAATACATATAAGAATGTATAAAAAAATAACCAAAATCATTTAATTGCATTTGAACAACTGCTCTAATGATTCTTACTGGCAGAGAGGTAAATAATTTGCAATTGGTGACATAAATGTCATTCATGCACACCTTTCATTTGGGAGTTTGAAGCTGGTATGTGAAATCATGAATCTGAAGTTGCAGAAATGCCTTAAATGAACATCTCATCTAAACTAACATAAACTTAAAATATTGATTCAATTTGGAATCGAACACAATGATTATTAACATAAACTTACCTAAGAAAATATTTGTTTTACAAAATCAGTGCCTATAAATAAATTTAAGTTCTTGTAAAACTTGAACCTAACATAGGGGTTACATTTTAACTTTACTGGAATTGCACACACATAGAGATGCTTGGGGGGAAAATGGAATACATATATGCAAACATAGTGGTACATGTTAAAATTATATGTTTGCAAATCCGAAAAATAAATTAGGAACTGCTGAAAGTGATGCACAATGCTACTCTGCTGCGAAAAATGAAAGATATACAAACATTCCATGTGAAATTGTGTTATATTAATTAAGTATAAATCTAAGGACAGGAACATGGGATTATGGGCTCCAAACTATTTGCATTGTGCTCTTATAATATCTCCATTCACTATTCTATTCTTATCCTGCTGTAATAATGTCCATTAGTTTAGGTTAGTTTAAACCGTGTTGCATATAAAGAAGTTTCAATCAACTAAACATTACATTGAAACTGATTACTCAGTATAAACTATAAAAATAAAGTATATTTTTAGGTGCCTAAATCTCAATAAAACATTGCTTCAGAGTTAGCTTTTAGATATATTAGCAGTATGATAAATTTAACTAACCTACCTTAGAAGCAGTTATGTTACAATTTCTAGCTGTCCCAAACTCATCTGTAAGCTGGGGCATCGTAGCAAACCCATGTTTTACATTAATTGTTGTCAGCTCATCCTGAAGACAAAAGGTGTTGCATGAATTATTCATCTTAGAGCATAAGGAATTAGAACTGGGCATTAGTAGTAAACTGCAGAATTAAACAATAGTATTAAAAAATGTTTAACAGTTTCAGCTTTGACTTTTCTCATAACAATTTTTCAATCATGAATCACTCAAATATTTATTTTATTTTCTCAAATAATAAAATTCCTTTAAACTGATTAACATTATCCTTTCATTTAACAGTAACTCTACAAAGAAAAATAGTAGCAAACCTTAGGTGTTCCATTTCAGAATGCAGGAATATTACTGTCCTAGCCTTTAAAAATTCTTGCTCCATTCATTTAGACAGCACCCGATCTTTAGTGTGATTCAAGTTTCCTAAAAGTAATTCTTCTACTACTACATGAACCAGGGTGTTACTTGTATAGGATCCTGAATTAACAAGCACTCAAGGATCAAGGAAATATTGTAAAACTGTAATTGTAATATGTATAAATAATAAATATTAATTATTATTTATTTATTTTTTACCATCTTGGAGCTTTAAACACACTCCATGCCAACTGCTAAAGTGCATCAGCACTGAATCTCTACGTACTCTTCACACTAAGGTTAGTCTTCCTAAAATATATCTTCCATTCACACACAACAAACTCTTAATATACATGTAACTGGACATAATATATCTTGCCATATTGTCTCATCCTCATTTTATCAACCTAGTGTAATAGCATAATGCCATTCACCCAGCAAATTGGAGGTTTTCATTTTCAAGGATTTCTGAGTTAAAACAATAAATAACTGAAAATTAGGAAAATGTTACACACAAGTATACTACAAAAACTTTATACCTGAAATCCACAAATATTGGGCTTCCTTCTCACAACTTTATCTTTACACATTAACCTATGGGGTTACCTTCATCAACAAATGTACTATTAATACATTAAAGGGTTTAAAATTACCTCTTTCTGTTTGGGCTCCTGTGGATAAACATCGGGGGGTCCAAGCCTTGGCCGCTTAAGAGCTCGTTTCTCGTAGGAGAACCCCATCATTGTAGTTTTATCAAAACTAAGAATGCTGCAACAAAATATACATGGCATTATTTTGTGAGATATTTACATAAACTAAAGTTATACTATTATATTTTATCAACAATGCATTTTACCTTTGATCAGCTCATATTAAATAGCAATTTAATATATATATTATGAGCATAGCCTACAAGCCCTTCTGACGTTTTACAACATATAACCTGCATTCTACGCCATCTTGTCAACATGCACTCTGCCAGGTTTGCCAGATCTTTTTATTGTTGGTGTCATACCAACCTATTCGCATTTAATAACTCCCCAACTAAAAAATACCACGCATTGTCGTTTATTTGTTTCTTTATTTATTTGATTTAAGGACATTCTTTAACATCTCAGGTTATCAGCACCCCATGCAATTCAGAGTTTGAACCGGTCCGTAAATTTTGCTCAGATGCTTCTTCTTTCAGGCTTGAATTTCTTTAACGTGCCCTAAATCTCGGACTCGGGACTCACGGCTTTGCTTCCCTTCAGAAGGAAGTCATACTTGGATTTTTATGCCTGAAAAAAATGTATTCGCCCACCCGGAATGAGCCAGTGATCTTGGGTCTATGTGTCAAATATGGTTACTAATGGACTACTAGGACCACCACACACCGCCATGGTGGTCGTTCATGGGCGCGTTAATATGTAATACATTATACAACAAACTATCTGAGGTTAGTATTGTTAAGTCTTTAAGAGAAAGTAAACAATAAAGTTTTAAAGTAGAATGGCTGCAAGGAAAATAATAAATTTAATTTTCAAATTCCATCTAATTTCAAATTCCTCCTCTGCTTCTCTGTCACTCTGGTGTTTGTGCACACCTATCCATTACATTCTGTTGTATTTAGAGCAAGAGCGTTTGATGAAATAAAGAAGTAGTTTAATAGAAGGTTGTTCATTAAAAAATCTACATTTTTAATTATATGCGTTTCTATAGGTAGTAAAATTTAATCCATTGAGTTGTTAACATTCTATTCAAACGGATAATAAAGCGACTACAGTGAACTTTATGCTGTTCATTTTTAATTAAAATTGTTCACGTGTAAATACTACGAACATCTAAATTCATTTAATATTGCACTTTGAAATATTCATAACCAATGTCTCACTTGGGAAACGTTTTATTTGTTAATTTTTTAACACAATTACTTTTGATTAATGAAACGATGAACATTTACAACATTTTTACCATTTTACAAAAATATGGAAAATTTAAGTAAATTTAATGTAAAAAAAAAAAAAACGGAGGGAAACTCGTAACCACAATTTTATGGGTGATTCCATGCTATAGATGAAAAAATGTTGCAAATATAATTTTGGTCGTTGGCGTGTTTGCCCGAAAAAATTAATTAATGCTCTATCTTTTAAGTTAGATACAAACAACAGGAAAGCTTTAAGAGCTGATTAAAGGCTACTTATAATATCAATTTAAGTGAGGAAAACAATAAACTTCTATTTAGTCACATCGACTTCAATGTTTATTTACTAATAAACATAACCTTTAACTTGTTTTATTGTTGTTAAATGTCCTTAAGTATTGCAAATACATATTTGTAAAATTTTGATTTCCGGTCATTTCTAAAGACTAAATTATAAAGAATGTTATTTTCCAAAAATAAGCTGGCATTTCAATTGTAACAGGTGGAATGATTGCTTCGTTTTCAGTTAAATTGTCTGGAGACGGCAATAACGACTAACCATTAGAGGAGCCAGACCTCCCTGCACAGTATTGCAATATGGAGATGGACGGATCACTGGTTGCTGTTATTCTCACATTGGAAATTTAAGTATGAATGTGCATTTAATTTAATTTCTGCAGCATAAACAATCATCGCCAAGTGTTAAACTACCTTCGACTGTTAAAGAGGCTTTTCAAAAAAATATAAATATAGATTTTCTGATTCTACTCTAGCAGTGTGTTTTGCTTTGGTTAGTAAATATGAAATGAAAACATCATCAACGTTAATTTTTTGTGTTCCATTTTTCTGAATGTTTGAGATAATTGCTTTATTACAGCTTTCATACTCTTATCCTCACCGTTTTCGTCTACAAAAGATGAATATGAAGCCTGTTCTAATAATATGGCTCTTCTGCTGATGGCTTGTCCAAGTTTCTCACTTATCTGGAATTAAAGCATGTGTTTTATAATTAAATATATATCTGCAGTTTCTCCATTTATCATTATAACTTACAACTGAAATGGGAATAATATTTACTATTTATATGTTATATCAGTTTCTCGAATTCTGCTCATAATTGACAGCTATAACAGGAAAATGTTTAAGATGTTTCAGTTTTCAGATTTAAAAAAAAATATATGAAACAACGGTCGATTAAATAATAAGAAATTATGCTGAGCATTGTGACTGTGCGTCTTGAATTTAAAACAGTCCCTTCAAGTCATGGAAAATTATTTCCGAGAGATATTTGGAACTCTAGAATGTACCAAATTTCATTAGTTCTTTAGATGTAAAACATATTCATATTCAGTGCCCCTGCAACAATGGTTCAGCTTCCTATAATGAGAGTTCCTTTCAGAAAAGTTGCTCAGCGAAGTATTCCGAACTTCTGAAGGAATAAAAGTACACTGAAATAGGTGAAACATACGCTACAGGTTACGGCATATAAGTAAGAACATGATCATTCATATTCACCGCCACCGGTGGCCGAGGTCGTTAAGGCGCGGACTCATGAACGGGAGGTCTGGGGTTCGAATCCGCTAGAACCGTCCTCCCTGACTGAGGTTTTTCCCAGGTTTTCCTTGGCAAATGCCGGGGAGGTACCCTAAACTTAGGCCTGGAACGTTTCCTTTCTTAAAAAAATCCTTATCTAATGTATCATTTCATTTCGTGTATTATTAGTGTCCACCTCCTGTGGTGCCTCAGTAGTACCAATGAGCGTTAAACACTATTAAAAAAAACATTCACAAACACACATCCTTCGTTTAAAGCACTTGCACATCCAATTTATGTGCGCATTTACCTAAAGATAATGCCATTGGATGTCATAACTTGATATGTACATAGCAATCGAACTTCTCCAACACCCTGTTTAGAAACTGTTCATTTGGAACATTTTCCCGTTTATAAATATTCTCATGCAGTGTTCCAATGAAATATTTCCCTGGTTGTTTTTAAATGCAATCACCATTCGGTCCATGACACTGAATGGTCTTCATAACACCGTCTTGGTGCCTCAGTAGTAAAAACGGGCGTTAAACACTATTAAAAAAATTCATAACTTCCCCAAGTGATTCAATCTTTCACATTTGAGGCAAGAAATTAATGTAAATGGAGTTCAATACCATATAAACATTAGCATAAGTTTCAACATCTAACTCGTGATTTGCTGAATGTGTTCAAAACTTTCAAATAATGAATATCTTGAAGTGAAACTTCAGTTGAGACCATGTCTGCAAACCTAATAAGTGAGTGGAAACATTATTTTCACTAATATCGGATTTTTATTCATACTTTAGTTAATCCTCCATAATTTGTATAAAAATAGTTTTTATATACCTTGTTCAAATCATCAGAAATTGATTGTATATGGGATGCCGTTTTCTTAGGAATACTGACGGAAAATAATTTCTCAGGAGACATTTGCTAAAGTGAACGCAGTTCCCAAAACCTGCACCAGCAAGCAGAGTGATAAAGCAAATGTGGACTTTAGCATTTCAAATAGAGCTCCCGCTAAAGAAGCTAAGTCAGCCCCGTATACATATATACCGCCACGAATGGCCGAGGACGTTAAGGCGCGGACTCGTGAGCGGGAGGTCTGTGGTTCAAATCCCACCAGGACCGTCCTCCCTGACTGGTTTTCCAGGTTTTCCTGTCCTTTACAACTGCCAAATTGCGGGGAGGTACCCTAAACTTAGGCCTGGAACGCTTCCTTCCTTAAAAAAAAAATCCTTCCCAATTTATCATTTCATCTCGTGTATCATCAGGTCCACCGCCTGTAGTGTCTGAGTAGGAAAAACGGGCGTTAAACAATGTTCAAAATAAATGGAAAAATATAAATACTAAAATAAAAATGCAATTTCAATATTACTTCAATTTGGAAACGCACACAGTGAAACATGCACTAATAATCTCTTCTGAGTTGGAATATTAGAACACTCGTCGTGAACAGCTGATGTGGATAAAAGGTCCACGAAACATATGTCCTGAGAAAATCTCATTTAAGTGAAACCATAACGTGTGTTCTAAAATTCCGACTCAGGAGAGATTATGTACACCCCTCCCCCCCGCCCACAGTTTATACAGCTGACCTCTTGGCAGCCCAAAACTCAAATAGTCTTTCACTGCAGAGAAAACTTACCAATGTGTGGCTTTGCTGATGAAAAGACATGTGCATTGCCCTTTGAGTTAAGTCATATGCTTAGTGGAAGACTGTGGGGATCAAATTTAAGTCTTGTAGCTAACATGAACTACTTCACGTGCTCAGCTTTACTTCCCTTGTCATTGCAAGCCTCAGTTTAGTTTCTCCAATTTGTTTACACACTAGGTTGAAACCTTCTATATAAGAAGTATTCAACATAAATTAGATGCATGTCCATCAGTTTGGAAAATATGAATCTGCATTTAGAAGCAATCACAAATGAAAGTTATATTGCATATACTGTAGAACTTAGGGTAATCATTTCACGGAGTGATTCCATGCTCCAAAATTATTTATCTTATCAGTATCCCTAGTGGGGGGAAAAGATGAATTACAAGAATTTTGGCACATTATAAAAATAATTTTCCTCTTGACCTTCCGTAATAATCTGTCTATAATTTTATCGTTATGGATGGCTCGTTTCGCTACAGAATTTCTGATGTTATTACATTTATGAAAAGTTAACATCTACGAATTTCATAACAAAAGAGAAAAAGGAAAAAGAACTCTTTTTAGTCTCATATAACCTGGCTCTGCATATATTTCACCATCTAAAGTAAAGTTCTGGGTAGGTGATATAAGAATATTATGAACCATCATAAACTCACAGCTCTGCAATAATATTCAGGTTAATTTCTCTATTATAATTTGCCTTCATTCTTATGCCTACATTACTGCTGTTATTTATTTATTCTCAACATGTACTCACCTGCTTTATAAAAATACATATCTTTCATTTTTGCAAAATTTCCATCTCCAAATTCCTCCTACAGACTAACATATCTGTGCATTATAACAAATATTATTAGTCTCTTATACTTTATCTATATTGTGTCTTCTTTGTTAAAAAACTTACATTCTGTATGGTCATATTTGCTAAAAATTTAAAGAAATGCTCTTCAGCTCAATCAGCTAATCTGACTAAAGAGCCCTCCTTTCCATTAGTGTTTACTTTCCAAGTTTCCATGACATTTGCACTTGTTTACTCCCCTAACAAACGATTCCAACTACTTTCCAGTTGTTATTTGTTTATTTATGGACGCTCTTTAACATCTCAGGTCATCAGCGTCCCATTCAACTCGGGGCGTGAAACGGCCGACAAATTTTGCTCAGAGGCCTCTCTTTCAGGCTTGAGGTTCTTTATCGTGCCGTAAATGTACGACACGGGACCCACGGCTTTACTTCCCTTCCGAAGGAAGCCATACTTAGGATTTTTACGCCCGAAAAAATCCATCGGTCCTGGCCGGGTTCGAACCCGCGATCTTGGGTGTAGGAGGCAAGTATGGTAACCACTACACCACCAGGATCGACAACTACTTTCCAGAAAACCATAGCACATTGTTTAAATCATGGAGAAGGCAATATAATAGAAAACACATGGCCTCCAGAGCAATGTAGGGTAACAGTGCATTCCTTCCAGTTTTCTTGCTTACAATTGGCTTCTAAATCATCTTCATTGTGTAGAAGTAAATATGCACATTTATATTTTGTATTTTTGTCAACAGAACTTCAGGAAGTTCTTTATTTCCAGATAATACATATTATATTATAATGCCTTGCAATCATCCTGTTTCTTTCTCCGATTGTTGTTGGCTTGTCACTATCTCCCCACTCTCGCAGTAATCTGATGAACTTCATGATTATATCATTCTAAGGAATTCATCACATGTTGCTTTTTTTGTATATAAAAACATTTTCCCAAATGATTAGTTCTGTATAGTTTCTTGCCATTTTTAATAATTTTATTTTTGTATCTATTTCATTGTTTCTTGACCAAAAATGTGTGACTACTGCAGATTTTTTTGTTTCCTTCTACTTGACACTTCTGAAAGGATTTAGTCCTTATGCCTAAATTTAATTTTTTCCAGCCAATGTATATTTCATTACATTCTTTGCAATTTATTCGGTAAATTCCTGATCTATTATTTGTTTCAATTTTTTCTATTTATGATGTTTTTAATAGCTTGCTTAAAATAAATTTGTTCTCCGGAGCTAGGATAATGCGATATTGCTTAAATATTTTTCTGAATTTGTCGACCAAAGGATCATATGTGAATTTTTTGAAAGGTTGTTTTTCTTTATAAAAAACAAATTTAATCTTAATGAGTTATTAAAACACGACAAAAAGATAAAATTAAACATACAAAGATTAGGAAAATACCAAATAAATTGCAAGGAATGTAGCCAAGTATATATGAATTGGTCAAAACAAAGGACAAACATTTCAGAAACATTAAATATATGGAAATAAAAAAACAAGCAACACATGATGGATTTTAAAACTGCATTGAGGATTACCTAAACAGGAAGTTCCAGTGTCAAAAATCCAGTTAAATATAATTTAAATAACTTCACTGTTGAAAATCTTCCTAAATAAACTGAAGTATAGTAGTTTTCATTTGTTAGTCACCACCTTTTCCTTAATAGTGTTTATGAGGATAGCTATTTTAATTTTCAGGCTTCTACTAAGTAAGTCATAACTCATCAACTCTGCCTATTTCTTTTCCAAGTAGTCTTCCCCAATGTCCATACAAATTTGCATCATCTGAAACCAACCATGTCTTGCTTCTTTAGAGGTGGCTCTAACTTTCTCTTCATAGAACAAAACAGCTTCTTCCAGACTTTCAAAATGGTGGCCTCCAAACTTTTCCTAAACAATAGAAAAATGTCTCAAGGAGCCAAATCTGGATTGTGCAGTTAGTGCTTCACAAGGGTTACTTCCAAATCCTGCATAGAAATTCTATTTTCTCAAAGTGATGTGCACAGGTACATTATTATGGTGAAGCAAGAATCCTCTTAAACGTTTTATTGTAAATCCAGCTTTTGTCACAAAGTTCTGAACTGATTGGGAGATGCCACTGTCCAAATGACAAACCATTACCTGGCACCATTGCGTTCTTGCTGCCTTTTGTTCTTCTGTGAGATTATGGGGTACCCAACAACAAAATTTCCTCACACAAAGATATTCATGTACTTTTTGACACACATTAAAAATAATGTGTGTCTGAATGTTTACAGACTTCTCTATCTCCCTGTAAGTCACTTGTAAATCATTCTTCACCGAGACTTTTAACCATTCACAACAACCGCCAATTAAAAGATGAACGATTATGCTGCCCTTGCACAGTCAAACTTTTGCAGCTCTTAAAAAAATAATTTTCAGTGAGCAGGTCAATTCTCTTATATAAACAATCAAGAAAATCATGCATTTATATGACACTTCTGTTGCTGGAGGCTCTAGGTTGTCCTTATTTTCAATGGTGTTCTTTATCTAAACTTTACAAACCAGTTACAGACTTTCGTACCATTTTTTTGAATGGTGTTTAACCCCCTTTTTTACTACTGAGGCATCACAGGCGGTGGACACTGGTGATACATGAGATGAAATGATATATTCGGAAAGGATTTTTTAAGGAAGGAAACGTTCCAAGCATAAGTTTAGGGTACCTCCACAGCATTTGCCATTTATGACTGAGGAAAACCTGGAAAAAACCTCAGTCAGGGAGAACAGTCCCGGCAGGATTCGAACCCCATACCTCCCGCTTACGAGTCTGCACCTTAGCGGTCTCGGCGACCCATGCAGGTTTTATATCACATGTCTGGTGGAATCACTACCAATAGGAAATGTATCTCCTCGATCAGTCAAGTTAGAAATATGATTTTCATGTTATCTCGAGTAGAAACTCTTAAGTTTCGTAACAACGAAAATTATGATGCTAGTGCACCTGTGAATGGTATGACAATAGATACAATTTTGTGAAATAGCATAATCAGCTGTTAGAAACAGGTTCTGTGCTAAGAAAGAAGGGAAGTGGCAAAAAATGTAACCAATAAGAAATTTGAATATTTCCTATACTAATAGTGACAGAATAACTGAACTTAGATTATATGCTAGAAAAGTCACCAAGTTTCAATACACATCCACATGTGCCCAATAACAGAGTTACAAATCAAATCAAACCACATGTTCACTTTAGGGCTGTCATGTGTATTCCATTACATGTGGATTTCCCTCTCCCCATATTTTAGCTTACCTGCTGTGTGACAATGGGTTCATCTGACGATGCAGCATGATTGAGGAATCCAATGCCATCATCAATGTCGCATAACAATGAATTGGTGAACTCAGCCCATCTGGGTTTATCATTTGTCTGCTTTTCTGTACAATTTGGATTTTGTATGCTCTAAATCACATTTATGTGCAATGTCATGAACAGTGGACTTTAGAATACGCAGATCTGCACAGGCCTGTAGAATTGATTTCTGCAGGCTATACTGAAATGCTTGCCTAACAACTTTAACTTTAATTACACGTTTTTTGCTGCTTACCTTCTTTAACACGAACCTGTTTATACATCTGGTTACATCATTTGCACCATATTCCTGCCTGAATCTTCTTTGCACTGCAACTTTAATTCCGCTAACCAATAACATTTCACTTTGTGCTGAACTGTGAAATTTACCATTTTAACACATAATACCACACGCAGGTGCACTAGGTTCATAATTTTCACTGTTACAAAACTCGTAGAGTTTCTAGGAAAAAAATGTTTGAATATTATTTAACGCTTGTTTTTATCTACATAAGATGAAAATCATATTTATAACTTAACTAAGCCAGGAGATATTCACATTTTTTATTGGTAATGATTCTACTGGACACACTATATAGAACAGTCTGGAAAAGCTCTCTGTATCTTTTCCAGATATTCTTATTGCTTTAGGTTGCACTTATAACTCGTACATGACAACACTCAACATTTTGCTGCAGCTGCAAAAATGATTGCTGCACACTAATTTCATCTATGGTTACTAATCAAGACATGACCTTTTCAATGTTGCAAACAGAACACGTTATAGTTTCTGCAAATCTCAAAAATTAAACAGTGACTCCTTGTATCACAAAAAAATATTTTTTCTTCTCCCACTAACCTATAAGAACATTTTGATGTGGTAGTTTGCAGAAAATTGAAGCTACATCTGTAATGTCTTGCTTGCACTGGCAACTTCTAAATCTTAGGCTAATAACACAGTATAATGAGTGGACTTGTGACCTTTCATATGAGGTGTGAATTGACTGGATAGAAAACTTCAGCATTAGAATAACACAATGCATTTATTTTACTTGTTTATTTAAAAAATGCAATGTTTTATTGTAATGTTGACATTATTCATTGAACAGAACTTGAAATACATAGAAGTTCAAAAACAAACCAAGTGTGACTGTAAGTGCTTGAAATGTAAAAGCTCAGTAAGTGTAAATTTGCATCTCCAAGTATATAATTATAATTTTTAAAAAACCTAGCAGTATTATTTTCTTCTGCATTATCAGTTTAAGGAAATAAGAATTAAGGAGTTAAAGGTACATGCACCCTTCAAGTAAATAGACAGGATTTATTTACATATATATTACAGCTACAGCAGAAAACCTATTTGCAAGTGTTCAGTTTCTAAATGATACTGCAACATGCAAATGCATATGCTATTGAACAAACTTTTCAGTTAATAAGCACAAAGCCTTGGTTCATTTCAAGCACAAATGCAATCACTACTGGTAATTAGGGCTTAATTCTCTTGATTCATATACTATATTTCAGTCTCATCAACTCGATATCAATTGAATTTATTTCAATGATCACATTTTTTGTGTCACCTTATCTAATATGTACATAATGATTTACCAAGAGATATTTAAAATGTACAGTTAAACATAACAAACCCATAGCATGGAGTGGTTTTCTTTTTGAATCCACACTCAAGAGGACAATCCACAAAAAATGGATTTTAATATGAGTGATAAATTCACAATTAAAACAACAGCATAATTATAATCCATGCAAAATAAAAAGGGGAGGAAAAGTATCTGTTTAGTTCAGACATTATCAGTTTGTCATTGCTTTTTATGCATGTAATGGCTAGTGTTTGTATTTATGAATGCCAAATAAGATAATTTTATATAACTTTCAGCAAAATAAACATTCAAATACACTAAACAGAATATGATAACTAAATGCAACTCTCTCATAAACCACAAGACAAACAGATTAATAATTGCCCAGTTATCACTAATACCATTAACACTTGAGACCAATCTTTCTAATAAATAAAGTGTAGCAGACATTAGTCAGGGAGTCTTTATCCATTGCACAATATTACATCAACAACAGGAAAGATTGAAACTTCATATGGGATCTTGCATATGAAAGATTTTGGAAAATGATATATAAAACTTTTGCTGTAGTACTTAACTTGTATTTTGAATAAAGAATACGAGACAATGAGAAAGCACAGTTGCATTCAATCCCCTCCTACTAATGAAAAGGGTCATCGTTTTATCACAGCCTACAACCTGCCATTTTTACTTTCTAGGATTTAAGTAAAACAAGCCTGAAACTTTGAACTTTGGATTCTCACAATCCTCACAACCTGAAATTCAAGCTTTTTACCCTCTGCGTCCATTATCCTAGTAATGTCACACATTAAAACTCCAATTCTGCAAGGGGCCATTACATACATATTGTCATTTAAAATTCAAATTGCACTATCTGAACTGAACTCTGATTTACAAACTTCTATTATAGATCTAACATAGGCAAATATCCAGAAATATTGCTATTTTATGAATGACAGAAAATCCAGTATGAATATTATGTTAAGCATCTTATTAGACAGAAAAATGATTAAAGCATTATAAAAAAAAACTATAATTTAGAAGAATGAAAATGTAGAAACACAGATAATATGCTGAATACTTGCCTGTCAAACCATATTCCATAAATAATAAATGAAGCTATTCTTAATATAAATAAAAAATCTTATTGGAACACATGTCCATTTAGTTTCACCATAGGTCAGTTGATAATTATTTATGCAATATGTGGTAATTAACCGGCACCCCAAATGGTGATAGTGTGATGATCAGGTGGCTACTCGAATAAACAGGGACAGTGTTTGCAGCGCCCAATTCTATGGTTTCATCACTTCAAAAATATTGAATAATGAGCTTTAGGGTCAATTAACTTCACTAAGGGCTTTGTATAGAGCCTGCTGCTGCTCTGTGTTTAGTTGACTAATGCATGCCTGAAATACTTCACTGTCACTCTGAAAATAAAAAAATAACTATTTAAAACTCCACATTTTGATGTAACATTACATGTTGTTAAAACATTATAACACATAAGTTCATATTTCTTGTGCTCCCACAGAGAGAAAGGAAAAGTGTTCAATTCAAATAAAACTCCAGAGTTAGCAATTACTGTAAATGGAGACACTTCTCTTCAAACTAAACTAAATTAAATTAAAATTACACATAACATCTTCCTACTTCCTTTACTTTCCTACAAATATATACATAGTTAAGCATCTATAAACTTAGTAACCTGTGAATTACATAGTTTAGTAAACATGAATTAAATTAAACTTGCTTTATATAAAACCCATTTTTAAACCAGTTAAAATCTCCTTCCCATGGGAAGGGTTAAAATTCTAAAATGGTTAAAATGGCTAAAATCTTTCACACTCTTAAGCGTTTCACTCTTTAAACTGTTAAAATTCAGGACATGTTTCGGGTCACATTGTCAGCTGATAAACTAATGTGTCATTATGGAGTTAGAGAGGCAGGTGTCTGTAAGGGGCTCTGGTGGTCTATGGAAGAACTTGTACAGAATATTATCTGCTTCCAAAATTTTGAAGTTCATAAACTTGAATAGATCACATTATTATCCCACAGCAAACAGCAACTCTGCTATTAATGTGCTCTAGCCCAAAATCACTTGCATTTTCAATGTTAATATAAGTTGAGAAGTGAAAGTTACCTATGTAGCATTTCATATTGTTATAGTGAACCTAAATAGATTATAAAGCAGTATGTAAACGGTAATTGAACATATATGATTACTATGATTTTAACCCTCTCCTGATATAACTCAGCACAATCATTTTGCAAAAAATTACTATTCCCGAGTTAACTCAGTCTTCAGTATTTTACTAAGATGTTATCCCATGTATACTTGACATAGTACAGTCTTATAGCACTAGATTGGGTATGTGGCCTTTTCTCATGTTTCTTTGCTGTTAAATGACTGCTGTTTAATTTCTGGTTCTGTGGCACAAAAATTGCCTTTCCTATCTCAGTTATGACCCTGTGCTAAAAGTGTTTAAAATAGGAAAGTGACAAGACTTTTTAAGCAAAAGTGATGTTGGCACTTCATTTTTGGAAGTAGTGAATCTTTGAAATGTTTATCCTCAGAAAAGGAAACTGACAATTATAGTGATTCTGATCTGTTGGATAAAAGTATTTACCACATGCAGAATTTCTAACTAAAGTAAAGCATTAATACTGATAAATGTACAACATGAATATGGTTATAATGACACTGTGAGCAAAATATAAAACAATGATTTTTTTAAAATAAAACATGTTTGCATGAACATGAAAGAGAGACACACACATGCTTGAGGAATCTCAGGAAAATACCATCCCATATTTCATTCCAAATTTTAATTTAAATAGAATAAACATTTTCAATTGCCAAAGGTATTTCCTAGACAGTACTCCAGCTATAGCCAATGGGTACAATTATTCATCTCTATAATGAAAACTTTTTGGGCTAAAAGTATGCAGTTTTGATAAGCATGCTACAAAATTTGCTATGTACTTTCCTGATTGCTTCATTACGTGAAATTGCAACATTTTAATCTATGGTAGGACCTCGATGTATCATTCCTAGAATCATTGTTTTTTGGATGCATCATTCAATTTATGTGGCAAATGTTTACATTATGACTTATGTAAATAAAACCAGGATTCATAGTTCCTTGAAGTTTGCTTTCCTGCATTATTCATTCAAAAAGTTCTCCCCCAAAGATATTCTATCCTCAAACAATTGTTTGCAAACTGGCATAACTGAAGAAGTGATCGTCGCATGTACAGAGAGTTCCAGTTGCACTTGATCTGAGAGAGCGGGCAGGGGGTGGAAGCCAGAGCGAGAAGTAAAAGGGCTGATATTTTTTGAGTAGCTGGATGATGAAAGCCAATGTGAAAAATGGACCAGAGTTGCCAGTGCTGTCAATTTTGACACAGTGGATGAGGTGTTGTGACATGTGACATTTAAAGTGTTAAGTGTGCAACAAGGTGGAAGGAGTAGCAAGTTTTTGTGACTTGGGGGAGGGGAATGAGGAAGAGGGGGAAGATTATGCAACAAGTGAAGCCATGCTGATGTTTGCCAAAGCTCTGAGAGCCTGTGAGACTGTATATCTACACACATGACAATGACTGTAGTGAGCAACAGAAAGTACTGAACATGGAAAATTTGTTTTGCATGAAAAGAAAAGTAGCAAAGAAGCAAATGTCAATTACCGATCTTTTACAAACAAAATAACAAACATGTAAAATTTACGAAAAAAATGGTGTTTGCTTCTGTATTAATTTTTAACATGATTTATGCACTTTCCTTATCTATCATTTTCCACACATCCATCGTTTTTAAACCTGGTCCCTCCATAAATGATGAATTGAGGTTCTACTATAGTGTAAATGATATTTAAAACAAAGGATTGATTCTGCAAGGAGCAGCATGCAGTAGTGGGAGTAGGACGTGGCAATGTGGTAATGTCACATGTTTCTGAATGGGCAATACACTTGAGAAATTCAAGGCCAAATATCTCATTTGACAAGTGCTGTATTTTATACACATACTAAATATAAGCATCATATTGACAAACTTCCTGATATTTCTGAAACTATTCTTAAAACAATTCCATAAATAAAAGTTTTGCTACCAGGCACTGTTACACTCATTGATGAGCACAGATGCAACAGAGAGAGCATATTACTTCAGATTTAATCATGAAATGGGGAGATTATGAAAGCTGTGTTTTGTAACAGCCCTTTATAGGTTTGGAAAATCAAGTGAGACTTTTCAAATCCTAAAAATAGTTGGAAAAAGAGGATTATATTGATGTATCACATAACATTTCAACAATATTACTGATGACCAATTTAGATCCAAACATCTGTGCTCTGTAAGGGCTGCAGCTGTTGTCAAAGCAGCAGCAGTCTTTGTTCAGCAGAATTCAATTCAGAATCAGACAGTGATGGCCCATGTGTTGAACATATGCAGGAGATCTACATCCAGAATGCCTGGACTGAGGCTTTTTCATGCAGTACTGGACATTTTTAAACTGCAGGACTGAAGCAGCAGATAGTGTTGAGATGCAAATGACTGCTAGAGCATTATGTTAATACTGCCACTGAAAATTCTGTTTAGTGAAAGGTCAAGCTACAAAATGAGAGAATATGCCTGGACTTTATGATAAACTTGTAAGAGGGTCCTGAAGGTCCAAAGAAGCTACTACCCTGCCTCAATAAAAGCTATTACAGAATAAGACGTGGTGTCATTGCCAAAATGTGTGAAACCATTCTGCTAGAACCTGTGGTTAAGAACTTTAATATGACTTTGTTCAAGACCAGAACTAGATACACCAAGATTCACCTCCAACCCATAACGCATGGTTCACCTAGACTTGTCTTGAGAGCAAAGTTGTACATTTTATTAGTGCTCAAGACTGACATAGTGATCCTAACCTACCTGAACCCCATGGACTACACACTATGGTCAGTGCTTGAGGTTATCATATGCAAGAAAAGGCATAAAAATGGAGAGTTTCACACAGTTCTTAGGTTCAGCAAAGGTAGATTTCCCAATGAAGTTAATGTATGCTGCACTGTATAGTTCACAAAAAAAGAACAAGTTCAACAGGCAGAAACTTATTAAAGAAACTACACTTTCATCAGAAAAAGATAATTTTTAAAAAAATTCACATATCATTCATGGGCTATGCAAAAATTTCAAAAGATTCTAAAAGATTTTGATATCAGATTGGTACCTATAAACAAATTTAATATTAAAAACCTTATGAATGGTAATAATGACAGTATTCCAACAGAGAAAAAAAGCAGGTATTTATCAAATAAGATGTGCAGAATGCAAAAAAAGTCTATATTAGAAAAACAATGAGAAACATAGGCACATAGTTAAAAGAACACTTTAGGAACATAAAATAATGCAAACAAATGGAGAAATCAGCAGACTGGACAGAACCACAATATAGTGTAAAAAGCAAAATTATTAACATCAATACAAGGACCTACAGAGTTAGCAATAAGGGATAAAATCTATATTTATAAATACAGAGATAGATTAATGTACTTCTGACACTTCCAGGGATGAAAAATCAGTACTTCCAACACTTCCAGGGATGAAAAAACAAACTAAATTCATCTCACCTCCACCAGAGCAGAATATATATACTCAAAGCATAATAAATTATCCAGTAGGTTAGTGATGCTGCAGATAATAATCCACGAAACATGTACTAAATTTAAACAACTGTGGAGCCTATAAGAATGTATATTTTGACTCAATTATATAGTGACCTTAATTATAGGATTAGTTTCACTGTACATGTTCCAATTAGCTTTCAAATTTATAACACTACTTATGTCAAAACTAGGTAGATATATTATGCTATCATTAAGTTCAAAAATCTAACTTTGGATCCAATAAATAGCTGAAATATCTTACCTGTATCTGCCTAACTAAGCCAATCATATGTTTAACCACCTCATGATCCATTGCAATGGCATCTCTTGCAAACGCTTCAGAAATAATGGCTATAAGTTTGGGTAGGTTTGCATTGTTTGGTCCCAATATGATTGGATGGTTGCTTTCTATGAGGTCACATAAATAGCCGTACACATGTGGGGATTCATCGTCATCTTCCCATACAGGAAGCCACGACAACCTGGAAATAACAAACAATATTTTGTTTGTGATTGCCTAGTTTTGAAAAAATTAAAACCTCATATACCATTTCCATATTTTATTTTGAAAGAAACTGTTTTGACTTCAAGGACAATTTTCTCTTACTAAATTCTTGAGCATAATAACAAATGTTACGAGGATCACCCAATAGCTAAGTTCACTTAGGGCTGATTTCATCAACAGATATTAAAAGTTAACAGGCTGTTAACCTGCGTTAACATTCAAATTAACAAAAATTCTGTTTCATCAACCCATGTTAACTTTAACAATGTGTTAAACTTCAAACTAAGTTAACATCACCTTTCCCTAGGTTAAAAGTTTAACAACTAGTAACAGTTTGATAATGGCAGCCATAAATCCAGCTGTAAATGTTGAACATCTATTTTTGGGTATATTAAAATAATTCAAAACACATAAAGGACTCTAAGTGACTTTGATATTTTTAAGCAAAAGAGCAATTTTTTACAAAAATACAGAATATGAAAAATCTTTGAAGGATTGCAGATTAAATACAATAGAGGTTAGAACACCTATGTGCCTCTCTGCTCCTTTTAATATTCCTTGCATGAGCCTACAGTTTAATAATGCTATGCAAACAAAAGTACATCTGAGTGCATTCAAAAGTCTTTTGGTTATGACAATGCCTTCTCAATTGTGCTGTTTACAATACTCAGGAACCTTAACAATGTATTAACTCACAATATGCTGGAAAAGCTTGGTGGAACGCAAGAGTCTTAACATATTGTTTAAATATTAACATGTTAATGTATTTTTAACATTTGTTCATGAAAATGACTTCTACTCTTTTTTTTCTCTCTCTAAAACAAACATGAACAATGCATATAATAAATTATTTATGAGGAAATCATTCAAATTTCACTAGTTTAGTTCCACTTACTTGGGCTTGATTCAAAGGCAAATTTCCTTCATTGTAGGCACAAGTCCACTATTAAGATGTTGCTCTTTGGATTTTATAAACTTTTTGATGAGTTTACTGTTGTTTGGAAGATCAAAATTAACTAAATTTTCTTTAAATAAATATTGTACTTTGAAGCTGTTGACAATGGAGTGGCAATATAACCTCAACTTATTTTCTCTCCCGAAACGCGTCTTACTTTTGTTTAAGTGAATGGAGTTTAGTGTAAAAAATGAATACCTAAGTTGAGGTTAAATTTCCTTTTTTTCGTTCAAGAGTATATTTGTCCACACCGATAATTCTATGGGTTTTTCAAGAGATTTGAAGAGTTTTGGTTCATTTTGGAACTCATGTTTTTTTTTTTTTTTTTTTTTTTTTTTTTTGTTGCCAGAAATGGTATGCTACCGCTGATTTATCCATTAGGTTTATATTTTACATTTCTCATGTGTTCCTTAAACCGTATGGTAATTTTCCTTTTTGTTTTAGCTATATAATGATTATTGCAGTCTTTGCAACTGATTTTGAAAATGCCTGACTGTTTTCCTGGCAGAATTTTGTCTTTTGTGTTGGTTTTTAAGCAGTTTTACAAATTGCATTTATTCACTGGAGTGAAAATAATGTGGTATTTTTAAAAATCTTTTGAAATTTTTGTTAAGCCCATAGGTGTAATGTAAATTTCTCATATATCTGCTCTCCTTTGTAATCTTTCAGTGTGGGGAATTCTTTTATTTGTTTTTGTTTTTTGAGTTTTTCTATCTTTTTCTTGAACCAGCTCTGCTGTTTAGCCATTTTTCTGTGCTATATCCATGATTTTTTGATACTGTATTCTATCTCATTAACTGGTAGGTTTGTTAATCTGAATGTGAGGCTATTTATTATAGCACGTTTATGTTGTTTTGGATTGTGGCTGTTGCTTTTTATATAATTATCTGTGTGTGTATCCTTCCTGAGTATGCCAAATTCTAGTATGTTATAATTTTTATATCCAGAAAAGGAAGAACCTTGTTGTTCTCTATTTCCATTGTGAATTTAATGTTGCTGTCTTGCAGGTTGAGTAGTTTAATTGCATCATTTTTCCATTTTTCATCTACTATTGCAAAGACATCAACATGTAGTAAAAACGGGCGTTAAACACTACTCAAAAAAAAAAAAAAAAGACATCAACATAATGGTACCAATATTTGTATATATGTGTGAAAGCCTAAACTAATTTTGGTTCCAAAAAACTCGTGTACATGTCTGCTAAGAATGGCTAGAGTTACCCATTGTTAAACCCTTCTTTTGTGATATCTTGCCTCTGAATGTGAAGTACATTTGATTTATGCAAATTTTGGTGAGGTTCAGATATTGTTCTGTTATTTCTCCAGGTAGCTTCATTAAGGTTAGCGATTTTTTAAAATGTTTATTAGTTTCTCTTTGGGGATGTTAGGGAGCATAGAAACCACATCATAAGAAACTAGTAAATCCAAATACAATACAAAAAACTACAGGAAATAGATTTACGTATTTAGGATTTACATAAGAAATTGACGGAAATTTTGGGTTTTCATGTATGGGATAATTTAGAACATAACCTACATCAAAATTTAAAGACACAAATGAAAAATCAAAATCAAAAACTAAAAAAGAAATTCCAGAACTTAAAGAAACGCCAAATAAAATCAATACCTACCTCAAGTACACACACAAAGGATAGGGTAGTCAATCTCTCCAGTGCCACATTTTCGAATAATGAAATCAATCTACTAAGTAAAGACCTAAAAACCTGTATAGAATTCCCAGAAAAAATAGAAGATTACATAGTAGATATAGACACTCACCAACTAAAAGAGAGCGAAAAATTGTTTATAAAAATAAAATGTAAAAAAGTTTTAGAGAAAATAAAAAATGGGAAAAAAAACAAAATATCACAGGAGGACATTAAAACAACTAAAAGATAAACCAGTGATATACACAAAGGCAGATAAGGGCTACAAAATAGCAATTTTAGACCAAAATGATTACATACATAGAGTAGAAAGTATGTTAAAAGGAGAGAATTACAAAACAGTTGAAAAGAATCCACTCAACAAATGCAATAAAATGTTAACCGAAACATTAAAGGAAATAAAAACACTATCCACTGCAGAGAAACAAAAAATCAAACAGAGCAATCCGGTATTTCCTAGACTTTATGCATTACCGAAAATACATAAAAATGATAATAGCATGAGACCCATAATAAACAACATCAATTCACCCACTTACGAAGTAGCAAAAAAAATTGATCAATATTTTCAATTCCTTCAAAAAATTTCAAAGTTTGAGTATTAAAAATTCAGTAGAACTAGTTGAAAAACTCAAACATAGTAAAATTACATCTGAAGACATATTGGTATCTTTTGACGTAAAAGCTTTATTTCCGAGTATACCAACAGAGAAACTTGTAATCATGGTCAAAAAATGGTTAACATCCATAAATTTACAAACACAAGAATAGAAGACCTATTAAACCTTACGATGGTATGCATTCAACAAAAGATATTACCAGCAAGTTTCAGGCTTGTCTATGGGAAATCCTTTGTCACCATTCCTAGCAAACTTATTCATGAGTGCCCTTGAAATACACATCACAAATGCCTTCCCTTTAATTTGCAAGACATGGCATAGGTATGTAGATGATATTTTTGCAATAATACCAAAGAAACATTCAAGAGATGCTTTGAAACTTCTCAATCTACAGTACAATTCAATAGAATTTACCATAGAGGAAGAAAGAAATGGTTGGCTCCCATTTCTAGATTTAAAAATCATAAGGGATGGAGATTGTTTGAAGTTCGGGATCCACAGAAAAGAAACACACATAGAAAACTACATCAAAAATGATAGTTATAACCCCATTCCACATAAATATGCAGTTTTTCATAGTTTGGCACATAGACTGACGAATATCCCACTCACAGAAACAGAATACAAGAGAGAATATCAACAGATAATAAAGACAGTTACAACCAATGGTTTCAACAAAGACACAGTAACAAAAATTATCAATAAATTCAAAAGACAAAAAATGATAAGGGAAGTTTCCGCATTGAAGAACTTCAAAGAAGAATACAAATTTAAAAGTTTTACATACCATCCGATTTACCACAACAAATTCAAGAAGATTTTCAAAGAACATGGGATAATCTTAGCCCCGAAGAACAAATATAATATTAGGAACTTAGTAGGATGCACATTAAAAGAATCCATACCAACAGAACAGAAATCAGGAATTTACGAAATACCTGCTGATTGTGAACAAAGGTACATAGGAAAAACAAAGAGAAATTTGGAAATTCGAAAGAAAGAACACTTCAGAAATATTCGGTACAAACAGGTTGATAAATCAGCAGTTACAGCTCACTTTTGGACCAGGAATCACGAAATAAAACCAGAGATTAAATTGCTAAAAAATCTTCACAACCCAACAGAGTTATCCACTTGGGAAAGAATTTTCTATTAAAGAACAAAGAAAATTTAATGAATTTTGAACTTCCTCCATTTGACGAACTCAGCGAGTTCATCCTTCAATCACCAGATGACACCACAAGAACATCCGGATATCCAGCCACCAGTTCGAGAAACAATAGTACGGCCAAAAACTGAAGATGGAAGAGACCTTCTTCCGAAACTAGTCTTAGTTTATAAAAGTAAGTGGAGTTTTAGTGTAAACAAAGTGATTACATAAGTGTAGGATTTATCCACTCCATTGTCAACAGCTTCGTAAGTACAATATAATTTAGTAAATCCCTGTTTTCCAGTTTCATAAGTTTAATTTTCTCTATTAATTCTGTTAAGTTTTTTATGCTTTGGCTTTTGCATTTTGGTAACTTATTAAATTGTATTAACAAGTAATTGGCTACATTATATCTGGGTGAATTTAATGTATTTACTATAGATCTCATTTTATTACCAGGTTTATGTATTTTCGGTAGTCCATAGATTCTGGGTGTGGTAGAGTTGTCTGGTAAAATCTTTTTTTGTTCTTTGTTTAGTATGGGTATGCTTTTTAGTAGTTTGCTTACTGAACTGACATATTTTTGGGTAGGATCAGTTGTTATATTTTCATACACTTGGCTACCTAGTAAATCATACATGCTGTTTTCATGTCTCATTCTTAATTACCAACTATTCCAATCTAAGTACAATGCAGTTTTTGAACACAAAATTTCATTAGTGTGGAATGCAGCTCTGAAGTAGTTTCATTAAATGGCACACATTACTTTGGCAATAGTTAACCAGATAACGTGGAAGTATCATTACAAGCACGTTTGTGATTTATGTGATGTCATACATATCAAACTGCTGCAAATATCCTGTAGACAGGCTCTGTTTATCAAGAAGGATGTATGATGTTGGATGGAGTGCATAGTTATGGTTCATGAAAGGATCAGAAAACATATTATGAAGAGGACAGTAGAGCAATTGCAGACAGTGTTTGGGGACAGTCCAGAGGTTTTGGTGGGTATTACTTGCCTCACAAAACTACAATGAATGCTGATATTGTGAGGTCCTGATGCAATTTAACAGCCACAATCAAAATGAAGCAACCCAGACTTTTGACTAGCAAAGCTTTGCTAATACATGACAACACTCACCCACACTCATTTGAAAGAACCCGTGAGTTACTTAGGAAATTAAAATTGGAAATTTTCTCCCATCTATCCTATTTTCCTGATCTAGCCCCGAGTGATTTTCATCTTTACATCATGGCCAAACTCAAGAAGCACTTGGGAGACCAACGACTGAAAATGGTGAAGTGAAAATTATATGAACAGGCCATGCAAACTGGACACAGCATCGTACAAACAATTGAAAAACTGTGTTTCAATACCAAAAATGCTTGAAAAAGATTCATGATTACATAGAGAAATAGGTAAGGAACTGTATATTACCAGCTTTATTTCAAAATAAAAAATGTAATATTTTTCTGCAATAGGGAAGCTCAACAGCTTTTCAGCTGGACATTTAATTGCCTGGACCACTCTTTATACACCAATTGACAAAATTTGTCGCTCAGCCTCTAAAATAGATCACCCAAGTCAGAATTGTAGAAAATGTCTAAAATTTCTTTGTCTGTAAAAAAATTTTGTTTGATAAGCCAATGGCTATAAAGCCATAACAACAGCACTACACAGAAATGCTGACATGCTGTGCAATCTCAAGTACTTGATGTTGACTGAGGGGAGGGCGAGATATTAATTCTATGAAAGCCAGGGATAAACCAGACACCCTATTCACAAAATAAATATTTATAAGGAAAATGACAAACTGTACTTTTATCTATAAGAAGCAACATTAACTAAATCATATTAATGCCTGGGCACAAAATGTAAACAGAGTTATTTCAAGTGTGGCATCAAAAGTTCAGTGCCATTCATGGTCCTTAACATGAAGGGAAATTTTAACATCGTTTGCTGTCTACGACCCTGACTGTATTAACTTACTGGATGCAGCTCATAGTATTAATTCCTCCTTTTCATACACTAACTTATCATTCATTGCATGTATGATAAATAATGTGGTCAATAGTAGCATTTGAACAGAAATGTGCATAACAATGAATACTTTTAGGCCATTTAAAATATGTTCTTGGAGTGAATGCTGATTTTAAAATAGCCATATCACATTTTTTATTTAGATTTAGTTGCATAATAATGTGTTATATGGCATTAAATAAATAAAAAAAATGAATTAAAATGACAATATTTCAAACAAATAAATGATCATAAAATTACAATCATAATCAAATGCACAAAATATTTTTGAAATAAGTGCCTGTACTCCCTGCATTTTTGTTAGAAATTTAGGCTGGAAAAACTGTCTCTATTTGCAAGTATAGTGCTTATTTTATTTTACTTGCTTCATCTAAGTACTTGCAATGTGACATTCTATAATTCCACAGTAATTTATAATACATGCAGGAACATATCATTCTATTAACTGCCTATCCAAAACTTTCTTTCTTGGCTTAGAGATAATGTGTGTTTGAAATGGAAAAACTCTTTTTATTGAGTTATTAATTAGCAGAAACACAAACCCTACTTTACCTGAATATTATAATTAAATACAAACATTTTTCACATACCAATGTGGTAGAAGCTCATTCACATTAATTGCAGAACTATTGTATTTAAGAATTTTGGTAACTGCTGATATTGCATTTTCTGTAGGATTTATGTTTTCAGGAGCTCGTGATTCTGGATCTGTAATCACTTTTATCAACTTTGGCACTGCTTCTGCACAAGCAGCTGAAACAAAATAAGCAAAAAAATTACACATCTCATTTCTGTCATTAATAAACTTAAGTATGCAACTGATTATACATATAAGCACAGTATAAGAAATAAAACTGACAATACAATTCATCAGGCAATTTTCTTACACACTTCATTTACTATATTTAAGTTAGAACATGTTTCTGGAACTAACGTTAGCATCTTCAGCTGTTGATCCACTTAAAAGTGACATGTTCATCCTATTGTCTTTAAAACCAATACCATTAGTTTCATATTATCAAATTTTAAAACCTCCAGCTTGTGCCATGGCCTTAATTTTGTTTCAAAACGAAAGCTTTCACGAACAGCTGTGGTGAACACTTGGTGAAATGCTGAATGAGGAGTCACTATTCATATAACAGTTGCACAAGATAGAAATATCATTAATTTAATATTTCAAATTCTTTGATGTCCTGGATTAGACTGAAATGTTGATGGACTTAAGAAACTGAGGCAAAAGTTATTTTGCCCTGAAACTTTATTTTTACTTTCTAAAAACTAATTTGAAAAGTTATCAACTTTCACTTTAAGGTTTTAGCTATTACTGCATTGAAAAAATGGTTAAAAATACTATCTCTTTGATATCTGTTTTGGTGTTGAATCTACAATTACTGAGTTTATTGTTGGGAAATGTTTTCTTGGTTTATCTAAAAAGTTAATAAAGTAATTCAGTAAAAACTCTTGTCTTGGAAATACTTAGAAAGATCTTGGTTGCTTAATGATTTTAATATTAAAATGTATAATCTGGCAAATTATGGCTCTTATATTCCACATTTACTCAATTTTATCCAATTTTTTCTCAAGATTCAAATGCTAATAATCAAGGGGAAGGAAGGCACTATGTCAGATCTACAAAAATTCTTGAGCAAATGGTAATAATATTAAATTATTTCTATACTACCCTATACGTTTAATATACATGATGGAAAAGAACTTAATACATTAATTCACATATATTAGATAGATTCCTGGATTAGACTGAAATGTTGATGGACTGAAGAAACTGAGGCAAAAGTTATTTTGCCCTGAGACTTTATTTTTACTTTCTAAAAACTAATTTGAAAAGTTATCAACTTTCACTTTATGGTTTTAGCTATTACTGCATTGAAAAAATGGTTAAAAATACTATCTCTTTGATATTTGTTTTGGTGTTGAATCTACAATTACTGAGTTTATTGTTGGGAAATGTTTTCTTGGTTTATCTAAAAGTTGATAAAGTAATTCAATAAAAATTCTTGTCTTGGAAATACTTAGAAAGATCTTGGTTGCGTAATGATTTTAATATTAAAATGTATAATCTGGCAAATTATGGCTCTTATATTCCACATTTACTCAATTTTATCCAATTTTTTCTCAAGATTCAAATGCTAATAATCAAGGGGAAGAAAAGCACTATGCCAGATCTACAAAAATTCTTGAGTAAAATATACATGATGGAAGGGAACTTAATACATTAATTCACATAGATTACAGTTCATATGAGTAAAATATTCAAAACTATTTACTGAGATAATTCCACTATTTTTCAACATGGCTACCTATTCTTGCAGTTCATTGACATATAGGATAGGTCCGTAAGTTTCCGATTTCACCATAAGGATTATCGCCTACACAAAACCCTTATTTGTTGTCATACCTTATCTGTTAAGTAAATAATTAAAGCTCTAACTTCTGCTCTGCAGTTCAGTTGTTCAGATATAGTTGCATGAAGAAGACTGTGTGTAGAAGATAGTAACATGTTCAAAATGGAGTATCGACCTGTTATTAACCTCTTCACAAAAGAAGGACTTACTCCAAATGAAATTAAACAGCGATTGAACAGTGTATATGGGGAAACATCCCCCTCATATTCTACCATTAAAGAATCGGCCAAATTTTTTCGAATGGGTTGAGAAAGCATTGAAGACAAGCGCGCAGGCCAGCCCTTGGAGGTGCTCACTCCCAAAAACATCGCTCTTGTGAAAGGAGAAATTATGGAAGATTGGCGGCTCAAAGTTCAGAAATAGCAGCAAGGTTGGGCTTTCTAATACAACAGTCCGAATTATTCATGAACATTTACACATGAATAAAGTTAGTGCAAGATGGGTGCCTAGACTTCTTTCCTCAATCCAAAAGCACTAACCAGTCATCTGTTCATGGATTTTTTGGAGCTCTGCCATGGCAACATTGCAAACTATTGTTACAGGAAATGAAATTATTGTTCTCTACTCTGATTCCTTGTCCAAACAAGCAATCAATGGAGTGGCGTAAACCTGGCGAAGCACTGCCCCTAAAGGCTAAGGTTACTCAATCAACCAACAAGATTATTGTCACAATCTTTTGGGACTGTGAAGGAATACTCTTCATTTACTTCAAAGAGAGGAACACCACAGTAAATGGGGAGTACAATATTGGCCTACTGCACAGACTACATGTTTCCATCAAAGACGAAAGGTGAGGAAAACAGTAGTGGTCTGCTCCTTTGACTGTGCACACAGCTCTTATGGTAAAGGAAGCTGTGAGGAAATGTGGCTTCAAGGAAAATGACCATCCACCTTACAGCCCAGATCTAGCTCCCAGCGACTATTTCCTCTTCTCAAAACTCAAGAACGATCTTCAATGAAGGAAATTTAAGTGTAACAAAGTGATGGATGCTGTTTATACCCATTTTGCTGACAAGACTTCTATTTTGGGGGAAGATTGAAATGTTAATTCAAAGATGTGAGACGTGTAATGCAATAAAGGGTAACTATATTGGAAAGTGAAATATGTCTTTATCATACCTATAAAATGGTTAGGCCGGAATCTTAAGGACCTACTCTCATCAAGTTACCATTGAAAGGAACTAATAAATAAATTTATTTCTTGGGCTCTCTTAAATATTGGGTAAATATTTCACTTAAAAGAGTGAATAATCTGGGCAAGAAAAGGAATAAACAACAAAATCAAAGAAATAACACCAAGAACACATATTTAAAATACAATATAAATGCTTCATTTTCCTTGCACTCTGAATTACCCTCCTTTTATGCAAACATTTTAGCACAGGCACAAAGAAGCAACCCATTGTGAGCATGTGAAGTGAAATGTACAAAATTTGTTATCAATGTTGAAAATGAGAGACTGAGGGGAAATTTCTGTGCATTTCTCCCACAGAGGGAGGGGAGGGGGGAATATATATATAAAAGGAATGTTTGATCCACAGGATCAAAGTAGAGAAAAATGGTTTGAGTTAAGTTTTAATTTATACATGCTTTAACTATATCTTCTTTCAATCTTATATAAATATTTCAATTCTTTCAACTATTATTTTTTCCTTTCTGTTCTACCCAATTCAACCAAAGCAATATTTCTTTATGATGGTTTGATAATCTTAAGCTCTCTTTACCATAACATTCTACATATTGTGTTAATTTGGTGAGAAATCTCAAACAATCCCTGTTTCCACTCCATTATACGGTGGAACCTCGATCTATCATTCCTGGAACTATCATTTTTCTGGATGTATCGTTCAATTTATGAGGTCCCAAATATTTTATCTTATATGTTATGTTAATAAAACCAGCACCCATTATTTCTGTAAGTATCATTTTCCTGCACTATTGGTTCAGAAAGTTCAGTCCAGAAGAAATTGTATCCTAGAACAATCATTTTCAAACTGGAATAATGAAGCAATAATCATCACATGCACAGAGTTTGCATCAAGCTTGATTCCAGAAAGTCTGACTCGAGCTTCCCATAGTTGCAGATACTTTTAGAGCCACAGAATGATAGCCAATGAACTTTACACCTTTTCAGATTCCCTGGCATCTTGGAGCATGGTTCTGTGGAGCACCTGGCCACATGGTGGCTATATCTCCCTGCACACCTGTTGTCTGCTGACGCGCCTTGTTGAGTAATGTTGTGAATGATGGGTGATGGGATTGCATACTAACAGGTTTGGATGTCTAGTGTAAAGTTCATATGCTTTTTGAGCTAGTTTCCTTATGGTGTCATTAATGTGCTCAAGGCCAAAACTTTCATTAAGGAAAACTGTGGGGAACATAAAATCTGTACCAAAATTTTCCTTAAGGCCATGTTTTATGCCTTTTGCAAATAAGTATGTAGGATGGAGCTAGTAGCCCCAAACCTTGCTGGCATACAACATTATTGCTGGAATAATGGCCTTATAAATTTGCAATTTGATGCAAATGAAGTTTAATTTAAAAATTGGAGTCAATTTTGAAATGGCCGCTTGGGCCTTTGCACTTTGTGCCCACAAATGGGGCTGAAAGGTTGGCCTCTTGTTCAAGGTAATCCCGAGGTGTTTGACCCAGTTCATCCAAGGAATTGCCTGGCCCTGCAGACTCAGCCCTGGATTGGCTGGTCTGCAGCACTTGGTGACGAGAAATACCTTGCTCTTCTCACCAATGACGTTAACATGCCAGTTCCCACTCCATCTCTCCACCTGGGTAAGGTGTCAGCAGAGTTGAGTTAATGTGAAATGTAAGTTTATGCTTTGAGCCAAAATAAGAACGTCATCAGATGTACTACTTAGGAAAATCTGACATGTAAACAGAGAAGAGTGTTGGTGACAACATGCTCCTTCTGGTAATCCCATCTGTGTCCATGTGTGCAATCTTCTACCTTTAACTTTGAAACTGAACACACGTTTTAAGAGAAAACTATCAATTAACTCTATAATCACAAGCAGCAGCCAATTTAGCATAAGCTTAAAAATAAGCTTCACATGCCAATGGAATGCTTTCTTAATGTCAAGCAGCACAACGGCAGAGAACATGCACTGCCCAAATTTCAGTGAGGCCTTACCCACCACTCTTAGTAATTGCTGGACAATCAAGTGTTTCGGTTTGAAGCCAAACTGGTGCTCCAAAATCAGCTGAGTTAACAACAACTCCAGATGGGACAATAGTGTTCTTTTGAACTCTTTGGACACTGTGGGAAGCTAACTGATTGGCTGGCAGCTGGAAGGGTAGAGTGGATCCTTCCCTTTTTTCAAAATGCAAATAATTTCAGCTTTTTTCCAAAAAATGGAAAAAAGCTGAGATTAATGCATGAATTGAAAAATTTTGTAAGGTAGAGTATAGATCACCTTGGGGGTTTCCTGATACTTTGGAAACTGGGCCAGAGTTGCTGTTGCCATCTGTTTTGACACCTACGAGGCATTGGATGAGGACTTCACATGTGGCATTCAAAATGTTGTGTGCAATGAAGTGTGGGAGGAATCACAAGTGTTTTTGATACAGGGAGGGGAATGAGGAAGAAGATGATGCAAGAGCCGAAGCTCTGACAGCATGTGAAACTGTACAAGCATATTCTATGCACATGACAATGATGGACAGTAGTGAGCAATAATTCTTTTGCATGAAAAGAAGCAAATGTCAGTTAAATATAGTTTTCAAAAAAAGTGACAAACATTTTGATTTTTGATCATTTGTTTTATTTATGGATGCTCTTTAGCATCTCACGTCATCAGAATCCCATTTAACACAGGGCATGAAACAACTGATAAATTTTGCTTACAGATCTTTGCTTTCAGGTTTAAGGTTCTTTTACAGGCCATAAATCTATGATACAGGACTCTTGGCTTTGCTTTCAATCCAAAGAAACCATACTTAGTATTTTTATGCTCCCAAAAAATTTATCAAACCTGGCCGGAATTGAACCTGCGATCTTGGATATATGAGACAAGTATCTGCTTAATACTAGACCAGCAGGACTGACAACAAAATGCAAAATATGTACACAATAACATGTAAAATTGATGCAATATAAAATATTTGTTATATACTGGCTTTATTTATTTTTGAACATGATATATGCACTTCTAAAATCATTTTACCTCATTCATCATTTGTTATGATTTATGCACTTCCCATATCTATCATTTTCCTGCATCCATTGTTTGTTAAACCTGGTCCCCCTATGTCCCTCCTGGTCCCTCAATGATAACTTGAGATTCTACTCTATAACATTCTGGATCTTACTAACACTTCATACAATTTTTCCAACCACTATACAGACATTTTTGGTATCTTATGCAGGCATATTCTAACTTGTGGAACATGAAGTGTGGATCCTATTTTTAGAAAACCATTTTATGGGCCAATGAAACCTCATTCAAGTTGAACAGCCATGCAAACTGGCCAGTAGGTCTGCTGAACTGGTGAAAATAAATATGAAATTATCATGAATAATTTAAATATTAATAATTGTTTGGTTGGAATGGAGGGATTATGGAATCATTCTTTTTTGAAGCACATAATCAGCGAATAACATTTTGTAATTCTATAACACGTGATTACTCTAGACCATGAAAACAGTCCTAGTTTTGTCAAAATACAGTTCAAATGGTAATGGGATGGAGAAATGCCTTAAACTTCTTATTCAAGCAATTTCATAAATAGATTGGCCATCATAGCATAATGTAATGCCAGGTCATACAATCTTACACCATTGGTTTTCCCTTGAAGATATCACGAAAGAGCAGAGTAGATGCAGAAACAATGTTCAGACTCAACACACATCATGATTGGCAACCTATACAAAATTAATATAAAAAATTACCTGCCTGCAGCATCTACAAGAACTAACCACCATCATAAACAAGAACCACATACTTCAACGCAGTGCAATAAATCCACATAAAAGAACAGAATATAATTTGTCATCTGTCTACTAGGAAGCAAGAATGACTTCTAATGCTCACCATTCAAGGGAAAAAAGAAAAGAAAAAAAAAAGATTGGTATTTTTACTTAGAAAGCATATAATCCAAATCACTTGCAACAGCTGACTGATTATTTTTCCAGAATTTGGATATGATCATTATGTTCCGCCATCTGTGAATTACTGTTCAAACATGCAAACGATGTCCTGGAATCATGATCTGTATTTTGAACAAATTTTGTTAAGAAATAGCAATAATTGTTGAGGAAACCATTGTTCTTTGTAAAAATTTGGGGGGAAAGCAACTTTTATCTCATACTGTGTTAAGTTATACCTGATTGAGTTTTTTTTCTGGGTAAAAGCTGATGTTTGGATAGGTTTTTGAATCATGGCTTACCAGCAAAAGATTTTCCTCCACACTGTCCCAGGATTCCCCAGCCATAAACTGCTGCCTGCCTAACATCTGCTACTTTATCAGTAATATAATTCAGCATAGGACGCAGAAAATATTCCTGATACTTCACACAAGCTGGTCCACCATATTCTATGGTATCATCAAAAACACACAATGCCCATTGGTGATCTGACCATGGCATTTGTGGCTCCTATGAAAATAAAAATGCCAAGTGTAAATGCTAGTTAACCATTTTATCAACAAATACAAATAATTATCATCAGTATGTTTATACTTACCAGGCACTTGACAAAATGACCAACAATTTGATCAAAGTATGGATAAAAGTTTACTTTGTAAGCCATGAACAAAGAATGAATGATGTCCGCAACTTTGCTAAGAATGTACACATCTTCACTGTCCTCATCTTCCAACTGTTCTTCTACAACCTGTAAAAGTAATAGCTTTTTAATTATAGAAATTTTCAGTGAAATGTAACATTAAATATATAACTTGAACAAGTAATCAATCCAATTTCAATAATTTTAACCAACTTACTTTGAGTATTTTCAAAGACATCATCAGCCTGGTTTTACTGTCAGCTTTCCAGTATGATAAGTTGTCTTTCAGCAGATATAAATTTGGAGATGCCACTCTTCTTTTGAAAATCAAAATTAACTCAAATTCTACAGAATTGGCACATGGAAGAATTTATTCATGCATAAAAATAAGGAAAATTTAATTCATTTTCATCCTTCAAATGACCCCATCCCCACATTTATAAAATATCTGCATAGAAAAATCAACATTCCAAGCTGGAAGCTGACAATGATGAAGATAACAGCCTTCAAAATCTATCCAAGTACGATGGTTAATATCAGTAAAATTTGATTAATTCCAGGTCAAAATTATATATTTGATCTAACAGTACATATCTCATTTATGCCGAAGAAAGACATTGGCATGTTAAAAGTTCAATGCTGAAGATCTCTCACATTCTTTACTCTGTAACCCAGTTGTGGGGAAAAGTGCTGTTACTCATTCAGTATACTAAGTTCAGTAACATTCTACATGTAACTATTGCATATTAATCATTTTGTTAAAAATTGCAAATAGTTTTGTTTAGTTAGCTCCATTAACTAATTAAAAACAAGGTTATTATGCCTCTTAACTTTAACTGCAACACCAAAATAAGAAAAACATCATTGTCACTGGGTATAAACTGTTTCTTATACACAAAGTTAATGCAATGCTTAGCAATCAAAATTCTTAACTATTTGTCCTTTTACTTCTCCCAGTGCTCCTCTTTGTTACTTCATATCATATACTTTATTCATCTATGGAAATTTGTTACAATTTCATGGCTTCATTAATTACAAAATATAACAATTTCAAACTATTAATACTTATAATTTATCTGTATGGGTAGTTTTTTTTAAAATATGCATTGAATTCTTGTATACTATAAAAACACCAATTAATTAAAAACATCCTAACTTTCTTCTTAAATCTAATCGGGCATGTATCTGTGATTTCGTTAGTTATTAAGTTATACATTTGGATGCCACTATGCAGTACTGAATTGATATTTTTAGTTGTTCTGGCAGTTTGTTGGTGGATTTTGTTGCTGGTTCTAGTACTGTGCTTATGGATTGATTTATTGGAGTAAAATTGTTGTATATTACTATTTATGAAAAATGCACTTTCTAATATATATTAGTATATTGTTCTATATAAAGTACATTTTACAGTGAGTGCATTTGTTTAGATTAAACATTTTAAGTATAATTTTCTTTTGTGCTAAAAAAATGTATGAGTATCTATTGAATTACCCCACAAGATAATGCCATAAGTAAGAACTGATTGTACATATCAAAGTTGATCATTTTTATAGTACTAAGATTGCATACATTTTTTAGCAGGCTAGAGTCTTGTTCGTTATTAGAATTAACCATACGGGAATCACAGACTTTCCCATATTAATGTTTTTCCAACTGTAATTGGCAATCATTTTTTTTCCTTTCCCCTAATCACTGGAAATGGATATTAGAGACCTATATTTTGCATTCCTACCTATAAGATGAACAAATAAATTCTATGTAAATTCTATCTAACATGTCATCTAACACTTTCAAGAGAGGATGTATTTTCGAAACCAGTCCACCATATTTAAAAGTAAGCGAAGCATAGTGCATCTTAGATGACAGATTAGATAAAATTTACATTTAACAAGCTTCATTGTGAGAGTTCCAACAGAATTTTTTTTAAAAATTTCTTATTTTTTTGAAAGTTCTTAAATGAAATAAATTCTATGTTGCATTCTAGACATTACAAAACATCATATTCTGCACAAAATAATATTCTGAGTATTAAATTAGTCACCATCGCTAACGAGGATCTTCATGGTGGAAGAATATGGGCCAGTTTCATCAACAGATGTTAAAAGTTACCAAGCTGTTAGACTGACTTAACATTAAAATTGTTTCGTCAACCAATGTTAACTTTAATAACATGTTAAATTTCATGTTAAGTTAACAATAATGTGTTAAACTTCATGTTAAGTTAACAATAATGCGTTAAACTTCATTTAAAGTTAACAATAATGTGTTAAACTTCATGTTAAGTTATCATCTTTCCTTTGTGTTAAAAGTTTAACAACTTATAATACTTCAAAAATGGCAAGCATAAATCCAGCTGTAGATGTTGAAATTCTATTTTTGGGCATATTAAAGCCATTCATAACAGAGAAAGGCCTGTAAGGTGTAGGGACTCTTGACATTTTTGTGCAAAAGAGCAATTTTTACAAAAATATAGAATGTGAAAAACAGTCTTCATAGGATTGTAGATCAAATATGAGAGTTGTACTTCTGCTTTTTTTAATACTTCTTTCATGAGCCTATGTTTTAATTATTCTATACAAATAAAAGTACACTGGAGTGCATTCAAGTCTTTTGGTTGTGAACATTACCTTCTTCTCGATTTGCTCTATTTGCAGTACTCAGGAACCTTAACTAACAATATGCTGGAAAAGCTTGGAGGAATGCAAAAGTCTTAAATTAAAATATTAACAAAAGCTTAACAAACAGCATGCTATTGTATTCTTACATCTGTTGATGAAGCTGATGAATTCTATTATGGCAGAACTTCTTAAGGCAGGAAGTAAAATATCCATCCAGTGCAGTTTCCAGATAGGCAAAGATTTGGGAATGCTGCCCTTAGGGGCGAAGAGAGAGAGAAGAAAAAGAAAGAAGAGGAAGGAAATTGTAATCTAATTGTGCAATGTATGGAGAATATGGTCAGAGAATATGCACTCGTCTCTCCCAAATCATATAGATAATGATCTCATGAGCTTCCTTAGCTGTATGTGGTTTTGCATTATCATGTACAGAATATCACTTTTGTGATTCATGAATGCAGGCTCCTTATCTTATGAAGGCTTCCCATCTTTTCTTGGGCATGCCTTAGCTGGTAATAGTTCAGGAACCGCCTGTGGTAGCCCAGGCAATAGCACCTCAATTCATTATTTTTTTGGAGGGACCAGGTTAAAAAATTATGGATGCAGGAAAACGATAGATATGGTAGATGCATAAATCTTCCAAATTCAACACATTCTGTTGCTTACTACCATCCAGAGATGTGCATAAGATATATGCTCACATAGTTTCACATGCTCTCAGAGCTTCATCAAATGTCGACATGGTTCCGGCTGTTGTATCTTCTCCCTCTTCCTCATTCCCCTTCTTCATGTCACAAACACTTGCTACTCCTCCCACTCCCACCTTGATACACGCTTCAACACTATGAACACCATATGTGAAAAAATTCTCATCGACTGTCCCATAGGTGTCAAAAACGGCAGCACTGGCAATTCTGGCCATTCTTCGCATTGGCTATCATCATCCATCTGCTCAATAAGTATTGGCAATTACAGAGAGTTCAAGTCACGCTTGATCCAAGAAAGCGTACAGACCCCAGTTTACTTTGTGCTCTACCGGTTTACTCTCACCAATTCGCTTTCTCAGATCATCATACATCACTCAAATTCTGAACATGCAACGATCACTGCTTCAATTATTCCACTTTGAAAACGATAGTATGAGGATAGAATTTCTATGGGACTGTACTTTTTGACAAATAATGCAGGAAAACAATACTGCAAGGAACAAGTTGGGTAAGTTATAATGTAAAAGTTTGGGACCACATAAATTGAATGATGCATTCTGGAAAATGATGATTCTGGGAAAGATAGATCAAGGTTGTACTGTAGTAAAAACTGGCATTAAACACTATTTAAAAAAAAGTTCAGTACATAGAGCATAATCCTCTTTAAGCGTAATGGGGTTTCATTTGTTTGGGGATAGATTGATAGGCTGCCAACCAGTGATGACAGCTTCTAGGAGTGTCATACAGGACAGTCTCATTGCACATCAGTGGCCTATCAAAAAAGGGACCCTTCTGATGAGCCAATGAAAAATATGTATCAGCTCGTACCACCTTCTGAGTTATTGTCAACTCATGTGGAATCCAGCAACCTAGTTTATATATTATTCCTAGCTGCTGGAGGAGCCGCAAGGTTTCTGCACTGACATGGATTTTATGTGCCACGCCCTCACAAGACTGTTGTTGCTAGCTTCAATATTTGCTAAGAGAGAATAGTTATCCATTATTATTGGTCTTCCCATCCATGGCTCATCCTCAAAATGTTTCATTGCCTTCCTGGAACTTTGCAAATCATCTCTGCACCATCCATTCATTCACAACTTCAGCACAGGTTTGGTACAATTTTCCACACTGCTACAGTTGCAGTGTTCCCCAGTTTAAACTCACAGATCATAGAAGCTTATATAATCATCTTTGGTGTGTATATGTTTCATCACATCACAATTGGAATTTTCAGCATGGCAGAAAGACTGAGAGAACTTTTTTGGTCAACTATATAAAATAGCCTTAATTAAATTCAATGGTTCGTCCTTTCACCAAGTGAACACTTACTAAGTATTAAAAGAGGAAGACAGAGTTTAGCTTTGAAGAACATCTTGTATTATATCAGTTATTTTATTGTGGTACCTCATATCACTTGTGTCTGTTATAAAAGTGGTATTACTGCTTAAATTTAATGCACATCTGAACTTGAAAATTAGAAGTGTACATTGACAGTCAATTGAAAAGTTTTCAGAATTAAGCACAAAATGACAACGTAGCTTTATGAAATTATTCTTATTTTTCAACATAAGTCTCCCTTAACACTAATGTACTTTATGCAGCAATACCTAAAGCCTTTATTCCATCATGAAAATCAGTTCCCCCAGACCTGCAAAATATGCCTCAACTATTGATTTAATCTCTTTACAGTTTTGGGAACAGATAAAAATATGGAGCCACGTCAGGGGAATATGGTGGGTGTGGGAGCAAATTATATCCCAATTAATTGATTTTTGCCATTGCAACATTGTGTGAGGGCAAGCATGTCTTGATGCTAGATGATTCTTTAATAAATCCAATCTTTTCTTGTGTATTTTTTGTCTTGAATAGGTTCAAAAGGTTAGCATAATATGCTCCAGTGATAGATATTCCAGTCGCCAAGAGCATTTGTCATATCTGTATGAATTTCTGTTGCATTTACACCCTTCTTTACCAAGTACTTAATAACCACAATGTTAGATATTTGCCATGTTTTCCATTCTTCCAATGCATAAATGTTTCTATGGAAGATGGCAGATTTTGATAACTAAACTGCTTCAGAACTGCTGCATCAATCTGTGGGCCATTCTGAGAACTTTTCAAATGGCCTTCGTATTTCAAAATTATAACCATTTAACACTGTACATGTTTTATATATTTTATATTCCTGGAACGTATTTGTTGGGGATTTACAGTTTTATGTAATTAGTATATTTTTTCACCTTTTAATGTCATCTACTGGTAGCTTGAAAGTGGCTATCTTCTACCCTTTACACCAAATGAATAAAGTATTATCTATATATTTTTTGAATTCAATAAAATATAGCTATAAATGAACACACCTCATCATAATCCTCATCTTTACGCTTCTCTTGTCGAGCAGCTGCCTTATTGAAATGCTCCTTCATCAACTTGTCTAGTATTCGAATAAGTTCAGTCATCGCCACTTCTGTAAGACAACCATTTCCAAGGGTTTCGATGCACTGTAAAAACATATATATTAGACCTGTTGGTCATACTAAACATTTGCTAGACATCTTAGGTAGATTAAAAGTAAAACTATTTAAAATCATGTCAACACATTAAAACACTCTTGACATTCTCTTTAAGAGTGAAACATCAAGAGTGTTTTAATATGTTAATATGATTTTAAGTAGGTTTACTTTTAATCTACCTACAACTTTAAGATTGTTTCACTGTGTTGGTTCCTACATTCATCATTATTGGTACACAACCAAAACTGACCTTTGCCAATGAATGCATATGTTCTGCCAGAACCTCGTTTTCTGGTTCCGTGTCAACAGCCTTCAACAATTCTGGACAGATGAAGCTCCACATGCCTTGCAGATATTGGGGACCTGAGAACCAATACACACTGCTACTCAGTACCCACAACTTTTGTTTTGCTTTTTGTGAAGTTATGGGTTATACTCAAATAATTGCATATTAATTCATAAAAAGCAAGATTAAAAAGAGACATTTACTTTACAAATGCTTATTATCACCTTTGTACATCCTTAAAATACACTAGACAAAAAAAAAAAAATCATAAAATATTCGGAAGACAGCTGATTACAAGTATAGAGAGATGCTAACTGATACAAAGATTCATTCAATCTTTTTTACATGTATTTTATTGTACAACTCAATTGAGTAAAATGTGTTGATATAGAGTTGGTTTGGTAACATACTTCACTACATCAGTTTTATTTTACTAATAGCTTCAAGAGTATAAGTTCATAAAAAAATAGGTTACCACTGCAAAATATTTCAATGCAAATATGATGTGGCACACAATTAACAAAGCCTTGGATTAAAATGTAAATTGGAATTTGCACAGCGAAGCCAATCATATAATTGGTATTATTGTATGATTTAGCTGAACTACACACTCTTAATGCTACACTTACTTGTCATAATGTGTGGAATCGGTTTTGAGAACATTTAGTTCCCATTCATTATCAGCCAGGCTAAAGTTCACTGTCTAATCATTCGTTAAGCTGTGGGAATGGGTATTCTGCTCTGGTGGTGGTGTGATAATTTTGTAGTTTATGTTTTCATCCCCGGCAGTGTCGAAGTTCATTAGACTGTCTTTGTATTTGTAGATGTAGATTTTCTCCCAAGGTGCTAGTTCTATAGGGCCTTTTACTGATTTTAATAATTTTGCTTTATTCACTGTCATGATTTCTGTCCAAAGTGATATGCCACTACTGATTTCTCTAAATGCTTGTATTTTATGTTCCTGAAAATTTCCTTTAGTCATGTGCCTATGTTTCTCTTTATTTTTCCAAAAACAATGAGAATGTGAAAAATTTACATTGGAAAAACAAAGAGAAACATAGGCAAACGGTTAAACATTTCAGGAACATAAAATACAAGCAAATAGAGAAATCGGCAGTAGTATATCATTTTTGGACACAAAATCACAACATAGTGAATAAAGCAAAATTATTAAAATCAGTACAAGGACCTACAGAACTAGTATCTTGGGAGAAAATCTACATCTACAGATGCAAAGACAGTCTAATGAACTTTGACACTGCCGGGGATGAAAACATAAACTACAGGTTTATCACACTGCCACTAGAGCAGAATACACATTCCCACACCTTAACAAATTATCAGACAGTTGAATTTTAGCCTGGCTGATGATGAGAGCCAAATGTTCTGGAAATCGGTTCTATATATAATGACAAGTGAAGCATTAAGAGTGTGTAGTTCAAGTAAATCATACATTAATATTAAAGCCTTGGATATCTTTTCAAGGATGTTGTACATACAAAAATGTTAATTTGAACATTGCAAAGTGAAGCTAACCATATATTGAGATTGTATGATTCAGTTGAACTACACACTCTTAAAGCTTCACTTACTTTTCATAAATGTTCTCAAAACCGGTTCCATACATTTATGAAAAGTAAGTGAAGCTTTAAGAGTGTGTAGTTCAACTGAATCATACTATGATATCAATTAATATGATTGGCTTCACTGTGCAAGTTCCAATTTACATTTAAGTAACATTCTTTTCTTATTTTGATTTAAAGTAAAACACTAAAAATCATGTCATCACATTAAAACTCTCTTGAAGTTTCACAAACACACTTATAAAAGTAATTTTGGGATATAACAAACAAATGGTAGATAAAAAAAAATAAAGATTTAAAAATAAAAAGGAAATTAAACAAATCACCACACTCAGTTCTTCACTTAAAGAAAATGCTTATCATAAATTCACATATCACCCTTATGTTAACCATAAATCCCAAAAAATTTTCAAAAAGTATAACCTCACTCTGGCACCAATAAGCAGATATAGTGTTGGTAAATTATTGATTCTAAATAAAATTAAACAGAAAAAGAAGAAAGTTCAGGTATACATAGAATTAATTGCAAAGATTGTGACAAAATATACATTGGAAAAACAAAGAGAAACCTGGGGATAAGATTAAAGGAACACTGGAGAAATATTAGATACAAACAAGTAGAAAAATTAGCAGTGGCTGCATATTTTTGGAATGAAAATCATGAAATAGAAAAGGACATAATATTACTAAAAACAATTCAACATCTGAAAGAACTTAATATATGGGAAAAAATTTACATACAAAAATATGAATACAAACTTATTAATTTTGATATACCAGAAGCAGACAACATATTAACCTAAACTTAGGTATTCATTTTTTACACTAAACTCCATTTAACTTACACAAAAGTAAGATGCGTTTTGGAGAATCTCTCCCATCTTCAGTTGCTCACTGAACCGCTATTACTTGAAACTATGGCTGGACAAACGGATGTTCCTGTGGTGGCCTCTGTTGGTTGAAGTAGGAAGTAGCTGAGCTCATCCATTACTCGAAACTATGGCTGGACAAACGGATGTTCCTGTGGTGGCCTCTGTTGGTTGAAGTAGGATGAGCTCAGCTACTTCCTACTTCAACCAACAGAGGCCACCACAGGAACATCCGTTTGTCCAGCCATAGTTCCAAGTAATAGCGGTACAGTGAGCAACTGAAGATGGGAGAGATTCTCCGAAACGCGTCTTACTTTTGTGTAAGTGAATGGAGTTTAGTGTAAAAAATGAATGCCTAAGTTTAGGTTATATTGCTACTCCATTATCAACAGCTTCGAAAGTACAATATTTATAGACAACATATTGATGTTCATTAACAGACCAACAGAGCAAACACAGCAACATATATATCTTACCAAAATTGACTCGTCAGTCGTTGATTAGTTTACAATGTGAGGAATGTACCTCACGAAACATGTCCCAAAATTACTTTTATAAGTGTAATCTTAAAAGAAGTTAGGAACAGTGAAGTTGTACATATACAAATGAGTCAGTATTAGGTGACACTAAAACTTCACTTTAGTGTCACCTAATACTGACTCATTTGTATTTTGTAAGTGTGTTTGTGAAACTTCAAGAGAGTTTTAATGTGATGACATGATTTTTAGTATTTTATTTTAAATCAAAATAAGATTAACAAAAGTTTCACTGTGTGGATTCTGACATTCCATAAACATATAACACTCTTTTGCTCCATTTACTTGTTTAAAATATGTAGAACCGGTTTCACGAACCCTTTGTTTGCATCATCAGCTCATTGTTGACAATGATCTTAATAGTTTTTATTGGGGACAAATGGGGACAGCTGAGCAATGCTGGGCAAGTGTCACCAACGATCAACAATTGAGACATCACATGAAAGGCAAATTGTACCCAAATACCTGCTGTTGGCATTAAGTTTAATAATAAAGTCCTCTCTATACAGTAAGCTGGCAATGGAATTTCACTGGTCATTTTGGCAATGGTAATGGCTTAATAGAAACAAATTTTGCAGGAGCACTGAAATGCTGTTGGGCAAACAGATACTTGTCAACTATTTGTCCCATAATGTGAGATGCTTATAGATTTCACTATTTTCCTAACAAACTAAAGCTTAGTGACCTTTTATTTTGGCACAGTCCAGCAGGTAGGGCAAACTTTCTGCAGCAGCTGTTCTAACTCCATCATGGAAATAAAACTTCAACATCGGAACCATCAATTTTACAACATCTTCAGCATAATCTGCAAATCCTTCCTTCAGCTCTCTTGCATAGCATACCAACATTTCACACGCTGAAGCTTTGTCTTCCAAACCTGCATTAGAAAAAGAAGATAAAATAAGAAAGAAAAAGACCAAGCTGCTGAATTACAATATATATGCAATGTGCAAAGAAAGAAGACAACATACCATAAATGCATAGGTTCAATCACAGTGCTCATGTAGCGATAAAGAACTGTCAATACTGATACATAAATTTCTGACATTCTCAAATATATACTGATAAAATGAACATGCTATTTATAACAATTTGCAATTCATCTAATTTATACATGCATTTTTCTTTTGTTCTCTTTGAAAAAAGCTTACTTTTAGTATTTCAATACTATTTTGTAGTTTGTTGTACAGAATTTTACCTAAATGTACAGATTCTTTCAGGACCTTTATTTTTATTTACTTTACATAGTGACAGTTCTGTTTCTGTAAACTATAGTTATCGATAGGCTTTATAAGATCCTCAAAATTGACATTTATTACGAACAAAATTATATATAAAATAACAAGTAAAGAAGCAGAAATAGTTACAATACTTAATAGTAACATAAATATTGCAAAATTTCAAACAGCTTGAGTTCTTCAAAGGTAAAAAAACAAAACCAATTCAAATAATGCGATATATTCATTATTGTTTCATCATTGTTTTACCTTTTTTCTAGTTATTATTTCAGCTACATTGTTCCAAGAGTTACTTTATTTTCATTTATATATATGCGAGTTAGTGAAATGATTTTTTTTATGCATGAAATGCACAAGGCTTGGTAAAGACTGGTGCCTTCTTTTTCAAAGTATCTCCATTGAATTGAATGCACTTTGCTCAACACGTTTGCCAGTCCTAGAATCCATGCTGGAAGCCATCTTTTGACATCTTCAAAACCACCTTAGCCTTTTTCAAAACAGCATCAGAAGTACCAAAACACTCCCACTTAGCTCCTTTTTCAGACAGGGAAAGAGACGAAAGTCACAGGGGGCTAAGTCTGGGGAATATGCATCTCCATGCTCCTCTACCAGACATTAAACTTCCCTACACTTTCATGCGTACTATCTTCTGTTGAGGAGTTCAGTAATCTTGGGACCCACCTCACACAAATGCATTTCATATTTAAGTAATTTTGCAGAATCAAAAATTACTGCCGAGGGAAATGTGTAACATATCTGCAAGTATGTCAACTATTATTCATCAGTCTTCACAAGCAATGATGCCAACTGTTAATCACAGTTTCATTTACTGCTGTTGCTGGAGTACCTGGACCACCTTGCTTTGGTGTTGAAGCATGGCCCTCCTTAAATTCCTTGAACCATAAAAGTGCTATGGATTGTGGCAGAACATATCACCATATGCCTGCTGCAACAATCTGTAAGATTCCATGCTGGATATCTGCAAACGAAAGCAAAACATCAATGCCGATACTGCTCTTCATGAACCAACTCCATTTTGTATGTAGGCAACTAGCAAACTGACATAGTTTGCTTGTTCCCTGTGTACAGATGCATGCACAAGCGAACTTCTGTTTTTGTCTACTAATCAGGGCTGATCCATTTTCATCATGCAACATTGTTTCAACAATGTTTCTTTGCTATGCACATAAAAAAAATATAACTCTCAGTCTGTTATGACTTGCCCTCATAAATGAAGTGGAGAAAAATAACATAATCTTCATTAGAGTAATGTTAAAACACAATAAACATATTTTTCAGTCCTTTTGTAAATAAACAGAAACTAATAAAGCACACTAAAACATTTTACATTTCAAGCTGAAGCACTTTTAAGAGAAAGCACATTAAGGCAGACCAATGGAAATTTTTATCTCATGTGCACATATATGCATACACACATATGTATAAATATTTATCTTTTACTGTATGCATTATGACTTCTTTAAAAAGCCTTTGCATGACACTATACACCTATTTATACATTTCATTCATATAAATATACACGTATATGTGTGTGCATGTATATGCACATGAGATAAAATTTTCAATGGTGTGCCTTATTGTGATTTCTCTTAAAAAGTGCTTCGGCTTGAAATAAAGAATGTTTTAGTGTGCTTTGTTAGTTTCTGTTTCCTTATAAAAGGGTCGAGCAATAGGTTTTGTGATTTTTACTCTAATGAATTTTATTTTATTTTTCTTCACTTCATTCATGAAGGCAAATCAACACAGACTGAGAGTTATATTTTTTTTACTGTGCACAGCAAAGAAACATTGTTGAAACAATGTTCCATGATGAAAAAATATCAGCCCTGATTGGTGGACAAATACAAAAGTTCCCTTGCGCATGTGTCTGTACACAGGGGCAAGCAAACTACGCCAGTTCGCCTACATACAAAATGGAGTTGATTCGTGAAGAGCAATATGCGTCATTGAAATTTTGCTTTCATTTGCAGAAATCCAACATTGAATCATATGTGTGGTTACGGACACATATAAATATTTATATTTCACTGTATGTATTATGGCTCCTTTAAAGAGCCTCTGTATGACACTCTATGCATCCATTTATATATACATTTCATTCATTTTTTGCTTAAGTATGAGTTACTAACATTCTGGTTATTACGGAGTTGATAAGTTGCAATAGAAGAGCTTTGATACCAGAGCAAAAAATGCTACAAAATAACTGCCAGGTGGGTTAATAAATCACATACACGAAGCAATACAACCATACTTATGACAGGTTGCCACATACAATTTTTACTGTTAGCAAAAACGGAATCATTCAAAATAAAATTTTCAGTGAATAAGATCAAAATCAATTTTCATTATGCGCATTACAATATTGTAATCAATCATGTTTTGCCATCAATTTATTTGTGGTGTTTACTGTAAGTTTCCATGCTTCATAGCACTGCAATGCTCAGTTATCTTGCTTTAATGTAATTTACTGGGCCTTGAAATAAGGACAACAATGTCACTTCCCATAGTACTCACTAGCAGTCATATAATGTAAAATAACTGCAACTCACTGCAATGACATAGCACCAAGGTTAACATTTTATGGCAAATGAGGAAAACACTACCGGTAGTGATGAAAGTGAAGGGGAATGCACAGTTATTACTAATAGTGAAATACAACAATGTAGTTTAACTAGATAACTTTCCTTAAATGTCAGGAAAATTTTCATGTTAAATGAGTTCATAGGCCTGCCCTCATGAACATTGTAAAAACATTCTTGTGATCTTTAAAATATACTGTAATTTAGGTAAATATTCCAAAATATATACATAAAATATTTTGTCCGTGATTTGATCAACATAATTAAAATAAAAAATCCTACAGAAGTCAATGGAAAATCAAAAATCTTACATTCATATAAATATTTTTTCAAACAAATTTGGTTATTTTCATTTACATTATTTAATGACTAAATCATTCAAAGTGACAAATGTGTTTACCAGATGTTTTGATGCCAAAGTTTTGTTGTTCCCCAAGTGAAACAAACTGCCAGTCTATGTCACCTTCAATACCCTCCATGTCTTCATTATCTAGCAGTGCTACTTCTGGTTTCATTGATGCTGCTTTCATCACTGGTCCCATCACCAGAGGCAAATACTGCTCAAACTGTTTACCTGTGACAGTAGAATGATACATTAAGGCATTCATGGTTTGAGACTGCTGGAACTCTTCTGAACAAATACATATCTTATATCAATAGTAATTCAATTTGGAACTGAACATAGTGAAACAAGCATTAATAATCTCTTCTTAGTTGAAATATTTAGAACAATTTTTATGGTTTCACTTACATAAGATTTGCTCAGGACATGTAAGTAAAACAACACAGTGTTCTAAATATTTTGACTCAGAACATACCTAATATCTTGCATATCCTTGCCCAAGCAGAAATAAGATATGAAGTTTGTGGGTCATCGTCTTGAAGGTCACCTTCAGTTTGAGTCTTCAAGAGCATGTTCATCACTTCACTTGCATCCCGCATGAACTATGAATAGATATAATGCATTATATTATTTTTTGTAACAATTTAAATGATAATGAATAAACTTTCCATCAAAAGGTTAACCTACCTTTTCTGCACCAACAGCCAAACCAATGAGACTGACACATTCAATAGCTTTTCCTCTAAGCATCTTTAACTCGTCTGTTGTGGCATTTTGGATTATATATTTGAGGCAAGGCATAAGACGATCGTAATATGCAACAAATTGTTCTTCCGATGTGTCTGCTACAGAAGCAATTGTGGTCACAACTTGCTCCAGCACTAGCTTGTTTCCTTTCTCCACAAGCTGCAAGTCACAGCAAAGATCTCAAGTCACTTTATGCAGACACTATTATCTCCATAGGTATCTGAATATAAATAACCTCTACATTTAGCTGAGAGAAACAGAATATAGATTTTGTTTACAACATTATTTGTTCCTTTTTTTTAATGCTCCTACTAAACTAAGCAATAAAACACTATTCTGTAAACTTTTGCTCCAGCTTACCTCTTTGAATGTTGCACTAAGCACTGATTCTAGTTTGCCCATGATGGCATCCAAGTACTGTGTTAAAATATTCTTAGGACAATCTTCACTGAAATTCACCAGAGCTGCCCCAGCATGTGCCTGTACTCTAGGGTTAGCATTATCATCCAGAACCATAAGCAGTCCAGGAACTACCTTGTCATGGAACTTCTTCTCAAAAAGAGGAGCAAAGTCAGTAGACATTTGTCCAATGGCATTACAAGCTGCATAGCGCACTCGAGGATGCTGGAAACAAAAGCAAAGAGTTCTAGATAATACTACGCAATTTTATTACTGCAATTCAGACAAAGTAGAAAAAAATAATGAAATGCACTGTAGGTGGATAAAATAATGAAACACTATACATTAAGAATTTGATTTATCAACCAGTTCTGTTGCCCCCTCCACTTTCTCGCCTCTCCGTGTGCTGGCTAATCAGTTTAGGCAAATCTTTGTGCTGTATAGGAGTCAAATTGTGAGACCATATGCTGTAGTGTTATAGTGTATTAGTGCTGTTATAATGTCAAAGAGTTCATATACTTTAGCACACAGAATCTTCATGAATGATTCCTAAATGCAACTATTGTAGAGAAGTGAGATGGCGATTTGTAGACAGATTCCCAGATTAGTTTTTTGTATTCGGGATTTTCACAGCGAAATATATTATAATATGACAAATTATTGTTACAAAATCACTCAAATTTCACTAATTTTGTTCTACTTACTTGGATAGTGAAATTTGAGTATAATTTTGTAACAATAATTTGTCAGATTCCCTGATGTTTGTGTGCCTCTAAGAGAAATTGTTTGTTATCTTGCGAATATATTAAGGGAAACAGGATTTGTTCTTGATAAGCAACTGAAAGTAAAATGCCTTGTTCTTACAAGAAAAAACTCAAGATCTGAGAAAAGTTACAACAAAGTCCAAAGAAATCTCTGAGAAAGCTTAAACAGGAATCAGAAATTTTGCAAACCTCAGCTTGGAATGCCACTAAACTTTTGAAAAAAAAATCCTTATGATAATTGTAGTTCAGGAATTGCAACCAATTGGGTAATGGATAATGTTAATGTTTGCTCTATTAGCCCATGTTTAATTTTTTTTATGGACAAAGCATGGTTTATTTACATGGGCATGTAGTGACACAAAACAATATATACTGGAGTGCAGAAAACCTTGGTCTTGTACACAAAATGCCATTGTATGAACAAATAATTAGTGTTTGGTGTGCTGTGAATGTGCACAGAAATCTATTTTGAATTTAAGGGGCTATGAATATCCAAATCTGCTGCCAGTGCCAAGTTAATCCCCATTAAGCCAGCCATGCAGCTAAACGAGGGCCCTGTGAGTGTGTGCGCGCGCGCGCTTGTCTAACCCTCTAACTTTAATTAAAATTATGCTTATTTACAAAAAGATATTATAATAATGAAAACTTTTACAGTAGCTGCAATACTAAAATGTTATTTTTCTTTCATTAGAAAAGTAAATTGTGCAATTTGCAGTAAGAAACTTATTCTAATAAGTTTATGACGCATGTAAAAAACATTTTCTATAGCAAGTGCAATGTAATATTAGGGCAATATCACTTTTCTCATTTGCATAAGTTACTTTTAATAAGCTTGTACACTACTAGTCTATTTGTGGAACAGTCCCGTGGCTACATTAGTCTCCAAAATAGATTATGGTTAGCTAATTATAAACATAGCATCTCAGATCTCCAGATCATTCACTCAAGAACCCAACAACATAAGCCTTCTGCTAGCAGCCAAGAACATATCTGGATGCTTGCCCAAATGGCAAGGCTTCGTTATCCCTGTAATTGGCAGAATGTATTAAAATAAAGAGTACTTACAGGGTCCTGTAAGAAGTTTAGGACACCTTCCATAATCTGTGGTAACATTGCCTCCATTTGCTTATGACAGCCTTCCCCAACTGCTGACAGTGCCATCAGAGCAGCATGTCTGAAATAAGATCCATAATTTAGCTTTACCTATGTAATACATGCTTAAGCATGTTTCTTACCTCGAATTTCATAACTGTGTCTTTCTGATATTAAAAGAAACAATTATGTAGGTATTTGGTTAACATTTCTATAGTCATATTTTCAGCTTCCTGTCCAAATGAGTACCGTGTTTTTATTGTATTAACTATCATGGGAATTCCAAGGCAGCTACACACAAAAATAGATACAAAATTATGGGAAACCATATCATTTATTTTTATTTATATCTTTATTTACGGCAAGGTTAATTATTTTATTTTAACTTGATTTTTTAATGCCCTTTGGCTCTTGCAATTTGTCTTTAACACAATTTTCTATTAAGTGAAATTTTGTTAAATTTATGTTTATTTCATTTCAACCGGTTCACACAATGTTTTCAAGACTGGAGTGGTATTTGCATGAAACAGGCACCTTGTATCTAACAAACAGGCCCACTGATACAGCGTATGTACCCCAGGCTATGAAGCGCTATTTCGACATTTTGAAGAGCTGCTTGAAATAGTACCTACAGTGTTGTACACATCCTGCTAGTAAATTATGTCAATATGTGCATGATGAGAATTTTCCTCCTTATCATCATCAGAAGGATCATGCAATGGAACTAAATGACTTCATTCCATGTCAATTTTTGTTGATGGCTTGGAAAAAATATGAAGATAAGAGTGTCGTTCGATAAGTAACTTTATTTTATATGAAAGAGAACAAGTTCAGTCTTGCAACATACCCTCACACTTCAATACACTTGCTCCAATGTTTCAAACGTGATTCCCTCGTGGAAGTGGGTTTCTTTGAGATCCTCAAAATATTCCTTTACTTCCTGTACGACCTCTTCATTTGACTTAAATTTATCTCCTGTAGGAGAATTTTAATTTTGAGAATATGGTAATCCAAGGGAGCATAAGGTGAATAAGCTGGATCCAGAAGCATTTCAAATTGTAGTTTGGTCTATTTGTCCTGAGTGACATCTTGAATGCACCGACACATTGTCATGGTGAACAACATCTTCTTTTGGGCTGTTCTTGGATGATTTTCTGCAATTGCTGTCTTCAGTCTCTCCAAAAGTGATGAGCAGTATTCTCCAGCAATGGTTTTCCATTTCTCCAAGTAGTCAACTTTACAGCACTTGGAATGCATTTTGGCTTTTTCAGAGCCAATTCGCCAAGCACATGGTCCACAGTTTAGAGCATTGTTTCATTTCCAGTGCATAGTAATGAACCCACCTTTGCCCATAGTCACAAAATGCAGTAAAAAATCAGATTATTCTTAAATATTTCCAAAGTGAGCCAATGTTTGCATGTGATTTTGCTTTTGCTCTGGAGTGAGCAGATGTGGCACCCATCTTGTGCAAAGATTTTTCATGAGCAATTCATTATGCAAACTAAATTGAATCTGCTCAACTGAGATGCCAGTGGCCTCTATTAACCAGCATATTTCCACTTCAGGCAAAACAATATCATAAAATTGGCCTAACAGATGATGATACATCTTTAATACTTGTTCTGCCACACTTGAGCCTCATTTACCCAAAGTCGAATTTCTTCTTCTTCAGCCAAAACCTCTGTTCTTGGCTGGTCAGCCATTTGACGCCATGTGACCCAGTACATCTGTGCTTGTTCTTCAAATGAGTCACTCTGAAGTGATGTAAAGTGTAGATGATCAGTTCCTTCCTTTTTCGAGCAGAGAGGGCAGATCAGAAAGTTGACCACACCAATTCTTGCAAATGTTTTTGTAGGTAGTCGTGGCCTGTGGCCATGGCCACTTTCCGGGGCAGATTGTTGGGGGTGGTTTTGATATAATCAATTCCTATCTTTCACCAACTGCTGCTGCCTCCAGGAGTCCACAACGTTTCTTTATACCGTTTGAAATTACAATGCATATAATGGTGTAGGTAGGGTAGAAGGGTGTGCATCCTTCTTTTGCCAATCAGTCAGCTTCTTCATTTCCGCTGATGTCATAGTGACCAGGGATCCCATTGTAAGTGAATCTCATATAGAGTTGTGGAGCTTTATGTCTTGGGTTTATCAAACCCGGGGTTATTAATTGAAAATGGTGGCAGTTGTTTCTATGAGTACAAAGTCAAACTGTTTCATTTGAAGCTATGCAGACAAAATACTCTCAAAAATTTCCATTGCTGTTTTCCCTTCCAGAAAAGGAATTGAATCACACCACACATTCCAATCTTATCCATTTTTCATGTCACTTGAAATGATTGTGTTTAAACAACTGCCAACAATGAATTAACATCAAAATGCTGTTGCCTTCTATTAGTTTGCAAACCACTATTGCATTTATAATAGAAGCATTGATGTCTGAACTAAAGTACTCATACACTATAGTTGATTCCAAGATGATTGGCACATAAATTGGGAAGATACAAAAACTGTTCTCAGTATGGTCAGGAATTCTTTTATGTGACTTCTGTAACTAGCAGGTTGCTGGCCTTAAGGATTCCTTCCTTACATTTCAGAGCTCTAGCACAAAGTCTTTCTGAACACTGTTATATTAACAAAGGATTATCAGATTGAACCCATCTATTTACCATAGAGCAATGTAGCATTTATCTATTACTCTGTAGAGATAACAGTTGCATTAAAAGATATACGATTATGCGAAAACCATTTAAGTCCAGCAGTTTTCTTTTTATAATGCAATAAATTTATTGTATATTTGAAAATAAATTTTTAATGACATAAATGAAAAAAGATTAATGCTACACATTTCAAAAAAAATTATAATGCTAATGGCACACATTTTATAAATCAGTACATGCCATACTTCGCATTTCAAAAGGGGCACAAATCAATTAGTTCATATTTGACTAGCTTCTCCAAAGAAAATATTACAAACAGAAATGTGGCCGATTGCTCTCTCCCTCTTAAACTCTCATAAAAATAGTTTCTTTAAATTATATTGAAAACATGTGGCTCTTGCTAGTTGCATACACAATCATCAAGCTAGACTGACAAGAAGCCAGCTCTACTTCTTTGACTTGGGAATGCTTGCTGTGTTATTATTCAATTGGCATACATGACTGACTTTGAAGTATGAAATTATTATTTCTATAATGCTTACCTTGGAGTAAAACATATGAAAACTACATTTATTTGTGTTAAGGATCTGCACTTTTATAACATTTTTATTTTTCCTCGCCTTATTTGGAAATGCTTCAAATATGGAAAAAGATTTTCTTTTAATATTGTAATTGTTTACAAATCATTATGTTTGGCAAGATATGAGCTTCAAAATTAGTTATTGTTCAAATTTCTATTTTATGGTTTGAAAGCTATCTCTCTATAAAAAGGACAATTTTAATAAAATGTATGCATTAAAACTATTACACCCAGGGATGTCACATTTTACGAACACATTTACATTTATATGTTGTAGCAGTATATATTACAATTTAAAAAAATGTTAAATTAATTGTTCAAATTTCAAATGGAAATGTCTTTACATATGCATAGAGCTACGAAGGATGGTATTCTCTCTTATTGTGAGCATTTTTATTTTTAAATCTTGGTCCAGCACCTTCACTGCTTCTTACAAGACTTATCTAACAGTTTGTGATTTCCATCTCAAAGGAATCCTGAAAAAAAATTTGAGTGTATGCAACTAGTGCTCACAAACTAAAAGAACCTATATTCCATTTGAACAGAAATAAGTTACTGCAGAACTGATAAATGTGAATGCTAGAGTCATCAGATGTGGATTATGAGTGGTATAAAATGGGCAATCCTCTCAGCTACTATGAAGAAATAAGACTGAAATCTGTTATTTAATATAAGGCATCTAGATGCAAAGTCCTTCAAGTCCATGTTTTTAAAAATGTTTAGCTATGTATGATCTTGTGTTCTATATTTTTGTTTTACTAACAGTGTGTAAAAATCCATCATTTTGTAATAATGTATGTTAAATATGGCCTGAAATGCAATAACTGCCAAGACTATTGGCCTTTAGCAGGCAGCAAACGCCAAGTCCATGACAGCCAATATAAGCCCATCATGTAACATAATTGGCCACATATCTCATACACAGCTGTTCCAGTGTATTTGGTTGCAAGACTAAATAATAGTGCAGCGAGTTTTCAAAATATTGATGACTCTGTTAAGGTTGCCAAAAATTTTTGTGAAAGCCAAAAATTACTGACCAGGCTAGTTGTTACAGTAAAAGTTCCATTCACATAATGTTAGCACAGTTAAGGGCTTTTACAAATCAAAAGTTGAAATTAGTATGAGAATGATCAGAACTGGATAAGAGGAAAAAAGGGTGGTAATGAAATGGCCTTTGCAGTTTATCATAGACTGATCAAAACTGATTGGACAAACATGAGACAAATTAAATTGGTATTGGATGGATGCAAAGATCAAAATAATAATGCTGTGATGGAGTAAATATGTTCAAAGGGCCATTTGAACCTGCGCAATGTTACTGTATTTATGCAAATCTAATGTAATATATACCCCAAATTTTAAAACCATAAAAAAATTATTTTTGCATATTCTTGTATCACATCTTAAGAGATAAGCATGTTCGCTTCATAAAATGATCATAACATACATTTTATAAGTGGACTATTTTACATCTTGGAGCACGTGGAAAAAATTCATCACTCATCTGTTGCTAATACACTTAGCATGGTTAAAAAAGAAAAAGTCATTTCTTATGGTAACACTAGTCACAGATTGCCCACTCTTCCTTCTTTTATATACAGAAATCCAAAATGTTTTCTTCAATGTCAGGATGTCTTCCTTTGAGAGGATTAGCTTTAGTTGCAAATAATGCGAAAATCTATTGCTGCTGCAAGCGAATGTTGCTATCAGCTTCACTGAACTCTCTTCCTGCCTTTCTGTTATTTTTTTCAGCATAGAGAATTACTTTATATTTGAAAATAGCATCTAAGATGTTCTCTATTTGTCTTCAATTTCGTGACTACCTACTATTCAAATGCCCTATGCACTAAAAGGCTAACAATAAATGTAATGAATTGATACTACTGTACGATTCAGTTAAACTACATCCTCTTAATGCTTCACTTACTTGTCGTAATATATATAACCAGTTTCGAAAACATTTCATTCTCATCATCAGCCAGGCTAACAATTCAATTTGAGTTGAATTTTAGCCTGGCTGATGATGAGAACGAAATGTTCTCGAAACTGGTTCTACATGTTACGACAAGTAAGTGAAGCATTAAGAGTGTGTATTCAACTAAATAAATATTATTGTATAATATTTATAATTATAAATTATTTATTGTATAATATTTATACAATTATTTATAATTATAATATTTATAATTATTGTATAATAATATCAATTATATGATTGGCTTCACTGTGCAAGTTCCAATTTACATTTTAATTAATTGAAACGAAGTTGAGAATTGCAGCAATACATTATGGCATAATAAAGATAAATTTGAATTAAGTTGCCAGCAAATTATGGAAAGGATTTACACCTAAATCTAATGTGTACAATTTGAATACATTTAGACAAAGAGTTGAACATTAGATTTGCATATGCATAAATAAGGTATTTTAAAGCCTTGAAGTTGTATAAGTATAACCGGGCATTTATTTCCACCGAAAGTTAGGGTATTTCGTAAAATTGAAAAAGTATTAAGGAGAGGGAAAAAAATAAAAAAGTATAATCCACCCTCATAAGTATTGAGAGATCTACTCAATCTTTCTGGAATACTGAAGCGTTAAAACACTTTATACCCGAGCCGCCGAAACTTTGCACCTGATAGAGCATCAGTTCATGTAATGTTGGTTATGCTGCAATTGCGAAGTACAACTTCTACCACTGCTTATTGGCTGGTATTGCTGGATTTTAAATTTTCCCTAGTGAGCGTATATTAAGTCTCTGTGTACACCTTGACACAATGAGAATGTATCATTTCATAAATTTATCTGCAACTGACCTCTTTTGGACATTTTAACTACTACAAATGAACCAGTTCAATTCAATTAATAAAAGTAACCCAATTGCAAACATGTGATAAGAAAACCAGCAGCAAAGCAGCTGTAATGTCACAACTGACTGACAGATAATTCTACTTTGCATTTGGTTCAACAGGTAGCATTCCTCATTTGTAATCTGTATAATTGCCAACTGAAATGGTAGCTGTCAATTGTAAAGTTTCAGTGACCTGGGTATAAACTGTATTATCTCAGCTACGCAAAATTTCCCTCTCTTAAAATTACACATCACAGAGATAAAAACCACAATTCGCACTCTACCAGCTTCATCTCGCCTGCCCAGTTTCTCATATCATGAGTGACATGAATTCATACGCGCAACAATCACTGTTTCAATTATTCCAGTTTGAAAACTACCATTTAAGGATAGAATTTCTTTGGGACTGAATTTTTTGAACAAATAATCAGGAAAATAATAACTTTGAGGAATAATAAATGTTGGTATAAAATTTAATTTCGTGTGGGAACCAATACAGTGAAGCAACTAATATATTTTTAATTATCTAGCGAGTCGATTTGATAATCTTATCCTCCACTTACTGCTGAATTATGCAAAACTAGTTTCGCAGGCTTTTGCATAATTCAACAGTAATTGGAGCATAAGATTATCAAACCGACTCACTAGATAATTAAAAATAAATGTGTATTTTATTTACATTATAATGAAAAATGGTTGGGACCTCATAAAATGAAAGATACATTCGGGAAAAAGATAGTTCTAGGAACAATAGATCAAGGTTCCACTGTACTGACAACTTTTGGTGTTACAGTGAATAGTTGGTTAAATGAAATTTTACCATAATATTCAACATCATCATACTCCCATTTGATCTTCACAATAATGTTTCAAGTTTTCACTTACCTGTATCTCCAATCAGGGTTAGCAAGCATTCCAGGTATGTTTTGTTCAATGTGAGGCATCATGGTTTTACCTCCAAGACCACAAGCTAGACGGTCCAATGCAGATTCCCCAACAATTGCATTGCTGAAACATAGTGAAGCCCTCTATATATCGCCTTTCCTTAACCTTTACTACAGATTAAAAATACAGGCATTATTCTCCTTCATTTATCCAAAACTTAGGCCTCACTCACAGTGAAAATTTAATGTAAACATAATAAGACATAATGTGCAAACTTTGTAGTATGTAGACATTCACAACAAAAGATGCAAATGTAAGTTTTAGCCCCCCCCCAAAGGCAAAGATCAACTGACAGATGATAGAAAATGGCTGCTTCTGAGCAGACAGCAATAGCATTTACACATATGTAAAGTGCAACTAATGTACTTGAAGTAATATATTTAAAAAAAATCAATCATTTTAGTGAAGAGGATGGTAGGTCATATAAACAAGGATAGGTTTGATATCAGGCAATCAATCTCTCCGGATGCCATTCTATCAACAGAGCAGCAATGCATTGATTGGCTGATTTCTTTTTTCCTTTAGATGTAGATGCAGAACCTTGGACCTTGCAAGCTTCAAGTTTACATCTAATTTGCATGTTTATTTTTATGTTTATGTAATTCATTGTGAATAATAACAAAGCATCTAGTTTCTAGGTCTATGTTACATTTTATTTTCATTGTGAATGGCCCCTTACCTGTCATTATCATCATCAACAATCTCATCTGAGACACTCCATTCTGCATCATCCTCCAAGTCCGTCATCATTTTTAAAATCTGTGGTACCAGTGCAGGTATGTACTTGCTTCCTACTTTACGCAGCATTGCTGGTGCTGTTTCAGCCAAAGTCACTATTACTTCCAAAGCAAGCTGACGCCATGAGTCAGGAAACTCTTCATTGGAAAACACCTGAACAAAAGAGAAACAAGATTTTACAGATTTCTAGAACTATGTACAAAATAGACTCAAAGTCATTTAACAGTGATATTCCATTAGGATGTACCTTCATGCACATTTGTAGAGTATTGTCCAGCTGTGGTCTTAGAAACTTCGGGGCCGACTCAGCAAGATCAATCAAGCACTTCATTAGTGTGTCATCATCCTGTTTTTCAATGCTTTCTGCTGTTACCTATAGATTTGCACAATTAACATATTTTAAGCAACAAGTGGATTTCTACAATCTAAATGCTCCCCTTAGCCATTTCTACTATAATACATACAGGCTGTCTAAATCTGTATTTTTTCCCCCATTATTTTTTTTAAAATTATTTTATTAACAGCATGCCCAAATTCATTGTAATATTGCATGCTTTTATCAACTACAGTTTATATAAACACTTTATAATATTTAATTAGTGAAGTGCATTGAATGTAGAATTAATATATCTTAAATTTTATTTACATCAATACAAAAACTTTAATGTACAATGCATTTCCTTTTACAGTGGTTTCTCTGTTACTCTACATGAATTATCATATCATGAATCCATTAATGTTAATACTAATTTTTATCTATCATTCTAATACTGAAAAGTTTATTTTTCTAATGAATTTCATGAAGTGTTGAAGAAGACAATGGACAAGTTGATCACTATTCATAGGCGTAACTCCATTGCTGATTCTTATATGTATTTGCTTGTATCTTTGTTCATGCATTATGTGATCTACAGTTGGGCCTCCTTTACAGGTGTATATCAAATATTTAATGATCCGAATCCTGTGTCCAGTTATAAATATTGTGAAGTCTGGAAATACAGAAAAGTTTAGGCAAAGTCAACTGGTTAGTGTTTTAGTTATTGCTCCTTCCCCCCTCCCCACCCCCATTTCCTATTTATTTAGTCCCTTTTTCTTCTCTTACATTACAATACCCCTCTCAGAATTTTGTCAAATACCGCCTGAACTTTCAAAAGTCATTGTCATTGGTAGACAGTGGAACCATGCTGAAGATGAAGGCAACAGCCTTTGATATCTAGTCCAAATGTCCCATGTCCAAGTAGGTGGAACAAAATTAATGAAATTTGAGTGATTTCCTCAATAATAATTTGTTATATTTCAAGAGTCAATTTGCCAGCTTATTTCCTGCTGCCTTGTCCATGTCCTTTTACCTAGCCAAAGTGCATTATACATGTGTTTTCGTCAGTGATATCATTTTGTTTTGTGGACTTTATTAAATTTGTTATGGTTGAATTTGATTTTTAACAGAGCTATTGTCAGTGTATAACAAGGGTGTGTATGTTTTTTGGGAGGAGGGAACAATAGCCTTTCCAGAATACTTCAACTGATCTGTGAAAAGTTTATTTCAACCTGCTCTGTAAAATCTTTGCACATAAGTTCAAAGAAACTAAGAACATAACACAACCATCAAGTTGCAGAACAATCGTGTTCTCCATGCACTTTAGAAAAGTTTAGTATTCCTATAGGTTTGGCATCTTTTCCTCTAACACTTAAAGTTACCAAATGGTTTACATTGCAATAACAATAATCAAGTTACTCTAAAGAAGTATCAAATTCCTCCTTATCAGCACCACATATAGTGGAAACCATCAATGTCACTTCAAAATTAGCGTAATAGATTTCTGGCTCCATAAAGAAAGTGATACCATTCTTTGGCAATAATCCTGTTGCCATTAAAATGCAATTTATGATGAATATGAAAATAGCTATAGTCCAAAGAAAATGATTAGGTGCATATAATGTTTCCATATTAAAAAATCTAATGCTGCTGCAGGACTGAGAATTTCAGTTATAAACATAACAGACAAAGGTTTTGAAGAATGATGAAGGTAAGAAAAAATATAGTACATTTTCTCACATGGTGGTAATTTATGTTTGGGATTTTTTAAGCTATTACTGGAATTTAGAGGCAGCTAAGATTATTGTGGAGATAATAAATAAGGCAGCCAGAGGCACCCAGGTTTTATCTTAGTGGCCATAAGTGGGATTTATGGCAGATGAAGCAAGTGTCCGGGCAGCTTTTCTTTGCTTTGGGTACACTAGTTTCCCCTGCCTCATTGCACCATTGCTCCCTCATTATCTATTCTCCATCTTCACCATCATTCAGTAGAATGTAGTTTGCCAATTCTTTGTAATGCATTTCAAATGGATTATGCCACTGCACTCTATAGTCAATGTACAGAACTCCAATGCCTTTCAGCAAGTGAGCTGGCATTTGGAAAGAAAAAAAAAAAGGCATGCACAAAACCATAAGCACACATATAGAGTTGTCTGTGAGCATATGCCACAATGATGGTTTCTGCATTTCAAAAAGGGAGATATGGATATTAAAGAACTATTAATAGATAAAAGGCCAATGTATGGAACATTGAGGACAAAGAATATAGTTCATCAAACAGTTTTCATTGTCTAAATGAAGACCTTGAACTAAAAGATCCTCAGAAAAACATACAAAAGTTGCATATCTATACCTCATTGATAAACATCAGCTTAAAATTATTTATCTGTCATCATATCACTTATCTCATGGATGATAAATTTATCAAGATAAAGCCACATTCAGTGAGGTACTCAGTATGGTATCCAGCCTTACAAAATACCAACACAAAGAAATACGGAAACCAAACAGCAACCAACACCCTGCTGGAAATACTCAAGAGCTCCTGATTAGATCCAACGCTTATAACCATGCAACCCAATTAGAGCTCAATTCCACAGACTACTATATATACTGCCACCGTTTCAGCAACAAGTCAGTCACTTCCTTGTCTCCAAGATCACATCCAGCACACCACGGATGATATCCACTGCAGTCATAGATGAAACATTTGGGAAAACGAAGGAGAAAAATCCCATTGGACCATGGCCTTACAGCCCAGAAGGCTCAACTCTCATAATTGACACCAGCCATGAAAGCCTATGTTCTAAATAAATGATACTGTTGTAAATATAATAAATCATTCATTAATTCAACATTTCAAAATCCTATTTTTCCCTACTAGCCTGCTAGAGCTGTTCTTAAATAAAACTAGTTTAAGCAAAATGTGTCTGGAAATTATGAACAGCTATTTACTTTTCTTTTTAGAAGATTGTGCTGTGAATGCTAAGTTTTATTCTCAAGAACTACAAATTTATGCAGTTCTGATTCAGGAATATTTGACACAAGTTAACTGAAAAAGTCCCCTAGAAACAGAACATGACAGCAGTGTTCAACCCATCAAAAGAAAAAATATAAAATTAGCTGGCAGTGAACACCTAGGTATCAATCTTTCTTCACTAAAAAGTTTGGGTATCTGCAATTGATTCCCATTAAAAAGAAAGCTAACACATTACCATATGGCTGAAAGTTGCTTCTAAACTAGAATTTAAAGGTTTTTGCTTTAAAATTAAATTTTGACATTGAATATTCTGAATAAACATTTGTATAAAAGCATATTATTATGAAAGCATATTTATATTTATCTAGGAGTAATCCTGTAGCTAAACGAAATATTTGAAAGAAAATAATAGTACAAGAAACAATGAAATTAAGATATTGTAAAAAATGTATTTCCGAGGATCTAGAGCAAACATGCAGATAAATTACACACCTGAACCACATTTGGCAATAAATCTGAAAAATGTTTCTGGATTGGGACTTCTTTTTCATGCAGCATTATAAATGCACAGACTGCTCTTACTGCTTGGAAACGAACCTAAAATGATAAAACATGCCATGAGTCACTTACAGTGTTGATTTATTGGTTTAGCTTATTACTTAAGCAAAGTTATGCACTTACTTCATAGCCTGCACCATCCATAAGAGATTGCTGTAACATTTGCTTGATAAGATCCAAATAGTTGGACTGCTGATTCCCAAACACTCCAGGAACAGATCTGCAACAAAATTATTTGTGAATGAACCCTTTTCATTTTTTCTGCATCCAGCATTCTGAAATCTGAGGATGCTACCAAAGCATTCTATATACCAACTTCATGTATCATTTTATATTCCCTTGCATATTTCTTCTAAGACTTTCTTGAGTTTTATACAATTTCTTGTTGCTATTCAAATAGTCAAATAAATATTCACATATAAAATGTCTAAAATGAAATGTTACTAAAGTCAGTCGTTTCACAGAATTTATAAGTCTATTTCTCTCCTTGGTCCATTGTGTTTGTATTAGAGAAAAAAATCCTTCCAATACTGCCACTGTGGCCTGGTATTGAATAAAGGAATTGAGACATCTTTACAATCTGTATAACTTTCATAGCTCTTGCAAAATGAGACAACAGTCATGCCATTTTTCTTGGCTTGGCTCTGCTATAAGCTCAATACATTGAAACATTGATTTGATATTAATTTAACCGAGCTATAGCCAATATTTGCACTCTTCATTCACTCTATGTTACCAACACTGAACACAGAAAGAAAGCTGATGAAATATAAGTAAATAAACAAGACTTTTAACAAGATAAATGCAGATAAATTACAGAATTTTAAAAAAAACGTATGCAGATCAGTATTTTTATTATAAAAAATGACCTGTTCACACAAATGCTGCCATATGAAACCCTAGTCAATGCAGTATTATAGACAAATCTGCAACAGCTGTATATGACCTTAAAGCTGTTTCTGATGAAATGCCATGTGAAAAGACAAGAGTATAATGCTTCTAAATCTGTTTTCATTTGTTTACAGTATATTTTTCATGTTTTTAATTGCCTTTATTGGCAATGTATGGTGCCTTTTTCATGTTTTAATATATTTTTTGCTTAAACATGTCTTCTGATCATGAGTATTAAGATTTCATACCAGTTGCCAGAGATATTCAAGTAATCAGTGGAACGAATTAATGATTTATGAGGGCTAGCCAATGGTGAATGAGTTTTTTTTTTAAAAATAAACTTAAACAGTCAAGACTGGTGTGGTATGTTTATGTAGTCCCCACTGAGTTGTTGCACTTAGCATACAACAGTTCTGGAAGATATGCTGGAAACAGTTATTTGACGTCTTCAGAATGCCTCCATGAACTGATGAACCAAAACACTGGCTCTGCAGCTCATTTTTGGGGCAAAGAAACATAAAAATTGCACAGAAATGCCAAATACACTGAAACTTGACAGTTAACATCAGTTCATGTAATGTTGGCTATGCTGCAGTTGCATTGTGCAACAACCACCACTGTTTAATGGCTGTTATTGTAGAGTTTTCAATGTCGCCTAATATGTATGTATTAAGTGTAGATAATAATTAATCACTATGCTCTAGAATTATTGCTGCATATTAATATTAAGTTTAATAAAGAACAAACTTTCGATAGTGAGAGATGTACTACGTAGATCTTTGCTCATTTTTAAGTGGGGAAAAAGCTTTGAATCACATTGCATGTGCTTCACTGAGAGCATTTTGTGTTTGTGTAAACCTAGATGCAAAGGATTAGAATTACTCTGCAAATGAATTCTTTCAGAAATTTTCTAACTACTATAAACTAACATTTAAGAGAAATTGAGTCGAAATAGTAACATACACACCACTAAAATTGAATTAAATGGAAGACTAGTTTCGGGAGCCATCGCTCCTATCATCAGTTCCTGGTCGACTGCCGGCCTCGTTGTTTGTGATAGATCGATTCGTCTCTGGTGGAGGTTTGATGAACTTTTGTATTAGTACATCACTTGGCGGGATTTCGAAATTAAAAACTTTCTCCTTATTCTTCCAAATATAGATATTTTCCCAGACTGTAAGTTCAGTTTTTCCTTTAATATATTTAAGTAATTTTTTATATTAAAGGAAAAACTGAACTTACAGTCTGGGAAAATATCTATATTTGGAAGAATAAGGAGAAAGTTTTTAATTTCGAAATCCCGCCAAGTGATGTACTAATACAAAAGTTCATCAAACCTCCACCAGAGACGAATCGATCTATCACAAACAACGAGGCCGGCAGTCGACCAGGAACTGATGATAGGAGCGATGGCTCCCGAAACTAGTCTTCCATTTAATTCAATTTTAGTGGTGTGTATGTTACTATTTCGACTCAATTTCTCTTAAATGTTAATAATTTACACCACTGTTACAAAAGTTCACTATATTTTATACTATAAACTAACTAGCTCAATCATAGTAACTGCACTGCAAACACCAGATAGATTTTTTTGAGTAGTGTTTAATGCCTGTTCTTACTGCTGAGACACCACAGGCAGGGGACACTGATGATACACGAGATGAAATGATATATTGGGAAAGGATATTTTTTTTTAAGGAAGGAAGCGTTCCAGGCCTAAGTTTAGGGTACCTCCCCAGCATTTGCCATTTATGAGGACTGAGGAAAACCTGGAAAAAACCTCAGTCAGGGAGGACGGTCCTGGCGGGATTCGAACCCCAGACCTCCCGCTCATGAGTCCATGCCTTAACGACCTCGGCCACCCATGGAGGTACACCAAATAGAAATCAGCTTCACACACAATAAGTAAAATCGACAACAGAGCAGCATCCACGTGATGACTGACTGACCATAATGCTACTTTGTGATTGGTTCAGATGATATAACAGCTAGCATTCCTTGTGTGTTAATTTGTAGCATTTCCAAATGAAAAGGTAACTGCCATGTGCAAAATTTCAGTAGCCAGGGTAAAGGTCTGGGCTGTATGCAGGGTGAGGCACTCATTCAGTGTTTTTATTGGCCAAATGTTGAGCAACAACTTTGCAAACATAAGAGTGTCACAGTGAAGACAACAACCAGATGATTGCAGCTCAGGGCATTTTTGTCGTGTGTTTGGCCAGGACATCCATAACAGTCTTGCAATACTCCCCACTAACCATTATTTGTACGGGGACTCATGCTGATAAAATTCCACAACAGTCAAAGAATAAAATCACCATAACCTTTCCAGCTGACTGAAAAACTTTGGCCTTCTTTGATGTCAGAGAACTATGTGACTTCTAGGCTCACCTATTTGCTTTTAAAATTGTAATGATGAAGCCAAGTCTCATCACCTATAATGATGGAATTCAGGTAAGCCTCGCCATGCTTCATTACCAGATGGTAAAACTCCCAACACACCTCCACTCGCACCATCTTCTGTTCAGGCATCAGCAATTTCCATACTCATTTTGCACATAGGTATCTCATGTGTAAGTGATCGTGCAGAATGGTGAACCAGGAAAGCTGTAACATCTGCCAGTGTATCTAATATTATTTGTCGATCTTCCTAAACATGGTAACTATTAATCGGTCTCGTTTACTGCAGTGTCCAACTTTGTTGATAAAGCAAGACCCTTCTTAAACTCTTTGAACTTGCTTGCTGTAACATACATGCTTCCATATGAATTTCTGCAGATAGAAGCAAAATTACACAAGATTGTACTGCTTGTTACAAAGCAACTCCATTTTATGCAGCTGATGGCAAATACTCTCACATATGTGCATCCGATTTTTTCCAACAATCATGTGAGATCTGTTCTTCTTAAGAACAATTGTTTCACCGCTGTATCTCCACTGTTTGATTATACAAAAATAATTCTCAGTCTTTACTGACTAGCCTTCATAATTGAATCCAAGAATTATCAATATTTACATTGAATCCTAATGGATTATAAGACCCATTTTCAAGCCTTCTTAAATGAGTCTAGGAGATTATCAATATTTATTTAATCCTAGTGGATTATTAGACCCAGTTTCAATCTATTAGTACCTAAAGTTACCAGACATCTGCATTTCTACGATGAGTTAAAAAAAAAAAAAAAAAAAAAAAAAAAAAAAAAAAAAAAAAAAAAAAAAAACCACCTCATATAGGTATTTATTCCTACCAGAAACCAAACCCGGTCTATATTTGACAAGCAGATGCTTAATACCTGAAACATGGGCTCTTAAATAATATTTGATGCTACAACCCAAAATGTATTTTTCTTCTTTCTTTTACAGCAAGACTTCCAAATATTTGCGCTATCTGCTAACTTGAAAATTTCACTTTTTCCACAATCAGTGTGAATGATGTAAAAAAAATATGTACCTCATAAATTTCCAGTTTCAGTAGTACAACACAACTATGAATTTACTGCAAATACATCTGCAAAAGGATGTTATCTACAGCAGAATCCTCATGACTAATTAAAAGTATGTTATTTATATATTAATATTTCTAATTATTTTATCTAGTGCATGCATTTTTTAAAATTATATCTGACAAAGAGTAAAGTTTTCTCAAAATGAACACCAGTACCAAGAAGTGAACTTACGTGAACATGCGAAGAGCACTCTCCTTGAGCACTGGGGATTGAGAGTTTGCACACTGGAAAAGGAACTGCAAGAACTCTGGCCATTGGTTGTTTCCATCATCATCAATCAAGTTGCGTGCAACTTCAGATGCTACTTCACACACTTTCTTCCTGACAGAGTCATTCTGCTCTTGCTGAACTGCAAGCAGCACTTGTTCCTTGAGTTGCTGCTGAGCCTCTGGGGGCAGCTACCCAAAGAAATAAATTCATTCTTAATGCATGATCTAATGCAAGAAACTGGCTATTACACAAATTCATCATCACAACATGACTAGGATAAATTATTATAGTCATAATGTACAGTTCTTCTAAATATATTATGATTTTACAGCTATAAATACAGTATTTAAAAACATATATTTTTAAAAACCAGCATTAATGAAAAAGGAGCTTTTCTTTTAACATGCCAAACAGTAGATGTACTTGCAAAAATGGACCATGGCCTGTGACATCACATAGCTATTATATGCAACAAGTGGCAAGATGTGTGGAGTTTCTAATAAAACGTACATTATTAAAGAAATGCACATTCAAAAACATATTTATAATTCAATGCTCGTTTGTTTCCTAAGTCTAAGTTATCCATTTATCTGTCATTGTAAATAAGCTCAAAATCTCACGAAATCCAATTACCAACAATAAACATATCAGAGAACTGTAACAATATACCATCTTCTGCTTCCAAACCAATTTTCCTTAAGAATTGCACTTTCTTTATAACATCTCTTACCATTACATTACCAATTTGTTTGAGGATTAAAGCAGAGAACTACATCACCATATCACCTTTAGAACAGTTCTTATAGCACAAAATGTCATATATTCCAAAAGATCAAATGAAAATAAGAACTATGCCTTTGATGATAAACAAAATTATGTAACTGATTATATTACATCACCTACTTATAATGTCATTCCCTAAGGTTGACTTAACCTCTTTATTCATAAACCCAAAAAGTCTACAATACTTAAATCTGAATATTATATTTCATTAAAACTTGAATATAGTTAAACTTAGGTATTCACTTTTTACACTAAACTCCATTTACTTACATAAAATAAGATGCATTTCAAGAGAATCTCTCCCATCTTCAGTTGCTCACTGAACTGCCTGCCATTAATCGAAAGTAATTCATTTAATTTAGGATATATTACCACTCCAATGTCAACAGCTTTGTAAGCATAATATTTGAATATAGTTAGTTACACATATGTTGAAAGTTTAAACTTGCAGAAAATTACACGAAAGTGATTGGAGACATTAAAGCGCAATTTAAAGAGTTTGGAGTTAAGACTTACACATTGTCATTAATACTGCAGAATTCCACATCCTCATACTCCTGTGCATCTTCTTTTTGCCACCAGAGTGGATCAAGGGGTTTAACATTTATTTTCCTGAGTTGCCAACTGTTATACCATTTCATTATATACCATACTGCCTGTGTTGCCTCAGTAGTAAAAACAGACATTAAACACTATATATATATATATATATATATATATATATATATATATATATATATATATATATATATATATATAAAAGATATACCATTTGTGGCACAACAGTATGTTATTGTAGAAATACATGTACAAAAGTGCCAAAGTCCACTAATATTACTTGTAAAATGAATATTCACTTACATTAGGGTCCAATTAGATTAAGCGATTGCTTTAGTAATTTAAGAAATTTGGCTTATTGAGCTTTACCCTTTAAAACTGCCTTTATGGCGCTATGTAATGCATTTTATCACATAATTGGAAGCTTGTATAACATCTCGTGGGCTGTCACTACAGGCAACACTTGAATTTCTATGGCCATGATTGTTATTTTTGTTCATTTACTGCATTTTATGCTGTTAGTACAAGCATTAAGACAGCAGGCTTTGCTGTCATTTTGTCTTTCTCTGTGCAATTTCTGCTATAGAAATTGGTGTGCCTTTTTAGGTGGGTCATCAGTTGGGATACTAGCTTTCAAAATCTCCTAACATCTAACAATATTTTTATTCGCTTTCCTGTATTATTATTATAGGTAAGTTTAACAGTTCTATTTGTGTTGTGTGATCATACTCAAGATTCTCCTACAATTTTAAGCAGTACAAAGAAAACATACTTACAAAATTACGCGGCAACTGCATAACAGCACAAAACTTGCATAAAAAACATACAAAACTTACAGTTACTCTGGCTAAAAGCAACAATGAGACTGCTTGAAGCATAATTTCTACTGACACTAACATACAGTCTGGAGAATACATAGGAATTTGACAGGACACTTGAAAAGCATGGAACATCTAAAGGCAAGACTTCTAAAGCTGGTGATGGGTTCCTCGAATGAAAAATATACCTTCAAGATTAACATATATGATGGAACAGGAAACATTTTTACTCCATGACCTAATGCTGAAGCAATATATACTATGAAGCACATTTGCTGTAAAGACAGTGCCATAAGACCAACAGAGAAAGCTGGGAAGACTTATTTACCACAGAAGCCATGATAATCGATTCCTAGAAGAAGGCAAATTAAGAATTATATCATCTATATATCTGACTAGAATGGTAGTACACGAATTTCATGCTAAAGTATGCAGCAATAAAAATTATTACATTTCCATCGATATGTGTATCAGTGAACTGTGCGGAAAACACTGCAAGCAATATCATAGTATGCACAAGAAGAAACTTGACCCATGTGAATATGCATGAAGTTAAATAATACACAATGTGTGAACATTTCCTTTAATTAATTAAACTAATACTTTCTTACTTTTCTACACTTATCTGTTGTTATAAAGAAGTTCATCTAATTTAAATATAACTTAGGAGTTAAAATGTATAAGTGATACAAGTCCTTATGAAAGCAAAAGGAATATAATGACAAAAATTATGAAATCTCAATTCCTGAAAAGTAACCTGTAGGACGATGACAGCCTACGGCAGATGTAATATTTCTTATATTTTGGACTACAACAAAAATGAACCTACACTTTATTTTAATATCTGGACTTTTGGTTACCTGTTAAATGCCAAATAGAAAATGTTCAATCCCATGTCTTATCATTCTTACTGTTTAAATACACAGCAAGTCCTAGTCTTCATGTTTTACACAGTGTAATCCATAAGCCTCTGGCCTGACCATTTTAGGTAAGTGATGGAATAAAAATACTTTGAACATAATCTCTGTTTACTTCTATGCATTTCTAATATCTCTGGATTAACATTTCCATTTCCTTTAAAAAAAATAGTACAAAGCTTTGTCTGTCAAATGCTGGAAAACAATATCCTTTAAACTCATTATTATTCTGTGAATCTCTCTGCTCTTTAATTCACATTTCAATTTCAGTTTTGAAAATGTGTAACAGTCATTGGGGGGGGGGGGGGACAAAGATTAGGCTGTATGGTGGATTATCTGCTCCTAGAAGCAAAATGTGCACAAGAAGTTACATGAATTGACATGTTGTCATGTAGTAGGCAAACCGCTCTACTCAGCACTCTACTCATGATGCAGTAGCTCAGCATAATACTTTTTAGTCACTGTTGTGTTCCTTTCTCTTTCAAGTCTATGATCAGAATTCCTCTGTAGTCCCAAAAAATTGCAACATGATCTCCTTTGTGAACTGTATGACCTTGTCCTCCCTAGGGTGTGCTTTGTCCTTTTGCCACTTCATTGATTCTCTTGAAAGAGGATCATTACTGTTGGAGGGCAAGGTACAAGTATCACTGAATAATGAGGAGGATATCTTTTCACACTACACTTCCACCTATAATGGAACACAAAAACAGTTCTTACAATTTATAGGCCAACCCCCTGAGTTGCAGGCTCTAGATATACAAATATTTTAACTAATTCAATGATGGAGAGCATCTATTTCACTATGGTTTCTCGACATCGTTTCCATCCTGGTCTATCTCCAGTGGGATGACTAGGTGCACAGGCCCGCTCTCTTCCACCAACCAGGAAACAAAGGATGATCATCCTGATTTTTTCATCTCTCCTTAGTATTAGCTCCTCTATCCACATTCTTTTCCACAAACATCTGGGTTTAGAGTCTTCATACAGGAGGACTAGTCTCCAATCTTTGGTGGGCCTCATTAGTTTCAGGTGTTTTAATTTCATAACTACTTTTCCTTACAATCACAATCTACACCCAAGCTGTTATTGATAAGTCTTCCAGTTCTTTCATGCACCATATTCCTTTCAGTCTTTTGGAGTTGGTCACCCACTTGGATAGTGGGAATTTGATTTGCAGAGGAATGCGATGAGTTCCTGATATATAATGATCATCCCAGTGTCATCTTATAAACAGGTAGTAATGTCATTCATGAATGTAAATTTGTCTATGAGTGCAAACGCAACTGGATACTTCTTTCAATTTAATACTGCCAATCCCTTTATAGTGACGATATAAAGAATATGAGATATAAAGTCCAAATGGTGTTTGAAGCAATAGAAATCACATCAACTGATAAATGATAACTTCCCTTCTCCTTGCTCTAAATGATACCATAGAAATATAGTGAAATCTATAGCATCTGCATTGAGGATTAATCAGAGAAATGCTTATCACTGTCACATAGTCACCTTGGAATGTTTTCTAAATCTAAGCAATATCCCAAGAACTTAAGGTAACAGGTTAGAGCTCATTTCTAGATACAATTTAGTAATGGAGAATATAGTTTGTGTGATGCATCGAAGATATTGTGTACTTCGTGCTGCTTGTCTTGTTTTTTCTCACAAGGTGTGGTATGTAATACACATTTCCAGAAATATCCTTTTCAGGGGCAACCTCTACTTGATCCCTACTGATATACTTCATCATGTGGTAATGGTAAGATTTAGTTTAGTTCCTGGAGCATTCAGTAAGTTTGCAAAGCAGTCACAGAGACCTACAAACATAGAACTTGTCATATACAAGTGGAACAAATGGATCTTAGTTCATCACTCCCTTTTAGTTTATTCTCTAAGGAATAGAACATCTTTCTGCCATAATGAGATTGTTGGAAAAGAGCACCCCTTCTTCTAAAGCAGTGAAACAACTCTTTTCCAGTTTTACATGGGTATGAATTGTGGAATTCCTGAAGAATGGCACAATCCTTAGCTAACATTACCTTCTAATGTTCATTAATGCCAAATGTTTCAAGCTCCCAAAATTGACATACACCATCATCAGAGATCTCTTTCACGGCATGTGAAATATAGAAACTGTTGTAATCTTAAAAAAAGTTAGGTACAGTGAAGTTGTTACATATACAAATGAGTCAGTATTAGGTGACACTAAAACTTCACTAACTAATTAATTCTTCAGAACATGTTTCGACAGCATTCGCTCTCATCTTCAGCTGGAGACAGACTAACTCTAGAAGGAGAAGTAATGGCATCTGGTGTTCCATTAGATAACGGAACAGGAAGTCCTTTAGTGGAATGTCAAAATTCATAACTCTATGTTTAAAATATAAATCTTTTCCCATATTGCCAATTCCTTGGGATTGGTGGTAGCTTTAACAGTTTGGCTTCTCCTGTAATGTCACGATCGTAAGTCCAAGAGTGATCTGCAACCGCCAATTTATCCACCTGTTTATATCTTAAATTTCTGAAGTGTTCTTTGGTCCTGTCTCGAAATTTCGTATTGTTTTGCCTATATATATATATATATATCTGATCACACTCCAAACAATCTATCCGATACACTCTTGACTTCTTGCTGGGTGGAGTAACGTCTTTTATGATGCTGTTCAGAAGCTTTCCAATACTAAATTTATTTTGTGCTGCGAAACGTATATCATAATTTTTAAAAATCTTCATGAATGCCCTGTTCGCCCATGGATGATATGTGAATCTTTTAAAAACCATGTCCTTTTTTATCATGGAGACACATGGTTTTTATCAATGGGCATTTACAGATATTTTACCAAAAAAGTTTGTATAATTGGTAGTGTATTTTTGGAGGTACTGATCATGAAAATCATGAACCATTTTAGTTGTTTACCAAAAAGAGAGAGAGTTTGGAAAAGTTTTGAGGTTGAGTGTAACAAAGAAATATACTCAGATTGTTAGAGATAAAGATCTTGAATGATTTGGTTTTGAGCATCTTACTGGTAATCAGTGAAACCAAGCTTTGTCCATCCAGCTACCATTGCTTCCACACAAGTTATTGAGCAACAGTAGTGGGAGGCACAGTAAAAAATTAAAAAAGGAAAAACGAGGCTATCCAGTGGAGCACCACTTCAAGTCCAAATATTTAAAGCAAAAGAAGATGTGCACCTTTTTCAACAGTACTATATCAAGGTATTCTCAAGAATATTGAGGTAATATATAGAATTTCTTCATGTTTTGCTAAACCATTATTATGAATTTGAGGTTAAGTTCGTGTCAGGTTAACTACATATTAAATAGTTTTTTCCAAAAATTTGGTTTTTAATTCCATCTCAGAAACATAAAACTGAGGTAACAGTTCTGAATAGTTCAGCCAGTACATATCCACTTTTGCATGCAGTAATAGATATGCTGCAATTCAGGTGCAAGAAGTCAATGCATGTTTGATAAAATGAAGTTGAAATATACCAGAAAAATCTCAGTTTTGTAATAAGGAACAACATATTGCAGCCAGAAAGGTAAAAACATCATAATCTGTGATAAAATGAAGTTTAAACATACCAGAAAAATCTCAGTTTTGTAATAAGGAACAACATATTGCAGCCAGAAAGGTAAAAACATCATAATCTTTAGAGTTATGTTGCTGGAGCACTTGGATCTATTTGCTAGTAACCTCCTCACACAGTCCCCTTCCGGCCATCAAGGTGGTGCATTACTTTCGCCTCCTTTTCGTAAATATAAATTGATAGTGAATTGTGTTACTATGTTAGAGGGTAAATCAATTGTAGTAGTGGCAAATCTTGTATCTTCAGCAAAACATACATACTGTCATCTAGTGGCAGAAAACATAAGCAACTAGTCATGATAAAATATGTAAGAGCAACAAGAACCTGCAACTAGTCATGATAAACAAAATAAATGAGTGCAACAAGAACCTAGTGCTGGATGAACATTTGGAATTATTACAGATTTCAAAAAATATTTTTTGTGAATTCTGTAGTGTAGATCTTCTAAATTATGACCTAAAATCATTGGGTCCCACGTGTGCAATTAACAAACTAAAATATAATCTACAGGTTGGGTTTAAACAAAATGCATTACCACATTTTTATCTGACACTGTCAAATACTGGGTAACAAACCTATCCCGGTAGGGAAATTTGCATAATGTATGTTACAACTATCTGGCAGTAGAAATGGTAAATCTTCCTAGCATAGCGAGGTAAGAGTCCTTTCATTACCCCTGGATGTAAGAAAAATTGGATTTTTTTAACCTAAAAATAGCGATTAAAAATACAATGCTACAGAATATCCATAAGATCGAAGAGCATTCACTTTGTTTTTTGTGCAATGTAATATTACAGCCTGTTAGGAAGTAGAACTTTACAGAAATGTCTAAAATAACGTGTGTTAACCTAGGTAAGGTTAAGCCAATTCCTACCCTGCTTGTGATGTACGTTTTAGCAATACTGATTCTTCATAGTTAGCAGAAACAACTAGGATTGTCATTATTTGTTAGTGACTTACTATTACATACAACAGAGAAAATGCAAAATGTCTCATATGCACTGTGACAGAATAACTTGATGTTGTAGCCTCAATTGCTTTTGTCTCAAGATTACCAGTTTTCAAGTTAATTTAATAAAGAGTTCCAAACGCTTACCTTTGAATAGAACTCCATGAATTCTGCAGAAAACAACCTCCGTAGCAATACAGCAGCCATCTGTCTAAGTTCTTCTCCCATTCCAGCATCGTGTACTGAGCCTAGCAGATACGTAACCTTTATTTCTACAGGAATGCTATTATACGCCTCCTGCAAACACAAATAGGCATTTAAAATAGGAAATGAAAGATACTTTATAAGACCCGTTATGTAAGCTGTTCATAAATGCAACGCGTAAAGTGTTATTATTTAGCCGCTATATGCAGCGCAATTGCCCTCGTTTGCCCTCGTGTTTTCTTGTACACGAGGTAAAATGCCAACGTGTACCATATAATCCCATCCATTTCGAGTGGGTATTTACACAAAACTTGAAATGTCACATACTGGCAACGAACCAGTAACAATATATTTTACCTCTGCTTGCGTTCTGGTGTTGTTATCTGTGCTCAAAAGTGTGTCCAACAGTTGAGGAAATTGACCAGGACCCACTGCCATTTTTCTGATTTATCTTGTTGATGACTCACTGCGCAAGACTAACTTTTTCGCGCGTTTTCTTTCATAGTAGCCAACATGACCAACAGCTACGAAACTTCTTGAAGCCTGTTGTGTTGTTGAACATGGATATTGTTGAAGTACGTTATGTTATTTTAGAAATACGTCAATTTCTATGTAAGGTAAATGCGAAAGTCCATATCCAGCTTGTAATATAAAACAATCGTTTCCTTGATACAAATGCCTATGGTAGAAGTTGCATCAGCCACGTAAGCGGAAGGTGCGGGTTCGAAACCCGCTGAAAGGTCGAACGCCAAGTTACGATTTAGCTGCACCTGCAATAGAATAAATAGTTATATAAAGTGTTATTGACCATCCGTTGTTTGAAAATCGACAGAAATTTACGTTTGTTTTTAAAAAAAGAATATTATCCCCGTAGTTCCTCAGTATTTCTTAAATCAGCTCCATCGGCGTTTTTGCTCTGTGTCGTAATGGTATGAAAATAAAATGAAAATTGGTTAGTGTTCTCTGCTATGTTATTTATAGGGAAGAGATATTCCATGTTATTTGAAGGCTTGGCGAACAATTCATCTATAGCGGATGCAATAAATAAGAAATAAAAAAATAAAACCTCAACTACTTCCTTGGGATGGAGCTCAAACATATACGTAATTGACAAGTGCTCCGATTATCTTCTTAATTAGGGTAGCTCCATTAAAATATCTAAGTTGCATTCAGAAATACTGCAGGAAATAGGCCGTAATGAATCAGATAAAAGAAAAACGTTAATCTGCTATTATTATTATTATTATTATTATTATTATTATTATTATTATTATTATTATTATTATTATTATTATTATTAAATAAACAAATGCAAGAACATTGCAAGTTCTCCATTTTGGTAATATAATGTTTGATATTAATTGATTATTTTATATTTTAATGCTGCCAATATACCAGTTATTATTATTATTATTATTATTATTATTATTATTATTACATTATCATTATGTCATTTATGCTATTACCATTAGGAACAAACAATAATATTTCCGTAAAAATTACGTAACATGTAGTGAACTAATTACTTACAGCAGTTATAGTAGCAAAATGTGGCTGAACAAGACGTAAAAAAATTGAACAAAATATTTTGATTTAAGATTTTAAAAATCACATTAAAAAGTAAACGCTGGATTATAATTTCCGGTTATTTTATTTATGTGTTTACATAGGTAATTTTTGTCTTTTCTGTTATGTGTAAGGATATGCTGACATCTAACGCACAAAAATAACACATTTTCCCAACTCTAATTCCAGTATTTTACATAAATCTAATGTTTTATGCTACAGGTCCTGGGGGAGAATGCGCAGATGAGCATTACTAGACGCTGGCATCGGGACGCTCAGTCCCTCACCACCTGTTCACGTAGCTGGTGGCTCGGCGCTATCACTGGCATGTGTAGGTACTAGTGTGCGTTATTTTTTTTTAATATGAGCATAGAGTTCTGTAACAATTTGAACACGAAGTGTCAATTTCCAGTATAAGCTTAGTAATGTATTAAAATATACAGTGATCTATACGGAGATGTTGAACAGTTAACATAAGAGGCATCAAAGTAACCCCCCCCCCCCAGCCCGATTTTATTCTAACTTTTGGAATATTTTCCAAAACACAAATACTACAACTTAATGGTCCGAACTATTTTAATTGATTTCCTCTATGAACAGACAGTAATAACAAGTGTGTGGAAATGAAGTAGTATAAGTAATTTACACCGAAGCTTTGATTTAACATAAAAACTGAAATTACCCATAGTATACTAAAGTAGTGCATATATTCGGTATCCCTCACAACCAAAGCGAAACATTAGGTTTGTAATTGCATATTACTGAATAACGTGTTTTGGTACCAATTAAAAGCTGGAAGAAGATGATAAGAGAAGGCGTCATACTGTTGCTTCATATTGTCATTTACTACACTGCCACTCTTTTCACTGGTAAGCCTTTTCACCTTAATCAACTCAAGTAAACAACTGAATTCAAAAGAGCCATTACATATTTAATAGTTTTGTGGTTGTGTAACTTCTGGAGATCAACAACGAAAATTTGAACACATTTTTTACATTCGTAAATATGAGTACCTGGATAGTGCATGCCAGATTAATTTTTTAACTGTTTGTATCCTAAAAATAAAATTCGTTGTTGGATATATGTAATAAATGCATCGTGCCCACTTTAAAACATTTTTAAACGCTTTGGATAAGTTAGCAATTAGAATCCGGAATCTAATTTCATTATTAGACATAATTATAAATAAATGCGCTATTGTAAGAACTTCACGCGAAAGAAATAAATTTATTAATGTAATATTGGTACTATGAGCACAACAGCTCAAATAAATCTATAAATTTACTGCGTAAAATTATAAAATTATCTTATTTCTATTTGTTGATTTATTTTAAATCTTGTTCTCTTAATAAACACGCATTGGAATTTAAGCAGAGTACAGAGAGACATAGCATAACAATCTAGTGTCTAATGCTTTGGAATTTGCAACTATAATAAATATTATAATGAACTACACGCTGCCTCTGGAGTTTTCTCGTAAATGAAAGACGGATAATATTTGTTTAAGTTGCTAGTTTTAACGGAACCACGAAAACCCACGACATCAATACCTTTAAATATCCAGCGTTCTGTAATGACCAGCCAAATAAAATGAAATTTATTTTTCTAGTACCTGTAAAGAGCGCTGAGTAATTTAGACAAATTTAAAATAAAAATGTCTAAATTTTGGCCATGTTCAATTCAAGCTGTGATAATATAGATAATTTTGATTATTTTCATTTCTTTAAACTAAGGACAGCAGTTTCTTTAAGTTCTGTTTTAAATGCTCTTCCTTATCACTTGAATGCCATTCAATAAGTAAGCGGATAATTGAGGCTTAATACAAGTTCTAATTATTTCAGTTATTATGAGCAATACCCATGTGACTGGGCGCCCAAACTAATTATAAATTAAGCTTCTCCTAATAAACACCCATTTACATTCACTTATAAAACATTTCCCAACTAGAAACGGACAATATTGTGGGTTCTTTATTATTTTTTTATTTAAAAAAATTAAGAACTGATAACCAGTAATACTGCTGAGCGAATGTGTCATATCAGTAATGTTTTATTTCAGTTCAAACGCTCATCGTGTTGAAAGCATCCGTAAAGAAAGCATTGTAACAATTAACAGGAAATTCCTATATAAATTTTATTAAAAATATGCTGGTACAACTGTTTTTACTAAAGGATAATATATAATTATTCGCTCAAAAAGAGCAATGCGCTGTCTAGGATAACACATAACAAAACATTATAATTTATAATTAGGTTACTATGGTTACAGTATAAAATGCAGTAAATGTTCTCAATTACTGGCTATTGTAAGCACTTGTCGTTTTGTTTGATAAATATAGACAACAGAAAGAAATAGTCTTAAAATTTCCTTCTTTGCCTAAAGGTGTTTACATTTACGGGCAAGTGTGCACATTTACGTGAAAGTATGGTAAATGCTGGTAGACATAAGTATTCCCTTCATGCTGATTGTGCATTGCTTCTATGTTCGTGTAAAAGTACTTTGGTATTGCTGAAACGTCATAATGCAATCACACAATTAAGTATCAACATATTTAATTAGCATTTTCTTTGTTTTTAGATTATGAATGTATGGTATTACTAAAGGATAATATATAATTATTCGCTCAAAAAGAGCAATGCGCTGTCTAGGATAACACATAACAAAACATTATAATTTATAATTAGGTTACTATGGTTACAGTATAAAATGCAGTAAATGTTCTCAATTACTGGCTATTGTAAGCACTTGTCGTTTTGTTTGATAAATATAGACAACAGAAAGAAATAGTCTTAAAATTTCCTTCTTTGCCTAAAGGTGTTTACATTTACGGGCAAGTGTGCACATTTACGTGAAAGTATGGTAAATGCTGGTAGACATAAGTATTCCCTTCATGCTGATTGTGCATTGCTTCTATGTTCGTGTAAAAGTACTTTGGTATTGCTGAAACGTCATAATGCAATCACACAATTAAGTATCAACATATTTAATTAGCATTTTCTTTGTTTTTAGATTATGAATGTATGGTATCATATATCAGTTCAAAATTGCAAGTTAATTTTGTTTCAATCAGAGTAACTGTCAGTCAAATGTTTACGAAAACATCAAGAAACAATAACTGAAATAAAATTAAAGTTTACTGGAAGATACCAAACGAAATTTCATAGCTTTAACCGATAACAAAAACTATTTTTTCATTCAAATAAATTTCACAAGGAAGTTAAACCTAAGTTTGAAGTAAGGATCTAATCTTAGACACCATTATCATTGACGAGCAATTACTATTGATGAACAAAGCACTCTATAGCACTAATTCACACCTAACTAAAAGCGCATAAATAATTTTCTAATCAGCTGTTCCTTTGTGTAAATACTAGTGCAATAGCTCAGTGGGAGAACATGCAAACTAAAACGTGCAACGGTTTTTGTTTCCAATTTTCATGGAAGGCGAATGATAATTATTAATAATTATCTTAAAAAGTGATATGCTAAAACATTTCCAACATTTACCAGTCTGTTTGGACAGTGTTCACATTTACTAGCAATTGTTCACAATATCACATTTTCTACTTTGACAGATTTATTATCAAGTTTGAATCTAAGAACTTAACTTTCGAATAAGGCGTTCATGAATTGGATTGGATGTGGACATTATTTTTGAGAAGCGCCTTGAAAAAAAACTATAATTATCTTCTTATATGTACAAGCCTTTGTAAAATGCGCAAATAAAGTGTTCTTTTCCCGTTTCTAAAATTCACTTATTCAGTTGTATTATTAGCTGTTTTATCATCTATTTGTAAGACTTTTTTACAAATTAATTTCTGCATTTCCAGCTGTATTCTAGCAAGAAGAAGTTTTGATCATTTCATAATGACTGCATTTTGGGTAAGAATTATTGTTACTAGAATGTTATAATAATAAAATTCGGTTTAAACTTAATTATTATCAGCAAGAATACTTCACGTAAACAATCTTTTTATTTTATTTCTCTGACGACGTGTTTGTTGTTCAAGATTATTTAAATCCAATGCTTATGGTCCACTTTTAGATTTATGAGAGTGCCTACATCTGCACACAAGAAACCTTTTCACACTGAAGGAGATGTAGAAATATTCCATGATTTGTCGGTAAAAGGTAGGAAACTCCCAAAAGGGAAGGGAACTGTCAACTTAAAGCATGATTCGATCTTCCTTCCTTCTCTTGCAGGACTCAAAATAGTGCGGTCGCAACCCCGCTCCTTGTAGGCAACCATTCATACAGCTTGACATCTTTTCCTTTACGTTACTTTTTTTTTTTTTTATCTCTTTTCTCTTTTCATTCCCTCTATTCCTTTCCTTCTTTCGATTCCTGCTAATTTATTTATCCCGTCAGGTCCCTAGCAATTGATGCATATTGTTTTTACTTATGTATTTGTGTTACAATTTTTATGTAATATCCTAAAATTATGTACATAAATATATAGCAAAAGCCTTAAATATTTACTAAATATCATATATCAAAATTGCATAGGGACTTCAAAATTGTTCCTTTTTTAAAAAAAAATTTAAAGTTATGCAAAAATTAACACAAGATATTTCACCGTATAATTAGGAGTTAGTTTCCGTCGGCGTTCGAAACGTAAGCTTTTATATAGTAAGAACGTTCTCTCGACATAACACAAAGTCGAGTGGTGGTATTTTGGCACCTGGGTTTTGTTAGTTGCGACCAAGGCTTCACTATTTTTTAGAAACTTGTTAAGAGATAAATCCTTATGTTTCGTGTTCACTTTTTTAATTAAATGCAATTGTTTATTTTTGTGGTGAAATACACCCCCGTGTACCACCACGGTGGCCGAGATCGTTAAGGCGCGGACTCGTGAGCGGGTGGTCTGGGGTTCGAATCCCGCCAAGACCGTCCTCCCTGACTGAGGTTTCTTTCAGGTTTTCCTCAGTCCTCATAACTGGCAAATGCCGGGGAGGTATCCTAAACTTAGACCTGGAACGTTTCCTTCCATCCCGAGATGGCAAAGTTAAACAATGCCCTTGTCACAAAGTACAACAAAATGTGGTATGACTACTGTGCAGGTAGTGCAGGAGAAGCGCTGTGTAGTGAGGGCCAGTTCCGCTGCAACAGGTCCAGACTGTGCGTCCCCCAGCATCGTATCTGCGACTCATTGCCGGACTGTCCAGACGGCAGTGACGAGTGGGGATGCTGTAAGTACCTTCTTTAGTGATATAAATCTTTTGTTTTCTATATTGTAATGTAGTTTAGATACGCAGGATTCTAGCAGTAAAAGTTGAAAATACCTCCAACTCTATTTAACTCATCTATTACATTATGAGCATATCCATGTAAAACCAAACACAAACAAGCCTTAGTACTGCCTTGAAAATCATTATATATAAAGAAGGTTTAAAAATATACGAGCGATAATTCATAAATCATGAAAAACATGTCTTTTTTTTTTTTTTTTTTTTTTTTTTTTGCGAACAAGGGAGAACACGAAAAATTTAAGATATACTTTGGAATGAAGCCACCAAATAGTGTGAGTAGAGGTGCGTGTCTCAGCACGCCCCGAAGTTCAGCTGGCGAGCGACAGTGGTCAAGAATGGATGCCACGAAGAGTGAGCATGTTGAAATACCATTTTTCCGCGGCAGGAATTCACGAGAATGTCACACAGGACGGGTCTTCCAGGTAATCCACGGTGTTTAGCAACCTTCGAAATAGTCTCCAAGTTCGTTACCAGCGATGGGGAAGGCTCTGAATACCATCTGCTGCATATGAGTTGCTAACTTGAGCTAACTCATGTGGCAATGCTGTCAAAATGTCCACATTGTTAGGAAAACGTTTCCCATCCAATGGTTGCTTCACTTTGGGGATGAGATCATAACCATAGGGACTGAGATCGGGAGAATATGGCGGGTATGGAAGAATTTTCCATCCCCACCACTATAAAAGACATTTGACACTGTCGGTAATGCGAACTGTGGCATTATCGTGGGAAATAATGACATTGTTCAAAAGTTATGACCGTTTGGTGCGTACGGCACGGCGCAATTGTGTCAAAAAATTTATAATACTGGGCATTCAGTGGTACCATCAAGCACTGGATGACACACAAGCACACCCTGACTATCATACGCCAGAATGATTATGACTTTTGTTGATGAAGGAGTTTGGCGAAACTTGTGTTTGCGTGGTGACCCAGTGTGACGCCATTCACTGGACTATCTCTCTGGTTCTGGTTCATGCGCCGTTGCACATGTTTCATAAATTGCAATGATGCGATTCAACATGACATCTCCCCTTTATGGGAAGACCATTGGAAGACTGGGTTTGCATACATTCCGTATATTTTCAATCGTATATTTAGATTTTTCGTCTTGTCCCTTGTTCGCGAGGAAAAAAAAAACAGTTGCCTTGTTTTTACGCGAAAAATGTATCTTATATTTGTTAAAATCAGCAATTCCGAAGAATATTAATACTGGAGAAAAAAAATATATTACAGTTGATAGCACACACTATATACATGTGTATATGCCATATAATACAACGTTTTATCAGGGACATAAATAACTAAAATTCTCATTTGAGTAGCTTCCACTCAAAAAACAGCCGAAAAAAAATCGGCTGATTGTTCCCTTTACCAACATTATCTAGATGCTCCAGAAAAAATAATTTAGTTAATTTATATTTGCAACACGCGGGTCTTGTTAATTTATGTCAATATTGGTCGTACGAGACCAAATAAGAAGTCAGTTTGTATCGGCCTGTAAGACATACGTAAGGACTCTACTTCTAGGCGTGAAATATTTCTTTCTATATTTGTCTACCATGAAGCATAAATTATAAAACAGTTTGTCTTAATAATTTGAAAATTTACACACTTTTTTTCATTGCCTTTGCTGCGGAATGACCCAAACGTGAAAAAGATATTTTCTTAGAAATCTATTTCGTTTTAAAGGGTTGGAGAGCTGTAACAATATATATAATTTTAAAATCTACGATAGCTTTGGAGAACTTTGCATTAAAATATAAAACCTTATAATGTAATATAAAAACATTCGCCTTTATATGTTGTAGCGAATAAAATATATTACAATTTAAAAAAAAGGTTACATAAACTGTTTTAAATTTTCACTCGTTTTCACATGGAATCCCTCTTACGCAAAACAACTTTTATATGCTTCCTTGTATTATACGAATATTGCTGGTAGTTCTAGCAACTTTCTAATGCCGCAAATGGACGGAATTTATTATTAGAAGTAACAGATAGCTCATTGTTTATATATGACCGGGCTGCAAAAGGAGGTTGTATCTGTCGTTTCTGAGTTTGCATGGTAGCAAGCCATGTGTTCAGTATATTGTAAAATATTTAGCTCTCTAAAAGCTACTCTAGACAAATATTTGTGGAGAATGTCCTTCACTTGCTATAATTCAGGACTATAATAGGGCAGAAATTACTTTGTGATTGACGTTTCTACTGTCACGTGGCCGGCCTAGTACGCTGTTGCCACATCCCGTCATTCCCTATCAGTTTTCAGTGGCTGCACTCCAAGATCATCCTCTACTTCTTTCTGCTCCTCAATGATTTTACATTTTCCATATTTCTTTGGTATAGTACATATTTTTACATGAATGATGAAAAATCACCTGTTTTTACATAATTGAACATTTTATCTAAATATAACTGGGAGAAGTATTTTCCACAGTTATATTTTCAGAATTATTGTAATGGTAGCAAATTTGCTTTAACTATAGCACTGCTTGAAAACGAAGGGTGTGCTTAGGAAAATGTGCACTTTTGATCCAAAAAAATCCTACAGAATCACTTTTGTTTTATGAATGATACAAAGCATAACTACTACTCTTAATAAAATACTTGCATATGAAAAATTAGATCGGTACAAACCCACTAGAAAATAATTTTAAATTTTTTAACTCCATAATTGTTGCAACGTCATGATGTCATGCCTCTGACGATTTGTGTTTTTATTACCTGATTGGACGAGCATCTCGCCAGCTGAATCGCAAGCATAAATATGGCCCAAGTGTCAATCACAAACTAATTTCTTCCCTACTATAGTATTTTAAATTTAAAAGCGGAAGAAAAAGCACTAGAATACCAGAAAACAACAAGAACGTAAGGATAATAATGAAGGAAGATATTTATCTGTCTTCTTGAAAGATAGAACCCTAAACATAGCGTCAGCGATAGCAGAGACCAACAGCTTCCTATTACACCCGGGGCCGCCGAAACTTTGCACTTTCGTCAGTTCGTGTAATGTTGACTATGCTGGTTGCGAAGTTACAATTTCCACCACTGCTTAATGGCTGGTATCGTTGAGTTTTCAATTTCGCCTAGTAAATGTATATTAAGCGTCCGTGTAACGCCTCGACGCAGAGATAGGTATCACTTCGTAAATTACTTGCAATTGACCTCTTTGTGGACACTTTTAACTACTACAAATGAACCAGTTCAATTAATCAAAGTAACTCAATTGCAAACATGTGATAAGGAAAAACCGGCAGCAAAGCAGCTGTACGTCATCATTGACTGACCGATAGTGCTACTTTGTAATTGGTTCAGAAGGTGTAGCGGGTAGCATTCCTCATTTGTTAATCTGTATTATTGCCAATTGAAAGGTAGCTGTCAGGTGCAAAGTTTCAGTGGCCTGGACATAAGTAGTTCACTCCTTGGTTTTCATGGAGCCGAGTTCTGGGGAGCACCTGGCCACTATGTGACTATATCTCCCTATACACCTTCTGTGTGCTGACACGTCATGTGAGTTAACAAAGCGTTATGGGTCGGATGGTTGATGGGACGCGTGCAGCCCCTTGTACTTGTTTTCTTTGCCAACACGCGTAATGTAGCTTGTTTGGTTTCGGGTATGGAAGGGTATCTTCCAAGTGTCGACCACGCTCAAGGCGGTTTAACTCAACCAGCAGTTTGAAGCGAGATGCCGGAGTACATCAGCCGATTGGCGAGGGATGAGGTTTCAGGCGGTTTAGAGACTGATTGCAGAAATTTTACACTAAGCCCGCAGAGGCGGGGGTTCTTTGTGCTTCTTATTGTCATCTGGACCAAGCACCTCCCTGGGCAGGGGTGGGCCTCGCACCTGTGGCCGCGCTTTGAGTCATAATTGCCCAGGGCGCGTACAAGCCGGTTTAGATGTCTGGCAGAGCGAGCGTAAGCTTTTTGCGTCGGCCTCATTATGGTATTGACTGGAGGTCAGAGGTTTCATGTAGGAAAACTGTGGAGAACATAAACAAAAATTCTTCTCAAGGCGATATTTTGCTACTTTTGCAAGTAAGCAACGCTGGATGGAAATGTGAGGCCCCAAACCTCTCTAGTATACAACATTATAACGGCTTAGTAAATTCGCAATTTGATGCGAATAGGAACGGAATCCAATTTAAAGATCGGGGACAATTTTGAAATGGCTGCTCGGGCCTTCTCTCCTTTGCTCGCAGAAGGAACTGAAATGTGAGCCCCTGGTTCAGGTAACCCCGAGGTACTTGATTCGGTTCCTCCAGGGATTGCCTGACCCTGCAGACTCAGAGTCATCGGATTGGCTGGTCTGCAGCGCTTTGAGATGAGAATTGCCTCGCTCTTCTCTCCATGTCCAACATGTAGACCGGGAAATGCAAATTCCCGAACGGAAGCGAATAAAGTCGACTGGTTACGATTTTAGTAGTAGGGATTACTTTAGGTAAACAATGTCCTTACTGGGTATACAGTATTGTTAGCTCAGATGGTTAGGGCGCAGTGCCTCCAATGCGAAGATCATAGGCTCGAATTCCTTCGGGTAAACTTTTTTCTCACTTGTAATCATTTTTTCTATCTTGTAATCTTTGTAATTTGTTCACACTGTTCTTAATGGAATAATTGTTACTTTGTTTTTTCTCTTTTGTAATCTCCATAATTGATCTACACTATTCTTAATACAATAAGTGTTACTTTTTCATAGGTTAGGTTAGTTTAAAAAAATAGAATATTAACAAAAAATAATAAACTAACTGTATACTAACACTTTCTTCTAACTCAACTACCGCTCGGGTTTCACCTGCAGCAGGCGGTCGGTTGGTAACACAATAGTTACCTTTCTGACCATCAGAAAATGTCACCTCCATCAACAGTGAGAAGGAATATAGTGTTGGAGGTGGGAAAACATACACATTGCATCTTTTATTACAAAGGGGGTCATAGCAACATTATGTTAATATGGAATGCTACAAAAACAGATCTTAAAGCAATGAAATAAACAACATTAAAAATATTCAGCACCTTATTTTGCGTCACGACAATGCTTCGCGAGTATTATACATTTTGATGGATGAAAGATTAAGTCTACAGCATGTACTATTTTATTTTTCTAAAAATGGAGAAAAAGGTCCGCGGGCGCCGTTTTTCTTCTGGTGAAACCATTTTGGCATTTTGAAGGTTATGTTTTCAATTAGTGAACATTTCTGGGAACTGCTAAAACTTTTGGTATTCCCTTTGTACACAAAACCAAAGCCTTTCTGCAACATTACAAAGTTAACATTAATAGTCGCTTTTATATCAGTTCCTATTCTAATAAACAATATAAGCTATGAAAATATAATAAAAGTGCAATACTTAATAAACACCAAGAAGAAATATTCACAGTGCCTAAAATTGTTTAATATAAAGTTTTCCAGGAGTGAACATATCTCATTATTTGTAAAAAAAAATAAATAAATAAATAAATAAATTATGCATGTCTGAAATAGCATCTTAAAAATGCCTGTATAATGTAATAAATTAAAATAATATATTAACGTAGAAAAAAATAAAATTCCATTTTTCTCCACTAAATCCATATATTTACAATAGAATGCTTTCTTACAGCTGACGCACTAGGGTCCCGGTTTTGGGATCATTTGTTCAGGAAACATCCTTCAGCTGAGCTGGACGAACAAGCGTCAGGCTGTGGTGAGTAGAAGTCCCTTAAGAATAAATGTGTATTTAATATTTTATCAAATTGTTAAAGTTTTATTACTTATATGAACTATTTCGTTGACTGTTTACTTCATAGGCCAGGCATTGCATACTGACCAATTCAATTTACAGCTTGTTTAATTTCAGCCAATTATTATCCATTATTATTACAATATTGTCTAACCACGTTAAACTAGGAATATCGCATCTGATTAGCAATTGTCTGCATATTATCGCAGTTGATTCACAATTATTCCCGATTCATATAAATAAAAATGCAGGAAATGACTCAAATATAGATGGCCGTTTCATGACATGACCTTGATATGCAAGTAAATTAAATAATGCAGTATATATACGATGTCAGAAAAACGCCGTATACTTTTTCGGAATAGGCAACCCAAATTATGCCTTAAGGGTTGGGTAAAAGCAGCAATTATAGCTGACTATTGAAAACGTGCTACCGATGGCTTCTGCACACACACATACTTTGAAAATGATTCCCTTTGTTTTACTGTCATTATTCATGTGAATTGACACTAAATTCAGCAGTTCAAAAGCACTAACAGATACCCCCCCCCACAAAAAAACCGATAGCAAAGATGGGAACACAAGTAGAAGAGAAAATTTACATATATTAATAATTGGGAATTAAAGACTAGTTTTTTAGTCTATTGGTAATGGAAATATTAAAGAAAATTAAAGGGGAAAAAGAACGTAACTTCTAAAGCCCCTGAAAAATGCAACCAACATGACATGCGTGTCATGAAAGTACCGAGGGTACCACTTTAAAAAATGTGCAGAGATTCAGGGACAACGTGTATATTTATTTTAATAAAACTGTTTATTAAATATTTCACTCAGCAAACAGTCTTAGCAAATGATAATTGTGAAGTAAACCTTATATGCATTTCGTTTTGAGAAAAGGAGCTTGTTCTTTGAGGCCTTAACATTGTAGATATAAGTTTTTTAAGAAACTTTATAAGATGACGATTTTTAACACGGGATTAAGCACAATTAAAAAAAACAAAAGAAGAACAATTTGCATTATTGCGAAAATCTGATGAAATGACACATTGCGCAATAATGCCGTTACACAAAATATGCCTACAACTGAAATAAAAAGAGAGCGGAATTGCGACTTTTTGCTTTTTCCTGTTTCATAAAGGAGCGTAATCAATCGGATCGGGCAAGCAGCACATTGTTTTCACGGAACTGTAGTGATGTCAGCTGTTGCGGTAAACCCACTGTAGTGATGACATGAATATTAATGTTCCAGTGCTGCCAACCGAGACTAATATTTTGCACGTCAAGTTAATGTGCATTGTAACTGATGTAAATATGTTTATTGTGCCACAATATTTTTGTATCGGTCATTTATGCTTTGCCTATCATACCAATATCATTAAAATATGAAATTAACTTTCTGAATATTTCCGTTCCTTACTGCTATTTAAAACAGAGAGGGGAAAATGTTACAATATGAAGAAGCTGCAGTTATTGACAACGGTCGTTACTCTGTATGTACAGCAATTAAAAGTTTAAGGAGGAGAAAATGCGCTATCTCGCCAATGTTAAATTTATCAAATTCATAATCCATTATCTTAGAAAATTTTAAAAATGGTTAGCTGATTTTTTCATTGTGTACTTATAAACACTTTTTTGTGTGGTTGATGAAAAAGGAGGTTTCGCTGAATGATAAGCAAATTATATTTTTTAAATATAATGATATACTTTTTATTGCAAGAATCGCGTTTTTAATTTTTTTTTCAAAATAACAGACAGAATTTTCAACCTTTTTCATTAATTTAATTGGTAAAAGTTTCAACTTTTTATGCTCACAAGTTTCTGATATTTGTAAGAAAGAGCACATTTTTTTGTGAAAGTTGCGATTAAACATAAAATTAACAGAAAACTCGAATTTGTAGAAGAACTAGAACTTCAAAATAATTCAGCTAATAGCCATCTATCTCTTCCTCTTGATCTATTTCTTATTATTGTGGATCTGGCCTCCTGGATCATATTTTTGCTTTATGCACAATGTCGCATTGAACTCCCGCAGTATATTGACTATTGCAGCGTATTTGCACGTCCATTTCTTCTGACACAGGTGTTCGGCCAGCATTTCCTTCTTAAAATATCACACACACCAAGTTACAAAGTATTTAGACCCCAAATGCGTTTTGTTTTGTTTTGTTTTTTGTGCTAGACCATACTACATTACTGAATGATTCATTAATATATATATTCCTTGTCAAAATTTTTTCAAGTAATTCTAATTTTGCAAGTCTACATAAATGGATTTCATTGCCAATATAACTAATTTTGGTATATGGTTTTTGTGGTGAGGTTCATTCAAAGCATTGTACAATATACTTCAAATTTTCTCCAAATTCTTTGAAACACTTGGTGAAAGAGATTTGGGTATTGATTTTAATTCACTACTGGCATGTTTGTCTGCCATAATCTCATCCGAAAAGAACACCTTTTGGACTTTATTACGTGTGTATACAGGTTAGTCAACCGCTAAGCGACAAATTCGGAGAAGAGATGGTTTTCACAGTAAGGAATATGTTTTGTTAAACAACCTATGTTCTCTGACACTTCAATTAGAAAAATTGCACTGCTGATTATTTATGCTATGTGTATTGGCTCTAACGTCAAACCACGTGACGCTACCTTGTACCTGCCGTGTACCTCTGTGTGTAGTGGAAGCGTGTACAATTGAGTGGAAGCATCCATTGGGAATGGATATCTATGCTTTCTCTAAGTTGACCGATCTGATAATGTGTTACTAGGTCGCAAACGGCCACACAACTTTACACCCCTAGAATCTTTTTTCGGGGCATATGCAGAGTGTCGTGCACATTATCTCAGTTAACATAAGACACAACTGATAAAACTAATATTCTCTGCTTTTCATCAAATGCGACACAGACCTGAAATATTTGCCAGGGTCCGACAGGCACTGCTACGACCATGTAATGAATGCATTGAGGTTCAGGGCAGACTCTTCGAACATAGCATTTGGTTTACGGTAATATGTTTAACATTTCCTCACTTATTAATGAATTAATAAAATATAATTGGGTACTCACTTTCTGAAATTTATATCTCCTCTATTTATTCTCTGTCAGATAGAACAGTAACAAGGTCTTCGTTTTTCTCACTGGAGTCATTCGTTTCGCTTATTTCTCCTCTCAAAGAAATAATGGAACTTCAATGACACTCTCCAGTAGTCCACCATTTTCCCAAAATTGTTTCTCTACTCTTATCACATGATTACACCACCTAACCGTCTTCAGAAGAATAGGTGCCGACTCCTTGATGCCGGAGGTACAAAATTTTCGTACTGGGGGCTGAGCTCTCCCAATATTTCTAAAGGGTTATGATAATATCAACATATATTTAATTTAATAAATTCTTCAGGAGTTAACCACATTTGTATAATGACTGGTTTTAATTGTTCCAATATCTACGTTTGCAGCTATAAGATAGTTTTTTGAGTGTTAGAAAGCTGAAAGGAAATTAATCATCAAAGGGACATATCTACTGCTGGGAGCTGGAGAGATGGCTAATCAGAGGAATATGCCGACAACACAATGGTGTCAGAGTGGCGCCTTGTTAATGGGTAGCGCAAGTACCATAAACATACATTTAACAGCGCTTTGCCGTGATATAATGCGTTTAAAAATATCGACTGCTTAAGGCTTAAGTTAATATGCTTAAAATGTCCTAATTTATTAAAAAATTAATAAAATATAACTGGGTACTTACTTTCTGGAATTTCTGTCTGTTCTGTTTATTCGCAGGACTTCCTTTCTCACTAAATAAAATCCGTCCTATACAGCAGCGTATTACTTTCTTGTCAAAATCATCCAAATTTACTTTCGTATGCTCCGGTCACATGTAAGTTAGACTGTTTTAAATTGAGTTGTATTGTACCTTGCCTCGAATCCTCATCATATGCTGCGATCACTCTCCTCACCATCATCTTAGACTTTTGCAGTTGCAACAGTTGCTCAAAATGCCCACCATCGGCGTCGATACACTTCTGAGTATGTTGAACTACTGATTGAGTAACGTTTGCGAAAGTGTCCTCAGCGATTGCAGCACATACGGTTTCAATTTCTTCCCGAAGTGCTGCCAGTGTAGCTGGTTTTCTACGATATACAACATCCTTAAGAGTTCCCCATAGGTAGAAGTCCAACGGAGTTAGCTCCGGAAAACGCGGTGGAAACTCAATGGACCTCTTCGTCTTATCCAGTGCATTGGAAGATTGTCGTGAAGGTACTCACGTAAGGGCTCAAAACGTTTCAAAACAATAGCCGAGAACCCGGAGCTTGTTGCTGTGCGAGGTCTCCCAAATCTGCCCTTGTGAATATCGCATACGGTACCATGAGTCTCAAATTTGCCTCGAATACGTGCAATTGTTCGTTGTAACAATTGTTGGTGGTTATATTCTGTACACACATCACCATTGCCTTTGAACCTCAACAACATTCTCGTTTTCCAATACCACTTCAAAATTGCTTTCTGTTGTTCAAATGATAATTTTGGCTCCATTTTGTTGAAGCAACGTAATGTGAGTCACATCTATTTACAGAACACATACGACAATCTTGACTTCATTTTTCATTGTTGATTTACAATAATTTGGCTTCATTTGTTCTTTGTTGATTTATCTGTCACGTAGCAACGCTATCATAATGTATGTGTCACATCTGTTTACAGAACATTGTACTACGCATTACTATTGTTTTTCGGTCCAACTTTGAAATGTATTAGATAGATGTCTATTGTGAAAGTATGTATACATTTATTGGCATTCTCGGCGTATGTGAAACTATACTCTAACACTAACTAAGCCATGCAATGCAAACGTTCAACTGTTCACTATTAATATCATGCACTTGTTAACGCAATGATGCTCAGAAACAGAATGAACCGCTGTAAATATTTGAATAGATGATACATGTGCAACCGTTTGAATGTAAATTTTGCTTGGGAGATACAGGTCCTCCTCTTTCCCTGCACACGTCGTTAGCCAACTCTCCAGCTCCCAACAGTGTGTTATATATCAGGGAAGATGACGATTTTTTGTGGTTTATTTACAGACGCTCTTTAACAGCTCAGGTCACCAGCGTCCCATTCATTTCAGGGCGTGAAACGGCCGACAAATTTTGCTCAGAGACCTCTTCTTTCAGGCTTAAGATTCCTTGTTGTGTCGTAAATCTACGACATGGGACCCACGACTTTACTTCCCTCCCGAAGAAAGTCATACTTTTGATAGGATTTTTACGCCGGAAAAAATCCATCAACCCTGGCCGGGATTGAAGCAACTATGGGTACCACTAGACCATCAGAGTCGATAATATGAAGATGAGGATGTTACTGTACATAAATTTGCCGTGGCATTAGCACTTCCGTAAGAATAGAATAGATTATTTTAACCAGCAGAGTTAAAGCTATAAGGCCTTTCTTCCAGTCAACCAATCTTAAGTATGGCTTCCTGGTGAGAGAAATAAAGCCATGGGTCTCTTGTTGTAGATCTACAGCACGTAAAAGAACCTCAAGCCTGAAAGAAGAGACCTCTGAGCAAAATTTATCGCCCTCTATAGAATGACACTCTAATGATCAAATATGTCTAAGAGCGTCCTTAAATAAAAGAAATCTAAACCTAGTGAATGAAGTATAAAACCTAGTGAAATTCAATATTCAATACAAGCTAGAATTTGTTATTGGATCTATATTACTCAAACCAAGATTCTATAAGTTAATTTATTAATTAATCAATTTGGTTTATTTGCCGATGGTCTTTAACATCTCACGTCATCAGCGCCACATTCAATTCAGGGGTGAAATGGCCGATAAATTTTGCTCAGAGGCCTCCTCTTTCAGTCTTGAGGTTCTTTTTCATGCCGTAAATCTACGGCACGGAATCTACGGTTTTACTTCCCTTCCGAAGGAAACCATACTTAAGATTTTTACGTCCGAAAAAATCCATCGACCTGGTCGGGATTGAACCCACTGTTTTGGGTCTACGAGGCAAGTATCTATAAGTTAAGTGTATATAAAACTTACATTACACCATCTTAAAAAAAACAAAAAAAAAAACACTGGTTGTAAGTTTAATTTAAGAACACATAAACAGAACAGATTAATGTAATAAATATAAGCATAAAACAAATAATTAGTCTACAATAGTAATCAAGAAAAGATAGAGCAATGAATATGTAAAATAGTATATGCTAATTTCATAAAATATTTAGCGAAATTTAAGCGAAATTTGCCCTTTTAAGTAGGAACTGTTTAAGTTTAGTTTTAAACAAAGCCATTATTCGACAAATCCCTAACCTCCCAAGAGAACGTGTTCCAAATCTTAGCAACGCTGCCCCATGTGTGTTATGCATGGTTGCTAATTCTTTTGTAAATCAATGAATTTTTAACGAGAGGAGATTGAATAAACATGTCTGACATAAGCTGTTATTTTACGTTTCAGTTTCAGTTTTATTTTGCCATTTGCAATATTATTTACAAAGCATCGTCAATATTATAAAGGATAGAATACAAGTTTACATTACAATTGAACAGGTAGACATAAATACAGATCTGAATAAATGTAGATACATAAAATAGCTAGAAAACATATGTTTACATTACAATTAAAAAGTACCTCCAAATACAGATCTGAACTTAGAAACCAAATGCCAGAAAATTATATTCACTCATTTTTGTTCCTTGAGTAAAAAGCACTTTTTATCAGATAGGTCTTTATGGCATTAATTTTCTTCACTTCTTCACATATTTCCTTAATCGAGTGAGGTAAATGATTATATAGATCTTTCGCAACACTTTCAATACATTTAGAAATTAATGATCCCCTTAACCTATTTCTAAAGTTGTTCTGTTGTGTTCTCGTGTTATGTTCATGAATATTCCTATTTTTTTCTTCAGTGTGATTTCTTATTACATGTTTAAGATATTCAAATATATATAAACAGGTTAGTGTGAGGATTTTTAGTTTTTTAAAACTACTTTTACACGTTTGTTTTCTTTGAAATTTTTCCATTATTCTTATTGCTTTTTTCTGTAGTCTAAATATTCTTAGCATGCTTTTCTTACCAGCTGCATCCCATAAAGTGACCCCATAATTTAGATGGGAGTGAATAAATGCATAATATACCTTTAATGTGCTATCTTTATCCATCATTTGTGTTATCGTTTTTAATACATACATGCCCTTATTGATTTTGTTGCTAATCTTTTCTACATGTTTATGCCATTTAAGTTATTATCTATAACTACGTGACACACGAAGGAAACAAACGAACTTCAATTTTTTTCCCATGTAATCGGAATAGATTAAACACTATTAAAGGCAGCCATGGACGAAAATCAGGTTGGTGTAGAATTTAGAAGTTTCATTATTGCCTCGAAATAGAAGAGAAGCATTTCTGGACACTATTTCATCACGAAAAACGTTTAATTTAAGTCCTTTATTGCATAAAAAATTAGTAGGTAATAGTGATTCTGAAACAACCTGTAACTGTTTTTATTTTTATATATAAAGTTAATATAGAATCTAAAAAACTGTGTATGCAAGGATCTCGAGCTCGATGGTTGCCACAATCACGTGATATAAAAACAGAGAAACACGTTTCGAAAAAAGTGTGGTATTATAACGCAGCACTTCGTGCAAAGGCTGCATTCGCTATCTGTTTACTGTCGGCGTCTGAGAGTTTTGAAGCTTTTAGCAAATTAAAGTGTCACTTGAAGATGCAAATCGCTTGGATATCTGAAGGACAGCAGAGTGACATCGCAGTTATTTCAATGAGGGGATGTCCTCATTATGCTATGTCTAGCTACTTTCTCATGTACATAACTTAAAACGACCTAGCAAAATTTGGCGTTATCTCGAAAGTAGGGCGGTTGGAGTTGGAAATTTTTCATGCATTATATATAAAAGGCAAGTTCTACAAAGGGTACATGCCAAATAAATATTGACCACATTTAACGCTGCTTAACTTTGAGCTGGACCAGCATGAATTGGGCTTGTCAACCGCCATGTTTTAAGTGCAACTGTAAGCTTAATATTTTTTGGATTCATAAAGATGCATAAACTCAAGTTGCTAGCTCCGAAACCGTGAATTCGAGGTCTATATATGGTTAACTACTGGGCAATCCACGAAAGAAGAATTGCAAGAAAGGATAAAATGGCCGCGATTAATAAAGGAAAGTACTGCAAAAAGGGAATGTGCAAACACCGAATGTTTCATGGTTTTATCGTCCATTTCACGGCAGCTGGCGGGCCGGCATTCACACAGGTAACTCTCGGCGAGGTGGATGTAATTTCCCCGCAAGTTCTCACAATTACTAGTGCAATCACAAAAAATAAGCCCGTTCCTTATGGCAGGGGACGTTGTAAATACCATGCTTCAACCACATCTTTTTAGACAACTGTTATTCACACGCAACAGTTCATCTTTCGAAACCGAGTCAATCTAAACTCGAAAGCATACAACGTCCCTGTTGTTCACGAATTTCAGGCAGGTGATCTTGATATTTGGGTAAATTTCTATAATTGAATGTTGTGGAACGTTAAGGATAGATCAATTTTATACACGCTTAATATCTTTACTAGTGAAGCATAGGTCCATTTACATAACGAGAAAATAATACCTGAAAAAAAAAAAAAACAGCGAGGGAAAACGATCCTGGCTGGAATCGAACCCTAGAGACTTCGGCCACCCCTGGCGGGCGGGTCGGTCCTGGTGGTGTAGTGGTTATCATACTAGTTTCCTAAACCCAAGATCGCCGGTTCTAACCCGGCCAGGACCGATGGATTTTTTCGGGCGTAAAAATCCTAAGTATGGCTTCCTTCGGAAGGGAAGTAAAGCCGTGGGTTCCGTGTCGTACATTTACGTCACGAAAAAGAACCTCAAGCCTAAAAGAGAGGCCTCTGAGCAAAATTTGTTGGCCGTTTCACGCCCTGAATTGAATGGGACGCTGATGACCTGAGATGTTAAAGAGCGTTCGTAAATAAATCAATCAATCACAAAAAAAAAAAAAAAAAAACTCCTGGCGGTAAATTGTTGTGTGGTGCGCAGTAAAGGCATTTACAGTAACAGAACCTACCTTTTCTAAGAATGTTGTAAATGCAGAATGATACATGAATGATATACTGGCACCACGTTTTGAAGTAATTGATATTTAATACCCTTCTGGCATTTGCAGCAAGACTCTGTCACCGTGCACACAACTAATGAGTTATAAATTTCATTCAGGGAACGTTTGAAGATAGAGTAATTAGGAAGAATGCCTTGATTTGACAGTATGTGCTTTTTGTTTATGGGGAAAGTTGAACAAGTTAGTTCTCCGTATTCCTTTTTAGGAAGAAAACTCAGATGAAATAAAGGAATTTTCTACGCTGATGTCAACAATGTATTGTCGCGGAGGGATATCCTTTTGGCCATCTTTTGTAACATAGGTTAGTGCTTATTGTTATCTTCATAATAAGTTTTATATAATTATTATTTTATGCTTTAAATAAAAATATAAATACTAGCTTTACGACTCTCATCTCCTCTTTTCCGGTTGCAGTAGCTGCGCTTCCCCAGTAAACAGCCATGCTCAGGCGGCCCATTACTCAAATAATCCCACTGTAATAATAAGGTTGTATAAACAGTTTAAGATTTATTAATTTAAAATAAATAATAAACAATTTAAGATTTATAAGAGGTGTGCTGGATTTCATTATGTATTTATCTCAATCTTCCCATGCACAAAAAGCGCATCAATGCTCTTTCATTCATTTCTCAATAATGGTGCGACTATACGTTTGAATTTTCCCCTTTCATTTTGTTTATAACGCATTGAAATATATTTAAAATTTGAGAAATGACTTAGTAATAGTTTTTAGTTATTACGTTCCAAACTTTAGAATTGCTCTTCTGGATAAGTTTATAAAAGTGAAAATGCATTCTTATCCATTTAAATCCATATTGTCTCGGTTGTGTTCGAATAAACATACAACAATATTTGGAATAATATTTTTAATACTTTCTAAATAGTTCTTCACCTTCATTTATTATGCTTCCAGAGTGTTGATGCAATGCTTTAATTTTTGTTATTATATAACGAGTCGTCTGTAATATGGAAATATTCGAGAGACTGCAGACGTAGACGGTACTGTTAGGTATTTGATCCGAACCTTCTCGCGAAGTGATACAAATATTCTGTTTCCCAGTCTCTAAGGAATAACAAAATGATAATAGCTTGTTCTATTTCAGCTTGGAATGTCACATCTTCTTGCCCATGCCTGGGTCACGCTTTTCTCTGTCAGCATCTTGGTCTAACCCGTCCACCTGCAGGACTACCGGCCCTTGGCCTGCATCTCTTGTAAGTTTTATAATTACATTTTCTTCTTCTGCATGATATTTGCCTCTTTGCCCACTCAAGGGAAAAGCCGATAGTTCTGCTGTAAACAAAGGCTTAGTGCCGTCATCCTGGATATAACAATTGCTCATGAATAAATTTAAGTACGACTCGACATCTTGTCCAAACATAAATTTGCATAGAATAACGACCGCACGACTTATCCTTTTCAGGGATCTCACAGGGAACAATTTTCCAGTCGTGCATCCAGAGTTGCTGTCCACTGTTCCTTCAGATACGAGCACATTGTGAGTATTGTGCTTGTAGCTCCAAGTTTCAATTTGTTGCTTTGTTAATGTTTCATTCTTTGTGCTTTCAAAAGCGTAAATATTATATGTATACTTAGGGGCAAAAAACTATTTTTTTTTAATATTTTTAATTACACGCATATGTGAACTATTTTAATTCATTTCATTTTTAAACGTTACATACTTTTCCAAACATTTTGCAACACTCTTATGTATTCAGATATCATTTTGAGTCTATAATTTTCGTTATTGTATGAGCATGAGCATGAATGCAAGTTAATCAAATTTCATAATGATCTCGTTTTTACGTAAAGGCAACATAACGACACCCCTTTCAACACTTAGCGGCACTCTCAGAAGCGAGTGTTTCCTCCTTTGGCTTATATCACAGCTTGCAACCTTACGGGCATGCTGTGGATCAAGGTCCTTAGGTTTACTTGTGGTATGGCCTCCCATTTCTCATGCAAAGCCTTCCGAAGTTCATTGAGGTCCTCAGGAACACGTTGACGAACATTTTCCCCCATCATGTCCCAAACATGCTCAATGGGCTAGAGGTCAGGGCTTCGTGCTGGCCAAACTAGCGCCTGAATCTCCACCTCACGCAAGTACTGTGTCACAATGTGAGCTACATGTCATGCAAGTGCCAACACATGCAGCATAGGGGATAACATGCTCCTGAAGAATTTATTCAATGTACCGATTTGCACCCAGGACCCCGTTCTCTACAAAAACCAACTCTGTCTTGGCTTCCACACTGATACCAGCCCACACCATGACGAAATCTCCCCTGACGCATAACTTCTCTGGTATCACGCGATCTTATCCTAAAACGATGTTGCTAGGTAAGCAAGGGACCTCTAGCTGGTCTTTTAGAGGTGGACAGTGCTTATTCAAGTCTCCTTCTCACTGTTCTCACTTCTGATGACCTTTTTGACAAGCGAAGTTGAGCTTCTACGACAGTTTGTATTGATCACACAAAACTTGCGGCCGCAGAAATTGATCATCTCTCGCAGATGTCATCCTTCTGTGACCTGATCCTGGTCTTCTGCCAAGAAGGTCATTAAACGTTTCAATTGGCCCAGGTGTAAAAATGTGGTTAAATTGAATTCATTTTCATTCATACAATAAAGGAAATTACAGATTCAAAATGATATTCCGAATACATAAGAGCGGTTGCAATATATTTGGAAAAGTATTAATGTTAAAACTATAATAATTGACATATAATAATGAGTAAAATTTAAAATATTAAAAAAATGTAGGTGTTGCATTTTATTTTTGCCTCTCAATATATAAATGTGAAACTTGTTCGAAAATTGTAACTAGCATTCAGAAAACTGAAAGAAGAGTTTTAACTGAATACCACAACAATAAAAATAAATAATTTATTTACGTCCAGAATTTACTTTCTATCAAAAGTTTGTCGTACTGAAATGCAATAATGCACACATTATATATTGTGAATAAATATGGGCACTTTGCTCATTTCTCTAGCTGTTAGTTACTATAGCAGTCAATTATAATAATTTGTTTTATTTATTTAATTTGTTACATTGAAAATGAGTAAATAAGTTGCTTTATATGTAGGAGTCTAGCAACTTTTCTCTGTAAAATACTGAGAAACAGTAAGAGATGCTCTTAATAAATGAAATGAATGATAAACGACAACAGATGAAATATTTTTTGACGATTGGAATGGTAGAACACAAGCTACGAGTGTAGGCCCATAAGTTTCCGGCCTAACTATTTTCTAGGTATGATAAAGATAAAAACTATATTTCGCTTTTCAATATAGTTACCCTTTATTGCAATACACTTCTCATATCTTTGAATTAACATTTCAATCCCCACCTCCACCCCCAAATAGTCAGAAGTCTTGTCTGTAAAATGGGCATAAACAGTGTCCATCACTACTTCGTCACAATTAAATATCCTTCCTCGAAGGTCCTTCATGAGTTTTGAGAAGCGGAAATAGTCACTGTGAGCTAGATATGGCTGTAGGGTGGGTGGTCAATCTCCGTGAAGCCACATTTCCTTTGCAAAAAGAGCTGTGTGCACAGACGCATTGTCGTGAAGAAGGCGCACATCACCACTCAGCTTTCTTCGCCTTTTCTCTTTGACAGAAGTACGTAGTCTGTGCAGTAGGCCAGCACATTGCTGCCCATTTATGGTGGTGTTCTTCTCCTTAAAGTCAATGAAGAGTATCTGCAGAGTCCCAAAATCATGGCCATGATTGAGTGACCTTGGCCTTTAGAGGCGATGCTTCGCTAGGTTTACGCCACTCCGTTGACTCTCTTTTGGACGAGGGATCATAGTAGAGCACCATAGTTTCATCTCGTGTAACAATGGTTTGCAGAACTTCTCTTTCGTTGCCACGGAGGAGATCCAAAACTGCCTGACAGCAGATGACTTGGTGCTGCTTTTGAACTGAGGAAAGAAGTCTAGGACCCGTCTTGCATTAACCTTATTCATGTTTGAATATTCATGAATAGTTCGAAGGTCTGTTGTTTTAGAAAGGCCCAACCTTGCTGCTATTTCTGTAACTTTGAGCCGCTGACCTTCCAAGAGCGATGTTTTCAGGAGTGAGTACCTCCAAGGTCCGACCTACACGCTCTTCGTCCTCAAAGCTTTCTCGACCCATTCGAAAAAGTTTGGCCCATTCTTTTACGGTAGAATATGAGGGGGATGCTTCCTCATACACATCGTCCAATCGCTGTTTAACTTCATTTGAAGTAAGTCCTTCTTTTGTGAAGAAGATAATAACATTCCATAGCCTTCTTTATGCAACTATATCTGAATAACTGAACGCAGCGAAGCGGAAGTTACTGCTGCAATTATTACTTACAGATAAGGTATAAAACCAGATAAGGGTTTGTGAAGGTGATAATCCTTATCGGCGAGGCCGGAAACTTATGGACCTACTCTGGTATTGCCGCTAGTGCTCTGAATGGTATAAGAGGCGTTGAAGCGATATCAAGAATTAGGCAGTCCAAAAGAACAACATTCAGGTAAACCAAGGGTTGTAACTGCTGCACAAGACATTCTCTCCTAAGGGCCCCGAGAGAAAGGAGATCAACTGCTACCATGTTAAGAAATGCCCTTGGAATGTTAATAATTTTACTGTTTCAGTCCAATAGACTGTACGAATGAGCACATTCCCAAAGCCGATGTTGCAGGGGTGTGTCTAGTGCATTCACAGTACTAGTGGACTGCTCAATCTCCATATCTAAATCCGATCGAGTACCTGTGGGACACAGGAAGTTTTAGAGGATATTGAAAACATCTATACTCTGTATCTGTTACTTATACATCTCCACCATCACAGGCAGAATAATGTACAGGAAGAAATGTTTCTTACAAACCTAGTATATTCAACAATAACGGGTTGGGGTTAGTTACAAAACACTTCATGACAAGTATAATTGCAGTATATTTTTGTACAGCGCATTCAATTAAGGAGATCATGAACATGCTGCACATAATACAGAGCTCTCTTTTGGACGCATGGCCGGTTTAACGTGGATTTGTTTGGCACCGGCGGAGTCTGATATTCATAACACCTTAAATTCAAGCCCATAGATTTCTCGTGCAAGTTTTAACAAAAACCACGTACCTTCGTCATAGAATATGTTGAAAATGATGTGATGTCATTGTGCCGTCACATATCTCTCACACTTTTTAAGAAATGTTGCATTAACATTCATTAATTCTTCTTCTGAAATTGCTGCAATTTCTCTTTTTATATTGACTTTAAGTTCTTCCAATCTACGTAGAGATGTTATTCAGATACATTTTTGTGTAGGTACATGAATATGTAAATAAAAGCATGCTTGGTTCGTAAAAAAAAAAATAATAAATAAAAACGGGTCAGCAGATCGATTATTAGCATTGTCCAACACCCAAATGCAGAAATCAACTCTACTCACATTATCGCGTGGTTGCGATTCCTGAATTACAATTAACTTTTAGAATTTAGCCTACAACATCCCTTGAGAGCTAAGGCCCCATACCCATTGGCAAAAAGTTCTGAGTATACTTCCTAGACGAGCTAGTCCTACGGAGTCTTCTTCTTCTTTGTTTATGCTGATTTGTAGTAACAATTGTGACACCCTTACCCTTTACTAGCGTTCACTTACAGGATTTTAATTTTAAAAGTTTAGTGGCATTTAAAGTCGAAATTTGCGAAATCCTGTGCAAACTTTCTCAGAGATTTCTTTGAAATTCGTTCTAACATGGCGTTTTACTTTCGGTTTCTTATAAAAAACAAACCTCATTTCCCTAAATCACCGAAAGCAAATAAATCCGATGACATCGAGAAAAGTTAGAACGAAATCCAAAGAAATCTCTGAGAAAGTTTGCGCAGGAATCAGGAATTTTACATACCTCGGCTTGGAATGCCATTAAACTTTTATAATATAATTGTAGTTCAGGAATTGCAACCACTCGATAATGTGAGTAGAGTTAATTTCTGGCATCATCTGGTGCTGGATGATGTTAATGTCGCTCTATTGGCGTGTTTTTAATCTTTTACGGACGATGTATGGTTTTATTTACATGACCACGTTGAAAGAATTGAAAGAAAAGAAATTGATGCAATTACGGAAGAAGAACAAGAAGAAGAAGAAGAATTAATGAGTGTTAATGCAAATTTTCTTAAAAAGTGTGAGAAATGTGTAGCGTTACAAGGACATCATTTCCAACATTTTCTATGACGAAGGTATGTGGTTATCATAGTTTTAGTTTGCATGAAAAAGTTATGAGCTTGAATTTCAGGGGCTATGAATATCCGACTCCGCCGGTAAACATCGTGCTTCCCGGTGCAAAGCAAATCCACCTTAAGCCGGCCAGGCGCCCAAACGAAGACTCTGCATATGACATCATGACTTATATGATACAAAGTTCACTCCATAATTATACTTGAGGAAGGGGGTCTTAGGTCATCTTTTAGTAAGTTGGGCAGCCGTTATATAGAGCTGTGGCTGGTATCGAAGCCTTTGCAGAGTTCTCTCTCTAAAGCATAAATGACGTGTATTTCGAATATATAGATAGATAAGTGCACTCACAGTTGGAAAGCTCTTTGTTTGGAAATCTGGCAAGATCAATACCTTTAAGCAGAACTAGGAAAAGCGGATGACTCTTAGAACCGTTTTCCATAGTCAACACATGTATTATCGAAGAAGCAGGCGTGATCGTGCATACTGTGCATTCAAAGTAGTGCGCATCTAGCATTTAAATGTTGCATTGGGGCTTCAAAAATGACGAAAAATGAAACCCTATGTCTCATGTTACTTTTATATGTACTTTGTCATTTTGAACCAAAAATTCAGTCCCCGTGACCCTTAAATCATAGTTTGCTAAACTCGAGTCAGGTACTGCTATCGTATTGAATAATGCCTCATACCAAAGAGTGCAATTGTAGAATAGTCCCAGCACTTCGTGGCAAACGCAAGAAATCGTACATTTGTTCAGGTCGCACAATGTGCCAGCGTTTTGTTACAAAAGGGTGCGTACAAGACGGAAGTTTTGTCGGCCGACAGTCGTGTCGTTGAAAATGAAACACATTATTTTAATTGGCACTGTGCAGAGGAACGAGAACGACAGAAAAGAGGTAACATTTAATATCAGCGACACGAAAGAAGCAGGCTGGCTTCCGTGTGTGTAATAAACAGGTTTGAAAAAGATCGTTTAAACGGGTTGAGATATTGTCGCCCGGTAAACAAGTCAAAATGGCTAAAATTATCAATATAGGCCTCCTAACTGTCAAGGTTAAAAAGCGGCTGGCTTTGTACAACATGGGATTATGGAACTGTCAGAATGTTGTGATGGAAATCTGAAGGTAAGATTGGCGCAGCTATTTTTCCTGGCTGGGGTCATTTGAAACCCAAGGGGAAAAAAAAGAGAAATAATTATAAAGTAATTTTAATTTTTAATGGTGTAAATAGTTCAGCACATTCATTACAAAGCAATAAGAGGGTATATTGAAACTCGAAGCTCAAAACACTGGTGTAATGTTTCTTCAGCTTTTCGACTCCCCTACTGGAGGCGATTTCTTGAAGGTCCCCAAAATTACTGTCTACAGCCCTTTTCATTCCATCAATTCCGTTGGAGCCAAATCAGGCGAATAGAGCTGTTGGGCAAAGATTTAGAATTTCAATAAAAATACAATAAAGGTTGAAGCAGACGTAAATAGCTTTAATATTTAAAAACTTAGATCTGAAATAGAACATTTAAATTTAATTTTAATAAAGGAAATATAGGCTTTTGTCAATGGCTTCAGCTTAGCCATAATTAAACCTCGGGTTTTTAGGCAAGTATCTATTTATTTAGTTCCTTTAGGAAAGTTTGCAAAATAATTGCAGAGGTTTGCAATTTATAGAAAATGAAATTTATTGGGAGCGTTTTTATAGTGTCTATAGTGGAGGTCCAGCCTATTTCTGTCTTTGTGTGCCTAAAACATTTTTAAGCATCAATATAGTTTACTTAGAGTTTGCTCATTTTTAAATTCGTCGCATTTAAGGAACGGCATCACATTATCGTGCGAAGTCTACAAGCGAATTCGTGTCAACAATCAAAGCTAATCATTCACGGCTGACCGCGCTAACAAATGGCATGCTTCTGATTAACATTTTAACTACCATCCGTGTTGAATGCTTCAATGATAACACTATAAACAAGGTTTTTGCCACATTGGTGAAAATAGGCATATTATGTCAAGTTTTGTGAGAGTTAAAGAATATGAACATTAAAATGTTCTATCACCCTCCATTTTCTTGTAAATCATTAAAATACGTTTAAAACAGTAAAAATTGGCAAACATTTAACTAAGTGAACCATGGACCTATAAATGGTCCAGATGTTCTTTAAACCAGCATTCACAAACAGGTTTGGTCTTTTCCAATATTTAGGATTCAGACTTAATAATAACAACCAGTTTGCAATATGTTTGGTTTGCTAAGGGGAGAGGGATGAATGATTTGTTGCGGTTCCAGACCAGCAAGAAATGACAAAGATGATCTCTTCATGGAGTATCACATTTTAGGTTTAGTTCAAATTTTGTCTTGCTTGTGAAAAGTGAATTCAAGTGAATTTTCTTTGTAATTTCATTTTCTCTGCAATGAAGAAATCTCGTCATGCTTGTGTAAATTCGCCGAGCAATTTCTGTTACGTGAGTGGGCAGTTCACTATAAAAAGTCAGCATCGATCTTTGACAGAAACTTCGAAACTAGCATGTTTCAGTTACTTTGGCTATCATGTTGGAGATGAAGACAAAGAGGGGGGGGGGCTCCTCATGAGCGATGCTGAAGGTGTTATTCCAATCTTATTAAGTGGATGAGTGGTAACAAAGCTTGCACTATGCCTTTCGCGGTGCCAACCAACTAGCCATACAGAAGACTGTTATTTTTGTCTAACAAAAATTGGGAGATATTCAAAGGGAACAAAATCCAAAATTGAAATCCTAATATTCCATCCATGATAAGACCTGTTCCACATGGACCTGGGCTCTCAGTTCCCAGCCCACCTTCACATGTAGAAGAAACTGCTTCAGGAAATCAGCAAGTCCACTTCCTTTGATATAGAATATTGCCCAGAACCTGAAAAGAAATTCCTTCTGATCCTGATAGTCCACACTAAATGATTTAGTAAGGGATATGAATCTCAGGAAACAATAGTCTGAGGTGCTGGCATCACGACTGCAACAATGGAATTTACTACTCCCAATACCAGAATTTCGGTTTTCAGAAAAAGGCATGAACAGTTTCCAGTTACTATGCTATGAAAAATTCCCTTTGTGCATGCACAGATATAAATGGTTTAATGAATGAGCTAGGATTTCAACATGTCCCAGAAGAATCTCTTCTAAACTAAACCTCACAGGAGTCAGTGTTGCTCCACAATAGGAATACTAAACCATCTATATCAGTGGCACATTCAATAGAAATGAAGGAAACATACGAATGTATGACTATTCTGTTAGACGATTAATGTTCTATTAGTAACCCAAATAAAGTATTCCTACTTCCTCTTCATACAACATTAGGCCTAACGAAAAACTTTCTTAAGGCTACGAACAAAAATGGAGAAGCCTTTGTTTACCTCAGAAACCAGTTTCCAAAACTCAGCAATGTCAAAGTAAAAGAAGGAATATTTGTTGGCCCCCAAATTCGGAGGTTTTTAAAAGATAAGAGCTTTGAAAAAACGTTAAGTGCTAAGGAACTAGCGGTCTGGAAAGCCTTTAGTGAAGCAGTGAAAGGATTCCTAGGAAATAATAAACCAGAAACTTGCCGACAGATAGTTCAAGAACTCCTGGACAGTTACCTAAAGCTTGGATGTAGGATGTCCCTCAAAATGCACTTTCTCCATTTACAAAAGATTTTTTCCCCGAGAACTTGGGAGTTATGAGTGATAAACACAGTGAAAGATTCCATCAGGATATTCAGAAGATGGAGCACAGGTACCAGGCAGGATAGATGGGCGACTACTGCTGATTTTAGTTAGAGAAAGCGTCACATGCTACAAAAGGAAGAAATAAAGCTGTAAGTGTTCTTTATACTTATGATATATTTTATTATAGCTGCATGTTTCAGCAGTTTACAGTTACAGGAACAGGATTTGTTTCTGTTTCATTCTGATACTATTTTACTTTGTTTTTCCAAGTTTCTTAGCGAGATAAAACAAGTTCTAAAAATGAAATAAAAACTAAGAATTTTATTTAAAAAATGGAAATGTAGGCCAGTTGTAACAGAAGTATTAGTTTATTTTACTGTGTGTTATCTCCTAAGTAAAATTAAAGCATTTTATTTACAGGTTAGTAGTTTTAAATGAATAATAATCACATTATTAGAATCACATGCAAAGTGAAATATTTTGAGCTTTTGTAAGCTCAATTCTGTCACACAAAAACGTTACGTGTTACGAATTTTTACTGTCATGTACGTATTTAGAAGTTTCGATTTAGTTGAAATGATCTCACTTTGTTCATGTGGCAGAAAAAAGTTGAAATTTGTTGGCTAGTGTAATGGGCAGTACATACTTTAAATTTCATTTCTAGCTTTCTTCTGTGTATATGGTTTGCTGCTCATATCCTGTCTGTATTGTGTAAATTGTATTGCATTGCAGTGTGAAGAGAAACAGTGTCAAAATACAAGTATTCGAAAGCTTATTTAATTAGTTTCTGGCTGGTGGATTATAATTATCTTATTTACAATGGGAAAATACTTTTTTGTCGTTTATGTAACAAACAGGTAAGAATTAGACATTTTATTTGTTAAAGTAGACAAGCCCGTAAATTTTTAAGAAATGTAAAATAATAGACTTTTTCTTTTTTAGCGTTATAAAACTGTAATGATGATATTGATTATTATTATTATTATTATTATTATCATCATCATCATCATCATCATTATCATTTCAGATGGTAGGCTATATATTCGAATTTCAATTTGAAATAAAATTAAATAAATTACAACTATTCATTTCGAATCTTTTTTAAAAAAGCATCCATTCTTTCAGATTTCACACGAGAGAAAATCTCACATTTAGATGACGCAGGACACACAGGAAGAGCTAAAGAATAAGGAATTGGCCGAAACAAACTCTACTCACTCGCGAATTTGGCAACAACTGATGATTGCATGGTTTTGATAGCAGTTAATATCCTATGGAACACGCTGCAAAATCAGGTATTCCGTGAATTTTTGAAAAAGTACTGCCAAAAACTCATTCCTTCTGAGTCTACACTCAGGAAGACAAATTTGGATACTGAGTATCAGAAAACACTTGCTGCAATTAGGAAGGACATAGGAGATACCTGCATCTGAGTAGGTGACGACGGGACAACAAATGCTCTCAACAGATATATTTAAAATATAATAATTGGTAAACTGGATGATATATATTCCCCTTCACATCTTGTAGCAAGCAGAGAGCTTCAAAAAGTCAACGGCCAGTCCTTTGCAAAAAAAAGTTTGAAACTTCTAGTCTGACTCCGGCCGTGAAAGTTTCCGACTACTCAAAAGTTTGAGAGTTATTTCCTGATGGTGTTGAAGGGAATAGGGTTCATTTTGCCTGCACAGCGCTGCTTCCCATATAATCTCAACATCTTCTCTTCTGAAAACATTCTAACCTAACCTAACATTATACATGTCTCTGGTTTAGCCCATGTCTTTCACCGGATCTCAGAAGCCACAAAGAATGAACTTCTACAAGTAAATACCATGGTCTTCAATATAAACAAAACTTTCTGCAAATCTCCATCCCGCATTGCATTCTTCAAGGAAACTCCTCTTCCTCCTCAACCTATTTAGTACGCTGGGGCACCTGCATAGACGGAGAAATTCCAGAAGTGGGCATGAAAAATGCAACTAAATATAAGTTTGCTTCTATGACATCTGTGTTAGTGAAAGGGTCATTTTCATCCTTTAAAGCTATTTTACAGACAAAAGTTATAGTCTAACTGTTAACAATTTGGAGAAAATCTTAATAATATATTGTGATGCAAATTATGAAAATAAATGGCATGTTATGCTTAAAGCGCTAATAATCCTACTCACAGAAATGTAAAAACACTTACTTTCCTGCACAATTAAAAAATTAATATTCGATTTAATACTTTTTGGCTCATTTCAGATGGCAAAATTCTTGCCTAAAATTAAAAAATGGTGCCTAATTAAATCATCTTGTAACATCAATTTTTCCTGCTTAAAATTTCCAGGCCTATAATATAGGAACAGAAAAGAAGAAAAAAAAAAAAGATATTCTACATTTTACACGGGAAAGATCATATTAAAATGATTGAAAAACTGTAATGCTTGCAACAGTTGGTAACGGATCGATGTTTACTTACAGGGTATTGTCACATGCAGGAGTGATAACCTTGGTAAAAGGGGCGTTTGATGACATTCTTGGGCTACAGGAAATGTAAGTAAGCAATATCTACTGCAAAATACAATAACTACATTTTCAGTATGAACTAGCAAACTGAAATTTGTTAAATAGTGCTTTATGTTTTATATTGTAATGTATGTAGCCTAAATATTTCTGTTATTATTATTATTATTATTATTATTATTATTATTATTATTATTATTATTATTATTATTATATTTCTTTGCATACGAGGGATATGTCGAAAGCCTATTTGTTTGCCCTCCAAAAACCACTATATAAATTAAAAGCATTTGCATGTTTTTCAAAGTACTGAACATTTGTTCATTCTCACAAGCGGTTGAAATATTCATAGATTGTAAATGAGCCGCAGTGTTTCATGTAGCTTTTCCTTCACTTTTGGGAAAACAAAAAGCAACGCAGGAGACCCAGTGGGGATGCTATATCACGTTGACGCTTTCTTCGCTATACTTCCAGCAGCATGAGCTGGAGAGCTGTCGTGATACGAGGGATACCGAGAACGATTCCGGATATAGCTCAAATATTAATGATAAGGTGAAACTTTGGAAATCTTTCGCGAAACAAACTGCTGTGTATTATCACAGTAACTGTCCTTCATTCTCCAAGGGAACTGTAGCCACATGATTAGAAAATGGTCACCACCATATTCTTCTCCACACCTCTTGTGTGTGTCGTCTAAAAATTTCAAACTGACTTATCACACTGATAGACCTCTGTTATGATTTCAGAAACACAGCGAGAGTTCCCATTACTGGCATCATCGGAGCATCTCGCGGTACCATTCCACTCGAGTGATTTCTGCTCTTCTCTGAGGTTATGGGACATTCAGCGACTCTTCCAAGGAAATAAGGGATGCCTGTAAATTTTTATAAGTAGCTCGGGGACCTTCTTGCAACATTTTCTCCACAACGAATGTATTTTGAAGTTATTGCACTCGAAGATCTCCCACTTCTTTCTTCGTCTTTAAAACATATTCGGCTCCTCTTGTAACTTCCGCAGACCAACTGATGAGGACTGTTGTATCTAAAGGAGCAAGATCCTCTATTGCCTGTTTAAGTCTCTTAAGACACTTCACCGGGTTTAAGCCGCTTTTATAAGTGTGATAAATCATTGCATGATGATGTTCTTGCCCCAGCTTCATTGCGCGACACTAACTATTGACACGTGAGTTCATTTTAAGGCTGCAAGGCTAGCAGCGATGCAAGTTATGTTTGTGGTGCCCATTTATCTTACTCATAAAAAAAAAATTCTGAAGCATCAAATGAAAAATTGTTTCAAACAAAAGTTTTATAACTTCATGGGAGAATTCTTGCTGAGGGTATACCTTTTTTATATCTCCATTAATGTAGGGTATATGGAATATGATTTTGTTTTTTAAATGACACTATGTACATTGTATTCAACAATACATTTAGTCTCTCCTAGAGCTATTCAAAAATGTATCGCACTGTACCATTTTAGTCAAGAAACCTTAGATATGGAAATGATAAATGAAGACTTCTTCTATTCAAAAGCACTACAGTGCATTTTTAACTAAACCATTTATGCACTTCAATAATGTAATGGAATAAAGCATTATCTGCCAACTTACATTCTCCGTAGATCAGCAGTATTTTTACTTTCTGTTCATGTAAGAAAAATTGTAGTTTGCATAGCTCAGTGTAATACTAACTTACTCTGATGAATGACTACAGTGCCCTGGTATGTAAGCTACGACAATTTGAGGGTTGAACCTACCCCTACCTCCTTCTCAGGACAAATGTGTTTACAGAATGGGAAATCATAAACAAAACCCAGAACTCTACAACATTGGGTTAGTAATTTGTACAACCACAGCATTAAACAGTTCGGTTTCCTCAATAACTGTGCACTCCTTACCGTTTGGATATCTACTGTTTTCTAGACAAAAATGGTACAGTGTGATATTTTATTGAATATTTCTTGGAGAGGATAAATGTATTCTTGAAAAAAATGTATATGCTTCCATTTAAAAATACGTAGTTCTATCCCGTATCTCCTAAATTAATGCAGAAACAACAAAAAAATATAACATCAGCGAGAATCTTCCATTATATTGAAAAACTTTTGTTTGAAACAATTTTTCATTTGACGATCAGAAAAACGTTATTATGGATGAACAAGATGAATGGCACACGCTGTATATTTAAGTATTATTGTAAAACTTCTACTCAAGTCCGAACGTTTTCTGTGTATCTTAGTTTTGCCACCTGTAATAGTGTTATAGACGTCCATACTTTCATCCTTTCCAGCATAAATTTGTACCAGTCAACATGATTATTGTCAGTGAAGAAAGGTGGTGCCCAAAGCTTGGTAAGAGATAAACTGTAAGTGCATGGTCATTTTACTGATTTTGACGCTGAGTTTAGAGCTTCTCAGTCTCTAGAAAGGAGAGCATCTTTCTCCTTATGGTATCGAATGCTTTCAAGCGTGGTGGGATGAGGCTCGTCTTCTAAGGATTCCCGTTTCCTTTTAAACTGGTCATTCCAGTTCCCAGCTTTAGCAAGCGAAGGACTCTTTTTGAAATTGTAGAAAAGCCTAGTGGAAAGTAACATCTAGCAAGTCCTGGACAATACATGTTGAAATGCTTTCTTCCAGGCGTAACAATAGCAGAATGTTAAACATAACACCAAGGAAACTTACAAATTAGAGTTGATTTAAAACAATGACATATAAAGAGGTTGAGAGATATATGACTATGTGAAGTCCACTTTTCCTTAAAGGCAGATATAAATAAATTTGTAATAGATGCATTTCCTTTTTTTTTAACCAAAAATAAAAATAGCATATACTTACAAGATTGTAATTCCAGAGTTCTATCTGATATGTGACTTTAAACATGTTTGAAACAATTAAATAGCTACAAGTGCGATGATGCCTTTTATTTATATAATTTTAAACATTAAAACTTTTTAAGGTGCATTCTGAATTTTATACATATCTAGATATCTCAACACAAAAACTGGATTTTGTTATACAATTAAATGCTAGAGGAAAAACGTTTTAAATATTATACCAACATTTCAAAAATTAAAAAAAAAAGTTGCGGAAAATTTAAGTTAAAGTTTTACCTCCATTACCTTCATTACCATTGGTGCTGGGTATACTAATGCTGGCCATACCCTTATTCATCTTCTTTTTCCATTTCCTTCTTTTTAAGCTATCTTTCTTGATGGGCCTCCTGATGGAGTTTTATGGTCAGCATTAGTAACCCCAGCACCATTGGAAATAAAGGTGTATTTTAACTCAAGTTTCTACAACTAACGTTTTTTCATCTTTGACATGCATTTTCCCAGAAACTATTTCAGGTAAACCAATGAAATTTGCCAATTTTACAGAAAACTTTGTTTTTCATAATCTTGCAGAATATATTTTCAATTGTATAGACCCTATAATTGTAGGGTCGAGATATATGGGTATTTTATGATCATTATAATCATAAAATAAAAACTTGCTTTCTTTAGCAAATTATTGAATATCAAAATTCTGTTCCACCACTTCAAATGATTGTAATGTCATGATCATAATTTAAAAGTTCAGTAAAATATATCTAATATTTTTTTAAAAAAAAAGCATCTTAGAAAGATTTAAATGTAAAAAAATTAACTTTACATGTGCATTAATACTTCTAAAAATTGCAACGATAGGCAAAATATTTATAATTATCAAGAAAAAAATTTCCCTTTCTACATTTGAAATGTACAAGTTTCAAAAAAGTAAATGCATGTTTTCTTATACACATCTATCCTTAAGTATATTATCTTTCTTCAAATTTATCTATGTATGTAAAAATGAAATTCAAAGAGCATGACCCGGAAAGGACCAATCCTAGACGTTTCAAGTAAAGTAAATTATTTTAATTTTCCTTAAAGAAGAGCTCCCATAAAAATAACTTCGATTAACTAATCGTAACTTCTTTAAAATAAGAAAATTTTGAGTATTTTGCCATGAATACTGTTAGAGCTAGGAATGTCATATTTCATAAAGACATTTATCTTTATCTGTTGAACGAGGGTTGTTCAATAAAGAATATCATACTTATTTTACGGCACAATTTCTCGCTCTAAAATTTAATTTTACAATAATATCTTAGCTTAGTGCGCGCATGGTACTAGTTTCATTGTTGTCACTTCCGGTTCGAAGGTGTGTAAGTGAGACATACGAGTTCAGCTCTGCCTACAGCAGAATGGAGGTGAAATGCGACAAACAAAATGCTGCTCTGAAATTCTGCTTTCGTCTTAACAATTCTTCAGCTGAGGCCTATGCAATGTTACAGGAGGCCTATGGAGAGTTTGTTCTTCCCAATAGCTTAGCTCGAAGATGTTTTGTAAAAGTACATGGGAAGTAATCAATTTCAAAAGAAAGTGGATCCGGCGCTCCAGTTTACGTTCATACGGCAGAAAACATCATCATCCTTAAAAAAATCCTTTTCCAATATATCATTTCATCTCATGCATCATCAGCGTCACACTGTGGTGCCTCATTAGTAAAAACGGGTGTTAAACACTAATCAATATAAAAATACACCTGACTTCCCTTGCAATAGCCCATATAGGCTTCCTAATGCAGTTTTTAATAGTATTTAACGTCCTTTTAACTAAACAGGCGGTGGACACTGATGACACAGGAAATGAAATGATAAATTGGGATTTGGGGGTGGAAGGTAGCGTTACAGGCTTTAGTTTTAGGGTATTTCTCCAGTATTTGCCATTTATGAGGGCTGAAGAAAACCTGGAAAAAATCCTCAGTCAGGGAGGACGATCCTTATGGGAATCGAACGCCAGACCTCCCGCTCACAAGTCCGCGCCATAACATTCTCAGCCAACCGTGCCGGTCTCTAAAACAGTGCAGTTATCTTAAATGAAGCTATATCACCTGGTCATTAGGCATTAATAATAAGTGAATAACAGCTTTCGGCATGACTCTCTTTATTTTATAACTAGTGATAAAGTAACTTATTTGTATTCCTGAAGTGCATGACAAACGTTTTTAATATTTTATATGAAGCATTAATCATTAAATTCTTGTAGGAGGCCTTTGCCCTTCATTGGGATATTCGGGTTTCTTCTTCTTCTTCTTCTTCTTCTTCTTCTTCTTCTTCTTCTTCTTCTTATTATTATTATTATTATTATTATTATTATTATTATTATTATTATTATTATTATATAAGACATTTCTGTGGCAAAGAACAGTAGACATTTTCTTGTATTCTGACACTTCCTTACGTAGAGAAGATTCTACATGTATAGGTACAAAATTACATTTTGATGCTTTTATATACACGGAATATGCTAATATGCTTTTTTCACTTTCTTTCTTTGTCAGAAGTAGCTGTTGCCTATTAGTACGCAGCACATTCTAGCGAATAATAGGGTACTAAAAATACATATTTTGTCAACAAATAAAAACCACAATGATGATAATGCTGTTTGTATGTAGAGGCTAAGCACAGGTCTGTTTAGAAATGAAGTAGTTTTAATGACTGAATAAACAAAAAATTAAAATAACATTAATTTATTTCTTAATTTAATGTGCATTACTTGATCATAATTTGTATTAGGATGGATGTTTCGATTAGCGGGTTCAAACGGGATTCTCACTCCGTGCTTCCACGAGCTAAGTTAATGTTTATTTTGCGTGATACAGAAAGGGGAAGTTTCCATTTCCAATAATTGAAAAATGTGCAGATGTCTGTAATCTTCACAACTCGCTTGCAAATGCACTGATGCTATCTTCATGGGTTGAATTTATTGTTGTAATGGTTTCTAATTTGTTAATTCGTTGTTTGGTCGCATTTGAAAGGTGAAAACACTAACAATAATCCCTAGCGTTTTTAGTGGTATACTATAGGTTATTTTAAGTCTACCAGGAGGTTTTTTTAACAAAATAATAAACAAAATATTGATGCAAAATGTGGCAGCTAAGTTAGAAATAAGTTAAGGGGTAATATTACTAAGAAATATTGTAAATGCTTCTGTTGTTATGATTAAGTGTTTATGTTTAGTATTATTATTAACATGCTATTTACAGAGCGAATGTATGTATCTAAGTTCTAGTTATTCTATTCTATGATTAATTCATTTGTTTGGAGATTCATGGAGAACATATTAAGTTAGTACTGTGTAAATTTTTATGCAGACACTTGGATAACAACGGTATCACTACTGTCCCAGAGCCTCTGTTCACCAGGCAGAACCAGCTAAGGATCTTGTAAGTACCTTGCTATTTTAAATCATACTGTATGTTACCTGTTGAAATAAAATTTTACTGTGTGAAAACATTATATCTTCTTTCAAAGAACCAGATTAAATATTTCTCAGACAGCTACTTTTTGTTCTTAAATATCTGATAAACATTTAAATTAACTTTAGTAGATGTACATACATGTCACATTTTTCCAATCAACAAACTTTAAAGAATTTTTCTTCTGTAAATTAATTGTTATTTAAATCTTAACACAATTTTTTTATGATTATCACCATAATATTTTTAATTTAATCTTTCCTCTTTACTTTATTCAATTCCATTCGAATCATATACTCCACACTAATAGTTACAAGCTCTGACCCACTTGAATAATTAATCTTTTACAAAAAATGTTTCAATTGAGCTGTGGAAAAATACCACTAAAATGGAGTGTTTTGTGACCTGCCTAACCTCAAAATACAATATTTTAAAATTGCACAATTTGTTTAAAATTTATTCCCGAAGTACATAAAAGATCGCAGCAAAGTTGATTGTTAACTATGATACATTTGCACAGTAGAGTTACAAATTTGTCCCATACACACTCTTAATAAAACGCCTGTTTAAGATTTGCGCGAATCTGATACTCATTTCTTTCGCTCTATTTTAAGGATTATTAGCTACAATCAAATGGCGAAGATACCAGTAAATTCTTTTCTAAACTTGGACAACTTGAGAGAATTGTAAGTATTCTTTTCTCGATTTCCTTTCTCATTATAATAAGTCATTTCCTATTTAATTTCATATAAATTAACACATAAGGCTTCCTACAATCACGAAACAAAAGGTTTAAACATATAATACTACGCGACACATTCGGGAGGATCCCTGTTTGCGGCAGCGTTGGTTGTTGTGTTTACTTGCGCAGCAACTGACAAAGCATGTACACTCCATTTGAAAAAATAAACAGAGCAGTCTGCGCAATTGATAAACAGAGGAATCTAGGTATAATGTGTACGGTTTTGTTTAGTATTAATAATGTTTTATACAGTAAGTCTTGGTTGTGGATAACGGTTCTCTTTCCCTTTATTCTCCCTGTGTATACAATGCGCGAAATTATATGAATTGTTATTACCTTAGGTAGGTAATCGTTGGATACGCCTGTACACCAACCGCGACAAGTAAGCCACCGAAGCATGTAGATTTAGTTCTCCTTTTATCCACGCTTCTCCCGATTGTGTCGCGTAATAATGATTGCATATGTATTATTGAAAGAACGTAATCTCTATTATAATTGCCAGATAGAGCAGGCTAATTTTATCAATACTTTATAATACTATCTTGTAAGTCCTACCAGAGGCGTTCAAATTTAAATTATAACTGATAGCGCACATGATCACATGATGCCCTGCAATGTGTGCGACAGTTAAACCGTAGTTGACGTAGAAGTGTCAAACTACAATGGACAAGTCTATCTAACTGGTGGGACAATGCAGCAGTATTAAATTAAAGAGTAAAATCCTCGAAATGTGCACAAGATTTAAGATTTAAGGTGTGAAACGGAGACAAAACCTGGTCTGATAAAGGTTTTTAAATAGCGTAAAGCCTTTAAAAAAACGAGAGGCCACTATGCATACACAGTCAATGGAATCCTTGGCGCTCAAGAAAACTGAGGATGATTCTGGAGAAAATTAATGAATTTATTAGTCCTGATCACAGAGTTAGTATAATACTGGTAGAATGCCATTAAAGACTTGGAATTTACACGTTGAATTCCAGGACTGCTAAGGAAATACGCTGTTGTAGAACGTTTATTTATTGTTAGGGCGTCATGAAGAAGGAAGTTTGCTGTATCCTCAGCACTGACGAGACCTGGATGACAGCAAAAAGATCTCAATACAGTGATGTCGCCACACATCCCCGAAGCCATAGAAAATGAGGACCACATTTTTCTGCGGGCAAGGTCTGGCTACTTTTGGGGAGGAAGATATGCGGATTAATTTACACTTAGATTTCCTCATAAAAGACAGGCAGTGAATGCGCTGTACCGTTCAAGTCTCATTAAGGATCCAGTGAAAATAGTCATCATAACAAGGCGCAGAATCCCGTCCACCTTCTATAGAACAATGCTTGGCCATGTAAGAGAGACAACATTTCTCAATAACAAGAAACGTATTCCGAACTGACATTTTCTTGTGAAGAAAATTTAGATGAAATACAAGAATTTCCTAGCTGAGAAGCACATTTTTCAACATCTCTTATAACACAGGCTGGTGTTTATGATAAGTTTTAAATACTGTACAAACATAAATACTACATTTACGCGCGGATATTGTGTCTCCTTTTATCTGGTAGTGATGGCTGCACTTCTCCAGTAAGCAGCCGCGCTTAGATGGTCCATAACACAAATAACCTCACTGTATCTATGCGTCTTGCTACCTTGTGAGGCTAAACCTTGAATTTCTTCAAATTTCCTTCAGTGAATTGGCCGGGGTGATACAGTCTTGTGCGAATTAATGTGAACAAGCAGGTAAATTTAGTTTTATAAGTTATCAGTGCTAACAACTGTTTCCCTCCAATTAGTATTATTTATACTCATTGCTGAGATAGTTCATTGTAGTTATTGATTTTATTTGTTGCACTGGAAATTAAACAATTTTCTCGTGTTTTTGGATGCTTTGACATTTTATTTAGCAAGCATACTTTTATTTATAATGAATATTATATATGAGGAGAAGAGAAATAAGTTCATAACCCTCCATGAATTTAGTAATATGATAGATTTCAACTGAATGTAATGTAAGTTTGGGTGCTGTTAATACTATAATTAGAAAGAAAAATGAAATTGGACCAACTTCACCTTAAAGGAAAGGACGATGTGGCCAAAAATGAAAAAAGGTCCACGAAAGACGATATCCATCTAATCAGAACCAGCAACCTAATCCTGAAAAAAAACCCAGTTTTGATTTACAACACATTTGGAGATTGCAGGGGTGACAATCAATGCTTCAGCAGTGCTTAGGCGGCTTCTAAAAGCTGGAAGGAAAGCTCGAAGATCGGTCAGAAAAGAGCTATTGACATGTCTTATGAAGAAAAAGAGATTGGTATGGGCTAGAAAATATCAAAATTGGACTTAAGGCTAAGAGTGGGCACATTAAATACTAAAAATTCTGTTTAATAAAAAGTGATATTGAAATTTTGTGAAATAATTTAAAAAAATAGAATAATATCTTTGTTTTTTGTTAATTTTATCAAAATGTAGGTGTAAAGTTTAATCTGGTACACCCAAAGTCAGTCACAAACATATCCAAAAAGGTTACACTCCATGTCGCAGGGGTGTTGCGGCAACCTCTATCACTTTAGCGATGACAAAATTCCATTGTTCGCCCGCTCTAACGTTTCGGTCATCAGATCGAGTACACGAGTCTCTACCCGCATGGAATAGGTTGCTCTTGCAGTCTGTCGCTTCTGAATAACATAGGAATAGTTAGAGAGAGAGAAGGATATAATATTCTTATACACAGATAATATAAAACATAAGGGTTTTGTATTATAGTCTATTTAACAAACATTAGCACAACAAATATATAAGAAAGTATAATTACACTTTTATAAACTGAAAATAAATATTATAAACATGAAAATATAATTTGCCTTTTACACTGCATTCAAACGATGTATTTCTTTTCATTTGCATCGATTTGAAATAATTCTTTTTTGCTTTGGTTTTTGTAACTAGTTATAACTATACATATATACTATATATATAGTAGAGACAAGATATTGGTTAATATCATACGCGTTCTGCTCGTGACGTCATTGTGAGAATTCAGTCCAGAGAGCAAATTTCGCTATGCATACTTCCTAAGGGGTTTCAATGCGTGAACTAGGTAGATGTGGGAATTCATACTGACGGTATCACAAGATCGCTTGGGTGCACGGAGGGTATAGCGTCATCAGGCGGATCGCCACGGGTGACCGAAATCGTTTAGGCGCGGACTCGTGGGTGGGAGGTCTGGGGTTCGAATCCCACCAGTAAAAGGATCCAACTTGTGTGGCAAACTAATAACTGTTGAATGGACTTGGAGTCTAGTGAGGCTGGGAATGTCGCCGACAAACTGGCAACATTGCTAACTGTAAGAGGACATATATTTACTAAAATATCGTAATTTATAAAACCGTTTATAAAGATGTTTTCCTTTACAACGAGTTTGTAAATGACCCCATACTTTAAAACATGGAAGCATTGAGACATTTATGTTTTACCAGATTAAGAGTGCAAAGTGCAAACATAATATTTAATTTTAGTTTAGTTTAGATCTAACACGCCTTGGTAGTCTTCAAGGATTTTTGTTATACGCTATCTGGTCCCAGTAGCTGTCCCGTGTTACATTTCCCCCCACCTTAGAGATGTCCAAGACTAATGCAGGTTTATCTTGCAGGGATCTGCGACATAATTTGCTGCAGGATGCCCAAGGTGCTGTCTTCAAACCGCTAATCCGTCTTGAGACACTGTGAGTACAATACCCACATCATCTGTAAATGTGACAACTTCATTAACAATGTGTGTCGAGGGTAAAGGGGACCTCCAGTTGCATTTTGGTGTTATTTGTTAGATAATGTGTCATTTAAAAGATACTTCCACAGTGGCGGCTCGTAACATAAAAGGTTGGTGCAGCCCTACCCCCATACGAAAAGTTTAATTTGAAAATAATGTTGAATATCTAACACACAATTCGAGTATAAAATATACTGATAAGCACAATTATTCCTTGTTTGTTTCCTTGAGCTGACAATAGGGGGAAGCGGATTCCATGTAGAGAACCACCGGAATCAAAATATAAATTATTTGCATTATATAGCAATACTAAACGAGCATCATGGAGTAACAACAGATAACATTTCATACCGCAATTATGACGGATAGCTGCAAATCCTTAGAAAAACACACAAGCATCAAAATCACAAACACATAAGCACTAGTTAATTTCGCGGAATTGTGGATGACTTCACCGCCTCGTTTAATGTGCCTACATCTGCATCAATGCAATACTTAGGGCACAACAGAAGGATATTTCAGCTAAAACACATCATAGGTACTAAAGAAATTGTATAACAGGAAAATTAACTTTTAAAAAAGTAAATTGACTAACACAAGACTCATTTACGCAGCAAGCTTTTCAACAAGGTCGGAACTAAATTAAATAACAATTAAAATAAGACGTAAGAATCCAAAACATTTTCATTTTTGTAGCTACAGACTCTAAAAAAGCAGCTAAATCACTCTACCAGTAAATATAAAACTTAAAATTTGTTATAGCAAAATGAATTGTCAAAAATTATATTTAACAATGCTCGCTGGCTCGCGCATCATTCTGAGCTGCTATGGAAATGGCGCATCACATTTCTCTCCGCTCTAGAAACTGCTCACTGTGCGATTCCCTTTTGAGGCATAAGCAAGAGTCACTACATTTACCGGACTCCAATGTAGTTATCGATAGTAGACAAAAGGGCGAACTATGTGGTCCGCGTGATAAATGCATCATTTTGTTAATTTGCACTTATCTGATTTATTACTGGTTTATAATTGAAAGTAAATAAGCAGTAGCATGTTACTTCTTTTGTTTTTTATTAAGTTAATATTGGTTTATTGAAATCACTCCAGGAACGTGTTTAATAGAAAATGTTAGTACCTCATAGGTTACTCTTGCATGTCTACCATATTTTCATTTCCTAAACAGCAGTAATTGAAGGAGTGTATAAAGAGCATACACCGTACAAATTTTGAAGTTGATGAAACTGTAGTATGTATTAAACGTATCGTACAAAACTGTGTGGTTAGGGAGGACATTTTCCCAGCAAATTCTCTAATTTACCATCGTATGTAACGGTGTGGGTTAGCAAAGAAAGGAAAGATCCGAGAAAACGTATGAAGCGAGTTAGGAGCGAGATGAAGAGAGTTTTAACGAATAGTGTGAGCAGGATATTAGTTTCGATTTCTTTGCAAGTGAGATTAAGACAATATAGGTACACACCCATTTATAGCTATTGCTAAAAATGAGTATGTTTTTTTTTTTCCTTAAAATAGACGATAAATATAATGCTGTCTCAACTATGTCAATTAGTTTTCAGGTGTTTAATTATTTGTGTGTATTTTATATAAAGTTGTGTTTACTTGTGGAGAAGTTTATAACTCATAGTATTTTGTATTTCGTTCACATATGAGAAATATTCTTTGTAAACAATTTCAGATTGTTAAAATTCATCAAAATATTTTCTAATAATAAATAATGTCATCTTGTAAACTTCGTGAAAGTTTGATATTTGCTATTGGTAGTAATAGGACCACTTCGGTCGCCATTTTTTCCGTATTGGGGTCTGGTAAATGTAGTCAGTCTTGGTATAAACCGAGCGTCTGCCATTGTAATGGGATAAGGCTGAACCAGAGGATACAGATGTAAGTAGCATGCTGTTATCAATAAAGTTCTATGCCACCACTTAGAAATGGTTTAAAATTTAATTAAAAACGGAAAACAGTGAAATTAATAATTGTAGCCGGGCAGCATCTGAAAAACCGGCCTGAACTTTGACAGAAATTGCTATTCCCGTAAAGAAACTGGGTGTTGCGTACCGAGAGTAAAAAACAAAATGAAGCAGAAGTCACGAAAGGAATTACTTTTTACTCTAATTACGGCATTAAGTTCTGTAGCAATACAACATTTGAACCTATGCTGCACATGTGACCTATTTCATGTTTATCTAACATTATTTTTACCTCTCTAAGCGATGCTGAAACGTTTCTAGTTTCTTGACCAACCTCTGAAAATTGCCTCCTTCGAAGGTTTTGTTTCAGTTTTAGGTATAACCTGAAGTCGCTGAGACAGTAAGCGGTTGAAGCGATGCTTTACAAGACTTGTAGCTCGAAACAATGTTCTACACAAAGAGCACACTTTGTCTCAAATTTCCCTGGCACTTCTCCTTAAATAAATGTCGTAATTATGAAGTCACGTTTTCATAATAATAATAATAATAATAATAATAATAATAATAATAATAATAATAATAAACTTCTAATTTAGCTCCTCTCTGCAAATAATCAGCAAGAATAACACATAAAACAGACATCCTGATGTTGTTTCTTGACGATTCCACCCTGAATTTCTTAGAGGTGAACACCGTTTATGTTTCCATTCCACACACTGCATTTTCGTTTCAGAGTGGAGAAGACCTTTGACTCATCAATAGTCGCAAATTTATCAACATTTTCTGTTTGTCTGCCGGAAAAATGCATTAGATGTTACTTACAACTGTTGATCAACTCTACTTCTTTAGTGAAAATATATAAACTATGGTATAATATGCCAGTATTACAACATTAAATCATGCATTCTTATTTATGTTTCTCTATGCTGTGACAATCTCCATGCACCTCAATGTAGAAATAAGCCTTAGACAATTAATCTGAGATGGGGCCCATTCTTCGTCAACACCTGTATGATTCTATGAAATACTACGAGGAGAGCTTTCTAAAAGTTCTCGGTCTGACCAAGAAAACACAAGATTTAAGAGAAATATTTTTTGAGCATAGTCACCTTGCAAATCTATACATTTTATCTCCAAATTTTAATACCCTCAGTAAAATAAGATTTGTCCAACTATGGAAAAAAAAAAAAAAACTCTCTCTCTCTGCTTCTATTTAATGTGAATCTTTGTCCACCGAGCCATTTCTTCGGATTTGGAACAAAAAGTAATGGCGGATGTGGAAACATTTGGAAGCGAAGGTCATGCAGTTTTTCAGCAACAATCTCCAGACGTATGTAAAGGCGCATTATTGTTATGAAGGTGTGGAAACACGGATTCCAAACTGTTTACATCGTGGTGTAATTTTATCTCCACACTTCCCTGTTATTTAATTTAAGTTTGAAACTGGCTGGCATATACGGAAGTTTAAGTCATGGATGGGTAGAGATATAATGGTTATCAATGACTTTACAAAAGTGTTCATATTTAGAGCACATTTTAACAGCGTTAACATGTTTTAGAGGGGATATAGAAAGAACATGCTTATAAATGCCCTTAACAGTAGAGAACCTTAAAATCATTGCAAACACGGAAATGCCTAATGGTTAGTACCAATGACTTAATCTTTATAAAAGACGTCCGTAAAAGAATGGGTCAAACTTTTTTCCAATCGGTCGAGAAAGCATTAAAAACAAAGAGCGTGCAGGTCGGCCCTTGGAGGTGCTCACTCCTGAAAATATTGCTCTTGTGAAAGGAGAAATTATGGAAGATCAGCTGCTCAAAGTTACACAAATAGCAGCAAGATTGGGCCTTTCTAAAAGAACAGTCCTTTGAATCATTCATGAACATTTAAACATGAATAAGGTTAGTGCAATATGGGTGCCTAGACTACTGCCCTCAGTCCAAAAGTTGTTGTCAAGCATTGTTGGAGTTCTGCCGTGGCAACGAGAGAGAGAGAGAGAGAGAAGTTATTGTTACAGCAGATGAAACTATGGTGCGCTACTATGATCCATTGTCCAAAAGAGAATCAATGGAGTAGCGTAAACTTGGGGAAGACCGCCTCTAAAGGCCAAGGTCACTCAGTCAACCAAGAAGATTATGGCCACAATCTTTTGAGACTGTGAAGGAATACTCTTCATTAACTTCAAGGAGAGGAACACCACAGTAAATGGGGAGTACTATGTTGGCCTCTGCACAGACTGCGTGCTTCCATCAAAGAGAAAAGGCGAGGAAAGCTGAGTGGTTGTGTGCGTCTTCTTCACGACAACGCGCCTGTGCACATAGCTCTAGTGGCAAAGGAAGCTATGAAGAAATGTGACATCAAGAAGATAGCCATCCACCCTAGAGCCCATATCTAGCTCCCTGTGACTATTTACTCTTCTCAAAACTCAAAAAAGACTTTCGAGGAAGGAAATTTAAGGGTGACGAAGAAGCGATAGATGCTGTTTATGCCCATTTTGCAGAAAAGACTTCTACAATTATTGGAGGGGATTGAAATGTTAATTCCAAAATGTGGGAAGTGTATTGCAATAAAGGATAACTATATTGAAGAGTAAAATATAGTTTTTGTCTTTATCATACCTAGAAAATGGTTAGGCCGTAAACATATGGACCTACTCTCGTAAGTTTTTCTTTAGTCAAGAACTTAATAACAGCTCATAACTACATATTGAACATGTCAAAATCTTCTACACTTAGCCTTCTTTATGCAACTATATCTGAGCAACTGAAAACAGCGGAGCGGAAGTTACAGCTGCAATTATTTACTTAACAGATAAGGTATGACACCAGATATGACGGCGATAATTCTTATAGGCGAGGCCGGAAACTTAAGGACCTTTTATACCATTAATTTTTGTGGTTTAATCTCAACAACAGTAATAATAATAGTAATAAATAATAATAATAATAATAATAATAATAATAATAATAATAATTCTAAAAATGTGATTTCTCTTTTAAAATATTATAGGTTGCAAGAATTCTAATTATTTTCCCCTAATACCACACAGTAATGCTATAAGTTAGTTAATTATATAATTAATAAGGCCTAATATGGATTTTATATTAATTTTATTAAAATTCAACTCGGTGAGCAATTTGCTCAGTTTACGTGCTCCTTCGTGGCGGACTTTTACTATTATTTAAATCCACTGATGGCGTTCTTGAATGTTAAAAAAACTTCATTTGGTAAACAACTAAGCCTAATAAATAAAAGTATTTGATATAGCACTTTAGCAGAGATTAATATCGCAGGTTGTGAAACGCAGGAAACGCAGGAAACTGGATATTGATGGCAATTTGTAATGTGTTGATACGGAAAAAACATGACATGTGTACTTTCAATGCAGGACGCTTGTTCCAGTAGTCGCATTTGCTGTGGCGGCTTGTTATGGTTCCGTTAAGCTTGTATAGTTTTGCCCATTTATTGAAGGTAAACACGATAGCAGCAATAAAAGCGCAACCTAGCAACGCTCCTAATGCAGGACACCATGTGGTTACCTAGCAACTCAATCCTTCATTTCGTCAATTAGATTCTATTGTTTACGTCAGACTTCTCGATAAACAGCTGGGGGAGAAGGGTGACCTTGACTGAATTCTCGCTGTGAAACACCTGCGTCGATTCAGCTTATTGGAGAGATGAGGAAGAGAGGGATGAAGAGGAGGTGGAATAAAAATGGAGTATGATAACGAAGAGCAAGTTGCTATAAGTTTAATGAAGAGGAAACGCGCAGGTGCTACACGTGATGGAACAAGAGTGAACAGTCCGGCCCTCTTGGTGGCGAGTGAGTGACGTTACATTTGTCAAGCTATGTCAAGGAAATTCCCAAAGCTGTGAGAGCAATTAGTTTCACACCGTATTTAATTAACATACTTCTCTCACCGAAAGATTGTAGTATCAGTCATTTGTTGTTTTCTGTGACAACGATACAACATTAAAAAAAACATTCCTATGTTGACAACTCATTCTCATTTTGCACGCTCGAAATTAAAAAGGTGATATTGGGTCATTCCCAGCTAACGCATATAAAGAACATGTATATGGAGGAAGTTAGTAGGGCAAATATATTTTAACGTCGTTTTTCATTCAAATTATATCAGCAACTATAGAAATCAATCGGAATGAAAAATGTGTTGATGGATAGTGCAACTTATTTAAAAATAAACAATACGTTGACTGCCGATTTAAAACTGATCCTGCAACTATGAAAACATTACGTTAAAAAAAAATTTACAAAATGTACACATGTATACAGAGGTCATGGGAAGTATGGATATCATGAAGAGCATTTGGGCAACAATTGCCACATTACCTGACTGCTCATTTTAAACTAGTACAAATTTCGCAAGAGAACTGGGATCGTATTCAGGGAGACAGCATAGATTTGGTTCATAAAAAAAAAAAAAAAAAAAAAAAAAAAAAAAAAAAAAGCAATTTCCCAGGATAAAAAAAATTGAATCGACAGGCAATATTATGACAAATTTTCTGGAATGCTAACAAAATACTGCTTACTTGACTATCTTTCACAGACGCAATGATGGCGAAATATTAGTTATATAATTTTAGAACAACTAAAGCATAGTATCTGAGAAGAAAAGAGGGGTTATTAAAAAAACAGGAGTTTCATTTCAAAGCTTATCAGACTTAATAACTATCTATATAGCATAAGTTTTATTTAAAATAGAAATACGTCAAATTAAATATTTAGGAGGAAATTGAAAATCAATATTGATTACATTTTAGGTTTTATTCCTCGGCACTCCCACTTTGACATTTTAAATGGCACACCTTCTTTCATAATACATAAGACATAATACATGGATTGAATTAGTATAAAGTTTTAGGTATAAACCTTGTCTGCTCACCGATTTTCTGTTTCCGCAGCCGGCATGCCCGTACCTCAACTCCGTTTCCATCTTGGAGTATCCTTTTCAACATGTTCCCTGCCATCCTACTACAGTACACATGCATTTGTGAATTATAGAGCAACGAAATTTATTAGTGTAAACGTTATTTTAAACACAAATTACTCCGTCATATGCATATAGAATTTATTCAGAATGTTCCTAATTAATGCCTCTTTCCAGACCTGTAATTTAAATTTACGATGTTGTACAGTAACTGTTACACTGAAATTTGTTAATTTCAGTGTAATAAATAGGTTTGAAGCCGTAGTCACGTTATCTAAAAAGTCCAGTTTTACTTAAATAGGGCCCAATTCATTAAATTTTGAATTTATTTTAACACCTAAAACTGCAACTTTTAATGCCTAAAAATCCTATGTCTAGTCATCAATGATATGATATATCCTAAGGTTATTTTGAGTTCTTATTGGCTGCGGCTTAGTCCTTACTGACGGTCCAGTATATTGAAATTTTGGTAAACAATGGCGTTTTGTGGTGTTCTAAAAGGCGTGACATCCATTCTCAATTTCGTTCCCCGAACTTTGTGGCAATGTTAGGATGTTATGCGGAGAAACGTCATTTTGAAAGGAACTTGACTTCATAGAAGTTTATTGTGTTTCGTTATATTTAATAAATGTTGTGTCTTATTAGAAACTCCACTCCTTCATGCCAGTCATCACCCATGAGTAATGGCACCCCAAGCAGTGGAGGTTTGTGTAAGTACCCTGTGTTCGGTGCAATTACGGAAGAGTGCCTTGTGTAATAAAGTAGTAAGACTTCATTAATAAATTGTAAAATATCTATTTTCCACCTTCAAGAAGCGGCTACCGACTCTGTATAAAGTTGCCAGAATATCGAGAAAACTGCACTGAAACATTAAAATAAATAAATAAACTATTTTACAAATATACGTTATACTTCCTTTGTTACGCCACGAACTTTCAAATAGAATCGATAGGCAGTAAATCTGGAAAAGCAATGCCTGATGAATCTGAAAACATTTGTCACAACTGACACGCCATTTCGTTTAAAAATTGAAAAGAATTCATCAACTGAAGTTAGAACTGCATATGCCGAATACTTACGTGATAAATTTCAGGTTTTTATCTACACCGGTTTTGCGACGAGCCGTGTGTGCTGTAAATTTTGATCAGCTTCACGGCGAGCATAAATAGTGTTTTTCACATTTTGAGTAACGGCCTAAACACGCAGAAATGAAAATAACATCGCGTGTTTTGATTAACGCGTAACACGTTGGAGAGGGGTGATGGTGACAGGATGCGGCATGATTGATGATTCACTTGTTAAGAGATGAGTCAGGGAATGTGTCGTTTTAATAACTCTCAAGCATCTGGTTTGCGTTATTAAAGTATCTAACTAAACCATTCGATTAACTAAGTGGACGTTCTTTGATTTATTTCCCTTTAGGGGAAAATCGGTCATGGTGACGTAGTGGTAACCATACTTGACTTCTAAACCCAAGCTCGCGGGTTCTAACCCTGCCAGAATGAATAGATTTTTTGGGCATAAAAACCGTAAGTATGACTTCCTTCGGAAGGGAAGTAAAGCCGTGGGTCCCGTGTCGTACATTTACGGCACGAGAAAGAACCTCAATCCTGAAAGAAGAGGCCTCTGAACAAAATTTGTCGGCATTTTCACGCTCTGATTTGAATGGGACGCTGATGACCTGAGATGTTAAAGAGCGTCCGTAAATAAACCAAATCAACAACAAGCTGTAGGAGAACTTATTATTTAAATAACATTCTTTTTATTTGACTATTGCGATAAGGATGAGGAAAGAATAAATAAAGCAACATGTAATGGCTGCCGTTACAACATTACCCTGCGCTTCATTTGTTGCCGTCTTCTCTGTTGTAGTTCCGATAGATGTGCGCATGCTCACAGGGCTACAAACTTTATCCATAGTATAGTCACGATTCTGTCTCCAACGCTCAAAAATAATACTTTAAACGTCTAGGTATGGGATTGTAGCTTTATGATGTCACCTAAATAATGAATACCTACATCCTAGGAGTGCTCTAAAAATTCTGGGTCTGGCTTAGAGATGTTGTGTTTATCGACTGTCGTGTGCTCTTAGTCAGTGGGTCCATCAGAACTGATTATGTGCAGAACCTGGAACTTAAGAAAATTTTCTTTTCAATCTGAGTGGATATATAAGAATCAGATAGAAATAAACACGTTTCCGTACTTTGGGGTGGAGGGTGAATGTTCAGTTGTAACTGGTATGAATCCTTTCGAAATAGCTTGTTTTAAATATGCTCCAATCAGTTCAAAGGAAGTAGGACTTCCCCCCCCCCCCATAATGAAAATTTTCTCTCTGACTATGACATTGATAGTTTGAAAAAACATATTGCTGTTTTTGCTTGTAACCAAGAAAGTAAACTTAAGTACTTTAATTATGTGATAAAGAAAGTATTAAGTATCTTAAATACCTATTTTCATTAATGAGTCATATTACTCTCTATTTTCACTTTTAATAAATGCCTGTTTTTAACTATATTACAGTCTATTTTCAGTTTTTACCTTTTTGCCTGCCCATTTTAAACAAAATAAATGCCTGATTTTCCACGCTCTGGTTATATGTTAAGTTGTCCAAACATTTTAAAAAATATTTTTTCAAGCATTTCGTAAACTTTTGAAAGTATGAATAGCTTTTTTCTACACTATCAGTAAATCAGCAGCTTCAAGATAGTATGTATTTGTGGTTGCAGACATTTGGGCGAGAACCAACTGCAGACGATCATGCTGTTCCCTGAACTTCCTGCACTTAAGGAACTCTCCCTGTCACACAATCACATAGCCTGGATCGAACCCGGAGCTTTCTCACAGCTACCTGCACTACAATTCTTGTACGTTTAGTCAGCTTTTAAAATATCTTTAGCAAATTAATCTAGAAAAATGTTGCATAACGAAAATGAAGTATTTAGTGTGGCCTCCACGGCTTTGAACTGTCAAATTGTGGTTAAGTGGACATTCCAACCTCAATAGCATGAGGTCTTATTATGATTAGGCAGCTTGTGGGAAAGCCGAAATCTTTACGCGTACAAGTTGGTACTTCATTTCCACAAAGTGGTGCAACTGACGTCTGTATGATGAGAGAAAAGAGTTGGAGAAGGGCTAAGTGTTCTACCCAATATACACGACTCTGTGTAGGGTCAACCGTCTGTTGGGGGAAATATAGTGAATGATGCGCGATGTGCTGATGATTTTTTTTTTTTTTTTTTTTTTTTTGAGTTTCTATTCATATACTTACGAGAATTGTTCGAAAATTATGGAGCCTTACATATAGGTGAAATATTTTTGGCGCATTTGGTTTGCAGCTGTTTTAATAAACGTATTAGCGCCTTTTAAAATTTATTTATACATGGTAATCCACATGGTGTTACAGGCCAATATGTCTTAAATGGACAAATAAAACCAAATACTGACTCTAAATTTATTGTGGGAAGGGGCTTTCATAATAACTTATTTGGACCCCCTTATGAGGCTAGGGAAGAAGGGGTCACTTCAGAATATTAAATGAAACGGTGATATAATTTTTAGATATATTTAGATACTACTCAACAAATTAAGCAATTGTTAGAAAAATATATGTTCTAAAATTTAATATTTGAGTAGTTACAGTGTGCTTAATATAGCATTTAATACAGTTTGTGAGTTTGAAAATACAATTTGAAAGAAAGGGCAATTCTAAAATTCTGGTAACTATCAGGAATGAATTACCTACATTCTTGGCAAATGTCCCTCTTGGTGTATGGGAAAAATGTGGTCCCACTAAGATGGAGCACCGGCACACCTAGCAAGAGACACGCGTGAATTATTGAACGAACGACAATTTCCACGATTATGGATTGTACATGCTGGGCTTATTGTATGGCCACCTCGCACACCTGACCCTACACCCTTAAATTACTTTTTAGTAGCTACGTTAAACAAAACAGTCATGCCTACATCATCTTCAACATAAGAAAATATAAACATCGAACACGGGAAGCTTGCAACACTATCATTCCGTGCAAGTTACGCATTGTTAGAGAAAATCGGGCTTGGCTTATTAATACTTGTCTTTTATCTAAAATATATATTTTTATAACACTCTGTAATTTCTTCAGATTTAATTTTAGAAAAAAATGTTTAAATAAAAACTGGTTCCGTTTAAAATTCTGAAATTAATCCCCTCCCACGATTCCCATAAAGGACCCCAATTAAGTTTCGCTAATGGTGCTATTATGAAGGCGCCTTCTTGCAATAAGTTTAAGAAAGTAACCATTTGACTTATTGGTCCATTTAAGATGTAATACTTGTAATACTTTATACGGGCCAACCCTACATTGTAAAAGAAAACATTGAAAGAATTTAGTAGGGAGAAAGTGCATTTATATACAACGTAAAGTAGTGAACTGTAATCCATATTGTAATTGTATACGTTCGAAAAGTGTTAAAGAAAACACTCGAAATTGCATGGTATCGTTTTACAAGATCGGCAATTTAAACAGCTCAAATGCTTTAGATATTTGAGAGGGATGCATGTATTAAGTGCATCCTAATAGAAGAGTTAGGTTTAGAAATTGTTCATCAAGATGGATTCTGCGTTTACACAAATGTATACGTCTGAAAACTACAGCGGTTATTGGATATCACTGATCTATTTGGCAATTGATAACTGTGGACTAAACTGGATTAAAGAGCAAAGTAATGAAAGCATGGTGATTCCGTATCATCACAGAAGCGCCTTCTCTGTGATGAGTGCGCTGTGTGCTACCTTCCAAAGTTGCTTATTTACATTCCACGAGGTTCTTGTACAGTGTGTGTAGAGCTCCAGCACGATAACTTTGCGCTTGCAGTCCGTTATCTGAGAAAGAGATAGAACATCCTGAGCCTGTTTTGCGGATGTTCTTTTGTAGCAGGTAACATTTCTAAGAGAACATTAGTTCTATAACTGAACGAGAAAAGTACGCGTGTGGCACAAATAAAGGGTTTGTATGCCCTCTTTAAATTATGTAACAAACTTTTTTTAAGGTAATGGATATTGTGACATGCAGTTTAATGGACATGATGTTCCGGTAGTGATGACAGAGGTTAATGTCGTCGTCATCTCGTAAACCCAAGATCGCAGGTTCAATTCCGGCCAGGGTTACGGATTTTTTCGCGGTACAAATCCTAAGTATGACTTCCTTCGGAAGGGAAGTAAAGCCGTGGGTCCGTGTCGTAAATCTACGAAACGAAAAAGAACTTCCAGCCTGAAAGAAGAGGCCTCTGGGAAAAATTTACCGGCCGTTTTACACCCTGAATTGAATGGGACGCCGATGACTTAAGATGTCAAAGAGCGTTCATAACTAGATCAAATCAACAAATGTCGTCTTAGCAGGTATTAGATAGCTGTCTCTGGCTGTGTGACATAGACTGAGTGCAGAGATATCGTGGGTTAGTTCTACTTCAAGTCAAGATATACAAAGTTGTGTTAATGTTATGATACATATATAACATATCTCTATAATAGTTAACAATATTTTAAAGTATATAATATGCTGTAGTGTGATATGTTGTCTTATGACTGAACACCATTGGAACATTATACGTTATTAGTCTATGAAATCATCAACTGATGCCGATTTTGTTGCATAGATATTCTCTAAGCGCAGACTTGAATCTTTATTATCGCATTACGAATAATGGGGAGAGCTTTATATATGCTGATTCATTCGTAATAAACATCATTTTATGAGCTATATTTACATTCAGCATATACAGTTTACATTTTATTTAGTGTGTGTGTGTGCGTGCGTGCGTGTGTGTGTGTGTGTTTGTGTGTACAGCTTTAATAAATTGTTCTGATTTGGAAATTTTCATAAGAGAAAGTATATACTTACAAGGAAGTGTTTAAAATGTTCGTTTTAAACTATTATTTATACTACATATTATCGATATTTCTTGTTTTATGATATAAAACGTGTTTTCTTTAAACTTAGTTTCCCCTGAATATTAAATCATATTTCATAATCGAAGAGAAATATGCATAATAAGCTGTTTTGATGGTTGCTTCATTTTTATAATATGACACAACTAGGGAAGGTAGGCTGCTAGTTTTAGTTTTGTTATAATGTACTCCATAAATGCTTGCTGTTTCCTTACAGGTATCTCTCGTGGAACCGGCTGTGGATGCTGCAAAACGAAACGTTCAGCAATATGGCAGAGTTGCGACGCCTGTAAGTAGATAACCATATAACCACATTGTGCTCTTCGAATGTACATGGGTTGGGTAAAAAGTGATGGCAACAGTGCTGAATGTCTAGAGGGCATTCATTAAATACAATCTCCTGTCATGTCTATTACGTTCTGCCACACATGTGGAAGGCGCGTCCATCTCTGATAATGTTCTGAAGTGACCCCCTACAGTGACCTACAGCATTGATAATCGCATTTTGTGTGGCGATATGCCTCCCTCAAAGTGGTTCTTTCATTTTTGCGAAGAGATCGTAACCACGCGGTCTCGTATCGAGTGCTTATGGTAGATGTTAACATATCTCTCATTTCCATTGACGTAGTAGTCGGTGAGTGTTAGCAGTGTGACACCTCGCATTGTCATGAAGACTGCCGGCAAGTGTCGTCGCTTTCTCCTTAGTGCTGGACGAAGATTGGTGTTCCAAGAAATTGCAATAGCACACAGCATTTACCCTTTGTCTTTCACCCTTTGTCTTTACTTCACATCATGGTGAAGTAAAACACCATACACCACAATGATCACCACCTTCACACCAGTTCAGATGAACTATTTGGATGAGGAGATCCGGGATGTTTCCATTCATTTTACTGCCGTTTCAAGCGTAGTGCGCGGGAACAAGCCCAGGTTTCATCCATAGTGAACTTCCTCCCAAGAAACTCGTCACCACCTCTCTGGTAACGATTTAGCAAGTCCTGTGCATTTGCATTACAGTGCCATTGTTGCAACTCCATGATGACATGGTGTATCCAACGTGCTGTAATTTTGCGGAACCCAAGAATGTCCTGCAGAACATGGAATACGATTTTATGACATACGTCTGCGGTTAATTCACGCACAGTCCATCGGCGATCACCGTCAGGGAATCAAGGAACTGAATTATGACTTCACTTTGGGTATCCTGAACTACATCCCTGCCTGCACAAATCACTTTCATCCATCTTACCACTGTGCTATATGGCAACACTGCATCACCACATGCTTCATGTAGTCCCTGATAACAATCTTGAGCACCACGACCTCGTGCAACTGCAATTTTTATCCACGAACGTTTTTCACTTTCAAAGACATGTTGCTAAAGCGCTTGGAGTATCCACTGTACTTCAAGACACCTCAGTACGTCACTGAATAGTTGAACAACTGTCACCACCCGCTGCTGAAGATCATCGAATAGTCCAGTATCGGATCTACACAACCTTATGACTAACAAGGACGCGACCACTGCGTGCTACCAGTGTTGCCACCATTTTTTATCCAGGCCTAGTAAAACAAGATGTCACACGTCTGCGTTTTGTGTTTCAGAAGTCTGAATGCCAACTCTTTACGTCAGCTGGAGCTTGGCTCTTTCTGGGGACTTAGCCAACTGTCCTCACTGTAAGTAAAACACTTTGCTTTTATGTTGTGAAGCCCCAAAGGTCTGTATCACATACTACCGTGTTTCTGTGTCTAGGGATCTCAGAAGTAACTCATTGCAGCGTCTCGACAAGGACACACTACATCATCTTTCCAACCTCGAATATGTGTAAGTATGTGTGTGTGTGTGTGTGTGTGTGTGTGTGTGTGTGTGTGTTATTGCAGAGCTAGAAAAATTTATTGAAACCAATTTTAGTCGTTGATTAGTATGGTAATACGAAACATTTAATTTAAGTACTTACAGATTTAAAATGTACAACTGATTGTTGAGATAGCTCTATTGATGCCCTTTGGTTTGACAAAAGAGGGGCAATAAAATGAATGACTCTATTTTATCAATTTAAAGATTTATTGAACAGACAGAATCAGCCCCTTCACTTGCCGCATTTGGGGTGGTATTGTGAATTTCATTGTAGACGAGATTCCTAAAAGACAAACTACACTCAGCTGAAACCATGCCTTAAAGTAAGTTCTCCATATCTGGTATTGAAATAGAAAGAGCTGTAACATGAGGTTAACGGCACTGTCAATATCTATGTTTCACCGAAATACATCCGATGGGTCTCACATTCCCTCATCATATGGTCTGTCCAATTCACGCTTGAAAAATGTAGTAGAACTGCAAATCATAGCTATAGCAGCATCATTAAGGCGACAAAGTATCCCACTCTTACGATGGTTGTTTGATAAGTCTGGTAAATTTGCATGAAATAGCGGGAAATTTTGTCAAGAGGCACCATTGTTAGTAAGAGCGATTCATTTTAGACACATTTCCAGCCAGATGTGATGTTCAGTTAATTGTTGACATCTCTCAGAAGTGTTGATGCCATATATGCCGTAGAAAATGAGGGGGGAGGGGCGTTTTGTACAGTTGTTAAATATTTCCATTTAAGGAGTTGGACTGCAAATACGAAGTTCATGTGGACTATGCATCGTCATTTATTTCTAGATGAATGAGTTTAAACGTGGTAGAACAAGCACTGAAGATGAAGCGCGCTCCGGCCGCCCTGTTGAGTTCATCAAAAAGGAAAATATTGAAAAAATCCATTATATATTAATGCAAGATTGCCGAGTGATTATAATGTTGTATCACACTTGACTAAATTGCGCTGACAAAACGCTTAAGGGCAGTATAAAAGTCATATGCTTGTAATGTTAAAAATTTAAACTTCAGTTTACATTTTCTCGAGGACTATTAAAGCTAATGAAATGAAAATTTCTCAGTATACAGATGCACATAGTTGAAATTTTGTATTTTCACTATTACACCATGATTCTGAAGCAAATTATACATTGTTTTCAATTGTTTGCCTTTTTATCTCTATTTTTCCCAACATTTATTTGTTTACATTGTCACATTTTGTCCTAGCTCCATCATAGTAGATTCACATCAGCACAATAATTTCATGAATAAGTGGTAAAAGTTTCAAAGTGATAGCTGATACAGATCCTTAAAAAATGGCCAAAAGAAAATTTAGTTTTTCAATAATTGCAGCTGAAGAAAGTTTTTACAGAAAAACTAACCTTTAGAGGGAAACGCCAGCTAAAACCCTCAGACATTGTAAAACAACAAAGGATGTTGCCGGAAACAAATTATGCCAATTTATGAAATACAAGTTTTTCTATCATTCAAGAAAAACGACAACCTTATAGAGCAAATTGTTCCTGAGATAAAAGAATTTAATTGGATCAATGTTCGTAAAATTAAAAAGGGGAGGCTTCTGCAGTGATATAATTAAAATTTATAACAAATATTTATAACAAGGGACATTTAATGAAAGTCATCAAAGTAAAAAAAAAAATCCAAATATTAAAAAGGTACAAAAAATAATTTTTATTCCCCTCCCCTTTGATATTTTCTTCAAATAATTTGAAGAAAAGGCTACATTATCTTAGTTACAATTATCAAATTACTTACAAAATTCACAACGATTGCTCAATGTTGACAAAACAAAATGTATGCTATTTGAATTTTGTGAGTTAATAATATACACGTGTGTTGAAAATTTTTACCAAACTAGCTGCACTGAATTCTTAGGAATATACACTTAACTTATACCCATATTGTAAATATGCTTTGTAAAAATTGTGTTAATATGTATTTGTTAAGAAAGTTATCATAGCAGTATTGTTTATTATGTTACATTCGCGTATTACATGTGGTGCAGAAATCTGGGAAGGGGCAAGTAATTGAAACTTGAATAGAGTATTTATATTACAGAAAAGAAGTCTGAAATGCATTTTTAATTTAACAAATCACCAATCTGTCAAAGAAATATTTAGAAAATAGCTGATACTAACAGTCATATTGTATGCCTACAGAATTATTTTACTAATAAAATCAAAAGTAGAACACACATCATTAAATAAAGATCATTGCGAATATAACATGAGGTGATTTAATAATTATCATAGGGAATATAGGACAAAAACATCGAGCAATAAAGAGCCATACAATATAGGGATTATCCTATACAATAAACTTCCCACCTTCATTAAATTTGCACAAGGTAATACTTTTATGCATTTGTTGGAAAAGTATCTCTGATAAATGTCTATACAGAATATATGAGTTATAATTAGATAATGCTATCATTATTCTCTTGTTCATATTATCCTGACTAAATACGATTGCTCCCACACATCACATGAATTAATCCTTTATTACTACAGTATTTATATTTTTTATAGATTCATCTGCTTCATAAAATGGGTTGAAAATGTAACTATTAACTCATGTATGGTATTATAATACATACTATATTTTAAATTACTGAACTGCTCTGATAAATTAACGTTTTATAAACTCTGTATAGTTAGATACTGATCATGCTTAATACTTGTATTTCACAAACCTACTAACAATAAACTATTATTATTATTATTATTATTATTATTATTATTATTATTATTATTATTATTATAGTGTGAGAGATAGTTGAGACTGTAGGCATCTCAACTGAACAAGTGCACAATATGGTGCTCGAAAAATTAGAAATATGAAATATGTGTGTACGTTGGGTGCTGCTATTGGTCACGTGATCAAAAATGCATGCGGAAGAACATTTCAACACAGCGTCTATCACTATTTAATCGCAGTCCGCAGGACTTCTTGTGTCGCTTCGTGATTGTGCATAAAACTTGGATTCACCAATTCACTCCGGACATAAAGTAGCAGTAAAAAAATGGACAAAGACAGGTTTTTTTTCAATGGTATTTAACGCCCGTTTTTACTACTGAGGCACCACAGGCGGTGGACACTGATGATACATGAGATGAAATGATATTTTAGGAAAGGATTTTTTAAGGAAGGGAGGAAAAATTCAGTTCCAGGCCAAGTTTATAGTATCGTTCCAGCATTTGACATTTATGAAGACTGAGGAAAACTTGGAAAAAACCTCAGTCAGGGAGGGTGGGCCTGGTGGGTTTCGAACCCTTGACCTCCCGCTCACGAGTCTGCATCTTAACGATCTCGGCCACCCGCGGCGGTACAGACAGGTGAGAACGCACCAAAGAATTTTTCAGAGTTTAACAGATTCTATTTTTCCGATGGGATGAAAAAAATTGGAAACTCTCTGGGCCGAGTGTATAGACATCGATGTTGACAATAAAGTATGTCATGAAAAAATAATGTTTACCCAACTTTTCAATGACCCTTGTAAGTGTATGCACTTCACCCATTGTCCTAATAATTTAGTCTTGCATATTTCTTTATCAGAAAGGTTTGTTTCTGGGACTATGGCCTCAACTGAAATTCGACGAGACATGGGAAAACTGTGGCAAGTGAGTGAAAAAGTGTGGCGCATCTATCATCCGATAGCTGCGTCTCAAACTATATAACGTTTATATGATTATGGATTAATATAATAGCATGTTTGTTAGGTACTTCGACGATTTCAGTCTCTGCTCATCAGCTTTGCATGTTCGAGTGTGTGAGCCCAAAGGTGATGGCATCTCGAGCATACATCATCTGCTGGACAGCTTCGTGCTCAGGACCAGGTAAGACAGTTCTCAAAATATACACAGCTAAAAGACGAGTCTTTCAATTAAGAAGCTTCTGATGATTAATTTGGATTGCAGCGTGTGGGTGATGGCGATACTGGCATGTTCCGGGAACACGCTCGTTTTGTTAGGAAGACTAGTGACCCGTGAACCTAATCCGGTGCATTCACTGTACATCAAGACATTAGCGCTCGCTGATCTATTGATGGGTGTGTACTTGCTGCTGATAGCAGTGGCGGACTGGCGATACCGCGGCGTCTATGTGAGGCATGAGTTCCAGTGGCGGCATAGTCCCATCTGCAGCTTTTGTGGTTAGTGTCACGTAAAGTTAAATAGTGTTGATCGTAGCATGCTTTTAGATTTAAATACGCGAGGATGTCAAATGAAAACGAGCCAATGCCTAGTTATAAAAGCAATTGCAAGATCTATTTAGACATCTGTCCCTGTCTGGAAGGACACCTTGAATTGCTGGCAGAGCCATTTCCAAACATTGTCAATTACCTCATCTGCGACCATTAAATATTTACTGATGCATACGAAAGCGTAGGATGATGTAGTGCTTCTCACTTGAACCGTGTCTAAGCTCTAGTGTCAAATTCATTCGATGACATTTTTAATGGAGCTCAAGCGATGAGCAACCAACTCCTTGAGAGGATATTTTCCTATGTATAAATGTTTTCATGATGCACATTACTAAAGCTGATCTGACGTTATGTTTTCTGTTAACTTAAACAATGGCATCGTCAGTGATCACACAGTGTGCTTGTCCCAATATTGCAGAAGATCATTCTTGAAATTTCCCGCTCCGCTCTTTCACACGAGACGGAGAAATGTAATTGCATCCGTACGTTTCTCATGTGCCTAAAGATTTTCGAAACGACGCCTTCCTTAGCAGTATATATATATAAACAAAAACAAAAAAGCGTACTGCCTGAGTTCTTTATCTGCAAAGTTTTTCTTTTGGACAAAGCAAATACGATACAATAGTTACTACCGAGCAATCGTACATAGTAATGTGTGCGTGCGCAATGCTACCGTTGTCTGCATCTTTCGCCACATTTCCTTTCCGGCTCTTGGCTCCTTTTCATTTAATCATCTGTATATAGATGAATAATTCTCTTTTTTCATGACATTGTAACTGTGCAGAATTTCTCCCCAACTTCCATTGCCTGGTAAATGGGAGTTCTGGTTTGATCCTACGTTCGGAAAACTTGCCTAATATAGGAAGAAAGGTAAGAGAATACGAAACAAAGGACGGTATATACGACAAATAAACAAAGCTAAAGGAAAAGTTAAGTGTGGTGGTTTGGTACTAGGCAATGACCAAGAGGAATGACTTCCATAAAGTAGTCCTCAAGCTGGAGGAGAAGATCCATAAACCGATTTCTCTGGGGATTAGTTACTCTTTACCACCCTTGTGGATACAGGGAATATGAGATAATAAAGTTGTCGGCCACAGTTAATATCTAGAGTTAAAGCTATAAAACGTTTATAGGCAATAAAGAGTTGTGAGGCAAACCAGGCACATGCGAGCACTGTTAGTAGGTCCCCTGAGTACTCTCAGCTGTGAGATGTTGGGTGGTTATCACAAGATATAGACTGTCTGCAGATTTCCTGAGTTTTCTCATAACAACAGACAGTTCTGTTTGCAGCTTTCCTGAGTACCCACAACTGTGATATGTCGGTTGTTACCACAAGATACAGTGTTCTTTGCAGGTTTCCTGAGTGTCCACAACTATGAGATGTTGGTTGCTATTACAAGAGACAGTTCTGTTTGTAGCTTTCCTGAGTTTTCTCATAACTACAGACAGTTCTGTTTGCAGGTTCCTGAGTACTCACAACTGTGAGATATAAGCTGTTATCACAACATACAGTATTTTTTGCAGGTTTCCTGAGTATCCACAACTATGAAATGTCAGTTGCTATTACAACAGACAGCTTTGTTGGCGGTTTCCTGAGTATCCACAGCTATGAGATGTCGGTTGCTATCACAAGAGACAGTTCTGTTTGCAGTTTCCAGAGTATCCACAGCTGTGAGATGTCGGTTGCTATCACAAGAGACAGTTCTGTTTGCAGTTTCCAGAGTATCCACAGCTGTGAGATGTCGGTTGCTATCTCAAGAGACAGTTCTGTTTGCAGTTTCCTGAACATCCACAGATATGAAATGTCGGTTGCTATCACAAAAGACAGTTCTGTCTGCAGGTTTCCTGAGCACTCTCAGCTGTGAGGTGTCGGTGTTAATCCTGGTGGTTATCACAAGAGACCGCCTGGTGTCTGTAACAAGACCCCTGGACAGGAGACAACCCTCACTAAACAGAGCCGTTCTCCTGGTGACGATACTGTGGCTTATCGCCGTTCTCACGGCTCTGCTGCCAATAGCACCGGACACTGTGGATTATTTCGGCGAGGAGTTCTACGGTGGGAACGGCGTATGTCTTGCACTGCATCTACAGGATCCGTTTGCACAGGTGAGCGTTACATGAAGGAACTTGCCAATACAACACCCTCTTCTTGTTTCATTCCTTTTCATTAAACATTTACTTCTTCTTCTACAATATTATTTCCATTATTAACAATTATCGTATCTCACCTTTTGCCTTACACCATCTTGCTCTACTTTCAATTGCTTTATACAGCATTCAGTGCTATTCTTGCTACCGTCAGCGCTTATTGTGTTGCCTTAGTTGTTTAACTCCCTTTTCTCTGCATTTTCTCCATTCAATTTTTTATTTCTTTTGCACAAAATTCTGCTTTATGCCGCAACTACAAAAAATAAAATTTCCCCCCATTTATATGTCAAAGAATCGTTATTCAGGATGTTTATGGCCAATCACACACATACACTCTCTCCGTTTACACAATTTATCTATTTGTTTATTATAACTTTCATTTTCCAGGAAACATGCTACTCTTCACATATTCAAGTAGAATGGAAAAACTTATTTTCTAAAGAGAGTTTAAAGCAGGAATCTTTATAAGAACAATCGAGCTGTTTAATGAATGTCGTTTTGTCAATCAGCTCTAGATGGCAAGCTCTTGCCTGGTGACAAATCTCCTTTAACGTTTTCGACCAAACCATAGACCTAACTTCAAGCCTACGCTGAGGGGTTAAAAGTAGTTGGCATTATCCCCAACAACAAATGGCCAGTCACATATAGAAGCAATCAGTCGCAGAAAATAAGAAAAGGACGTCACATCGCGACCTATCTCCAAACTGCTGTATTGTGAATTTGGCCAAATCTCGCTTCACCAAATCTGCAGCAAACCACGAGATGCAAACAATTTAAATGGTGTTGCTACTAATGATGTTTTCTAGCTCTCGATTCTCTTCATGCAGGGTTGGGAATACTCAGTGGCTGTATTTGTGGTACTCAACATGATGGCACTGGTCTTCATCACGTATGCCTACTGGAGGATGCTGGGAGTGGTGCGCAGTTCAGGGTTGTCTATCAGGTCCACCCAGGAGCGGCACGATCGCGCTCTGGCTCAGCGTTTCGTCGTAATTGTGGCCACCGACTGCTGTTGCTGGATCCCGGTTATCGGCGTCAAACTGGCTGCACTCTGTGGTAAGTATTTTCTATACCTATAAGGGGAGGGTGCTCTTATCTTATCAGAGACTATAAGCTCTGCCTGAAGCGCCCGTGATACTTTTGACTTTACTAGAAAACCACTGGGTTGAACATCCAACTTCTTTCCGTCAAAGAATGGTCCCAATGGATTGGCTCGATTGGACAGTGCGTTCCCGCAACTCACGAGGAAAGTGATAAACTGCCTCAAACGCTCAGGATAACTACTACAGAGTAGGATAGGCCACCTAACCAGTGTACTGGTAGACTTGCTGCGATGCCGATGGTGCGCATGAATAGTTTATCTATTTCTATTCCGTAAGGAGAACCTAAAGAGCGTGTCTCTCTGGGAAGGGGAAAGTTTTCCCGCTATTGCGGCAAATAGCCGACTGCCCCCGTGTTTGTGACAAAAAAAAAAAAAAAAAAAAAATCAGTTCGGAGTCTGTCGCACCTATTACCTGAACGTATAAAATATTTATTAAACCCGGGCCCGAGAACTGTTCAGCATACATTTAATATGAACAAAATTCAAATTGTTTCACAAACATAACTGTATTAAATTTATACATCCAGAGTATATTAACTTCCAAAGCGATTGTACATTAACCTATGGATTCAATGTACATAAGCCCCTTGCTATTATACCTTTCTGTATTATCAGTCATTAAAATGGGCTTTCCGCACTTTTTTTAAAACCCTTTTCTTTTATTTTGCACACATACGTTCTTAACTTCCTCATATACAATGTACCTTCTCAAATAAATATTTTCTTCAATATAATTTCCATCGGTAATCCATCCCACCCTTTTTAATCTCCTTCTATATTTATTTTGTCACATTCTACATAACATGCAAGTCATTTACTGTTATTCTACATATTGTGCGGTTATTTCTTGTCCCCTCAATCTTGAAACGTCTGTTTTAAACTACACTAAACCAATTCTTCCGGATCATTGCCACAATCAATACATTATTCTCATTCCATTCTCTCTTTATACTTCTATACAGTTCTAAACATTTCTTTCCCTATAAACTACAAAATATTTCTTATCTCTTCATATTCTCTATGCTTGGTCGAACTCCTTTCCTATATTTTCTTACTTCTCATTTTTATAACTTTCAGATGAAATTAGGGGAACTTTCTTAACTTGTCACATTATTTTGTTTGCATTTAGTACCTAAGCTTTGGGCTTATGTTTTTTTTAACAAGGTTTCTTAGTACTAAAATGTTGAATTTGTAAAACCATTCGGACATATGGCAATTTAATAATATTGGATACAGAAAGATACCTAAGGAATCAATAATAAAGAAATTCTTTGTATAAGACGGGACATAAGTTGCGTTATAGCTCCTTTATTTCAAAAGATCAGAAGTTTTTATTTGCTTTATATGATAATATGGCCTTGAACATTGCCAGCACGAGCATCCTCGTTATCGTAACACAAATGAATACGACGCCCTGTACATGTGAAGTTTTTCAGAGAAAAGCATTTGTAACGCATTTGAATACATGTGTCACAGCAGCCCGCTGCTCTCTTGTTGTTCGATAGCGGTTTTCACTCACTCTATCCTTAATAAAACCGCACAAAGCTTTGGCTGGAGTGGACAAGATAGGTTTCCTTGGTAGCCAGGCCAAGGGAAGCCGCGCTTCTTCGATCCGTGCACAATTCACCTTTCTTGAAATAATTCATTAAGGCATCCCCGAACACTGATAGCAAAATGCGGAGGGGCTTTGTCTTGTAAGATTATGGTATCTTATCTACTATTCCAGTAGTAGTGCCATTGTCATAGCGTGTCTTTGTATTACTCCCCAATAACAGGTTCATTAAAAAATTCTGTCTAACAATGTCGGCCCAGACTATAATGCCAATTCCTCCCCAATTCCTGCAAGAAACAGGGACTGTTCTTAGCGTATAACATAATACTGCGCATTCGTCTATAAATATGACGTTATTGCGATCACGTTCCGACGGAGTCTGCTTAGAAGGGCAGCGCAAGCATTGCGCCGAACTTCCAAAGTAGTTTGTTGATAAACAGGGATCTAAACGGTTTTAGGTCCAAATATTTTTTTGTGATCTAGTATTGTTGTTCGGGCTATGCCAGCTTCAGCTTAGCGTTTTCATGGATTTCAATGTCACGGTGTCTTCTTCGTCCCGAATCTTTTTCACTCCACTCTTTAAATGCACGATGTTCCCTTAGTACAATACCATTCTTACGGATGGTGAAAATACAAACAACTGGTGTGTCTGCTATGGTCTATCCATCATAAGTTTATAGTGTGTGTCAATAAAAGCATATAGCGAAAGATTTGATTGGCTGACCAGCCTCTTTACTCCCAAATTAGTTCCCGAAGTAGTACCGCTTATTAAATGAATATATTCGGTTATTTGTACACCTATTTCTTTTTGTTAATTACAGTGTGAAGGAATCATTTTATTATATATATATATATATATATATATATATATATAAGATGTTTTGTCAAAGACTAATATTTTATGAAAGAATTCGAATACAACAGACGACGAAATCTTAGAAAATAACGGCGAAGTTTACTACCATTTCAGTGTGGCAGTAAATTCTAGAACCAACAGCAAGCGGGAAAGGTGGAATAATATTTTACTATAAAGTTACAATGGATAAATTACAACACCTTCCTGCATTGTTAAGCATCGCTAGACCGCGAAATTCTGTTAATAAGCATTCTGTAGAAAGTAAATCGTAATCGGAATATAATAATGCGTAATTTACTGTAAAATTGACTTGTTTTCCAACGGAAAAATACCGAAAATGGAACTTTACGCTTCAGTAGCCATTTCCCCATACATGTTTACATGTTGACCAACATACACAATGGCAAATCTAATATTGAAATATTTCAGATTATCAGATAATACTTCACAATGATACAAAATTACAAAATGTATCTCTCTTATAAAAACTCAAACTGCAAATTTATAATACATTACACACATGCCTATGGAATCCATAATTATACCTCATTCAAATGTTTTGTGGCGACCTATAAATTTATTGAGTGGCCGAATGGTGGGCCGTGTATCAACCTACATCTTCAATAATTTAATATTAAATAAAAATAATGCAATTTCAACACAGAGTGGAATAAAATATTACGCATAGGCAATACGCATCACTTTCTTTAGCAGTTGCGTAAATGACTATCGTTCATTACACCAAATTACATCTGTTTGTATATGTTGTATACGTCCGAGTATCATTCAAACACAAATTATCAGCTCTTTTTTTCACCTCACGCTCTTTATAATATGCAAGCTTCTTCCTAGCGTTTCTGTGATGTCTTTGATTCCCAGTGTGAATTCTTCTGTTGTCGTAGATATGTATAAGCATAGGACACTAAAATTAAAGTATCCGTAATGCAAAAAGCCACATGCTCACTTCGATCGAGCAAAGTCAAGAGTAAAAACTCGGATCCTACCCTCACAGAAGCAAAACACATTAACTGTCAGGTTCATGTGGTCAAAGAGTAGTCAAACGTCACGGTAATTACATTTCATACAAATTGTGGGCTGTGAGAAGCCGTCTTGTCAGTACTGTCGGGGTAATTACAAGCTGTTCAAATGAAAAACACGTTTTTCATTGGACCCAACCCAACAGGGTGCTACCTCATTACTCCAAGCTATTCACTGCAACACATTCTGTTATTGAGTTTTCCGCTGTTCTAGTGTGAGGTGCAGCCGCGGGTTCGTTCATTCTGCACCGGAGTTCACATGAGAGCCGCAGCCGGAGATGACCTTTGCAGAGACTACGAGATTTTGATAAGTTGACGTGCATTTACTAGGAGCAAAGTGCAATGAGAATGCAAATAGGAGTAAGTGCGGCAAAGAAAGAGCACGGAACAAAAAGAGACAGGGAAAGTAGCGTCATGAAAGATGGAAGAATAATTTAATGGGATGAAGCAGATGAAAGAATGGAAATTGGAAAGGAAGGAGGAATAGACTGTATAAGCTATCAGAAGCTTCATGACAATGTCTGCATACAACGAAATGTTGCCATCATCCCTTGCAGCGATACACCGCTCCCAGCGTCTTTTCCACTTTGTGAAAGCTCCCTGGAAGGCCTGTTTTTGAAGCGTGTCTAATATTGTTTATGATTTGCGCTGGATCTCGTTCAAGGTATCAAAACAGCTACACTTCAATTTCTGCTTCGGCTGTTGGAAGAGAAAGGAATTGGCGAGTAAGAAAGGGTTGTCCTCCTTCAAACAAACATATCTTGAATAATTCTCCGGCGATCTTCTTACATGGGTTGCGTAATTTTTTCGACATTTTCGGGATTTGTGCTGTAAATGGTCGCTCTGACCTCTCATCATCTTCCAGCGATGTTATGTCATGCTAGAAGTACGAGTGCCACTCAAAACCTCGCACGGCTCATTACTTCATTTCAAAGGTCTCAGTTCCAGATATGCCGAGTTTGATGTTGACTTTCTGCTGTAATTTGCAAACGCTTATATTGAAATAGTAAAACTATCCGTGCGCGTCTTAACAAAAACTTATATAGCACAGCTACGATGTTCACAGATGACGCCACTCGGAATGTCTACTGAAGGTCACAGTTGATGATAGCTATACGCCCCTGTGCTCCATGTTTTCTTGCTATAGGCCTAGTCCTGGAATCTTTTGACATTTGGTAGAGCACATAGAAGAGAAGGGAAAGGAGAAGAAAAGGACCAAGAGTAAAAAAAAGGGAAACTAAAAACCTAAAGAACAGAAAGGAAAGAGCACAGCAAAGAGGAAAGAATAGGAAAAAGATGGACGTAAAAGAGAAGACAGGGATGAAGCAGTTATAAGGTGGGTTCTCATTGGGAACTTTTTCTATAAAAGCTTGTATTCTGAACATGTTCTGATTAGCATGGAACAAGTTCCTTCGTGTTTTATACAAATGAACGATTTCTATTCATTTATATGACAAAGTTCCAAGTATCCTTAGATGAGCGAAAACAATTCTTGTTCTGCTACCTGATTATGCACACATTGAATCAATTAACAGCATTCTTCTTTTTTTTTGTGGTCAATCACAAAAATATTATTACATTTAACAGAAGAAATGCAAGTGAGAAATGTATATGGGATCCTGAAAATAAGAATTTTAGAAACAGGAATGCAAGCAAAGATTCTTTGTGTGAAATTGCTTCTTTCCTCAAAGTTGAGGCTGGAGAAGTGGAAAAAGGATACATAACTTAAAATCCCAGTACAACAGGGAATTGATGATAATAAATAAGTCAAAAACCTCAAAATCAGGCAGGAATGAGACATATGAATTCCTTTTCAATAAAAAGTATCTTGTCCACCACCTGCATTTTGCTTTTATCCTCTTAATTTCTTCCACAATAACAGCACAAGCTGCAGAGCAAGAAAGTTTCCTCATTGCTGAAAGTGACTTGCAATAATGTACTATACAAATGTTCCAAATGTAAATACTCTCTATTTGTTTTGTATGAAACAAAATGTCATATGCACTTCCATACAAAAAGTTCTGATATGCATCCATCTTTATGGTAATGCCCTCCTATTTATCTAAGGTGGTATTGGAGTTACACACACACATAGGTTGCTCTGGAACAAGAGTGTAGCCCACATTCTAAATGCATGCCTGTCAGCAATTATGTTATGTTGAATGAAGAAATAATTGGTTATATGAACAGCAGGGGAGGCCTGATCACCCAAAGAAAATATTCCTGGGTGCACTTCGTTCACCAAAAATTTCATTAGCAGTAGTTGGGTTCAACCCTCTACTGCCTTAGTGAAATTCTCTAATCATTTGGCCATGGTGCCATGAACAAGTTATTATTATTATTATAGTCTTTCATTCTGTGCTGGTTAACATTAATAAGTAGGCATTGGAATTCTTAAGCACTTAACACCAAGTTAGAAACACTCACACACAACCTATGAGTCACCACTAGCAGGTAAACAAAAGCTGATGAATGAAAGGTATAAGGGGAGAGGGTGGATTGTATTTCAGGATCTATTGCATCCCATCTGTTGTCTATAGTCCAATACCAGCATTACTTAATTCATTTTCATTCTGGTTTTAGTGATTACAAATTCTGATGCCTAGTGAAAGGAATCAATTCATCTTTGAAGCTGAAACTCTTCTTGTTTGCAGGTGCTAAGGTGGACCAGCAATTAAGTGCATGGCTTGCTGTACTGGTGCTGCCTGTGAACTCTGCTCTGAACCCTGTCTTGTACACCCTTACCACGTCCAGCTTCAGGAACCAGGTAAGTTATCTGATACATCTACTAGATGATCAAAATATGGAGGAATAAAACAAAAAATTGGGCACATATCAAAAACAAATCTGATCTTAAATTTGAAATACATTTATTTATGATAATTTTGATCAAAACTGTTTAACCATTTCAGTCAGGCGAGACATTATTCTTCTTTGTTTCTTTTTTTCTGGAAATTAGAATCATATCTAAACTAATTACGAAAATAGTTCCACTTTAGGCTGAAAACTCCATGAAGATTTTGTTTCTGTTCCTTTCAACTCTCCATCAGACACAATCTACCAGAGAGATGCCTTTCCCACATTTTTTACCATACTTATGTAACTGTTAATGTCTTCAACCTGTAGTAACTTCTTAAAACCATTGCCAATTATTGATCAGTTATTATTTTTTTTTTTATCAAATGAATGTATTGAGGATACACAGCACTTGCTCATGACCCTCTTTGTTTTTATATCCTTCATTGCTGTCAGTCATATTTTCATGCATATAATGTTATAGAAATAAGAAGTAGTTAATCCAAATTACCCCAAATGAAAGTCCCAGAAATATAACTTTTCTATAGTTGGCTGCAAATTTTCTGTTAGTCTGTAATGAAATAACTTTAGTCAATCACTGAAAAGATTCACTGCAGATTCTATGTAATCAGTGGTAAATATCATATTTCTTGCAGCAATTCTCTTAAAAGTTTCCTCTTTTTAAATTCCATAGAACACTGTTACAAATTTTTGCATTTATTTTCTGTAGAAATATTAGGAAAAAAGTATCTTATATCATGAAAGTTTAAAATACCTGACGTTTATTGTTTACCCATATATTGTGCAATATAAAGTTATTTTTCTTTTCTTTGTAGTAGGATAATAATAATAATAATAATAATAATAATAATAATAATAATAATAACAACAACAACAACAACAACAACAACAACAACAACAACAATAATTTATTTTCCATAATATAAGCGCTTATCACTTCAATTTGCATACTATAATTACGATCATTGTATGATCTTAATTATATGATTAGCTTCACTGTACAAGTTCCAACTAGCATCTCTACATGTACCATACTTTATTGTTTTTTTTAAATAAAATGAGAAAACATAAATAAAACCTCAAATAATAAAAAATAATATATATTATATGTTCAAGGAATTGCAGAGAGCATAAAAACATAAAGGTATCTTTCAGATGCATTGCTCCCAATTGTGTTAACAATAGTTTTTGCACCTGACAGAGGATTAAAGAGGTTCTGGTTTAAACATTCCTAAAAATCAAATACTGTATTTTGGTTAACAAAGAAAAAATACTTAATTTCTTTATATAAAACCTATTTTAAACCAGTTAAAACTGCTTTCCCATGGGAAAGTTTAAAATTCTAAAATGATTAAAATATTCAACACTCTTAAGCGTTTCACTCTTTAAACTATTGAATATAAGAAGGAATACCAATACATAACAGACACAGTCATTTCTAATGGTTTTAAAAGACAGATGATAGATCAAAAAATTGTAAGATTTAAACAAATTACCACAATGAGTGCTTTATCTAAAGATAAAATCTATAAAAAGTTCAATTGAATAATAATTTCAAAAAAATGTTAATCAGTACAACATTATATTGCCTCCTCAAAATAGATTTAGTGTTGAGAATTTGTTGAAACTATACAAGGAGATGGCAGGCCCAAAGAGGAAAAGTCACGGATATATCAGATAAATTGTACGGACTGTGCAAAAGTATACATAGGAAAAACTAAGAGAAACATTGGTATCAGAATAAAGGAACACATGAGAAACATTAGACATAAACAGATAGAAAAATCAACTATAGCAGCACATTTTTGGAATGAGCGCCATGAAATTGACAAAGATATTAACTTAATGAGCATATGGGAGAACATTTTTATTAAGGAAAATGAACACAGACTTATGAACTTTGAAATCCCAGAAGCAGATAACATTCTGTATAAGTTATTTCATAGATCCCCAGAGCCCCTTACAGTTATCTGCCTCTGCAACTCTAGCATGACTCATTAGTCGTATCAGTTGACAATGTGATCGACAGGTCACGAAACATGTCCTGAATTTCAATAGTTTAAAGGGTGAAATGCTTGGTAGTGTTGAATATTTTAACGATTTCAGAATTTTAAACTTTCCCAAGGGAAAGAAGTTTTAACTGGTTTAAAATAGGTTTTATATAAAGAAATTACATACATTTTACTGTGTTGATTCCGGTCAAGTTTTATATTAAGAAATACTCAAGTTAGAAAGTTTTGAGGTAATTGGGCAAGCAGCAGTATAAATAATTATAACAACATCAGCAGCAGGTGTTTAAATAAGTTAACATTGTAGAAATTGCTTTGGAAAATGTTCCAGCTGTACCATCTACAAAAAACATTAGCACTTGAATCTGAAAAGATAAAAGAAATCGATACACCAGGAATCATTTTCACATACCAAAGAACTACATAATGCTGTGTAATGTTTGCAGCTGTCAAGATTACTGCACTCATGGCAGACAAGAGACTCAACTCCATCACATGATTCGCTAAGTAACATGCAACATAGTCTGAGGAACAGGACCCATGGTAGCCAGGTATGTAATTAAAGCAAAATGTGTTCAAACTGGATATTTGGCTATTATATGTCAAAATAACCATCATTACAACATACAATAATTGCAAAGTGAGTAAAAAGTAGCAGATAATTTAAAAAAGATTGTCCTATTATGGTATAAGAATGGTTTTAGTAAAACACTTTCACTTGAGAATTTGCCTCCAAGCTTATAACTTGGCAAAAGCTAATTATGATTACTGACGTTCCAGCAATATCAATATCAGAGACTTCTAATTTGACAGCTCATAAAAAAATAATAAAATATCAGTTTGTTTAAAGATTGCCCTATTATGGTATAAGAATGGTTTTAGTAAAACGCTTTCACTTGTGAGATACCTACAAGCTTATAACTTGGCAAAAGCTAATTATGATTATTGACATTCCAGCAATATCAATATCAGAGACTTCAAATTTGACAGCTTATAAAAAATAATAATATATTAATTAATATATAATAAAAATAATAAAATGTCAATTTGTTTAAATAACAAAAAAAGTTCTTTATATAGATTATGTGTAAATCATTACAAAACAAGTTATGTTTTTATGATATTGATATGGGTGGCCCAGGTCGTTAAGGTGCGGACTCTTAAGCTGGAGGTGTGGGGTTTGATTCCTGCCAGGACCATCCTCCCTGACTAAGGTTTTTTCCAGGTTTTCCTCAGTCCTCATAGATGGAAAATGCTGGGATACCCTAAACTTAGGCCTGGAACGCTTCCTTCCTTAAGAAAAAATTCTTTCCAAATTTATGATTTCATTTCATGTATAATCAGTGTCCATCTCCTGTGATGCCTCAGTAGTAAAAACGGATGTTTACAAATATTAAAAAAGAATAAAAATAAAAATAGATGGAGAAAGAAATTAATAGCTTCATCATATTTATCAACCGGAAAAGAAACGGTTATAATAAAACTATTGGATAATTATAAAACATATTCAGAATGGTACAAAGTAAAATATGTGCTTTGCTATTTGTTTAGGTCTCCAGGATAATAGACTAGTCATATTAAAGAACAAATGCTTTTGTGCGATAGATATCCAAGGACTAAAGTTGGTAAAAATATTTAAACTCTATTCGTTGATGTTATAAAACTAGAGCCAAAAAGGCTACAAAGGTTACAGACCCAATCATCAAAGTGACATATTATTTACCTTGAACCTTCATGAACTACAATAGCCTTGCAAACACACAAACTATGTTTATGGAATGTCGGAATCCACACAGTGAAATTTTTGTTAATCTTATTTTGATTTAAAGTAAAACACTAAAAATCATGTCGTCACATTAAAACTCTCTTTAAGTTTCACAAACACACTTATAAAAGTAATTTTGGTACATGTTGCATGAGGTACATTCCTCACATTGTCAACCAAAACAACGACTGAGGAGTCAATTTCAGCAAAGTATGTATGTTACTATGCTTGCTCTGGTGGTCTGTTAGTGAACTTAAAAAATATGCTGTCTGCTTCCGGTATATATTGTTTAAGTTCAGACAACATATTGTTTAAGTTCATTAACAGACCACCAGAGCAAGCATAGTAACATACATACTTTGCTGAAATTGACTCCTCAGTCGTTGTTTTGGTTGACAATGTGAGGAATGCTCACGCAACATGTACCAAAATTACTTTTATAAGTGTGTTTGTGAAACTTAAAGAGAGTTTTAATGTGACAACATGATTTTTAGTGTTTTACTTTAAATCAAAATAAGATACACAAACTACTATCTGTTAATAGATTTAAAATATTTTTGTGCTCCTGCCAAACTGAAATTCACTGAAGTGCTTGATCCTGTGGATTACAGAATATGTCTAACCTTGCAATGCTACCAAAAGCAGTGTGAAACACTTTATTTTACATATAAAAAAGGAATGCTCAAATTTGAAGACCTATAGGAAAGAGTTAAGATATGCAATGATCAATTTGAAAATTACTGTATCTGTTGCATTTTTTCTCTCCAACAGAGATTAATTTCTCTTCATAGACAGCAACAGCTTCTTCTTAATGGAAAATTGGTCTTCATGGTGGGACTGCATTTTGCCAATTTGGAATTATAGGGTGGATGAGTCCAAAGTTTTGCAGGTATTTCCTCAATATACAAGATTTTTGAATTAGCAATATGAGCACAGGCAAAGTAATGATGTAACAAATGCAACAAAACCTATAAGATTTTTGAGAACACTGTAGATAGATCTCTATTTTTCACCTTTTAGCAATCATCATCTGCTTTCCAGCACAGAAGGGCCATATAACTCCTTGTTGAGAAGAAAATTTGTTATTTTTTTCCTCAGTTCCTTGGCTTCTTCATCTTCATCTAATGCTCATCAGGAAAACCCAGACTGAGGTCTGGCATTGTTTGCTGTTACACAGTGACCAGTGAAAAAAAAATTATTTGTAAACTCAAATGTTCCTCCATACCACTAAAATAATGTAATTTGTCTGTTGCAGCAACCAACCCGCTCCAGCACTCTGAGGAGCAGCTGGAAGTCCTATCAGGCAACAGCACTGTAAATTCATGCCAGCTTGTTATATCCTTTAATTTAATGACTCAGTTCCTCAGGTTTCTGCATTATTCCTTAAATTATTTTCTTTGTCCTTAGAATAAATAAGTTCTATAATAAGTTGGTAGAGCTGGAAATAATAGCTTATTTATTTGTTTTTTATGCATACTGTGTGATTGATTTGTGTATGTGCTTCAAAAGAATTTAAAACACAATAGGTATAGTGAGATTATTTGAGTTATGGCTAGCAGAGTGCAGCTGCATACTGGGAGAAACCAGTACTCAAGGCCAAAATAATGCATGTACAGGTATCGTTGGTTGGTTTTGAAGAAAACTATCAGCATGTGGTTATGCAATTGTGTTACTCAGTGCTTTTATTGTGTATAATTGTGTCCTAATTGTTCTTTAATAGTTATTCCACTGCATAACAGATTTTTATGTACAGTACTTATGTGAAAACGAATTCTTATAGAGAAGTGGTAAGGCAATTCACAAGAAAATATCCTGGCAATTGTGTTCCAGATAGAAAAATGGTTCGAAAACTTCTGGTTGGTTCTGAAACGGAGTGTATTTAAGAAAAGTTAGATAAAATACAGCAATTTCCTATGCATTTGCTAGTAATGTATTGCCACTGTGGGGCATCATTTTCAATATCTCTTATAACACATGTTAGTGCTTATTATAATCATAAGTTTTAAATGCAATATAATTTTATGCTTTCAGTAAAAATATAAGTACTAAAACAAAAGTGTTATTTATGCACTGCAATTCTATTTCTCTTTATCCAGTTGTGGTGGTTGCACTTTCCCTATAAAAACCCATGCTCAGGCTGCCCATAACTCCAACAGCCTCATTGTATATTGATGTAGATCAGTGGGATCCAATACTACTTAAGCAGAGTCACAAATTAATCCCTTAATCCTTACAGTATCACAGACAGGGGAATAATCACAAAATAAATTCTGAATTTATTGCACTCTGTATGCTCTAGCCCTGTGTGTACTATGCTACAAAGGTTTATAAATATTACAGGCAGCACATAAGCAAGACAAATATTAAGTATCACTAATTTGTTTTACATTTGCAGAGAGCTGAAATTTATTTTGATACTTCATGCAGTTATGGATATTTTCTTCCAAAATTATACAAAATCAATATGCTAAGCAAGATAGATGGAGATGGGAAATGTGTTTCTCCCCTCCATGTGTATGTTAAATTCAAAATTGAAAAGACACGTCCTTTTAAATTATTATATTTTCTAATTATATAACTAAAACCTATGTACCAATAGAACTTGAAACCTGAAAGTGTGTGTGTGTGTGGGGGGGGGGGGTTTAAAAAAAGTAAAATTCATTTCACTGTCAGATATGTGATATATATACTTTTTAAGAATTTCCTTCCATTAAACAATTTATTGTACAACTATTTCCCAAGTTATGTACTGTCCTTTAGATATTGGTGAAAATTCAATATTGTGAAACAGGAAGAAAGGTTTTTGCATTGATGTGAACTCTTATTGTGCAGCAGTTCAGTGATTGTTAGTTGAGTCAGATCTATAAGATTGTATTTTTCAGCTATCCTAGACTCTTGTGACCTTCATTAGGAACTGGTAAGATGTAATGAAAACAGCATCTATTTATACTGTGGGAAGGTAGCTTTGGCCGGGCTATGGAAGTTTGCTGGCTTTCAAGCTGGCCTCATGACTATGAATGCAGAGGATTGTCATTGTCTCTTTTAGCTGAGTTATAGAGGCTGATCAGTTTTCTGAGGTATGTTATGCATACTGTATTGAGTAGTATGCTGTTATTCTGATTGAAGTAATGTGGTTCCAGTTTTACTTCAATATCTTCCTTAATTAATCAATCATAGTATCAATCTGTACCATCCAGTACTAAGAACTCATCAAAGAGAAATTTATGCTAATTCTGATGCTGTGTTGAGCTACCACAGATTTTTTGGCTGTAACAATCTTGTTCTTTCTTTCTGCCCAGGGGCAGATCTTTCATTGCACACTATGCACCATCTTGCCACATTTGCAACTTTTCTTGGGATAGATGCTGTGGTAACTTCCCATTGCATTCCCAATGATGAAAATGAGATTAATGGAATAATGGTGGCATGAGTGATTGGCAACAGGAAAAAACCTGCCCATGCACCACTTTGCCAGACTCAAATGCCACTGGTTGCTGGGAGTGAATCCAGGCCTGGTTTAACAGGTCATAGAAGCACCATAGCAATCTATAATTACATTTATGTTTGATGCTTCTTATTCCAAATGTTTGACCTGCCTGTCCTTTATCTACTTTTTCACCTGGTATGGAATTTTGTAAACTCCTGAGGCCTTTAGATGGAGCTTGTGATCGACAGATCTTGAGTTTTGTTGGAGCTTCCTAGATAGTAGGCTTAAGTTTTATAACTCTGACATGGCTGACAATCTGTGAGATACTGCTTAATAATCAATGCCACAAAAGTTTCATGTTTTTTTAACTATTTTCCCTCTACTGAAAATGCAAATTTAAAGTACTAACAGACTCGTTAATTTTAATTAACTCAGTTCTATCAAGAGTTTTCAAGGTTTAATGCATTAGGGAACATAGGCTTTCATGGCTGGAGTAGCAGATATCACTAGAGGTATCTTCCAAGCTGTTAAGCCATGGTCTGCTGGAGCTAGGAGTTCCACATGTTTTGTCCACAACTGAGGCAGACATCTTCAATGGCATGGGCAAAGTCCCCTTGGAGAAGGTATCACTGCATCTGATGCATTGGCTGTCAGTATTGCTTTATTTGTACTGTGACAGCCCTCAGCTGATTGGTCTGGGGTGGGCAGAGGTAGGGGGGCTGGTGGGAGGGGCCTGGCCTCTGTTATGTTTATGTTCTCTTCTTATGGTTTGCTACGTTTCTTCTGTTATATGCCTATTTTTGCTTTGGATTACTGGATGCCAGTTGCTATTTAGTTTCATAGCCTCTGCCTTCATATTGAAATTATTGGAATGTTTGTAAATGTCAATAGCTTTCTGTTTAGTCAGGCATGATAGTGCCTTATAGATGAAAGGATGTTCGTTCCCTGGAACTTGATGACACTGAAATATCCGGAACTCCTAGCTCCAGCAGACCATGGCATAACAGTCCGGAAGATACCTACATCTAATGGTATCTTAATGCATTAGATTTAAAAATCTGTTTTTTTTCTTAAATTACTGAACAGAATTATATAAAAAAACTACATATTTATTTATTTCAAAGTTTAATAAGATTAAACTATGTAATTTGTACTAGACTATTCATCAACTTTCTCCATTTTTCATCTCATAAATGTACCTTCTTCGCACACGCGCGCGCGTGTGTGTGTGTGTGTGTGGGGGGGGGGGTTAAAAAAAGTAAAATTCATTTCACTTTCAGATATGTGATGCTATTGATTCTATAGATGCAATAATTTGCTTCTTTGTTCCTTGGAGGTCTGTGGGTATTGGAGACTGGAGATTTACAATAAATCAGCAATACAGATGTGTACAACCTAGCAAAATGGGATAATTTCATTTCAAAAAAACTCAGATTTCCTAATGAAAACGGGGAAAATCCTTTTGTTTGGCTATGGGAATCATTCTTTAATATGTCAAGGTTAGGGGTACCCAGAATTTCATATCTGCAAAGAGCATATACTTTCATCTGGGAAATAGAGAAGAAAGTTGAGATGTCACTGAATTCTGTTTCAGATTTATAGTTAGTATTTTTTTTTTTCCTCCTATTCTCCATATACACATAAGCATTTTACTTTTCTAAGTAATCTGATAAAATTATGCAGGTAAGAAAATCATTTTCCATTTCTGTAATCATATCATTGCTTAGCACTGTCACCAATGTACTGCTTGAGCAAGAGCAAGCCATAACACTGTTGTTTGAGGGATGGTAGGCTTACTATTGGCCACTAATTCTTTGGACTAATTATGAAAAATTTTGCTAAAGAACATTCTCCCTTTATACATAGAACTTCTTTTTCCATACTGTTGATCCCATTAGCAAATGTTATTCCTGTCCATTACAATTGAAAACCACCTTAAAAAGTCTATTGCACTTTGATAAACTGAAATCTTGAAAATTCCAGTGCACAATATGCTTCTGTTCAGGTAAGGCTATTTTGTGTTCTGCTTTTGAACAAATAGTGTGAAACTTACAGAAGTTTGACATCTTTGTATCTTTTAACAAAAAAATTATATTATTATATGTCCAAATGTCTTAAGTTATTTAATATATTATAACTTTTGTTAATATGGCTGAAAAAGAAACCCACCATGGGTAACTGAGGTTGCTAACATGTGGACTCAGCATGATCTGGGTGTAATTAAGTAAAAATTGTACTTATGAAGCTGTAGACAATGGAGTGGAAATATATACTATATTAATGTGTTCAACTGAACACATTAATGTAGTATATGAGATCTGGGGTTCGATTTCTGCCAGGACCATCCTTCCTGACTGAGGTTTTATCCAGGTTTTCCTCAGTCCTAAATGGCAAATGCCAGGGAGGTACCCTAACTTATATCTGAAACATTTCTTTTCTTAAAAAAATCCTTTCTCAGTTTATCATTTCATTCATGTATCATCAGTATCCACCATCTGGGATGCCTCAGCAGTAAAATGGCATTAAACAATATTAAAATTTTTTTATTAACAAAATGCCTGAATAAATTATTTGTGATGCTATCATTGGTGTAGATACAAACTTGTGTGCTAAGGTTGTATGAGGACATGTCTTGACCATTTACACTTTATTGATGTTAAGTGTAAAGCAGATTTTCTACATCTTCTCAATTACGTGCTGATACTTTACTGTCAGGGGATAAACCTCCTACTCTGTGTAGTTGAAAATGTTGGCTATCTTTATACTACAACCCCTTGATGTAATATAGTATATGTATTAGATTTGTAAAAATTTCTTCTTCTTTTTCAAATTCATTTTCCAACTATGGCCTAAAAAGAATTGTGATATCTTGTGTTAAATGTTGAAAATGTTGACCCAGGTTTTCATGAACCTGATTTTCTGAAAATAGATATTTTACATTCTTGATGTATTGTTTAGCTTTACTTAAGATTTTAAGCTTAATGACTACAATGTGTGAAACACATTTAGAATAAAGTGCTCTTCAGGTTCCTCTGGACTGAAGGAGTGTAATGCCAAAGATGAATGAGAATACAATATTTGTTAAAATAATTGTAATCTGGGTGTGATTTACTCTGGATATTACTCTGTAATATGTCCTATTTTTTAATCAATATAGGTACCTATATATTCCATTTTCATAAAAATAGAAAAGAAAGGAAAAATGCTTTTATTGCTATATTTTTTATTTTGTAAGCTGTGATAAGGGAATATGCAGAAAACAGCTTTTTGAATGTTTTAATGGAAAATATTTTCATGTAAGTACTTTTAATAGTAAATAAATCCTTATTCCAAGAAAGTTTATAGCCTGAGTACCTTAAAAACCTATAATTTTGTCTAACCATTCTGAAATCCTAAAGATGAATGTGCCAAAATAATGTACAAATATTTTGTCATTTTTTGAACCATTATATATGCATAAAATGCTGTCTACCTAAAGTTGATATAGGTATTCAAAATGTTTAAAACCAAGTAGAATATGTGTCAGCGAACCATTTTACTGCTTTACTGTTTAGTTTTATACGTTCATGTTGCTCTCTGTTTTTTACCTTTAAATGAAGAATATCACCAACTATGAACTGAAATGTATGTACTAAATATTAATAAATTGTTTGTTATTACTATTTTAACATTCATAAAAATAATAATTGAATCAGTCAGTAGAAAGAGGGAAAAGTCCAAATTTTAAAGAAAATTATTTTTGTATGAAATACCTCTATGTCAAGGTGCACAATAAATAATATCAAAATGTTTGATGTCCCAGCCTGTTGTTATAATATAGCTAGCAGAAAATTATAGACAGTGGAACAAAGTCTAATGTCCTGGGCTTTGGAAATTATGATGTGGACTGAATAGTAGTACAGTGATACCTGCTGCTACTTGTAGTCTATTAAGATTAGCCAGATGCAGCAAAGCAGCCTGTTTTATGAGATTATCACAACAATAACTGCTGTAGGTATCAGGTGAGTCAGATAGTTTTCTCAGAAAATGAGAAAGAAATGAGAGTTTATGGACTTGTAATGTTAAAAAAAAAAAAAACAGGGAGCTGAAACTACAGAATAGGTAAGAGTTTTTATTGGTTTGCACAAATCTCTCTTGATAGATTTGAGGAAGATATGCATTATTTCCTGTAAGAGGACACAGTTATCTCACTTCTGACATTTTGGTGTCACACAAAAGAAGCAAAAAAGAGGAAAAAATTGCAAAATTCCAAATGAATGGGTTGAACCTGTTATAGTATCACTTAAAATGTGCAGATTTCATGACATATAACAACCTTATTGCAAATTTTGTTCAAATATAATGATCAAAATATACAATTTTCAAATATCACCATCTACACAAAAATCAAAAACAGGTTAGCAAACAAATGAGTGAAACTATCACCAGTAGTTCCAACTTCTTAAGATGTGATTCCTAATCTTCATGTACTTATGACTGTACCAACAGCAGTTACTTGTTAAAAGTGGAAAGGTCAGTTATATGTCCCAACTTCTTAAGTACCTATCAGGAAAGCATGCAGTACTTAAAGAATAATTCAAGGTGAGCCAGAAAGAAGAACTCAGATCCATAACAGTGGAGGTGATTAAGTTTATGATTATATTGAACTTGCATTTTTTTATCATTTCTAAGTTACTGTTATAGTATTAATGTGAAATTGTATATATAACATTCACATATAGTTTACAATATACTTTCAATAAGTTCATATTTATTCTGAGTTCTGCCTCTTTATTTCACTTAACTCAAACAATTTAACAAGGGCCTATGTCATGCCTTGACTCTTAATTATTAGGCATATCTATATAAGTGTTCAATATCAGACACACAGTTACGACTTTTGATTAATTTTGCTTGTTGATTTTCTATCTCCTGAAAAATCCAACTCCATGCACTTTGGTCCTTGTACTATTGGCTGATTCAACTGTACCCCTAAGTTTATTTTTCAGGAACAGTGTTCAAGGAAATGACAGGAGAGCATATGATCTTTTAGTTTTCTCTACATGTTTGTCCATTACATTACCATTGTTTGTTTTATGTAACAAAATCTAAAAATTTCCATAAAAAATAGAGAAAAGAAAGACCACTGCCCTCATCAACATTTTAAACAAGTACAAGTAAAAATATGAACTAGAAAAACACTTTAATTGTAAAAAGACAAATAACATACAAAAGGAATTATTATTATTCAAGTGATGTAAAGGAAGGCAGAAAACTATACAGAATTCCTTTCCACAAATTAGAATAAAATACATATTGAGTTACAAATGTTTAGAGGAAATCTAAACAATAGAGAGAGGTGTTTCAAGCTGGAAAGCCACTGATAAGGGTTTATTTTATCAATCGCTTCATGACTAGCATATTAGTATAAAAGTGTACCACGGGTAAAGTTCATTTCCTTAACTGAATCACTTATTGAAGATATGGAAGAGTTTGTACAAACACTTAAATACATCTTTGGATAATTGTTTTGAATATGGTGCTAAATTTTTAAGGCCCCTTAAGTATGATCTATCTGTATTCATGGAAATAAGGAAAGATGATAGGAAAAGAATGTATATCTATACACTGAAAAATATGACATCTTGTCAAAAAGATGATTAATTGCACTGATATATCCATCAAAAGATGAGACTCAACCCTGGTCTTCATTTTATGAAGATCTGTTCAGTGGTACTTGAGGATTCCAATGAGAAAGACATTCTGGTTCATGAGCAATCCCAAAAAGTTAAAGAAACCAAGAGGAAAAGAAAAGGCCTAGCAAGGACTAAAGAAAAAGCAATATGTTTCAATCACAGTCTAAACAACATATATTATAAAACTATATACATATTTCACTTTATGCTGAGCCTAGCATAACAAAATCTTCTTTTTTCATTATAAAAAACAAAAATGTTTACAATCCATACATATTATTATTATTTCATAATATTAGTAACAAATTATACACTTCAACTTGACCATTGCTAATTATATCAAGGTAATGGAATAGAATTTTATTTAAGTATTCTGAACATTTATTTTGTTTTGAAAATTTAGTGTTAGTTCTTTTTTAATCTGTAGCAAGCTCTCCATAGTTGTTAAAACAAAAATATAGACAGGAGATGCAACCACTTGTTAAAGATTACAGTTACATGTTTTAGAGTAATTAATGACATACAGGACTATAAATAACGAAGTTGAATGTGAGAAAGTACACAGCGAAAATGACATGTGTTGGTGGAATTTTTACTTCAGTCATCAAAACATTAGAGTGATCTTATTGACTCTGTTTTGTTGGCAAGACGATGATTAGTTAATGAGGAGATGATGTTCTGGGCCATGCAATCTTTGCATCTATCCTCTTGTATGCAAACATGCAATGCTTCCCAGCTTTGGCCACATTGCCTTTTATATCCTGAGGACACTCACCATCAGCCAAAAGTGTCTCTGTAAATAAACACCAAAATAAAACACATTGCATATTTGCAATCATCTGAGAGAACATAAATTCTGACCTTTTACTAACTGCTATGCAACAGAGAGAATTATATAACTTTGCTTTCTATTCAATCAGAAAATTTATTACACTGGTAAGAGCAAAAGGGCAAGAGAATGAGATGAGTGCTATAGCGAAGCTTCACGTTGAGCATGCAGAATCTGCGATCTTTCCTCTTATATAGCCTGCTCTCCCTATTGTAGCACCTACAAAAGGATCTTCCCTAAGCGATTTGTCATAGGTCTATGTTAATACTTCCTATCAGCTGTTTGCTCTTTTGCATCAATGGCTTATAAGGAATCTAAACTATAAGAAATTCTTCCACTATAAAGGCAATTCATCTATATATATATATATAATATTCTTAAATAACATTATGTTTTAAAAAGAACAAGCATTAGCACAAATATGAGAAAACTCGATTGGTTAGTGAGAGGAGGCTTACGAGGTTAAATTGGCAATTTTGGCACTTCTTTCTATTACCAATTTGTTGAACATCTGTGGAATGAGAACTGAGGCCTTATCATTGCATCCTTTAATATTGCATTTTACTATTGTTTTTAATATGCTGTGAAACAAAATAAAACCCAGTGAAATCATGGACAGTAATGTTGTTTAAATATACTGCTGCATTCTAAGTATTTATATTTATTGGTATCATTAATTCTTGTTTCTGAATAAGAATTCATAACAAAACTATTAACAAACATCTGAAATGCATGAGAAACTTAAGTGAATTATTTATTTTATTAAATGTGTAATGAATATCTTAGTTCAAATTAAAACTGAATAGCATAAAATTACTTTTAACTATATTTTCCAGAAAAGTTAAAGTGTTGCCCTTTTTTTTTTTTCTTTTCTGGCTGTATATTTTTGTATATCCATATGATAAATTCATGTTCGTGGATTCTATACAATGTTATTTTTATAAATTGTGCTCCACCAACTAAACTGTGCATGAGCCACCACTGGCATTTTCAAACATGCAATTTGAACCATGTTTCATTAGAATCACACACAATGTTGTGTGAGCACAGGCACGAATGGAATATGGACACACTTTATGTTTAAGGCACTTATGTGTGTCCAAATTTCGTTCAAAAAATCGTTATACAAAATCATAACCATTGCGAGCAGTTAGCTGCCGAGAAAAAAGTTATTCAATTAGAAAAATCAAAACATTATACAAAAATGACAAATATTCATCCTAAACTATACAGAAAACACTTACAGATTTAAAAGAGGTTAGGTTGCATAATATGGGATAGTTTAATCAGAACAGCCTTAGAACATCTACAATTTCCAGTAAACAAAAAAGTCAGCAATCAAAAAAGAAAATTTAATAATCTTAATCATAAACCAAAGAAAACTCCAGAACCTAAACAGGATTATGAGAAAAACCTATCTAATGAAAGTTTCAAAAAAGAAGAATTAGCATTTCTAAATAAAGGCTTAAAAACTTGTGTACAATACTCCACTAAAATAGAAAATTATTTGGTAGATTTGGAAGTGGCCATTGAAGGATTAAAGAATAAAGAAAAAGAAATAGAATTAATTCAGAAAAAGTTTTTAAAGACATGGTTAAAAAGAATACAGCAATATATAAGAAATATAAGAACACAATAAAATCCTTAAATGATAAAGATGATGTTTATACAAAAGCAGACAAAGGAAACAGAATAATAATATTAGATAAAGGAGATTATAATAATAGAATGCAGAATTTGTTAAATAAAAAAGAATATTAATTGATATCATTGTATGATTCAGTTGAACTACACACTCTTAAAGCTTCACTTACTTTTCATAAATGTATGGAACCGATTTCCAGAACATTTAGTTCCCATCTTCAGCCAGGCTAAAGTTCAACTGTCGGATCATTCGTTGAGCTGTGGGAATGTATATTCTGCTCTGGTGGCGGTGAGATAAACTTGTAGTTTATGTTTTCATCCCCAACAATGTCGAAGTTCATTATGCTGTCTTTGTATTTGTAGATGTAGATTTTCTCCCAGGTTGCTGATTCCATAGGTCCTTGTATTGATTTTAATAATTTTGCTTTATTTATTATGTCATGATTTTGTGTCCAAAAATGATATGCTACTGCTGATTTCTCTATTTGCTTGTACTTTATGTTCCTGAAATGTTCCTTTAACCATGTGCCTATGTTTCTCTTTGTTTTTCCAATGCAGATTTTTTTCACATTCTGCACAGTTTATTTTGTAAATACCTGCTTTTTCCTCTTGTAAAATACTGTCATTATCATTTTCTATCAGTAAGTTTTTAACATTAAATCTATTAATCAGTGCCAACCTGATATTAAAATCTTTAAGAATATTCTGAAATTTTTTTGTGGCCCATGGATGATATGTGAATTTTTTAAAAATTAGTTTATCTTTTCTTGCTGAAAGTGTTGTGGTTTCTTTGATATGTTTTTGTCTCTTGAATTTCTGCACTTTTTTATGTACTAGTTCTTTTTTAAAACCATTTTTAACTGCTGTTTCTTCTATTTGTTTGTATTCATTAAAATGTTCTTCTTTGCTAATTTGTAGGTTAACTAACCAGTGTGTTAAACTGTTAATTACTGCATGTAAAAAACCATGAGTGACCATGACCACAATCTTTTGGGACTGTGAAGGAATGCTCTTAATTGCATTCAAAGAGAGGAACACCACAGTAAATGGTGAATACTATGCTGGCCTACTGCAAAGACCACATGCTTCCATCAAAGAGAAAAGGCGAGGTAAGCTGAGTGGTGGTATGTGCCTTCTTCATGACAATGCACTGCACACAGCTCTTTGTGAAGAAGCTGAGAAGAAATGTGGCTCCAAGGAGATCAACCATCCACCCTACAGCCCAGATCTAGCTCCCAGTGACTTATTTCCTCTTCTTAAAACTTAAGGTCTTTGAAGGAAGGAAATTTAAGTGTGACAAAGAAGTGATGGACGCTGTGTATGCCCATTTTGCAGACAAGACTTCCGGCTATTTCTTGGGGGGGGGAGATTGAAATGTTAATTCAAAGATGTGGAAGTGCATTGCAATAAAGGGTAATTATATTGAAAGGCGAAATATAGTTTTTATCTTCATCATACCTAGAAAATGGTTAGGCCAGAAACTTATGGACCTACCCTCATATGTAGACTATAATTTGTCCTGGAATCTGCATATAGACTTTATACATAAAAAAAATTAGTTGTTGTATATATACTATAAGGTATCTAGGCACTGTATTTAGACCATGAAGTCCTAAAAACTGTATACTCTGGAACTGTGTATCCAATTTTATCCAATGGTACATATTGAGTCATAGGGAAGCTGTAGTGTAAATAACATGAATAAAATATTGTTACTACAAAAGAAGTGTTTAAAGTTTATTTATCGGTTAAAACCAAGAGACTACTGTAGGGATAGATTTATAATTAACAGGCTATTTACAGCTGTTGGATTGTACACATATAGAATACTAATTGCAATTTTAAAAGATGAAAAGAACTTAACCAAAGATAATTTATATTCTTACAATACAAGAGAAAAGGGTAATTACCATAGAATAATACTAAACTTGAAATCATCAAAGATGCTTAAATTAAAGAACTAATATTGTGTAACAAATTACTCTTATATATATAAAAAATTGTAAAGGTTCTAGTTTTAAGCTTAATCTTAAGCTTAATATAATTGATAAATGTATTTATAAGCTGAACGAATCTTAAACTTATTGTAAGTATAAAATGACCATGTCAAACTTTTATTAAGTCTATTGACAGTAAACAAACAAACAAATATAATTGGTGTTGTTATTATTATTTATTTTTTTTTATTGCCTGTATTTTCCTCAGAAAATAACTTTTACCTATATCAAGTACTCCCTCTCTCCTTATGTCTGGCAATTTTGCCCATTTTTGTCAGAAAAGTAATTAATTGTATGATATAAATATTAATAAAATGTAGGAGTTATATTTTATTACAAAATTTCACATATTCAAGACATAAATGATACCATTACCTAAGCATTTATCTGTACTAACCTTCTCCATCCACAAGTTTGAACAGTCCATAATCTTGTGGATTTGTGATGCGCACTTTATGGGCTATGATTTTGCACACATCTCTTGTTGTCATGTTTGGTCTAACAGGAAGTGTCTTTGTAATGATTGAACCATGCATTTCATCTGGTACCACAATCTTCAATACTGACCGAAACTCTGTTAGAGATGCCACTCGCAACTGAAAAGACAGCATTGTAAAACTCAATTAAAAGTTTGTTTAACTAAAGAGTGCAATCTTCATATTTAAGTGATTCACAACTTACATCAAGGCTTGCCCCAGGACCAAGAGTTCTGCTCTGTTCTTCTGAACAGGCTCGGAAATTCTTGAGAACATGCACAGCACTGGAAAGGGTTGTTAGGTAATATCCTCCTTCTCCTGAGAGTAATGAAGGGTGAAGCAGTCCCCACATGTAGTCCGCTTCTATTTCTGCAGCTACCATTCCACTCTGCACCAAGACCCACACAAACAATGGCAGAAAGTCATCTGCTCCCAACACTACAGAACTGCGACTTTGGTTTGAGGCTTTCACCTGAAAAAACAAATCATTTCCATCTCTGCATTATTTCACTTTTTCTTTTACCAAAGCTTATTTATTTTATAAAGTTTAACATTTACAAATATGCTTTAAAAATTACAAATTTTAATTAACACCTGCTGTAGTTAACTTTTCATTCTATGGAATAAAAATCCATGCCAAAAGCTTTACAATAAAATGTATCTATGCCATTATGATAAACGTGCAATTGAAGTGCTGCAACAAATGCCTTATTGTTGAACAAACAATTTTTTTATAATAATATTACATTTTTAAATGCCACTAAAAACTCCAAGATAAGTTACTTATTGAACATTCTTAAGAAGTTTTCTTTTTATCTTCAGAAACTATTGTCAAGAAGAGAAAACTATTCTAGAATTTATGTTATATGTAACTATTTGGAAAAAACAACTGATGGCAATTCCCCCAGGGAAAAATTAATAACATGAAAATAAACTTAAGTAAAACAATTTTTTTTATTAAAAGTTCCAAACAGACATTTCTTGCAATAGCTACTATAAAAGATATTTCTAAAGGTTGTAAATAAACCTAATAGAGCATACAGAGAGATTAAAACATAGCACCTTCTAAATAGGTATCCTGTTCTCCAAAGTAATAATGAATTGGTACAGGCATATGAACAGCATGAGTTATTGTGAACAACATATCAATGAAATAATTCAAATAAGTGTACTTACGAAGCTGTTATATATATATAAATGAAATAATTATTTGCTTAAAATTTTAAGTGGGTAAGTAAGTTTTAGGTAGTTAGATATTTAATATAATAGTAAGTTGCGAGGGTAAGTGAGCGAGTTTAAAAACCTGTAATTGAGAAATTAAATATATCACATTGATATAGAGTTGGTTTGGTGACACATTTTACTCACTTGATTTTTTTAATTAGACATGTTTTAGGAACATTCATTCCCATCATCAGCAGAAGGTCAACTGGTAGAAGCATACTCTGTAGGCAGTCGGAGAAATTAATCAAATATACCCAATGATGGTGTCTAGGAGTTCATGACACGGTTTTTATTTATGATGATGTAAATTTTTCCCATGTTGATAGTTCCAAAGTTTTGCAAGCGTGTTTTTAATAATTTTGTTTTTTTTATCATTTTCATGGTTTTCAGACCAAAATTTGATTATCATTGCCAATTTCTTTATCTATTTGTAACAAATATTTCTTAAATGTTTTATAGTATGGGTTTCCAAATTTCTTTTTGTTTTTCCAATATATATATATATATATATATATATATATATATATATATATATATATATATATGATCACAGTCTTTGCAATTAATCTGGTAGATACCAGAGTTCTTGCCAGAAGATATAGGAGCTTTACAGGAATATTGTAATATATTTATAGTACTGTGGACGTTTTGAGGAGTCAACATTATTTTCTATTTTTTAAAATGTCTTTAAAATTTATTGAACAAATTGTTTGAATTGCATATCTATTTTTATTTTTGATATCAAACTTGTATCTTTAATCTTTATTTCTTTTAAACTTTTTAATTATTTTATGTACTAATTTTTTATGAATACCTATGCAGTGCTGTGTGAATGACATATTGGAATTCTTCTTTATATTCTTTTCTACTGACTGGAATATTCACTAATCTATATGCAAGGCTATTTAGGATGCCATCATGGCTGGCATGTTTTGGGATTAAAGCTATTATTCTTAATGTAATTGCCACTGTGAGCAAGTTTCCTACACATTGCAAAGGAAAACTTGTTATTGAATTTTATAAACTTCAAATCTAAAAAGGGATCCAACCATTTGTTTCAATTTCTAATTTAAAGTGCATTGATCTCTCCTGTAAATTTAATAAATTTAAGGCATTGTTAACCGGATGTTTAGGTATAATGGCAAATATGTTGTCCATGTATTTGCACCAGGTATTAAAAATTATAGGAAAAACATCAGTTAGATGAATTTCAAAATCACTCATATACAAATCTGCAAAGAAAGAAGGATGGTTACCCATTACCAATCCAGAATTTTGTTGGTCATATTTATAATTAAAATCAAAATAATGCGGGTTGATGCTGATGATGCTAGCAAATGTTCCTGAAACATGTTCAAGTAACTGAAGTATAAATGTCACCAAACAAAATCTATATCAACATTATTTTACTATTTCACTATTAATAGTTTCAAGAGTATGAATTCAAATGAAATATATTCAATTGGAAGCAAATATATTCAATATACAGGGTGTTTATTATTACATCAACATATTTTCAGAGAGTGTAGAGATGTCATATATAAGCAATGATGGTCCACCACTAAACTTAACGCAGTTATATGACATTTTGGCATCAGATGCTAAGAAGTTGGTGTTAAAGCAAAGCTGGGTGAAAAATTAGTTTACAATGTCTTTAAAACTGCCTTGCAAGCATAGAAATATCAATTTTCCTCAGCCCATTATCAGCGTTTTCAAGATTTAATGTCATAAAAATGCTCAAATTTTGAACTAATCATGTGACAACACTGTGCAACACTGATCATCTATTAACTGCCTCCTTGCATTATGTAGCCTACTCTAGAAGGAGCTCTTTGCTTGTGTGGCATAATGCAAAAACCAATGTTCTGCAGACTGCAGGTTCAATTCTTGGCATGGCATTAATTTCATTTTTTTATTAAATAAGAAATGTTGTGATATGCATACTAAAGAATTATGAATGAAATTTGGTTAATGCTTTCAAGTTTTATTCTCTTTCTCAACAATGAATGTATTACCAACATACAATGGCTAATAAGCTAACTACTAACATGATGCCTAAAACCTAATTTACCTAACACTTACTTGGGACATGATTCTGATTGGTAAGTACAATAACAACTACAAAGGTTGTAATTATATGAAATGATATGCTAAGATTTAAGTGTATTTATTGAAACATCAACTTAAAATATAGGCTAAAAATTACATTATTAGGCCCTTCAGAAAACAAACAAAATAAAAAGAAGTGAAGAACAAGAGGCGAACTTGAAAACAAATGACCATCTCATACTCAAAAGCTAATATCATAACCATGGTGCCAGAGTGATACGTTCAGAAACCTGAAACCTGCTGATGTTATGGTGTGTTATGCTTTCGAGAGACATCTTCATTAGTCAGTGGCATATTCACACGTTAGAAACTTATAGTCACAGCTTTGAAATTTGAACAGATAGGCAACATGTTTACTATCCCAAACTGCTTTAATATGACATATCTACACTCTCTGAAGTTATTTCCGCATAGTTCATTAACATCCATATAAGCATAGCATTGAGTTAAATTCTGGCACATTCTCTGAAATGGAGGTATTTCCCACACCAGGCCAGATGCTGCTAGTATTTGGCTAAAAGTGAAAGTCACAGTAAACCTATACATGTCTCTTAAAGTATGATTACATTCACAAAATATTGTATCTAACTCATGAATAAAATATTAGATCCTTTAGATTTTTTTAATCATAATTTTAAAAGCATTTTTTATTGAATATTGTCTTTCTATACACTGGGAATATTCTAAAACCTCCATCACTAGAATACATGAAGACAGCCTATCTAATGATCATCTATATTTTTATAACACAAGAGGAAAGGATAATTACCACATAATAATGCTAAACTTGAAATAAACAGACAAAGATCCTAAAGTTAAAGGATTAATATTGTATAGCAAATTACCCATATATATTAAAAGGTACTAAGCTTAATCTAAAGAATTACATAATTGATAAATGTATTTATAAGCTGAATGAGTTTTAAGTTTATTATAAATATAAAATGACAATGTAAGAAACTTGCATACAGTCTATTGACAGTAAATAATAATAATAATAATAATAATAATAATAATAATAATAATAATAATAATAATAATGTAAAAATGGTAAAAAGAATATTAAATACACTTTTGTTATATAATTACATTTACGTATTGCCTATCTTATTACCATAATTATAACTATTTTTATATTTTAAAAATTTATGGCTATATATATTAAGATTTGTAAATGTTTTTAAATTTTATATGTCTAAATTACATGTTTAATTATATGAATCCAAATTGATTCTATTTAATGTACAACAGTATCTGTGTGAGATTAAAATATTTGACAGTAACAGCATTTTTTCATTTGGTCACACAATTTTCAATAATAAAGAATTGTATTTTCCATGCAAATGCTAATCTTTTCTTACTTTTCTTTCATATGTTTATACATATGAAATGATAGTTTTATTTAAAATAAATTGTATTAAAAATATAGTATTTTCAAATCACAAGTTAATTAATTTATTAAGCAAATGAGAGAATTTCACTTTTATGAAAAATTGCCACTAACTATTTGTATTTTTGGTGAGAAAAATCTATGTTGCACCTATAAGTACCATAATTTTTTGCAAACATTTAAGCTAAAGTTCTGCCAGTACTAGTTTGAAGTGTTATATTGGCACTTATTTACTTAACATTAATGCATTATGTATCTAGAAAACTTGAAATATAATGTTATTTACCGAATTGAATATAGTGCCAATGCATGCTAGCAGATTCTCCAGTTTGTCTAGTGGTGAATCTACCTCCTGTAATGTGGTAAGAAGTTGGCAGATTTTCTCCATTGATTCCTCTGAAGGTGGGACTATTTTAGTTCGTACTCCAAGTTCATGCATGGGTTTAGTGCGAGCATATTGGATATTATCAGCTAATAGTTGTATTGCTCCTGTGCGAGTATATTCATCTACAAACAGCTGATATAGATGTTCCTTGAGTGGTCGAACCACCAGTTTATGCATCACACTTTCTAAAATGGCATCCAAGTTCAAAAATTCCGTTGACTTGAGCTGTGGGCAATCAAAATAAACACACAATAATTTTCAATAACATAATACCAAAATCCATTTTTGTAGATATTTCAATACATAACCAATAAAGATGTACTTTCTGATCTTACTCCTTGCTGACCTTCTAGTACTCTGAGTGACTATAGACTATTTACCTTTATACGTTCCTTCTCAACTTCTTTCTCGAACTCTCGCTCCCCATGCTTCACAAGGTAGTTCTTCATTCCTGACATGAACTGCCGCATGTTACGCATAACAACCTGGGGGTTTGTCTCTCTTGAATCTCGTGTACACGCTATAAAGTTGTCAATGTTTTGAGCAAATGTAGTACTCTTATCTGCAGCCAGATGCAATGCATATGCTCTGATCGATGCTCCCGTACCTCCCAGCTCTCGACTTCTCAGGGCTTGCAGTCTTGGAGGTGCTATAAAAGTAAAAAGTAAAAATTACTTTTGTGGGCATTGAGTAAATATTTAACTCTATTTTTCACAGAATCTAATATATTTTTAATACATGCCCCAAATATTTATCAGTAAATCTACTACACTCCATTCAATGACAGCACAAAGTAGTTAAATAAAAGCAGGTAGTGTGCATTCTATTTTACTAGATACAACTTTTAATTGCATATGAATATCAGCCAATCCCTGCATCTAGCTGCATTGCCACTCTTAAGTGCAGATGGGGACTCTAGGCATCAGATTATGACAATCATCACAAAGTGAATTATACTTGAATACTAGCTAAGTATAATAAAGTAACATTGATACAGAGTTGGTTTGGTGACACGCTTTATTTACTTGGTTTATTAAATATGTTTCTGAAACATTCACCTCCCATCATCAGCAGAAGAGTTGGTCTGGAGAGAGTGTGTCTCCAGCTGATGATAGAATGAATACTCTTGAAACATGTTCTGTATTTTAAACAAGTGAGGAATTATTGTGTTACTATGCCAACTGCTTAATCAAATGATATATTGCTTCACTGTTAATAACTCCAGTTTAATTCTTCATTATTAAATTTCCTCTAAAATACAATTAGTTATTTTGTAATAACATAAATGTGCAGGGAAACAAAATTTTTTTGCTGTGTGATATAAGACTTATGCATTTTTTTTTACAGACTGATCCTTTTGTTGTTTTCTTGCACTTTCCTTAAGAATATAAATTCTGATTATGAACCGTATAATCAAATTTTCATTCAAGTTCAGACAGAGATTGTAAAGTATATTATATAATAATATAAAGAATGTAATATTTAATTTCACAAATACAAAAGAACAGCAATGATGGAGTATAATATTCCATCAAAAATTTATGAGTTACTTCTTTTACTTTTTAATGAGAATTAAGGGGGAAAAAATCAAAATAAAATTAAATCATATATCAAGATCATTCTTAATTATATGAAATTAGAAAAACAAGTTAAAAGAGTCACTCACATAGAAGAGGGTCCAGTCTCTCCTTAAAGCTTTTGTGCCTCGTTATGTGGTGGTGATGATGGCTCCTGCCATTGGTCAGATGATGTGAACTGCTGCAAGTTGTTTCTTCCTCCTTGGTGGCCTGCACTGTTTCAGAAATGTCAAGTTGTAGCAGGTTTTCCCATCTCGAACTATCCCAAGGCTCTGAAAACACAGTCTGTGTGTCTTCACTGTCACTGACTTGATTTGGCTGCAAGCTGCTGCCTTCACTACGACCTTCTACGTTGTCATATGAAGACATGCGGGAGTCTAATGGTGACAAAATACCTTGCTGCGTGGAACTTGATACGATTTCAGGTGACAGTCTCAGAGCAGGAAACCTTTTAAAACAAAAAGTAATATATATAATAAAAGAGAAACATTTTTTAAAATATGTATTTGGATGTAAATTATATCTAATCTGTCGTCAAACACACTCTTATGCTTCACTTACTTTTAAATATGGTGGGACCGATTTCGAAGAGACATCCTCTCCATCTTCAACCAACAAAATTAATAAAGGAGCAACTCTAATCTTCATTTCCACATTTTCCATTATTTTATATAACAATTTTCTAGGATTATTTCCTTACATTTTTTAGTTTTTGGATTCAAGATAAGAAAGAACTGAAAGATGTTCTTTCTATTACGATTGGTATAAATCTGTGATTTGATAACTCCAACTTTGAGTCGTCAAGTTGGTTGAAGATGGAAGAGATGTCTCTTCGAAACCGGTCCCACCATATTTAAAAGTAAGTGAAGCATAAGAGTGTATTAGATGACAGATTAGATAGAATTTACATTTAACAAGCTTCCCTGTGCGAGTTTCAACAGAATTTTTTAAAAATTTCTTATAATTTTTTAAAGTTCTTAAATGAAATATGTATTTGGATTTCAACCCAGAAATACAGAAAATAAATAAATAAATAAATAAATAAAAACAGAACTTTTGAAATTTGTTTCAAAATAGAAACATTAAAAGTGAAATGTGCTAAACCATCCTGCTACCCTTACCAAGGAAAATTTGAATGACAATGAACGTTGCTTGGAAAGCTCACAACACATGGTTACACCGTATTATTCAGTGCAAAGAATCAAGGGAGCTATTGCACTTAAAAATGTGCAAATTTACATTCATATAAGAACCATGACAAATAATCCTGTAATAAGGCATAGATATTTTTATTCTTGGGCCTAATCAATGACCTTATCTCTGAGGTACTTCAAAAGAAAACTTTATAGAAATAATCCACATATCCCAAATGAACTACACAATACCATCCAGGAAAACATCACATCTGTTCCTCAAAGGGGATGCCAGAGTGATAGTCAATTTCTTAGTGAGATGCCAAAAATATTTAGTATGTGGAAGATAGTTTCAGCATCTCTTTTCTTAATCTGAGATAGTATTGTTTTTAAACACTTATATTTAATGATATTTTACATAAATGGTATGGAATCATTGGATAACCAATACAGCACTGGCATATAAGAAATTGCTCCCCTAAAGTAGAAGTTACCATAGCGGAGTCAAAACATTAATGGTTCTAAATTTAAAATTAATTTTGTGTAGGAACCAATACAGTGAAGCAATTTATTTTTAATTAGCTAGTGAGTCAATTTAACACTCTTATGCTTAACTTACCATTAAATTATACAGAATATGTTTCACAGGCTTTGACCCACATCATCAGCTGTGAATTGACTGCCGGATTTGTTGTTGGTTGGATGGGCTTGGTTTAGCTCTGATAGACATTTAATGAACTTTTGGATTAATTTGTCTTCTGTTGGGATCTCGAAGTTCATAACCTTATCTTCATATTTTTTTCATAATTTTTTTTTCCCCCATATTCCCAGTTCCAAGGGTCTATCTACAAATTTCAATAATTTGACTTCCATTTCTATATCACCTTTATCTCTGCAAAAGTGATGTGCAACCGCAGATTCATCTATCCGATTGTACCTGATGTTCCTCCAGTGTTCCTTTAGCCTAATTTCAGTAAGTAGAGCATAAGAGCATTAAATTGATTCACTAGCTAATTAAGCATAAATTAACTGATTCACCCAGTAAGAAGAAATTGATCTGCATCATAACAATTTGAAAGTTTTACGTAGAAAAGATATTAACCTCTAATAATATGATATAGTGTTGATTTGGTGACACATATACTTCACTTATAATTGGGCATGTTTTGGGAACATTCCTCCTATTATCAGCACAAGACTAAATGGTAGAAGCATATTCTATAGGTGGTCAGAGAAATTTATACAATATATCCAATGATGGTGTCTCAAAGTTCATGATGCATTTTATTTCTGATGATGTAAATTTTTTCCTTGTCATTAGTTCCAAAGGTTTGCAAATGTGTTTCAATAATTTTACTTTTTTATGAACTTCATGGTTTTCTGACCAAAAGTGGCCATTGCTGATTTCTCTATCTGTTTGAAATGAATATTTCTGAAATGTTCTTGTATGGGTTTCCAATTTTCCCCAATGTGATAGGTATACATTGAAAAAACACATTGAAATTTGGAAACCAGCACCAAAGAACATTTCAGAAATATCTATTACAAATAGATAGTGAAATCAGCAGTAGCAGCCCACTTTTGATCAGAAAACCTTGAAATTGATTAAAAAAAATTATTAAAACACACTTGCAAACCTTTGGAACTAATGACATGGTAAAAAATTTAAATCATCAAAAATAAAAACACAGGATCGACTTTGAGACATCATTATTGGATATATTTCATAAATATTTCTGATCGCCTACAGAGTGTGCTTCTACCAGTTGGTCTTCTGCTGATGATAGGAGCAAATGTTCCCAAAACATGTCCAAATAAAAAACCAATTAAGTGAAGTATAAGGGTCACCAAACCACTTATGTTACTACTTCCTGTTAATAGCTTTAAGAGTAGAAGTTCACATTAATTTCTGTTGAGATGTTAGTAAAATGAAGCAACTAACCTTTGCGCTATCAGCTCCTGCACTGTGATTTTTCTTCCTCCAGAGGAAATACAGTCTTCATCATCAAGAGAATTTTCCTGCTGCTCCAGCGTGGGAAATCGCCTCTCTCGCTCTTCACCCAATCCTCCATCACTATTCTCCCCATCTTCACCACCATCCTCTTCATTACCTGAAGAATTACATTTCAACTCTGTTTATTCTGTGCATTAATTGATAAAAGTTAAGAGTACCTCAAGCTGTATTGATCTATAGAATCCAGTGAAATACTTTACAGGATATTTCTTTGAGTCCACTCTTTCAGTTCAATACTAACATTGTATTTAAAAATAAAAATTTTTATTTTAAGGAAAACAGGGTAAATTTTTACTTTTAAATATTTGCACTTGATTTTGCTTACACTAATATGAAACTGACCTTGGTTGGCTTCGTTGAATTTCAAACATTAAATATTGTCCAATGCATTTTTCACAGTTATTGCTCCTGCTTTTATTAACTGTATCCTATAAGGCTCAATAATATGCATGTAGTGAAGAGGTATTTCTGATTAATTATATTTAAAAGATTAAAAATAGGATATTTTGTTCCATATTTAATAATATGAAAATGGACCTCTGTATTATTACTGAACTCCCAAGACTGATCTTCACATTAACTAGAATACTTGTCAAATGGGATAAAGTTTGCAATTAAAGCCCTCAAGAAATGTAACCTGCAGCAGTGCCAAATTCTATTCACACTATGGCCCACAAATAAGGCCTTATCTGTCCCAAAAATGATGAAATACAAAAAATGTTTATTGAAAACTACAACAAGGTGGTGTTTCAAGGTGAGGGCTTACCTATAAATTCCCAACTGGAATCCACTGCCCAGGATGTATCATTGAAACATTTACCCCTGACATGCACTGGTGGTCTTACTTTGGGTGGCTGGACAGGCTTGCCTCTGGGTCTATTGCGAGTGTTCTTCATTAACGCAAGGTTATCGACTGACGAGGACAGTGGTGTAGGTGCCAGCTCATCACTGGAGTCTATCCTCTCAAGATTGCCACACACTAAGTGGGGCGCATGAACAGGCCATTGCTGAAACGAAGCAGGATCTGAGTGACGATTGCGAGACTGATGCTGAAACAGTTGCTGGCCTCCAGGTCTTGGCCTCCTTCGTGGAATAAGAACTGCTTGCCTGAGAGCATCTGCAGGCTCTGCATAAAATGGACTGCTTTGTTTTGTATTATTTGGTGTTGCACTTCCTGAGTCATCAGTTTGCTTTAACTCAGATCCCTGAGGGGAGAGGGGTGAATTAGTAGTTGAGTTAGCTGCACTGGTGTTTATGATGAGCCCTAACCTGTTCTTCTGCTGCTGATCCTTTAGATTACTACTGACTGAACTTAGTGATATACAGCTGCCAGAAACAGGGGTACCAATCCTTTCTAAAAGGTCTGGTGGCTTCTTAGGCCCACCACTGCTTGAGCTAATGTCTTCTGGAGATGAAAAAGGTGAAGAACGAGCTATTGCATGGGTTGGTTTGAAAGTAGACAGCATTTCAGGGCCCCAAATGTCTTCATAGTCAGAAACTTTATCAGCAACAGAGCTGCGATAATAAATGGTAGGTGATTCCAGTATGTCAGATTCCTGATAATGATGAGATTCCTTGATGGAAGTCTGTCTTGTATGACTAGGTCGATGTTTCTTGCTCCGACCATGTGCACCTGCTTTTCCAAGTTCACTGGTTGGGGAAACAATGTGATGAAGCTGTGCATTATGCTGCTCTGACACAATGCTGCTGCAGTGAGATGACATGGTCTGCAAACCTTCAGACTCCAATGCAGGCTGTTTTGGAGTCACCTAAACATGAAAGTTATTTTCTGTTAGTTCACTTACTGGAAACTTGCTGTCATTCTGGCAACAAAAAAAAAAATAAATAAATAAAATAAATAAATAAATAAATAATAATAAATAAATAAATAAAAACAAACAAAAAAGGCAACAAATTAGTTGCAGATATCAAAACTTGGTACAATAAAAATCTTTTTAACCTATCAACTTACACAAGCTGCCTCTAAATCACTTTTTAATCAATACATTTATTCTGAGAGAAGTATTCAAATTAATCTTGCTTATATCACCATATGAATTCATATTTTGCCTAACAATCATCCTAAGGATATTGTATTGTGAAATCTCAATGCAATTTTATGATTAAGATAAAATAATAAAAAGGAATGTATGAAGGAAAAAGCTTTACATTTAAAAATTAAAGGTAGATAACATTTTAAAATATATTCTTAGCTCAAATAATTTCCCCAAGCTTAGACCATATGTGTAATTGCATAATTATTCAAGGAAAATTTATATTACTTTTTTCATTGAAGTACATACAGCACTACTCAGTTTAGATTGCCAGCTTCCCTTTCCTATAAAGACAAGCTGAAAAATGTTCAATTTCCTTTCAAAGAACAATGTGATTTATATGTTCTTGAAATCTCTGGCAGGTATTTTCTTCCACAAAAATACAGATCGATATAAATTTTTTATTTTATCATTTTATTACATCTTATTAAAGACCATTCTAAAAATATATAAAAATCATATAAATTTTTTTCTCCCCTTTTGTTTCTTGCCTAGTAAATAGAACTATTCATAGTTATATAAAATGCAATCAAGATTTAACAACAAATATTCTATTTTACAATATTGCAGCATATAGGGTGCTAACAATATGTGGGAAAATGTACAGTAGTGCTGAGATGCTGGGAATTGAAAATGACAGTTGGGAAGGAGTATGTAAGCAAAATTAGGATTTGCTCATGCTCAACATGAAGAAGCATTCTGTTTAACGGCCTTGAGTCAAAACAACTTTATACATGGTAATAAAGGTATGATTTAAATTAGAGAAATGTTTATAGTTGTATACCATACCTTACTTTCATTTTTATTTTAAGTTTTATTAGGGATGGGTAGGATATTTTTCTGAATTAGCATTAGGAGTTATGCCCCTAGTTGCTCCCCAGTTAGTGAAATAAGTATAGAAAGTTAGTTTATATATTGTAGTACCATGAGGTCACAACAATATTTTAAATCAAAATTAAATTTTGTCATGATCATAAGTTATAAAAGTTTTTTGAATACAAAAGAGGAAAGTGTTTAACACTGAGACAAAAAGTGTTATATTATAGGATTTTAATAACTTCTGTGAGAAATTTAAATGATTCTGAAGTGAGTAACAATACAGATAATGGAAGTGGAGCCTATGTCAAGTTGTAATTAATATAACCTGCAACATTACCCATATAAATACAATTTATTAATTACTGATCATTTTAAAATTTCTCAGAAGTGTATGAAATAAGCTAAACATGGTTAGGCTACTATGCAAAGTGAAATTTTGTGTGCATTTTTCACTACATGTTTCAGTGGAGTGATTTAAAATCATTGCACATATGTTCATTTATGTAAAATAATTGTTTTGGTGAACAGAATATACTATGCATTACATGGTTTCTAGCATATTAGTCTGCTTTTATGTTTTTTCAAGAAGAAGAAGAAGAAGAAGAAGAAGAAGAAGAAGAAGAAGAAGAAGAAGAAGGAGGAGGAGGAGGAGGAGGAGGAGGAGGAGGAGGAGGAGGAGGAGGAGGAGGAGGAGAAGGAGAAGAAGAAGAAGAAGAAGAAGAAGAAGTTTCCATTAAATAAATGTATGCCTTTTTCTCCACACTAGCACCAAACATAGCTATATTTGAAATGGAAAATTATGGGAGCAAAAGAGCAATGAATGGAAGAATCGAGTAATTTCATTTTTTAAAACAATGTGCAAGGAAAAGTCATAATTTTTCATTAATTAAAGTGGTAAAATGATAGTGACAATTATAAAAGTGGTACTAATAATGAGATGTTGACAATGCATTTAAAAGGTTAACCAAGTTCGTTAAAGTAAGACTAGAAGGAGAAGTTTAGGACATAGTGATTGATCTACGCATAATGCATAATTGTTGCTTGGTTTTTGCAACAACAATCGAGTAGTAGTAGTAGTGTTAGGACATAATATTAGGGCTTCTCTGCCCTGAGATGCCTAGATTCATTGAAACATGTAAGATAAACCAGCAGGATTATATATTATTCAGTAATAAAATATGTTAATCTGACTTACCAACCAATATGTGTTTGTCATGACGTCCCCATCCCTTCCTGATTACATCCCGATACATTTATACACTTTTATAGAATGTAAGGTGATAGTGTTATAACAGCATGTTAGTTAAAGGGATAATAAGTTTTATTTGAGGTGGTTAGCTGATTGTCATAAAGGGATTGTGACAATATCTGAAAAGGATTTAAATATCATCCTTTCAAGAAGAAAGTTGGCCTTGGTGTTCTAGGGGTAGCACACTTTCCTGTGGATTCAAGGTTTGAAGGTTAAAACCGGTTAGGGTTGATAAGATTTTTCAGAATGTAAAAATCTCAAGTTCAAGTTCACCAAGAGAGACTTTTAAGCAATACTGTAGATTTATTGCACATTAAAGAACTTCACACCTGAAAAAGGAGACCCCTGGACAAAATTATTGCATTTCACATCCAAATACCATTTAAGTTAAATGTAAATTGGAACTTGCACAGTGAAGCTAATCATATTAATTGTATAAATTATACATTTTCATAATATTATGTATATATGTATACATTTATGAAAAGTAAGTGAAGCTTTAAGAGTGTGTAGTTCAACTGAATCATACATTGATATCAATTAACCATTTAAGTTTCCTGTCAGATTGGTAACTGCAAATGTCCATGCTCCAGGATAGAATGATGGGCACATAACATAAAATTTCTAAGAAGAAAAAATATTCACAAAGGTTTCAATGTAAAAGAATTCACAATTATTATTGCTGATCTATGAATATAGCATATCACTTAAAAATAGACCATGACACTGAATGAAAAAGCTGATGCTTATTATTCATGCACATTCATTATGGAATTAAACTTAAAACAAGTCATGTGCTTTTATCATCAAATTTAAAAAGATAACCTACATTTGATGATACCCATGCTGTTTTCATTTATATAAGAGAACTTCTTATTTATAAATTTGGGAAAATCTGAACATCTCAAGAGGTTTAGTTACCTGAACTTCCACATGAGGGGGTGGTGTTGCACTATTGACATTGAAGGTCACTGTAGTGGTGACTGTGAATCCAGGAACAGCTGTGGAAGACAAAGATGTGGGCTTGGCCCATCTTGGTGGAGGAGGTGGTGGGGTTTTGCCACTTCCTAGTGCCACAAGAGGTCCAGCCCCATTTGCTGAGGGAGGAGACGTTAGTGCTGCTGGACTGTTCTTACTGCACTTGCCTCCTGTAATCACAAGATGCAATCAAGACATTCTTTCTCATTCAGATGACCTTGTAGCACCAGGCTAACATGCAAACTACCAAATACTACCCTTAAACCATAAAGTATAGTAGCAGTTCTCCCAGGAAAATGGAACTGTATTTCACTTAGAGCAGGAACCAGCAATGTACAAAAGCATGATTAAATGATTAGGCCACTAAATACCTGAGGCAGCAAAGGAGGAAGAAGCTGAGCAAACAAGATTAAGTGTGTTGGGAGGTGTAGGACGAGGTCCACGAACCAAAGCAGAGGCTGTTACACATGAGGTGGAACTAGCAGTTGTCACAACCATACCACCGCTCACAATGGGCATTGCACTACTCATGCTGGTTGGTGAGGATGGGCTCCCTGTTGGACAAATATCCTTCATTAATGCATAGTTATTGCTTCCTCATACCAGAGGCATAACTACTAACATTTCAGTACAAGGGGGATATTTAAAAGTTCATGTTGTAGAAAAATGTGTCAAACCTCTGAATGGAATTGCCAGAGCTATATATAAAACAGAAATATTTTAAATGATACATAGATACAATTTGCTTTGGTCTGGAACAATAACCAGTTCAGCAGTTTTCTCATGAATGAGCTAAAATACATTATTTAAGAATACCTAATCTTGCCACAAATACCATAATAATAGCATGCCTTAAAACTTTTTTATGTGCTGCTCATTGTTATTGCAGCCCCAATCATTTATTCAAAATGGCCTCTCTTTTCCCTAAATCAAAGTGTCTTTTGGTAAAGCAGAATACTATCTCTTCTGTTCTGTATAAGAACTGTTTGAGATCCAATAATGAAATGTCTTTTTTTACAAACCATGCACTTAAGCACTGACCAAACTTAATTAAATATTTTCCTGATCTTTAGCATCTAAAAATGAGCCCTATTGATGATACATGAAATGAAATGATACATTGGAAAAGGAATTTTGGCAAGGCAGTGTCCTAGGCTTAAGTTTAGGGCACTTCCTTGGCATTTATCATGGATGAGATTTGAGGAAAGCCTGAAAGAAACCTCAGTCAGGAAGGAGGATCCTGACAGGATTTAAATTGTAGATCTCCCATTCACAAGTGTTGGTCAGATTCTTCCATGTAGACTTGTACCTTGTACAGAGTCTGACTGGATTAGTAAACATGTTCACGTTCTTCACCAGATTCAAGCAGAATGGTTTCATATAATTTGGCCATTGTCTTCATCCCTTCTGTTGCCCCACTGAATCTCTAAAATCCTCTCAAGAGCTTCTTGTGAAGATGAGGTATTTACTGTCATTCTGTCAACTGTGGTTCTCTTCAATAATGGAAAATTTTAATCAGTGAAAACAAGTTCTTGGCGCCTCTTGTAACGTAATTCTCTGGAGGGCACCTGCATTTCATTTCTTCCTGCTGCTTCATTTGTGACTTAAAAATGCCAAAAACCTTTCAGTCTGTCTTAATTGAGCATCCCTGAAAATGTTAATTTCATTAGAAATATGTCAAATATGACCAGTCACTGCTTTTACAACTGCTCCTGTCCTCAAAGAACAGGCATATGAATCTTGCACAGTCATCAAAATTCTCATTTTCACTTATGCAATGGACAATATAGTGCACCAACATCCTTTTTAGTTTTTATCTTGGTAGTGATTTTCCAAACCTAATAAGTTCTTGTAATTTCTACTCCTTGACTAAATCTTTCAGTTATATACCTTTTCTGCTGTAATTCAGCTCAACATTGTTTGGCAGGTGGATTATATAGTGGTCAAAATCCCAACATTTGCGCCACAGCTTTTCTAACACTCCTACTCCCATGCCAAATGGTTCTGTACCTTTGCTCCTCCAGACACTTTCAGTCCACTTGCAATGCCAGTCATGGTGTTAATGAAAGCATTGGTTTTTAAATTAGTTTAAACCAACAACCATAGCAAAATAACCCAATAATGACCATTTTCAACAATAACTTGGTATGATCCTTTTTAAATGTTTGTACAATAGTAATGACAAGACTAAGTATTTATTGTGTTCAAATTTAAATGGAATTTTACGTCATTTCATGATGTCACAATTATATTTGCTGAGCCTAACCAAAGCAAGTTTAATCTAACTTTTTTCTTTATTTGTTACATTTACGGACAGTCTTTTAACATCTCAGGTCATCAGCATCCCATTTGAATCAGGGCGTGAAAAGGCTGACAAATTTTGCTCAGAGGTATGTTTTTTCAGGCTTGAGGTTCATTATCATGCTGTAAATGTATGACACAGGACCCACGGCTTTACTTCCCTTCCAAAGGAAGCCATACTAATGATTTTTAAGCCCGAAAAAATCCATCGGTCCCTTACCGACAAGTAATCTAATCCCTCATTTCATGTATAGTAAAGTTATCTGATTTAATTACCCTTTTCTTGACATCCACATTAAAGTCCTGACTTATATCTTGTGACTTTTTCCTTTTCCCTACTGTGAAGATTAATTACAAAATTTTGTCATCTTCTGCCAGAACCAACAAACTCCAACTTTTTCCAAAGAAAAGGTATTTCTACCATACACCTATAACATAACAGATTGCTTTGGTAAAGTTCTAAAGAAATGGCTAATCAAATCTGCCCATGACCAAGATATAACATATTCTTCTAAACACTAAGGATGTATATAATCCCATGTTATCTGCGGAGGTCTACAGATTCCCTTCTAACTGCACGAAACTGTACGTAGGAATGAATGAATAGTATTTAATGCCCGTTTTTGCTACAGAGGCACCACAGGCGATGGACACTGATGATACATGAGATGAAATGATATATTGGGAAAGGATTTATTTTTAAGGAAGGAATCGTTCCAGGCCTAACTTTAGGGTACCTCCCTGGCATTTGCCATTTATGAGGACTGAGGAAAACCTGGAAAAAACCTCAGTCAGGAAGGATGGTCCTGGCGGTATTCGAACCCAGACCTCCCGCTCACGAGTCCGAGACTTAACGACCTCGGCCACCCGTGGCGGTAACTGTACATAGGAACTACGAAACGAAGCATTAATACACATATTTCAGAACATAAAAGAAATAGTCACCTGGAGCAAACAGAAAAATCGGATGTTGCTGAACATGTTATTAAACCAGATAACTATTTCATGCTTTACAAAGACACCAAGGTTCTCATCAGTACTAAGAATTATTATAGCAGGCTTCACAGGGTGGCAATAGAAATATTTAAACATCTGTATAAATTAATAAAAAATAAGAACTCAAACTAAATCGAGCATGGATTCCAACTCTTACTGAATGAGTAAGAATGTAACAGATTACATTAATACTACCATTAGAAAGAAGTAACTGTAAGCATCCAAAATGCAATTGAAATTGCCCATCAGTTGACTAGCAGCCCCAAATGTGGACCAGAGTCCATGAAACGTGTTTTGGCAATAATCATTGATTAGTGGAGAAATAAGAGTTATGTAACTGAATTGACAGCTAAAATTTATAATTATGTTCTACACCAATAAAGTTCTACAATACTGCATTTAAGCAAAGTGGTTGATCTTAGTTTCAAAGTTTCATCTCTAATGGCAATGTCAGATATGCACCCAGACTCCCCATTGTTAAATCTCTGAAGCATTTCAAGGTACACTATACCACTCTACAGATTTTCTGCCTTTCAGTTAACACAAATCACACAAATAAAAACTCAGTACGGCATGTTATATGATAAGGATAATAGCAGGATAGTATAGGTGGATTTGCATATGTCTTGTTGAGGTATGGCATAATATTCTGAGGGGAATCAAGAGCAAGTAATGTATGCTTCATAATGCAAAAGAAAATAATTTGAGTCATGATAGGAGCAAGTCCGAGAACAACATGTAAACCACTTTTTAAAAAATTAGGCATTCTTCCTTTTCCTTGTATCTACATATCTGAAATAATAATATTTATCTGTAAAACCATCAATAATACAGGTTCACCTTTCATTGAGAATAAAGCAGTCCATCGATATAATACAAGATAAAACACAAATCTGCATGTACATAAGCATAATACTTCCTTATACCAAAGGAGCATATTGCATTCTGGCATAAAGATATACAATAATCTTCCGAACTACTTAAAGAAAATAAAACAAGATAAACTTTTCAAACTATCCCTAAAGGCACGTCTAATTAACCACTGCTTCTACTCCAATCAAGATTTCCTTGTAAATAATGATAAATAACTAACAACTGCACTATGTCCCAGTAGTGTTAGAATTACCATGTACTTCATCCATATACTTACCATGATATTTTTGTATATACTTAATTATATTATTTTTTTTACGTTCACTTTTGATATTGTATATAATTCAGTATTTTATTAAGATGTGTCCAATATTAACTGTACAACTATGTACTACAACAATCAAGTGGATCAATAAACACAAACAATAACACCACCACCAGTAATACTACTGTGGAATATTGATCATGAATAGATTTTTTTCATTTGTAAGTATTCATGAAGAGTGGTACAAAATCTCTGCAAAGTGCTCCTTAGAGCCAACTTAATACTCAACCAGGGATCTTATGAATTTTACAATTGGGAGTTTTCTTTGATCACTACCATTGTTGGCCTGCCACTTCTTTCCTTATCTTTAAGAAACTGTCATCTACTCTTAAATTTGCCAAGCCAATCGTATAATGTTGCACATGAAGGAAAAAAGTCTCCTAAAACAGGGACATAACTAATAATTTATAGCCCAGCACAAATTAAAATAATGCTTAATTCTGATAAAGAATTAACCTGCCCTATTGTGTCTGAAGTTCAAAAACTAAAACTACAATTGACAAAATAAAATTAAACTTTTGATTAATTTCTGACTTACTACCTCTAACAAACTAGATTTTATTGATTCTAACTAATGCTGGATTCTTGGATTATACTTTATACATACCCTGGGCCGCCAAAACAAACTTGACAGTTTGTTCATGTAATATTGGCTATGTTGCCATTACAATTGCAACATCCATTGCTTAAGAGATGGCATTGTTGAGTTTTCAATTTTGCCTAGTAAAAGTTTATCAAGTGTCCATGTAACACCTCGACACAAAAGATAGTATCACTCTGTGAATTACTCTGCAAATGACCTCTTTGGGACATTTTCTAATTACTATATATGAACTAGTTCATAATCACAGTAACTCAATAGCAAACATGCAAGACAAATTAGTTGCACACATAATAATAAAAAAAATGGCAACAAAGCAGCTACCACAATTGACACTACTGAGAAATTGCTTCAGAACATGTAACAGGTGACATTCCTTGTAGGTAGTTGTCAAGTGCAAAGTTTCAGCAGCCAGGGTATGGGTACGTACAGGTATGTAAATTTTTTTCCCCACTATCTCTCAGTTGGCTAAAATACTACCAATTTTTAAGTCAAAACAGAAGCTGTAATAAGAGTGTACAGTGAAAAATCTAATGTTCAGAACAAACAAGTTCCAAAAAGCAACTAGTTCTATTAATAAATTCAAAATCTTCTATCCGGGCAACACTATTTAAAAAAAAGGGGGGGGGCAAATGTACAAATCATAAGACAGCTAATAAAAACAGGTAAAGATCTTCATCAAATACCTAGAATAAACACTTGCAAGCAGCAAGAAAGAATGCAGTGGCAATGTTCAGACCCAACACATTCCATGACTGTTTTGCTGGACACCAGCATAAACAAGGACCACAACAGTGCAATAGTGACTATGCCCCTGTTCCAAAAGTCTGGCATAGATGTTCAAATGACAGTTTGTCATATGCTACTTTTAAAATCATACAAAATCATTGCCTGAAAATGCTTTCTTTCAAACCCCACAGCCTTACTCAGGACATTTGCACCTCTCAAACTTCAGGGCTTAAATGCGCAGAAAAAAATTATTGGAAAGATTTCCATCTGTAATGCCAATAGCATGCAAGAATGGGGATTTTGTGCTGCTCAACAATTTATCCCAAGGAGACTCAGATTCTTCTTCTTTCTCTACCCCTTATGCCTCTTAGGTAATAGGGTTTCTTCAGCCACTTTCTAAACTCTCCACTATCTTCAGCCATTCCTTACAGTTCTCTTGTTGACTTCCCAAGACTATGTGCCATTCTCTCCATTTATTGTTTTTATCCAATCTACTCCTTCTTCTTCCTTCCGGCCTTGCTTCATATACTCTCCCCAGCATATATACTCTCTCTTCTCTTGTCATTTTTACACATGCCCAAACCATCTCAGCTTTCTTTCCACTATAGTAATTATATTTTCCTGATTTAAATTCTCCCTTATTATTCTATTTCATACTTGATCTCTTTTAGTCTTTCCAACTACTTTTCTTATATATTTTATCTGAACTGCTTCCATTCTGCTAGAATGTTTATCTAAAACGGTCCAGCTTTCGTTTCCATGGAGTAAAATTGCTTCATATATTACTTTATACTCTGATTTTTGTTTTCAAATTAATTTCCCTTTTACCAATTATTGTTTTGTATATGTATTTAATAATATATATTTATTGCTTTCTTTATTCTATTATTAACTTCCTAATCTATTTTTCCATAATTTGTGACTAATATTCCCAAATATTCAAAACTTTCCACATTTTCCAACATCTCTTCCTTCCATGCTATTTTTATTTTTTTTCCTTCTTTACTTATCACCATTACCTTACTCTTTCATCCCTCTTTCCTCTAATGCACTTGCCCATTCTATTACCAACATTTGTAATTTTTCTTTATTCTTGGCCAGTAGCACTGTAATATGTGCTTATACCAATGTGCTTGTACATTCACTGGTCTCAATTTCCAATTCCCTACTCTCATTCTGGCTGTTCTCCTTTTACAGAGTATAATAATAATATTTTTTTTATCAAGATGCTAAATCACAAAGGGCTGAGACAGTCTCCCTGTTTAACCCCTTTTTTTATCTCAAACTCCTCTGACATTTTCCCAGACAACCTCACTATCCCTATCACATTTTCATACAAACTTTTGATATCCCTAGTTATTTTCCTATTTACTTCTAGCTCATCTAATGCTTTCCATATTTCTTCTCTAGGTACTGAATCAAATGCTGCCCTAAAATATAGGAATGCTGCACATAATTTCTTCTTTCTGTTCAAATTATGATCCATTTCAATATTAATTCAATTTGAAATTGAACACAGTGAAACAAGTATTAATAATCTCTTCTGTCGAAATATTTAGAACATTCTTTTGGTTTTACTTACATGAGATTTACTCAGTACATGTTTCTGGAACAATTATCCACATCAGCAGCTATTAAACGACTGTTGGACAATTCGTAGATAAGAGTAGGTAGGTATCTGGGGAATGACTCTGTTGGTCTTGTGATAAACTTGAATAAAGTGCTGTCTGCTTCTGGGATATCAAAATTCATAAGGTTTTCCTCATGTTCTCATGTTCTTTTATATATGGGAAAGGATTTATATAACAAAAAAACATGAGCAAAACCTTATGAATTTTGACATCCTGGAAGCAGACAGCACTTTATTCAAGTTTATCACAAGACCACCTGAGGCAACTCAGGTACCTACCTACCTACCTACCAAACTTCTACAAATGATCCAACAGTCATTTAACAGCTGATGATTGGGACAATTGTTCCACAAAAAATGTCCTAAGTAATCTCATGTAAGCAAAACCATTGAGAGTATTCTAAATATTTTGACTAGGAAGAGGTTATGATCCTGTTTTTTGGTCTCACTACAAAAATATGATTATGTTTGGCATTCTTCTCTGAAAGCACTTTGTTCCTTTTCAAATTTTTCCCTCTACTTCCCTTCTCAATTTCCTCTCCATTAAGGATTTTCAGGTTCTTGTGTCTCAAAATTTAATCTAGCGATCATCTTTTAATAACCGATTCTTTAACTGTCTATTATTAGGGTATATAAGTAACTACCATATATGCATATATAGCGAAAAAAGCTTCTTTCTAATCTTTTGTTGAAATGAAATCATAATGAAAATTAAATGTACTTATGAAGCTGTTGACAATGGAGTGGTATATATATAAACAATGTAACACAGTTTTTTTCACACTAACTCCATTCACTTACATAAAATTTGGACATATGTTTCGGGAGTGAATGGAGTTAGTGTGAAAAAAACTGTATTACATTGTTTATATCATAATGAAAAATTAATTATCTCTACCAGGTGTATTATCCATAATGGGAATCGTAAAATAAGTAATGTGAAACATTCTCCAGTAATAAATTACTATAGTCTTGCATAGTATAAGCATTAATAGTATTCTACCCCATGTACAGCTTAAAAATATATCACTTACCCAATATGTCAGAACTGGAAGTGCTAGCACTACCTTTGAAAGTACTCATCAGGCTTGGTGGCTGCTGATCGCTCAATGGAGCAAGATTAAGAACTACAGCATCACTAGAACTGCCTCCAAGCTCAGAGGTTGGAGTTCTAACTGCCATTGTATCGATGTTGTTATGCTGATTATTGTTTCCTAAAACCAACAATTTGATCACAATCACTAAGAAGCAGTGAAAGAATAAAGAGTGCCACAAATTAAAACATATCAGCCCTTATGCTCAATGTCTGTAACCATCAACACTGAGAATATTCTCATTAGATTTAATATAAAAAAATATAACAAGAGAGGTATTTCAGAAGAACATCATTTAGGTGGTGAGGTGTCTAAAACATACCACTACCAAGACTACTCAAGCTGCTGCCACTGCTTGGGGGACTTTGGTGTTCCTCAGCATTCAGGTCCAATTGCTGCTGAAACCTCTGCTCAGGAGGCCGTGGGTTTGCCATTGGGTACCTCCAGAACTCTGGAAAACAAAATATTCTTAAAACCAAATATTACACTTATGCTAAACTTTATATTATGGTCCCTCGTGTATCTTATTGATTATACAAAACAATTGAACATCTGATGCACATCAATAAAAATCCCAAAGATTGAATTGAATTTATTAATATTCTGTACATAATCAACAGTATAAACTTTAATATACTATTATATGCTATAACAAGAATTTCTATCCACTAACACTCAAGTCAATCTAGTTCCTTAATAATCTAGCACAAATTCTACCCCAGATTATTGGTATGTTTAGATCCTCATATTTACACTAACCGTGTAATTCTCACTGCATATTTTAAACTTTCTCCCTATTCAGTCTGCTTTTCTTAATCTTTCAAATCCATTTTTCTCACATTCTTTCTAAATACATTCCTATTCTTTTATTTCTATCTGCTCCACAGTCTGCTAACATTTTTATTCCCTTATATCCCATTTTTGTTCCCAAATTTTCTCTCTCCATTTTTCAATTTCCTTGCATTCCACTACACAATGAAACATTCTTTTTATAACCCACTTTTCCCCTTATATCATTTCAGAAACATTGCAACTGAACTCATCCAAGTAAAGACTTCTCTCCCTTGACTATCAACAGTCCACATATTTCTCCCTACCTGTTCCTTTTTATCACCCTATAAAATTTCAAGGAAAGATGCTAGTAAGAAATGAACACCATTCAACATTATGACTTCACTTGAAATGTGTCAAATATGATTTTACACTGTACACTGATGTACTATCACCATAGCTGGTTTAGTACCCAGTAGTGTTACAGGCAGATAAAAGAACCATAAAGTCACTAATGCAACTCATTAATTAATGAAATCCTAACAATCTTAAAATTTAATCCCTAAGTTAGTTTTAAATTAATAAATGAAAACCCTTGTAATAATAAACATTTGGTTAGGTTAAGTTTTCATTTAAGTCTGGTTTAAGAAGTTTGACTTAAATACAAACTTTAAGAAGTATTCCCCACAACTAGCCTTACTGCCACAGGTGGTCGAGGTCATTTAAGGCCCGGACTCATGAGCGGGAGGTCTGGGTTCGAATCCTGCAGGACTGTCCTCCTTGACTGAGGTTTTTTTCCAGTTTCCGCAGACCTAATAACTGGCAAATGCCAGGGAGGTACTCTAAACTTAGGCCTAGAACATTTCCTACCTTACAAAATCCTTTCTCAATTTATCATATCATATCATATCATATCATTTCATTTCATGTATCACCAGTGTTCATCACCTGTAGCATCTTGGTAGTAATAAGGAGCATTAAACACCATTCATAAAAAAAAAAATCCTTTGTTTTTCAAAAGAATACATTCTACTTCTTAATAACTTTTCTTTATTAATCATTAACATTAATTAATCTTTGAACACAATAGTACAATGAGGGGTTACTGCATTCTCTATTTTCATATTGCAAAATTATTGAAAGAGTGCAGTATTGTAGAGGGATATCTGATCAGCATATAACAACCCCCTGGCCATTAATCAGGCAACTTTCATGATCTAAGAAATGCTACCTCTCCATCAGGTAGCTAGCAAATTGTCATCATGAGGCTGGATGAATCCTATTTCAGACACCCTCACTTAGAAAATTTCTAAGAAGTTACTAGGTAATGAACCCAGGACATCTTGGCCAGCAGTTACCAATGCTAAAGACTATTTCCTGCAAGTAGTCTTTCCCCCCTTCATGCTTTCTTAAATCTTAAGGAACTTCACTTCCTATTCATAGAGCACAATTATTTACCTTGGCCTAAAAGAGCAAGAGATGAAAGTTGCTGACGATTTTTTGCCTCTCGTACTGCACGAGGCAACGTCAGCTGCACAGGAAGTTCATCACTGAAACAAATATATGCTCTGGTAAGTATTTTTTTCCCTACTTAATAATTATCTGAACTGAATATTGGTTTTAATATTCTCAAAAACTGTAACACTATATTCTGAAATAGATATTTAATTCTTGAAAAGCGAAGTCAAATATAAGATCAGACTTCATTCCACTTAGGAGTAGCAATTAATTTTTTGGCTTGAATTTATTATGGTTTGTAGCATGATAAAAATATTAATAAATTGAAGCTGCTAAAACTACCATATTTATTCATGTAATTCATTTCACGTAATTGACACACCCAGATTTTTACCACAAAATTATAGAAAAAAAATTCCTTTAAAAATTTATTTTCTGAAATAGCAATCATGTGGACATTTTACACTGCAAGTTTAATACAAACAGAATATACAGTAATTAGACATACTACTAATGCAAACTTAAACAAGCCATGTGAGAATTTAAAACAAGGAAAATGGGAAAGGGTGCATAAAATTAAGTATTAAACCATATATGGGGAACATTTTTTAATATTTTAACTGCATATTTAAATAAACATTGCCCAATTAAAGCGAAGGGGGAAAAAAAAAGGAGTAAATTGGGAGGTAGTCATGTAAGAATACTAGATGAAATATTAGGAAAAAAATAAGACTTTTATCTGTTCTGCAAATCTACTAATGTACAACTTACAGGATCAAGTACAGAAATCTATAAATAAAAAAAAATACTCTCAGTCATTTATCAATTTAAAGAAACACGTGATCCCAAATAAGATAGCTGAATTACAGAATATACTAAGACAGTTAGACAGATAGTAAAAGATAAAGTTCAATAAAAATTGACAACATAATATAACATTAACTGTTGATTTTCAAACCACTGATAACACTGGGCAACAAAAAAAATAATTTTTGAATGTGTCGAGCACTTCATGATGCAATTCCTACTAATTTTGGGTTGAGAAAAACAAATATGACAATGAAAAATTTTTATTAGCTCTAGTTTCTATGATATACACAAGGTGGAAGTATTACATATTAACGGATTGAGAGAAAAGGATACATTTTAATTACATACATGCTAACAACAATGAAAGTGCATTTGAATTTTTTAACTGGTAATTACATGCTAAGAGTTCTAAATTGCTGGAAAAATACTTCGCAGATAGTCGTGTCTGAAGAGAATCATGTGGTGGCCTATTGACTTCGTCGTCTTTTAGCTTGCCTCTTGTAATGGAGTTCCGCAGAATCCCTATACAAAGACCAACAGTAATCCGCAAGCATTACTTCATTCCAACGGCCCTGATATCTTTGTTCCATAACAGAAATGTCCTGATGGAATCTCTCCCCATGTTCATCACTAACAGCTCCACAACTAGGAGGGAAAAAGTCTAGGTGGGAGTGGAGAAAATGGATCTTAAGGGACATGTTGCATCCAAGGTTACGGTATTTTTGCAGGAGCACTGTCACCAAATGCTTGTAGTTGTCATCTCTTTTGTTGCCTAAAAACCCATGAACAACACCCTTGAAGGCTTCCCAAGCTTCCTTTTCTTTCCCCTCCAAAACTTGGTCAAATGCAGGATGCTTTACAAGTTTTCTTATTTGTGGTCTGATAAAAATGCCTTCCTTAACTTTTGCATCACTTAATTTCGAAAATTTCTCTCTGATGTACTTAAAGGCCCGTCCTTCTCGGTTCATAGCTTTGACAAAGTTTTTCATCAAACCCAGCTTGATATGCAGGGGTGGAAGAAGAACGTTTTTTGGGTCCACAAGAGACTTGGCAGTCTTTACAAGAGGTGTCAGATTGCGTTTCTGTGAGGAAAATGTTATTTCACCACAAATATAACAAAAGTTATTCACCATATTTACACATTTTCGTGGCATTTTTACAAATTTTACACTAAAAAGCACTTGCAAACCAGATATTTTGCATTAATTTGAGTAGAAACTACATGTAATTCACAGTCACAGCAACAGTATCTATGTTTATGACTTACAAACAGCTGAAGAGCATTTGTTTTTTGTTATTTGACAGGTGTGCCAACTCCCAAAAAAAATTCCCCCAAATTTAAAATCTTCACTCTAAAAAATGAAATGTCACTTTATCTTCAAAACAAGAGCTAATCTATCATTTTTATGGTGATTTTTGAATTCAGCAGATGGAAATACATGTAAATTCACTATTTTTAAGCCCGAAACATTTTCATTGTTGCCCAGTGTAATCCACAGAAAGTATGCCAAAGTATGCATGAGAATGTGATATATCTAATTGAAGAAATTAAAGATTAAATTTCTTATGTGGGATATCAAATGATAAAATAGACAAAATTATAAAGAATTCAAGACTAAATCTTGTTTGAGTGGGATGATTATCATCTAAAATGACTCTACCGTGGTCTTGTGGTCAGCATGTCTACCTGCAAATCTGGAGGTTCCGGGTTCAAATTACATAAGGCTATTTGCTTATCCAAGTTTTTCCTTACCCTGAAAAGGTCAATGCCATGTAACTTTAAGCTTTGTTGACTTTGTGCTCATTTATGCACTCATTTCACCATTCATTCATCCATTGTCTCTTTAGACCTTCATTGTTATAAGGGACATTAAACAGCAACAAAAACAAAAATGAATAAATAAAATATAAATAAATAATATTAAAATATTAGTGCATAAAATAAATTACTCAGTAAAGTAATTTACTCAGTCTTTTGAAAATCAGTACTATCAGACTTGTATTCAAAAATAGATATTAAATTATGCCAAATAACAAAGTGAACATTTATAAAAGTAAAAGTGAAGGGAAAACTGTGAAATAAAACTCAAAATGTAATTATGATGGGAGATTTTATGTTAAATTCTTGGAAGAGGCATGTAAACAACAGGGTATGATGTACTTTTGTTTCCCAGGCATAACATTAAATGAAATAAAACATAAAGTAGAAAATATGAATCTAAAGAAAAGCAAACATCAGACAAACTAATACTTAAAGATACAACTAATATACAAAAGCATATATGCAGAAGAGATAATGGGCAATGCAATGGATTTTGTAACTACAATTAAAAGGAATGTTCAGACATTAAAAGTGTTATCAGTGGTGCGCTAAGCTGTTAGTGAAGGAAGAATGACCAAAATAAACAATGAATCTGATTGGTTATGCAGTATAAATAACTGTCTTATGATAGATGGGAATTGCTGATTAGTAAACAGTGATTTTGTAAGGAACTGGTGTATATTTAAGCCATTTAAGATCTTTCCAATTTTGTTAACTACTATATAAACTTATATCCTCCATTTAAGATCAGCTCTATCTTCAGTTCAGTGTTTATTTAGTGTACAATATACAGCTACTAATATTTTTGAAATGTTACATTTCATAAGAGGTTCATTATAAAATCCTGTATATGCTAATAGAATTTTATGCTGATTTTAGTAAGGAATTAAAACACCTATTCTCCAAACTAATTATTTCTAAATTATGAAAGCAGAAACTTACCAGCACTGAGAGTAATGTGCAATAAGAGAAGGAATGTTGTCGAAGCGATTATCTGAACTCTCCAGACTCAACTGACCATCCACAGCCTGGATGAGGTAATGTTCAATGTACGGACCTTTGCCTGCAGGCAGTCGAACTGAGATGGCCATTGTATCAGGCTGACTGGACTGACGAACAACAAAATTCTGTCCCATGACAAAAAAAATAAATAAAAAAAAAAAGTTACCTATTAGTATAACATGATTACTTCCAGCAGTTCAATTTTAATGAGATAAAATATTATATTGCCATTAAAATAGCTATTAAAATTTTTAAAAATTATCATGAAAACTTTTCTTTAAAGTTAATACATCATATTTATTTTCTTATTTGCCTTCATAGTACATTCTCTTCACTACTTTCAAAATAACACATGCCTAGGAGAAACTCATTTATCTATGATCCGCTCTATGATGCTAGCAGTAAACAGAATTTTACAGTGCAACAAGAGACATATCAAGTCAGGCAGTACCAGTGCCTGAATGTGTGCTTCAGTTCCTAACAGTAGCAGAGGAATCTGTCTCTATACTGTTGTGTTTATCCTGCTACGTAAATGACAGAAGTCCCTGGGGGAGGGGAGATTGAGGAGGCTATAGAGCATCTACTGACTATACTACCTCCATCTTGTGCCATTAACAAGAGCTCTTATGCCTTACCTTCTTGCCTGTACCTGATGGAGACCTTTACCTAAAATATTAAATGACATTATTTCATTATTTATAATGCTATCTGAAATAGCACTTCAGCTGGAGAAAGATTATAGAGGTAAAATATACAATATTTAGTGGAGCTGGGTTTTAAGAACACCTGCTAGTTATACTTGAAATGCTTTCTTTCTTATTTAAAAATTGTGTAAATGCTTAAGTAATTAACTAAAAGCAAAAATTTATTATACAAAGAAAAAAATATTCATAAGAAATAAGCTTTCCTTAAACATAAATATCTATTATTACCAGCTAATGAGATGTTGTTAAAATAAAATAACCTACATGAAAATAAAAGGTTTAAAATGAGTATAAGGCTCAATTGTAGAAAGTAAAATGTTATATGGAATTGAAATTTGGAGATCAAATTAAGGATGGAAATCAGTTGGTACATAGATAATTTTGTAGATTGATTTTTGGTTTACTATCTTCTCCCAGTTGAGTTGCCCTAATGGTACTATGAAGATTAGGATTTAGAAGAAAAATAATAGAAACAGCTCTGAAATACTGGCATAGAATTTGGAGGTTTGATGATGAGAATATTATCAAGCAATATTTGATAACATAAAAAAAATTAAAGGGAAAGAAACGTGAATGAATAAAGTTCAGAAAATTCTTCAAGAAAATTGCCTGGGAACATTATGGATGGAGAGGGACAAAGTAAGGGTATGATTTTGGAATCAGATTAACACTAGAGTGGACATTAGTGCAAAACACTATTATGGGCAAGTATTAATGATAAAAAAGTCTTAAACTACAGAAAATATTAAAAAATAACTGGTAGAAAAAATATATTGAAAATTTGTGATAAAGTAGAGAAAAAAGGGGTATGCCAGACTGATATACCTAAGTGCGATAAGAAAGGTCTATTAAAGGAAAAATGTTCAATGTACGGTGAATTGGATAATATTTGGCATTAAATTTGAATATGAACAGATCAAATTATGGAAAGAAGAGTTCCTTTAAGCAAACTGGAATAATTTACCTATGGATATAATAGGAAGGAGAATAAATTAAATTTAAGAGCTGATGCAAATACAAAAAAGATAGGTAACTATTAAGGAAAAGCGAGACAAAATTTGCTAAGAAATGTGGAGTAGAAAGACTTCATGAGAGTGATAATGAAACTAAAAATTATACAAGATAAGAATCATTATTAACAAATAGTTTAATATTTGTTAACTGCTTACTTCAATATATCCCTATCACACATACAACTACAGTGTTCTCATTTACATGTAAATAGAAGAAACACAATTCCATAATGTTTGTTTCTTATGTATATTAACACTTTTATCCATTGGTAATAAATATCTATAAAATTCTATTAATAGCTGTTTTGTTCATCTAATAAACTTGAAATTTATTTTCTAACATGATATTTTATAATTACTGCTTAGTAAAAAGGAAAAGAAGACTAATATTAAAGATATTATACGGTATGGTTATGAAGAAGATAGGAAATCAGCAATAAAATGTGTGTAAGAAATGCTGAGCTTTCACAACAAACACAATGTTACATTACGACTTTAGAAACATTAATTAAGCAACTTCTTCAAATGATTTATATTGATTGTTTTTGTAACATTTTCATCTTAAATAACATGAATGCAGTATCATTAAATAATCATATTTCCCAGGAAGTGCTATGTTGTTGTTTCATTCTTAATCCTTGTCAATAAGGTAATTAGCATTCTTTTTCTCTTATTTCTGTATTAGAGTATTCTCTGTAGATAATGCACCATAGGATTTCATGTCATCTTCATTTATCTCTTCTGGAGGGAGCATAATGGCGAAGATAAAAATCCTATAGATTTAAATAGTTTGGGATTTTCAAAGTGAAATATAGTATCATATAACAAATAATTTATGAGAAAATCACTTAAATATTGCTAGTTTTGTTCCACTTACTTGGACATGTTTCAAAGGCAAAACCTGTCAGCTTTCCAGCGTGGTATTAAGATGTCGCTCTTTGGATTTTATAAACTTTTTGATGAGGTTACTGTTGTTTGGAAGATCAAAAGCAACTCAATTTTCTTTATATATTCTTCAAGAATATATTTTCCCACACTGATAATTCTATGGGGTTTTGAAGAGTTTTTAAGAGATTTGGTTCATTTCGGAACTCATGCTTTTTTTTTTTCTTCCAGAAATGGTATGCTACAGCTGATTTTTCTGTATGTATATATTTTACATTTCTCATGTGTACCTTAAACTGTATGGTAATGTTCCTTTTTGTTTTACAAATTTATAGGTAAAACAAAAAATGGTTGGAGCACCTGGACCACCCTGCTTTATTGTTGATTCACTATCCTCCTTAAACTCTTTGAACCATCGAAGTGTAGTTGATTGTGGCAGAATATCATTGTTATATGCTTAATGTAACATCACATATGCTACTATATTGGATTTCTGCAGATGGAAGCAAAATTTCACATCAGTGGACTGCTTGTTAAGAAGTAATTCTATTTTATGCAGCCGCTGGCAAACACCCACTCTTTGCTGACGTCCTGTTCTAAGACACATGCATACGAGCTTCCAATTTTTTTCCCCACCATTCACGTAAGGCCTATTCTTCTCATGAAAAATTGTTTCATAACCATTTCATCACTGTGTGATAATGTTATCATTTGTGGTAGTTACAATCTTTAATAATCGAGTTATCCAGTGCAGAACAATTATATCAGCTTGCAGTATTTGGTAAATACTAATAGTTACTATTTTTATTTATGCAGTCACAATTCTATGTCCTTCAACACAAATACATTCAACTGCCATTTTAACATTAATTGAAACAAGTGTTTCTAGCTGCAAAGCTGTGAGGTTGTTGAAATGTTTTTGAGAAATTGTTTTTATCTTAAAGAAGAAACCTCCAGGATACCATAGAATGAGTGCTGCAAGCAATTCTCAGAAGCCCTCGACAACCAGAAGTTATGCAGATAATGGACTATAAATTTCAGATCAACCCTATGCATATATTGCCACATGACTTGTGTTTGCAATTTTGCATCCAAATTAAATGATTTCAGCAGGATAAAGTAATAGTTCACTCCATGAATAATTCTACCTGTGTTCTACACTACATGTTCCTGACTAGAATAACTGCAAAATAAAGGGGATCTGCAAGATTGCCCAACCACAGTGCTGGGATTATTATATATGGGGTTATCTCAAGAGCAAGGTGTATGAGAACAGATGAAGGATCACAGCTCAATTAGAATGAAATGACAGTAATCTATCGGAATCAAACCTCTGTCTTAACAATCTCTGCCACAGTTTTAGTTATGGACTTCTGTTGAAAACCAAGTACAGATAAAGTATAAAAGTACTAATGCACATTGTGGAAGTACAAGATATAATAATTGCCTTTAATGAACAATGAAAACTGTAACTGTAGCAATACAGTTCAGGCACATGGGAGATGTATGGATGCAGGAATGAAAACAAAGGGAGAAAATTCAATAGAGAGACTTGTGCAACAAAACATTTTAAAAGATGTTGATGAATTTAAGTTAATTTACACTATTGCCGTTTTAAAAGAAATCTCTGTAATGATAGAAAAAACTCTCATGGTGTAAGAAGGTTATACATCTCAAAGATAATTTGAAAATAAAAAGCTATAAGTTAAGAAGACAAGATGAAGTCTGAGTTACTTACCCCCTCCTCCTTTCCTTGCAACAAGTGAAATGCACCAGCACGTTGAATGCCTGGCAGGAACCAGACAGGATGACTGCGTATCAACCGTTCCACCAAGCTGATGTTGCATGGGGCATCGCCACCCTCACTACTTGCTGCTGATGAGGACAGACTGGAGTCATGTTCCTGCAATATCAATATATACCTCATCGTCTGTTGAAATTTGTTAGTTTTCAACAAAATCTGGAAGTTTAAATTAAAGTTTTCTTTATAATGTTCAGTACAAAATGATACTTGCTTTTATTTTTCCAATATATTTAGCAACATTGCAGCTGAAATTTCATAATAGGAGATTTAACACAGCAGTATTTACATTACAATATTAGCTTTCATTTAAATAATATAAATATTTCCAACCAATCAACCAATGCATTCATTCATACCTAAAGCAAATGTCTAATGAAAAATATGAGTTATCTACCGCATTATCTGAGTTTCTTGCAACTGAAATAAGCAACCTCACAGAGATAAAGTGACCTAAATGTGGAGGAAGTACACATATTCTAGGCTGTTAAGGGTATGGAAAGTAATGGATTATATCATAATTTTAATTAAGTAGAAACATGTTTATTGTCTTTAAGATGTGTTTACACATACCTTACTAGAAAGTAGATGATAGTTGATTATCTGCAGTACAGATAGTTTCTACACTGCACTATAATCAAAATAGTTTTCAAATTTGAAGCACAATTCAAAGCTGATTTTATAAACATTTAGGTTATTTAAACAAAAATCTAGTGCTCAGGATGGTAATAAGTTACTATTGTCTTATCAGTAATTTAATGACATAAAATCTGTGAAAACATACAGTGTATCTAATTTCAACATTTTAAATTTTTTACACACTTTATTTTTGTGAAATGGCAAAATATTAACTATAAAAGCATTTAACATCTGAATTAAAAAATCTAATTTTATCATCTCAAGCTGAACTTAGGGAATTATTATCAACTAATGAATAGATTATGCTGCTTAGTCAAGCAATCAAAGACTCTTTTAAAGGGGAAAAGATGCTATAGCAGTTTTAAATGATTTCCAAAGTGCCTTTAACTCTTTCTGTTTAATGTACTTATTAAAAAATAAAAGATTTAGATATAGGAATATATGAAACGTATTCTTGTTGCTCATTTTATTGCTAAAAGATATGACAAAAGTATCTCCAAATACAAACATCATGAACTACCACATCTATTCTGAGCACTGCTGTCTTTAATTTTATACCTGTAATATATTCATAAGCAAATATGAATTACCAAAATTGTATATGAGTGCGTTTTTCAGGAGAAGAGTTCAGGATGACTGCTAACATCATGGAAAATAATATACAGCAGTCAATGAGAACTATGGGAGTTCAGAATGAGGAATGCTAACATAGAGATTGGTGGAGACAATTGATTAGTGGAAGGAACAACTAGAATTGTTCTAGTTGGAGATTAACTTCTGTGGTGAGGATAGTTCTCAAAAAAAAAAAAAAAAAAAAAAAAAATATATATATATATATATATATATATTAACAGTAATTATAATAGTAGAAAAGGATAAAAGGATAAGATCTCAAGTGTGACTTTTTCTTAGTTTTTTATCCTTTTCTACTATTATAATTACTGTTAATTCATTACATTGTTAAGTGTTACTTTATTTTTATTTTTCTTTTATATATATATATAAACAAAGTTACTACCTAAGAATGTAGTAGTTTATAAGCTTTAATGATTTTAGTTGACCTTTTTATTTCTAAAACCATTCTCTATTTAATTAAATTCAATTTTCAGTTACCAAAGAACTTTGATAAACATAACCATGAAACTCAAAATTAACAGACACTGGCCTTAACTAGCATTATACTTTAAAAGTTGTCAAAAATTACCAAAATATATTGGACATTATTTCTGTCTTACCTGCTAATATTACAGTGTACGAGGGTAAATCCATAAGTTTCCAGTCTAACCATTTTCTAGGTATGATAAAGACAAAAACTATATTTCACTTTTCATTATAGTTACCCTTTATTGCAATACACTTCTTACATCATTGAATTAACATTTCAATCCCTCCCAAAAATAGTCAGAAGTCTTATCTGCAAAATAGGCATAAGCATCATCCATCACTTCTCTGTCACACTCAAATTTCCTTCCTCAAAGGTCCTTCTTGAGTTTTGAGAAGACGAAATAGTCACTGAGAGCTAGATCTGGGCTATAGGATAGACAGTCGATCTCCTTGAAGCCACATTTCTTCACAGCTTCCATTGCAATAAGAGCTGTGTGCACAGGAGCGTTGTCGTGAAGCAGCACACCACCACTCAGCTTTTCTCGCCTTTTTCTTTGATGGAAGCACGTAGTCGCATAGGAAGCGCATAGTACTCCCCATTTACTGTGGTGTTCCTCTCCTTGAAGTCAATGAAGAGTATTCCTTCACAGTCCCAAAAGATTGTGGTCATGATCTTCTTGGTTGACTGAATGACCTTGGCCTTTAGAGGCGGTGCTCCGCCAAGTTTACGCACTCCATTGATTCTCTTTAAGACAAGGGATCATAGTAGAGCACTGGTTTCATCTCTTGTAACAATGGTTTGTAGTTTACACCAGTCCATTGATTCTCTTTTAGGCAAGGGATCATAGTAGAGCACCATAGTTTCATCTACTGTAACAATGGTTTGCAGAACTTATTGTCACGGCAGAGCTCCAAAAATGCCTGACAACAGATGACTCGTTGCTGCTAAAGGACTGAGGAAAGAAGTGGAGGCACCCATCTTGCACTAGACTTATTCATGTTTAAATGCTCATGAATAATTCGAAGGACTGTTGTTTTAGAATGGCCCAACCTTGCTGCTATTTTTTGTAACTTTGAGCCGCCGATCTTCCATAATTTCTCCTTCCACAAGAGCGAATGTTTTCAGCAATGAGCATCTCCAAGGGCCGACCTGCACGCTCTTCGTCTTCAATGCGTTCTCGACCCATTCGAAAAAGTTTGGCCGATTCTTTTACGGTAGAACATGAGGGGGATGCTTCCTCATACACATCGTCCAATTGCTGTTTAATTTCATTTTGAGCAAGTCCTCCTTTTGTGAAGAATTTGATAGCAGCTTGGTACTCCAATATGAACATGCCACACTCTTCTACACATAGCCTTCTTTATGCAACTATATATCAACAACTGAACACAGCGGAGCGGAAGTTACAGCTGTAATTATTTACTTAACAGATAAGGTATGACACCAGATAAGGCTTTTGTGAAGGCGATAATCCTTATGGGCGAGACCGGAAACTTATGGACCTACCCTTGTACCATACCAAGTACAATTCCAGCTGTCAGTTTGATTACAAAGATTTAGCAACATTGAATTCCGTGGACAGTGTTTATGATATATTGGATCAGTGCAATCAGGATTAGGCTAGATTTAACTAAGATGTGACACGGTAATTCATGAAATTCTGTTAAATAAGTAATTTAAAATTGGAAATAGCTTATAATTGGTACAAAAGAGATAGTTAAAAGCTGATTTAATAATAATTAAAAAAGAGGAAAAATTAAGAAATTCTCTCCAAAAAGAACAGTAGTATCTGAAGTCCCTCAAGGATGCATAATAGCCCATACTATTTCTACGATACGTTAACAATTTAGCACTATGCCTTGAAAATGAGCCAGAAGTAAAAAATAACTCTTTTTGCTGATGATAAAACTATATTTGTTGCAGAAAAAGATACTTAAAATCTTCAGGAAAACGTAACACGTATAGGATATAAATTACTCAGCTGGTTTAAAATCAATCAAATAGTGTTAAATATAGTAAAGTCACAGCAATCAATTTTCATTATAAAAATATAGGAAGTCTGAGATCCACAACGTAAGATTTGGTTTTAAATTTGGGAAAATTCAATTTGAAACAACATTTTTAGAATTGTGAGTTGACAAACACTTAAGCTGGGATAAACACGTTGACTATTTGCCAATTAAACTGAGTACAGAAGGCTTTGTTCTTTAGCAGTTAAGGTCTTACGTATTATTAAAGAAACTTAGAACCTATTGCTTTGCTTACTCACTTCCATTCTCATTTATAATATGCACTTAAACTGTAGGAAAAAACAGTAAATTACAGTGTATATCTAAACTATGATAGAATGCTATATGAATTAAAATGGGCATCCCATAAAGAGAAAACTGCAAGGGAATGTTTTAAGCAATTGAGCACATTGCCAAGCCAAATGTTCATGTAAAAAGCGGTCAATAATTTCTTTTCCAATAGAGTATTAGTTAAAAGAACAATAATTGATCTTAAGTTTTCCGCAATTTTGTCCTACTTTTGACTTATACACCTACTTTAGCAAAAGCATGGGGTCAGTCCCATTGATCTCGTTGTTTTATTCCCGTACAAAATAAAATACTCCAGATACACGAAATGTAAAAATATGCAGCAAATGTAGTGTAGCATTGTGAAGGGGACTATCACTGGAGGCGTTTAACGAGGTGCACAGCCTACGTATGTCAGTTGTCAACCTGCCCTTGGACGTGATCCAACATACCGCGCACTGTATCGGTAACATGGTCTACTTTCCTAACGCAGGAAACTGCCGCGCTTCGTGGGGTGGATTCCTGTTTTTGTATACTATCTCTTCTGCTATCCTTGCCACAACAAAGTGTGTGCTTATCTCCTGTACTTTGTTGGCCATTCTCATCACACATTTTCCCAAAATGCATAGCAGTGGCAGCTCTTGCACTTTTTAGTTGGTGGGGCACAACTTATAAAAATAACATTGCATAGAATCAGCGAAAACGAATTATCACACTGGTCTGCAAATACATTTTCAGTAAAAGTGTTGTGCCTTTATTTTATATATATTCTGGAAAATATAGTTAAAATTAATTTTATGTACCCGTATTTAATTTTTATTTGGCGTAAAAATATTCATTACACCTTACTAAAATAAATAATTCACCCTCACTTAAGTTTTTCAGATCTTTGTTAATAGTTTCACTACTTACTCTTGTTTAGAAACAACAAATGTTAGCAATGAATATAAATACTTAGGATACAGCAGTATATTTAAATAACTGTCCGCCACGTAGTGTAATATTTCAACAAACCGGTGAAAGGCAGAAGTGCCAAAATTGTCGATTTAATCTCGTAAGCCTCCTCTCACTAATCATTCAGGTTCACTCCTTTTTAAACGTAATGTTACTTAACGATAGTGGAAGTGTTTCTTATAGTTTAGATTCCTCATATGACATTGGCGCGAAAGAGCAAACAGCTGATGGGAAGTAATAACGTTAACCTCACGACAAATCGCTTAGGCAAGCCTCTTGCAGGCGTTACGATAGGAAGGACAGGCTCAGTGCGCATGTGCGTGGTAAATCCACGGATTCTATGTGCCCTTCGTGAACTTCACTGTGACACCCCTCTCATACCTCTGCCCTCATCTTCATAACAACTCTTTTTAAACCAAAGCACTCTGCACTGCTAAGTCCGGACATGAGAATGTGCCCTTGGCCGTTCTCTTCACACATACACACACACCTAGCTCTCTGCATTCGCAGCAGTCGTCTAAACGCGCGCTTCTCTTGTATAGTACAATGCAGGTGCTGAAATATTCAGGATTGGCGTCTATGAAATTCTCTAATCTTTTTTCAGTTGACAATTTATGTAGAAACTATTTAAAAGTATTTATGGTTCAAAATTAAAGAGAGAGCACGTGTCTTTGTGCCCTTTAGCGCGAGCCGCCACTCTTGAGCATGAATTTACAACTTTGTTAATTGTATATTAGTCAAAAGAACTAGGACATGGAGAGAAAACAAAAAATAACAAAGGGAAGAAACCACAACGTACGAAATGAAAGGAGGAGGGGGAGAAGATTAAACATAAGCGAGTTAAAAAACAAAAGGACTGAATAAAGAAATTATATGGATTAAAAGAAATGACAAAATGAAAAATAAGAAGAAGTAGAAAAAAGAGGATCACCTGAAGATGAAGTGCGAGACTCCCCAGCTTAAGAGGGGAACAAGAAACAGTAGGGTGTAAAATCAATAGTTTCTAAACAATAGAACAGAACTTTGCTTTGAGGTTTACTACTTGTAGAGTTTTATTGTGGGGTCTTCACCCTCAGTCTCGCAAATATGGCACTTAACGGAATCGGAAGAACATGGCACAAAGTTTTAGCATTCAATACGAGGAAAATAGCAGTAGAAATTAAATTTACGACAGAGCTTTGAAACTCTGGATAACCTAAGGACAGTAAAAATATACGAAACCGGAGAGTAAAATAAATTTGGAAAAAAAAGCCATAAACTTCTGAAATAACAATGCAAATTGTGTCTTAGCTGAAGTGCAAAACAGAAATTAAAGTTTTAAGAACCTAAACTGTGGAATAATGTCCAGGGAGTCGGCAGTAGATGATCACAATATCCCTCTACAGCCTAAATTAACATATCAGGCATTCACTGACCTTGTCGAGATCGTCCTCTTCATCGCCCACCGGTCCCACGAGGGCCCACAGATCTTCACCAGAGAGGTTTACTCGTATCCCTGCATCTTCTCCAGCGGAAGTGGAAAGGGCGTTACTCCTGAAACGTAAGACATAGCAATCAAATAACATCATCACTTCTACCGTCATTTGATTTGATTTTGTATCACGTTGTGTTATATCTTTAAAAACCCCTTTGCAGGAAAATGACTACTTTTTAGGGGCCAAACGTTAGTTTTTCCAAAAATTAGAAAAATAAAGTACATCAATGAACTATCTTTAGCATGCTTAATTGTGCGTACATTATAAAACACGAAATGCTGGTATTTTAATATGACGCAGTGCTTAGAAGTTGGCACATAATTTTAAATATTTTTGTTGCTTAAATCACTAACGTTTCAAAGACAACACCATACACGACAAAATTTGACCAGACCTGTTCTATACAGTAAATGTACATGCTGCAGTGCCTTTTATAATTTTATTTATTTGTAAATAATACCCCTTCCTAGGGGCAGGGTATGTGTTTCAGGTGGTTTTGAAAATGTAAAATTAAAATACTATACATTTATGATAATACTACAGCACGGATATAAAAACGTACTTGACAGTAAACCATTTAAAACACAAAATATTTTATTTGCCTTATACGTATTACATTAACATGTATCTGGTATTATAGGGTTTCCCATAATGAACACAATATTTAAATTGAGCAACTCTGTCAGTTTGTTTCGAACCTGAAATTTAACAGACTGTTTTCTGTTTGTACTGCAATTAAGAGTTTTGATTTGTGTGTATTGCTATTAACTAAAATGGAGCGATACATGAAAGTTCAAAGTGTCTAGATACTGAAAGTACATTTTAAGTACGGTGAATGTTAAGCAGAGACCGTTTGAAGACTTTGTGCAATTTTTGGTAGACGAAATGCTCCTAATGTGTCAACAGTGCAGTGCAGAGATTGTTAAGTAAATTTGAAGATACGGGATCGACAGAGAACAACTCCTCGGGACGTTCTCGTCGATCGGTAGAGAATGTTGCCCAATGACGTTGATTCGCAGCCTTTCTCAACAACTAGCCATTGCGAGAAGCAGGTTGCAGCGAAATAAATATTGTGTTTATGTGAACAATCCACGAACCATCCCTCAACTCAAGACAGAAATTAAGGTGTCAGCCCGAATTTTGCTCTAAAGTCGTTGAAAATTTTGCCAACAGAGTGAGTGTGGCAGTGTAGCCGTGGAGGACATTTACCTGATGCTTTGTTTCATATTTAATGGTAGTAATTATGCTTCACATTGATTTAATAATATTATAAATTGTGTGTTTTATTATTAAAACAAAATTGTGTTCATTATGGGACACCGTATATAATAACATAAGACATTAAAATCCAAATTTACTTAGTATTATGTGCCAGAATTTCGAAATTAAGAATTGGCTTTAATTCAGCTTTATTCCTTATGTGCGCTACTATTCAGTGCAGTTTATCGTATTGGATTGTTGGTATAACGTCTCATGGGCCGTGACTGCAGGCAACATTTGAACCTCATGGGCCATGACTGTACTTCTATTCATTTAGTGCATTTCTTGCTGTTGGTACAACTGTGACTAAGCACACTACACCGCCATTTTCTCCTTTTTGGTTCGATTTTAGTGATAAAAGTCGATGCACGTTATAGAAAAGATGGATGACTACTAGTTTTAAACATATTCACATAATCTCCTAATAAGGTTTATATTCACATTTTGCCTGTTATTCTAGGTACGTTTTAACGTTTTACTTGTGGGGTGCACATATGGAAGTTTCACTAAGCGATATATGAAGAGACGTTAAAATAACGCATACTCTTCAATATATCAACAAACAAAAATATTAAACTGGAACTAATTATAAACAAATCAGTATTTATTTAAGTATAAAACTGTAAATACCATGATACATTTTAACAAATAAAATATTGATAACTACAAAAGATCAGAAAATAAAATACATATAAAATCGAATTTAACAAAATATGGAATGAATTCTTTCTTTTACATACCATTTAAAGAGAATAGTGCTTTACCAGAAAGCATTAAATCAATTAAGAAACAAATTTTAGAAAGCAAGTTATAAAATTCTTATGGTATCAATGCATTAAAGAAGTTAAGATAGTGTATCCCAAATATGGTGTAGAGAATATACAATAATATTTACTTTTTTTTTTTTAATGAAGTAAGGTGTGGCTAGCACATATCAGAACATTAAAATAAAATTTAACTGTATTTATGACGGAAGATGGATGATTTATATCGCAAAATGCTTCATATATTATAAAGAATCAAGGGAAAAAAGTAGTTTATGTGAAAGATGTTGTATCACACTAAATACGTAGTAGATTTAATTTATTTGGCCCAGACAAAATTATTAAAAATAATGTGATACAATGTGAGCAAATCGTTCTTTAAAAAAAAAAAAAAAAAAAAAAAAAAATTAGCGTTACTAAAATGTAGCTGTGGCAAATATTTTATAGAGATTATTACTCTTTTAATATCCGTTCAGTGACAGTTATAACAATCAACATTCATAGAAAATGAAAAGAACGCCCCTCCTTACATTTCATTGCTTCATGCTGATATGAAATCGCTTTACAAAAATAAAACAACAAACGCCTACAAATATTACCGTATTGCGGTATACCTGTTATTCGCCGTATGTATTATAAATACATTTACTTTGGGTGAAAAACAAATAGCATGTGATGGCACCACTCTCCACGACAGACAAAACACCATGCTTCACTTCCAATGTCAACGAACCTCGCAACTGAAAACAAGATACCTGCACTTCCCAAGATCGGGTCAAAGGCCTGTTCCCAAGGGTACATACACTTTGTTTCCACAAGGAAACACTTTGGTCATTAAACCCACAATATTCCCTTACCAAACTCACTCATAACAGACATCGGTACCCAAGTTATGCAAAGTGATTTAAATCAAACAAATTGAAAATAATGGATTGGTCACCTTAATCATCTGGCTTAAACCCGATAGAGTTACTATGGGATAAGGGTGATAGGTCTTCTTGTAAAAAAGGCCCAACTTCAGGTAAATTCTTCAGGCTTCCTGAAATGACATTGAGAACAGTGAATGAAAAACTTGTTCTCAGAATGCCAAGGGTATTGTAATAGATGATTTCTGCACAGTGGATATTTTAATGTAAAAGGTTTGACATTTGTATGTAAAACATGCTAAAATCAATTTAGCTACATGTATTAGCATTGTTAACATATTTACAGAAAGTTTCATATCTGTGTATAACAACATGAATAAACAAATAAATATAGCCTTTTTTGTCAATTTTTTGTTTAATTTTCATAATAATGCTCAGTGTCCAAATATTTTGACCGGCAGCGTACATGTTGATAAAATGTATGTTTCCAGACTGTGTTTAATTAATATGAAGTGAAAATTGCAGAGTCAACGTATATTGTCTTTATTCCTTATTGTATAAATCAAAATGTATATTAAAATCATTTTCACATTAAAATCACTCAAGTAGTGGTTTTAAACACATTTAATTGTAAAAGTTGACCTGCACACTGTTTTTATACACGTTTTAAACATAAATCAATCCGACACACTTCGCGGAAAAAGAGTGCTATCTCATTTTAGGTTAATTCTACGTCCTCCACAGATAACTGCTGCTGCAAGACGTACAGTGATCATGTCGGCATAAAAACCTGACCATAAACGGTTTGATTTCAAATGGCTTATGGCACTCGGCCCAAGATACACAGACACTGCTTTGTTTCAATGCGGTGTGTGTGGCTCGGAGAGGCAGCGTTGCCATGGATACCGCCTGTGTGGGAGAATGTGGATACCGTCCAAAAGCCAGCTGCACACACTGACCTGCTCCTACATTATTGCAAAAGAAGCGCCACTTCATAAAAACTCGCAATAAAGGACCTCAAACAGAAGACGGCAAATTGGCAATTCCCGACTTTCATTGCTCCACCAGAAGCCCTTATTGGAAACAACTGCAGCTTGGATATTGTATTACTGTCATTAACGCACCAATAAGAAACCGTATAAGATGTTTATCGTATATTTTACCCAAAATGGAAAGTATAACACACAAAAAATACAGCAAGAATTATTATATAAAATATTTCCTATAGAATGAATTGAAATTAAAGATCTGCACGATGCATTAATCAGTTGATTAATGACAAAAAGTTGAAAAAGGTGGACAATCAATATTCAAACATTAGTATGTGCAGAATATACGAGCTTTCATTTCAAAATTACTTATTAAAATAAATTTAATATAAACAAAAATACATCAATTTAGATATTGCTACATAAAAGTTGATTATCTTTTAGGATGTATCCCCTTACCTCCAGACAGCTGTATAATTAACCTTTCAAATAACATTCCTAACCATATAAAACTTAAATTGTAGAGTGAACTACATTTTTGTCTGCTTTCTATCGTTGCATATGACCTAGATTGTTGGTATTGGTATTGTTATTTATATTCCTCGGCCTGAGAATGTTTTCAAAAATAAGACAAAAATTACGCAGAAACATTCCAAAAAGTTCGCGAGAAATTCCGAAATAGCCACATTAATGTCTAGCCAACAATGGAGCACGTTTTGAACATTTTAAATTGTAGTATTGCCCAAAATAAATTATATTTTCATCTTACAACTAACTTATTTTTTCATTTTGTCAATATTGAAAAAACAATAACATTACATGTTGCCAGGCAGACAGGGGGGGGGGTGTGAATACAGTTAAATACTCTTTAAAGTTTAAGATAGGGGTGCCATTTAATATTTAAAATTGAGGTGGCTAGGGGTCAGGATTTGAAATATAAAATGTAATTAACATTGGTTTTAAAATTCCCTCTCAAGATCTTCTATTTCAGTTACGGGCCGAAGAGAGGCTTATTGGGAGAAGTCAGTTATCAAGACCCTATAATGCGTTTTCGGGTAGCAGCTTGTCCGCCCTGGTGGTCTAATGGTAAGCTATATTATTTTGCCTTGTATACCCAAGTCGCGGGTTCAAACCCAACAAGAGTAGGTGACTTTTTAGGGCGTAAAAATCCTAAGCATGGCTTCTCTTGAAAGGGAAGTCTTGTAAAACCAATGATCCCGATTTATGGCATGTAAAAGAACCTCATTCTTGAAAGAACAGGCCTCTGAGCATATCTATCGGTCGTAATACACCTTGACTTGCATGGGACGCTATGGCCAAAGAAGTTAAAGGGCGTCCTTAAATAAACGTAGTAGTAGTGATAAGGCGGCAGCAGCAGTAGTAGTAATGGCAGCAGTTTGTAACTGTTAGGGAGGCTTTGTCAACAAGCGCTTGTGCGCTCATGTGTTACTCGGTGTTTTCCATTGCGAGCTAATTGTTCTCCTATAGTTAACCTTGTAGAAGAGTTTCTGTGCACTATACATACATGAAAACGAATTCTTGCAGAGAAGTGGTAAAGCGATTCGCAAGAAAATATCCTAGCAATCATGTTCCAGTTACAGAAACTGTTCGCCAACTTGTTAAAAAGTCAGAGACAGAACCTCTCAATAATAAGAAAGGTGTTCGTAACCGCCGCGTTTTTACGAAAGAAAAGTTACACGAAATACAAGAATTTCCTTCGCAGATGCCGACAATGTATTGCCGTTTAGGGGCATCGCTTTCAACATCTTTTCTAACTAGGATTAGTGATTATTATCAGTTTTAAATAGTCATACTTTTATTTATGCTTTGAATAAAAACACAAATACAAATACTAACTTCACTCGCGGCGATTTGATCTTCCTTTTGTCGATTGCTGCAGCTGTACTTCCAAAGCATCCGCGCTTAGGCGGTCCGTAACTCATATAACCTTATTGTAAATTTGCGTGTTTTTGTTTAAATTAATTTAAATGGATGGTTATATCGACTGAGAAGTTTTGAAATGAAAGCTCTGTATAATAAGAGTAATGGAAATGAATCTGGTCTCCAACTGAATAGCCTAATATAGTAAAGAAAAATAAAGGAATTGCATATACGAGTAAAATAATGCATTTTATCACAGCATACAAAACAGTTATGGATAAAGTAGAAAAGGGAAAAACTAGAATTAAAAGAATACTTAAGTACCATCATAAGTTCTGTGAGAAATATAGAAAGATAAATTAGTCACAGAAAACGAAAACTGTTATCAGACTAGCTAAATTCTAATTGGAAAGAAAGCGACAAAGATCCGTTTATAAAATATACATATTTAAAATTTCCTTCATGGATCGAAAAGATAATGCTAACCGAGATGGGACATCTACGGGAAAATGTATGGGGAAATAAGAAAGGAATCAGAACAACGAACAATCGAAATCAGAGGAGGAAAGTATTTAGTATGGTATGAACAAGAAGTAAGAAAGAGTGACAACAGAAAACTTAGGCAGCGGTTAATCCAAATATAAACCGGAATTTTGATTTTACCGCTTGTGGGTGGTACGGAGCGAGACACAGTGTTGGAGATTACCCGTACGGGGTAGGGGAAGGGGGAATCCGCTTTGCCTTGCACAGCTGTTGGTTTGCATTAGCATGTCTGAGCAAGATGTACAGTCGTGGATTGTACAATCCGTTATTATTTTTGGGGGCGGGAGTGCATGAAATCTATCAAAATTTTACAAAGATAATTGACATTGTTTGGAGATAAGATGCTGTCTAAAACACTAATATGTGAGCGGCACGAAAGTTTAAGAATATCGAGAAAGTCATCAATTCGACTCGACCAGCGTAACAGAAACAAACATTCGGGTCGTCTGGGACTTTACCGAGTGTGACCGACATTTGACATTTCTGAAATCGCTTTTGAGATTGGAATACGTTTGGAAGTTATCATTTCAGATGACTTCGATTACGAAAAGTCCCGGCAAGATGGGTTCTTCGAATTCTACCCGAGCATCAAAAGGCTGCACCAGCAATGGTATGTTATAGATCTTTTGCTGTGTATCGAATAGCAACCTGCGACGAAACATGCGTATACAACTATACTCCTGAGTCGAACCAAGCATAGTGACAGAAAAAACTCGCCTGTCACCTGGGAAGATCCTCTTGACAGTTTTCTAGGACACCCAAGGCATTTTGTTAATAGCTTTTCTTCATGAGCGTGGAAGAGTCGATGCAGCTTATTACAGCCTGATTCTGTTGAGGCAAAACGTGCTTATTGGCGATTCGAGAAGTTCTCCAAGACAATGCCCGATCGCACACAGCTGCTTTGGCAAACGAAAAACTCGGGAAAATTCACTGGACAGCACTAGAACACCCTCCGTATAGTCCAGACTATACTTGAACCGTTTAAAGAAGCATTGACAGTGACGAAGGTGCAAACTGGTGGAAACTTATTCCCACTCTTTCTTAGATAATGGATTAAGAAAGTTTCTATCAGTTAGGGAAAATGTAATTGTAAATCGTCAAATTGTGTAGCAAAATGAGAGATATTCCGTTTTTATTTAATTTGCTTTTAATAAATAACAAAAAATTAACCGTAGTACATAAGGTAGATTAGGGAAGGAGTACACGCTGCAACACCGGTGCCAGAAAGGGCATAAATTTAGTAACAGAAGAATAAAATATGAGGAAGAACGTGCTGAGACATGGTCACCTTTAGTCACACATAGAGTCATTCTCTACATAGGATTCTAGCCTGTCAGTGTAATTATATGGATAAAACAGCTGTGGCGAAGGAAATGTCAAATTCCACAGAGCATTCACACTTCTGTCAAATGTGTACCTGAGAGTTTCTCTCCATAAACAGTAAGACCCTGAAGGTATCAGGAATTGCAACGTTCATTAGCAATGGTCAGCATATTTGTTTAGTAGTTGCGCAACCACCCGGGTTCCTGACATAAGACACCAAGCAAAAGTTGCACTACAGGTTTTGTTATCCATAACCTGATGTGCTGTCGTGTGTCAACCAACTTTCCTCAGCAGAAAACATAATTATACTTTCCACGAACTTTGGCCACTGCACCGTTTTAACTCTGCTTAAAAACGTTTCAGGAAGTATGCTGCAGCTGTTAATACCCCATGCTTACTCTTTTATCTCACTTCATTTATTATTATTATTATTATTATTATTATTATTATTATTATTATTATTATTATTATTATTAATATTAATAGACTGCAAAGACTCGAGTAATGTGTATTATTGAAATAAACCCAAGAATGTGTGAAATCAAGTAAAGAAATTATCATTTGTAAAGATTACTTAAAGGAGTAATTTTCCAAATAAGCACTAAAGTTCATTTTACACTCACTTATTTTGTTTATCATGACTAGTTGCTTATGGTTTCTGCCGCTATGACACTATGTTCGTTTTGCTGGAGTTAAAGGAGATTTGTGCCTCCTAAACCCAAGATCGCGGGTTCGAACCCGGCCAGGACCGATGCATTTTTTCGGGCGTAAAAATCCTAAGTATGACTTCCTTCGGAAGGGAAGTAAAGTCGTGGGTCCCGTGTCGTATATTTACGGCATGAAAAAGAACCTCAAGCCTGAAAGAGAGGCCTCTGAGCACATTTGTCGGCCGTTTCACGCCCTGAGTTGAATGGGACGCTGATGACCTGAGATGTTAAAGAGCGTCCATAATAAATCAACCAAAAAATAAATAAATAAATAAAGGAGATTTGCCACCACTGCAACGATTTACCCACTAACATAGTAACACACAAACCACTATCAATTAATATTTACGAAAAGAAGGTGAGCCACGGCCAGACGGCCTACGCTCACCGTAGCAAAGCACTGGGTCCACCGGTTTCTATGATTTACCCGAGGTTAGCGTCTAGTTAGTGTGTGTGTGTGTGTGTGTGTGTGTAAATGAATTAATTGCGAATTTCATTTTTTTTTCCGGAGTTTCCGCTAAAATTGTGCTAGAATTCCAGTGATGTTGCCCATTCTTAAATCTGCCCTGGAAGGGGTACAATCATCACTAGGAGGAGCCTGTGACTATAAGTAATGCACTGCCAAGGTGGGAGTGCGGAGATTATGGGAAGAGGTTAATATCCAGTAGATCGAAGTGCTCCAGCAACTTATTCATAACTATAAGTCATGCTGTTTTTTACCTTTCTGTTGCAATATATTGTTCCTTATTAGAAAATTGAGTTTTTTTTTCAGGATGTTTCAACTACATTTTATCAATTTTTACCACGCGTTGTCTTATTGCGCCTGAATTGCCGCGTGCAAAAGCTTCGGATGACTATTCGGAACTATCACCCTTAAAGGTTATGTTACCGAAGAATCTTTTTGTTTATTTCAGATTTTGTGTTCCATCATGCAAGTGTAATTATGACAACTCGTTTAAAAGTGGATTATAATAAACAATAACTAGCATTAGATAGGCCCCAAAAATTATGCAAATATTTTTGCAGTTAAAAACATTACAACTGCTAGCGTATGTAATACACAACATACTTCCCGTTCTCTTCTTTGAAAGTTTCTCTGGAACTCTCCCTTGGCAAGCAATTTTTTACTAACATAATATTCCTCCTTAACGTAGTTCACTCCTTTGTTTAACACTTGAAAGTGCAATATGAGCAGCAATAAGTTCATTAAACATCTGACTACAGTTCTTGGTATTGACAGCAGAGTAAGGTAGCAGTCACAAACAAATGTCAATGCATGTTGACCATGATACACCACCTAGAATCGTGCAATAAGACATTCCGTTCTGTACCGTTCCGTACGCTACGCAACGTCAACAATGTCTGCTTGAATTAGGTTTGATGTGTAAACCTTATATGCCACACTTACAGTTTCGAATATTTACAATTTATTTATTCTTTACACGCACAAGAAATATGCAAATTTCACTCAATTAATAACTGGTCAACAAAATAAAATTAATTTTAATTGCCAGAGGTGAAATTGTGCCTACTTAATCTAATTTACAGGCTGATCTCAGAAACATTCACTTTTTTCGTATCACATACAGCTTTTAAAATCATAACTTATGCATTAAATTTACTGTAATAGTCCATAAAATCAGGTATTTTTATCACCGAAAAAATTTAGATTAAAAAGTTTTAACATAAAAATTATGAAATGTGGAACTTAACAATATTATTTAAAACTTAGCACCCAAATGAATTTAATGCAAAACTGAAAGTTACAAATTCTTAGCATATAATTTTCTTTTATAAACTTAATTCGAATTATCATGATAGAGCATGCAACAATAATCTGCGATTATGAACTCTCGCTTGAAACGTTTCTTCATCAATTTAATGTCTTGGTGAAATCTTTTACCCATCTCATCACTGACATCACCAAGATTGGGGGAAAAAAATAAATAAATAAATAAATCGAGTGTAAGAAATGGAGTTTGAGCAACATGGGACACCGATTTCCTTATCACCATCCAACATTTCTGCACTTTTTTTCTGTAGTCAAGGTACTTTGTTTTACCCAGGAAATTCATATAATACTATGAAGTTTTTCCAAGCTTTCATTTCAGTCTCGCTCAAGATTTCTTCAAATTATTAATTCACCATTAGCTCCTTTATCTATTGCCCCGCTAAGACACTTTCCTTTATTTGCATCTGAGAAATTATAAAATGTTTCACTCAGATACTTCAGTTCTTTTAAATTTGTCCTCTCAAGTGTTTTAGTTAACCTAAGTTTAATATGAAGGGGTAAGAATAAACATTTTGTTGAGTCAATCAACGGTGTTGAGCAGTACATCTCTTCTCCTCCATTGTACGTGCATGTTTGCTGCATTTCCACTGCCCCATGGGCATAGGAAGCATCAACACTAGAAACCTCCTTTGATACCCATAAAATGCCAGTGACTTCTAAATCTCTGCAAATGTCCCTTTGACCCAAAGAAATCACCCCCAGATTCTATGAGTCGATTGGAGAACCTCGAGAACACTCGTAAACGCTGCATTCACAACAGCGACTAGCACACTGCACTGGGCGCTTTGCCTATCATTAACATCTGGAAAGAGAACATCAAGGCAGAGAAGCGGTGACCGAGGGTTTAGAAGCAGTGCTCTTCTGCATAAGCTCCTGGGTTCAAATCCCACACAACTGTTTTACATTTTATTACCGGTTCTTATAAGTATAATGTAGAACAACATGTCTTAATATCACATTATATTTTAACACATAATTTGAGTTTTTAGTATTACCTATGCACGCACTAAAACATTCACAAATAACGTATCCTTTACAAACAACTATACAAGTACATGAATATGAACATCTTCTAAAATGGAACATGGAAATAAACACATTGATATCGGTATGAACCCTCAGCGTGTATAACTGCCCTCAATCTTCGGGACATAGATGATGTCAGATTTCTACAGTAGTGTGGACGAGAGACTACAGCATCCCAGGCTTCTTGAATGTGTGCCCATTAGCCATCTGTTGTCCTTTGTGCATGCGCAGCATATTGCATTTAGAACAAATACTGAAGGAAATGTAATATTCATTATAATCTGTTAACGTTAAAGTTTGCTGTATATGGTAAACAATATTTGAAACTAGTTTGTCCTAATATGTTACAAAGGTTTAGAACATGTCGGGAGGCGAGCCTGCGCTTTTAACCACATCACTGCACATTCTGCCCGGAACACATATATATATGTACGACGGAGATCCTTCCCCATGACCAAGGGTACGTACAAAGAGGTCTGTGCAGCCCAGTCCGCTAAGCGAACTTAAGTCACCAGATTCTCACTGGTGGACACGTATAGCATAGACCTACTCAATTTTAAGAGGCGAGTCACCCCAGCATTAAGATAGCCACCACCCTCCCCACAACAAGCGGTGATTCAAGTAACTCTCGCCTCCAAGTTACACGCCTTAGGCATTCATATAATAGCGTCTTTAGTGTATGACATATAACACAACTGTTGCACTGGCTATACAGCATTGCAGGATACTTTTTTTTTTAATTTTGTTTACGGACGCTTTTTAACATCTCAGGTCATCAGCGTCCCATTCAATTCAGGGCGTGAAACGGCCGACAAATTTTGCTCAGATGCCTCTTCTTTCAGGCTTGAGGTTCTTTTTCGTGCCGTAAATGTACGACACGGGACCCGCGGCTTTCTTCCCTTCCGAAGGAAGCCATACTTAGGATATTTACGCCCGGAAAAATCCATCAATCCTGCCGGAATCGAACCCGCGATCTTGGTTTAGAAGGCAAGTATGGTTACCACCACCACCACTAACTGGATACCTTGTGAACTGTTCGCTTATCGAGTAAGACTTAGAAGAATTTTGCATTCAAGAGAAGAATTTTTTTTTTTTTTTTTGTTAAAGTGTGTACAGAACATTTATCACTGACATACTGTTCATTATGTGAACATACAAGATACTTCTGACATAATCGCTGTGGCAGATTCTTGGAATGTAGCCGAGATATGATTATACATACATAATGAAACAATACGCTTCAATAGGAAATGCACAATAAAAACGGTGGGATCTCGAGAAAAATTACAACGTAAAGAAAATGAATTAATTTTAACGATGATGATATTAATAATAATAATAATAATAATAATAATAATAATAATAATAATAATAATAATAATAATAATATGCGTGAAAGAAACAGGAAAACAGGTTTGCAATCAACATGGGTGTCTTCCTCGTGACCATTTATTTATTTTTTGCGACAATTCCTTGTTGACCAGCGTAATTAAGAAACAATTATGTGGGAATTAATGTTTTATATTTATCAGAGTTTTTTTCCGGATATTCGGCATAACGTTGTAATTGTTAGAACTGCGGTATCCTTTCTTAAAACGAAATAAAACAAACATAGGAATTAGTATCAAAATAGCCTCATTTTTCTCGGTATGTAACACTCAGATACATCTCTAATTTACCTCAAAACATATATAAAGAATACAAAATCCAAATCGCAATTATAAAACAATACAATATTTTAAAATAAAATTGATAATATTGTCTTCAGAGCTCTGAGTAAGTGAAACTTTAGAATCTCAACGTCCATTTCCATGAAACGATCTGTCGCGCAAAATGTAATATATAATGTGATGTCAGTGCTGAAGCTAAGCAATTTCCCGCATGTAATACCCATATTCCCTCCTCCCTCGCCTAGTGAAAACAGACGGAAATGGACGAAACGTGTCTCCCTAGAGAGCATACAAACAACATCCTCGTCAGGTGATTGAATATCCGGGTTTCATTGTTTTGATTGACATAGAAGTATTACTCGTAACTGAAGAATTTGGAAATGTGCACATATATCCTTTTCGTTTTTATACGTGTTTTAATTATTAAGTATTTACTTACGTAAATGCCGTGATGCCGATGGTTTCTGCACAAGGCGATCCTTTGGAACTACAGCAACTATTAAGCAGTGTTACTTTTCATATATCAACTCTCTATAGTCGTTCTTAAAGCTTATTTTTAAAACTAAAAACATTTTGTTAGCTCTATGATTGAGTGTGAGTTATTTGACTGCTAGAGAAATGTATTGAAGGACCGTTATCGGTCTTTTATCATCTTCAAAAATGCAGTTAATATGAATAACACGTTTCGTGACCTCTCCTTTGGGTTATTCGGCTTAATATTACAGTTCACATTACTTACTAAATCTATTCATGAGGAAAATACAATTAACTTCCAATTTCTGCTTTACAACAAGAGCGCTTTCATGAACAACAATGTCACAAAGTAAATAACTCAAGTCTCCTTGCACTGCAGAGAACCCTACAGAATAAGGCTACATGTCCTTGCTTCCAATTACAATAAACTAAAGGAGTTTTAAACGCAGCTGGTAGCACTTTTATTAAACATTCAACACTCAACCAATTTTCTTCAATTAACCCCTTTGCTGCGGGCTATGGTATACTTGCCCGTCTTCAGACACGAAAGATTGTCTTGTCTGGTAGCCCATTTCTGTACAGTACAGCATTAGTTTGACACCTTAAAACAGCTCTTTGCTTACCGAATTTCGGCGCTACACTTAGCACCACTAAACACCTGATGAGCATAATAACTACGGCAAAAGGATTAGAAAAACGAATCGTAGTTGGTTTTTTTTTGGGGGGGGGAATAGTGTTTAACGCCCGCTTTTACTGTTGAGGCACCACAGGCAGTAATCTTAAGCTCTTTTCTGGTTTTATCTATGAAAAGAAAGCTTGCACTCCAATGGCCGTAAATGATGAAAAGCTTAAAACATGAAAGTGACCGAAAGCTGACGCGGAGCTTTAGCTTGACATTCGTAGCTGAAAGATCTAACCAAGTCGCCATTTCTTTTCGATGGAAAAGTTCCCCTCACATTTCTACTCGCACAACTTTGATCAACAATAGCATGCATATATTATTAATTATATTTCATAACAAGTACTATCCTGTATTATAGTTGTCCGAAGCGACGAACATTTACAGTGACACATTTATGACATATTTTAATGAAATTTGTATTTACCCGCAAGCTTTGGAATTTCTGCCCAAGTTCGCCCATAGCATAGGAGATAATCATTCCTTAGACTTTGTTTTTTCCCGGTTCTAAAGGTAACATTTCAATGCAATACAACCACAGAAAAGTTTAATTTGCGAATTAATACGTAACCCACAAATACAGAAATAATGCTTGCTCTCGTAACAAAAAATTGCTACTGAATGTTTACATAAATTATACATTATGACAGGCGACTGGCATAACCTTAACCAAACGCGCACTGCGATGAGCTGCGAACCAAAAATAACTCGGTAGTTCACACCATTGCATTCTAAATAAGACTAACGTTATGCATTGGCAGATTTCTCTGGATAGCACTTGGATCATTTATTATTATTATTATTATTATTATTATTATTATTATTATTATTATTATTATTATTATTATTGTTGTTGTTGTTGTTGTTATGGTAACGATAACAGTCCTAGAAATGTAGAAATGTTTCGCCTCTCCTTAGTAGTGATGGAACCTTTTATACCATGGAGGTAGAGTTGGCTTAAATCAACCATATAGTGTAGCTGAATCCTGGCTCTTGACTAGAGTTCCGTCGTAAACAAGGCTTCTGCATGCAGTCATAAACAGTAACCCCTTGCCTCTTGTGTCATATAAGTACGCTAGCTTGCATCAGGCTTATGTTGATATCTTGTTTCCGAAGGAAATACAGTGAAGTTGTTTTAGTTACGGGCCGGCACAGGACGACTGGGAGAAGTCAGTCGTCAAGATCGTATAATGTATGTGCAGATAGTACTTTGTAGTTAGTTTGAGGGAAACTTTGTGAGCGAAACTTTATGCTTTCGTGTGCTTTCACTGTGTGTAAATTGTTCTCAGTTTGCCATTTTATTCTTGAAGAAAGAGTTTTATGTACGATAAGTGAAAATTGGTTTTCACACGATGTGTGATTAGTTTTCACGATTAGTTTTCACGGCGATTCGCACGAAAATGCGTTCCAGGTTGAGAAATTGTTCAAAAGTTACGAGAAAATAGTTAAATGAAATACAGGAATTCCCTGCTCAAATGCCGGCAATGTATTGCCGCTGAGGGTCATTATTTTCAACATCTCTTATATAACAGGTTAGTATATATAGTTATATTTAATTACAGAATCGTGTATGCTTTAGATAAAAATATAAATAGGTATTAAAACAAAAACCCAAATTTTATGCTTGTCGATTCTATCTCCCTTTTTCCTGTAGTGACGATTTGCACTAAGAAGTAAGCAGCCGGCCCTTAACCCAGATAACCAGTTTAATAAACAAGAAAAATAATCAAATATAATAAGACAAAAGAAGATACAGTTGTAGAAAACAAGTAAAACTTTGACCCGAGACAGAATTGCAGGTAAGGTTTCTTCTATATTAAATAATAAATATTACTAACAGCTGTTTATTTCATATTCTTCAGTGGAAATCTGGCGAACTAAAAAGCAGCAATACTCAGCAGCGGAGAGTCAACAAGAAAGAGATAACAGCTGGCTCGTACACATCATGCTAAAAGATGACATTTCATCAGATCCCCTAAAAACCTTCCAAGGAAAACATTCTTAAAAATACTTTACTCTTGTAACACTTGTTACAATCATAAGTTTTTGAGTACTCCTAATTAATAGCTTCTTTTGCGTTCAATACACCGCAGTCTTAAATTTGTTTGATCATTAAATACCCATTCCTCTGTCGCTGGGTTAACTGCATTTTAATCTTGACACTTAAATAGCTATTTTAAGAAATATCTTCAAGTAATATATTATGAATGTATATCAGACCTGTTCTCGCCAGACTTTTTGGGTTAAGTTTTTCCCTTGCCCTTGTACTTTTTAAACAAATTGGAAATTTTGGAAATTAATATGTTTGTATTTTTACACAGATCCCCCCCCCCCCATTATCTATGAACGTCAGTTCTTGGAACTAAATACTCTTAACGCTCCCAAATATTTCATTTGATAAATTGCTCATCAATTGCCCTGTTTTTCTTTCGAATAGCTCTTTTTTTCCCCCTCCATTTTAACGACCCTAATAACAACGGTCTAAGAGACGAATGCATGCTTAATGAAATGAGTGTGTAAATGAGCCGGAGCCCGCAACGCTTAAAGTTGCCAGTAATTCAGCGTTTCAGGATAAGGAAAACCTCTAACAAATCTTACCTAAGCAACTAACCTTACGGGATATAAACCGGAAATCCGGGTTTTGTAGGCAGACACGCTGGCTACAAAATCACGAAGGGCGCTGTTTTGTTTTTATATTATGCAACTAAAATTATCCTTCAAACGCTTTCTTATGGTGTAATTTATAAAATTATGTTTAGGTATTCTCTGTGCGAGTAGCCAACATTTGAATATGAAATGTTTCCAAGAAAGTTGAATGTTGACACTATCAATTACAGTTTTAATACTTTTGGACATTTTGATGCCAATTTCTTAAGTTCATAGTATTTTGTAATTTTTGTCACTTCTTTGTAGTCTTCGTTGTCTAAGATTATCAACTAATTTATCTTCTGTTGTATTATACTATTTATTTTGAAAACAGCAGTGCTTTCGGATACCAATTTATAGATACAGGTGATTATAATGAACTTAAATTTTTTTATTTAACATTCTCATATATACTTGAGAAAGAAAGCTGCTAGTATACTGGATGCGGTAAACATTGTGCAGAAATTTGTTGAGTAGAGAGGCAGTACCAAATTAAGCATTTTGAGGATAAAAACGAGGGGTCGTAGAAGCGCGATATGCGTCAACATTAAATCAGTCATGTTAGAGTCTCAGATTGTGAAACTTGTTTGTGGCGTGCCAGATGTAAACAAATCGCACTCTTGTACAGTGCTAGTCTGATGCTTTATGTAGCATTTGTGTTTTGAAGCGTATTGCATAGTAATAACGAACGCTCGTCTTGAAATTAGCGAAACTTGTGGTTCCAACATGAAGGCGCTCTTGCACATTTTTCACTTGCGGTGAACTAACGCAGCGGCCTCCACGGTACATCAATTAAGAACGCGCATGTAATATTTAGTTTCACACCGTGTACCAATACTCATTAATTGAGACAATAGTACACAGTGAGTTACCTTTCATTTTGACTAACAGATGAAGATGTTTCATAACGTTAAATTTCCATTATGATAATGCAGCGCTCCGTTATTATACCCCTTATTCCTAAACTCAAAATGCTTAGTTTGGTGCCACCTTTCTACTCTATATTTTTCTGCACCATGTATTTTTTTCAAAATTTTAAGTCTTTTTATTTTATTATAATCTTTGCTAATTCAAAAATATTAAATCATACTTTCGCCTTTTTTCAATTGTCAGGTAGCAAAATAAAAACTGGATTTTTTTCAACCACTCCCTTTAAATGTGCATTTTGTTTTCATTCTTCTGGTAAGCTTTGCAAAGCTTCGTATTGTTATTCCTTTATAAATGTTACATTTATTATCTAAATATTCACAATTAATACTTCTTACCAATGCAGTGGTATCTATTTTTGTTCCCAGTTATTCGGAAATTAACATTCCACTTAATATTTCAGTTTTTTTTGTCACCCATATTTTAAAAAATCAATCGTTATGTGTCTAAATTTGGACGTAACATGGAGTAGTAAGAGAAATGCGGAAATATTTACAATATTTTGTACCTTCATTATTATTGTTATTATATTTAACATGTTTTAAAGATTGAAGTAACTTTTGAAAGATTGTATAAACGAAGAGTGAAAGTGGTGTCAAATTTTCTAAGTGCCATTTACTAAATTTTACAGGATAAGCAAAAAACTACCTATCTCTGTCAGCAAAATCATTATGAAGTCATTTTTATACTACAAAATTATTTTGTATAACAACTCGTTGACAAAATACAATGGCTAGGACCGCCACGAATGGCGGACTCGTGAGCGGAAGGTATGGGGTATGAATCCCGCAAAAAGATAGGAAAAATAATAACAATAAAAAACTCAATGTGCTATATGATGGAATGTTCGGTTGCAAGTGCCTTGGAAAGCTTTATTTAAGTTTTAGAAGAAAATAATAACAAAAATAAAATTAATGATTAGCAGGAAGACTATTCCTATCTTTAAAACTTCAAAAACCTTCCCTCCTAATGATGAATAAGTTCTTTTAACAGCCATTTGAGATGGAGAGATCGAGATACTTTAAACATTGTGCATTTTAAAATGCTGCACTTATTTAAAGCTAAAAGTGAATCGGCAACATTCTTAAAATCAAACAAATCACTTGACTCCATTGGAACTACATGAAAAAGGTTTATAGCTTTAGCTTAATCTACAATCCTGAAGGCCTTACTTATCCTTCTTTTCTCTATAATACCGAAATCTCTATTGCAACTCAAAAAGCTATTATCACTTACAAAACATTTCTGAAATATAAATATTTTCTCTTAAAAACTAATATAATGGAATGGCATCATAGCGTAGCATTTAAAACTGCACTATCTGTTTACAAATATTTTAACTACTTCATTCGTGTATAGGCACTTAGAACACGACTAGGAATATGCATTTGGGCACATAGAACGTACTTCTGAAATAAAACGATTCAAATTAAAAATGGCACTTAGAACTTTTGACATCTCCACTCAGTTATTAATAATGAACTCCGTGGCATTTGAAAGATGTAAAGCACTCTTTAGAACATTTCTGGAATATGCAAATACAAGAATTATATCTATTAGCGAATTCCGAAGGGATGTAAGCTATTACGATTGTACTAATACAATTCGTTTTGAATAATTCTTCTAAATTTCCATCGATCGTACCTACTAAACACACACACACAAATAAGCAATAAAAATTATAAAATTATAAATTTAGTGGGGGTTAAAGCAAAATTTAAAAATCGATCTAGGGGCCGCAACTTTATATATTTTTAAAGAAAATTCTGTATATGCTATGAAATAAAATAATAAAAATAATTTCTAAAAATCAGCGAAATGAAAATATTAGGAAGGGAGGGGGTCTGAAAACCAAAGCTAAAAAATCGTTCTAGTGGAATTAATATTTTGTTATTTTTCCTTTTTTTCAACAACGAAACTTTGCATATACCATTTAAATAAAATAAAAAATATAGTTTCTGAAAATTAGAGAAATCTGGCCGTTAAGAGTGGGGATTTACCAGAAACTCAAAATTTAAAAATCCTCTAGCGACACCAATATTTGTTTCTTAACAACCAAATTCGAAATAAACACTTAAATAAAACAAGATAAACAGTGACCGAAAATTAGGGAGTTTGGACCATTAGGAGCAGAAGTATATTTGAAAACCAAAATTTAAAAAGCGCTCTTAGGTTTAATTTTCTCCATATATTTTTAAAATAAAAGGGGCAAAGTAACTCAGCATATAAACTGTGTTTATGACGATGCATATGTTTTATATTTAACAAAAGCATCCTCATGAAGATAGTAAATGTGAAATATTAATGTAATATGTGTGTGAGATTTATATTTGTATGTTAGGGCGCTGTGTAATAACATTCAGAAAACTTTTTTCAGTTACAATAACATAGTAATCTGTGCAATAACATTTAAATTAAATTTCAAAGTCAGTGTAAATCGATGTAATTTTGATTGTTTTTATTTGCTTTGTCTCTGAATAGTAACATGCATCGTGGCATTCGATGTGATCCGGCCAGAAATTTCCCAGTCAACTACTTTGTATTTTACAGAAATAATGAAAGCATTCGGGCTAAAAGATGACAATGATTCAACCGTAGATACACGTGCCTAATCTTCAGATCGTGCAATTCTAAGTCACGTACTTGCGCGGTTGAGTCAAGAACACTATCTTCTCATGCAAAGCACATAGAAATGAGCTTTTGTCCCAAAACATCTCCACACATCCCCCGGGAGTTGCAATAATTCCCTCCATCTTGAGCAGATCGGGAAAGTAAGATGCAGGGAAACTCAACAAAAGGAAATTTGAAGACGTGATTACGAGGGATGATGTATCTTTTGTCTGGCTCGGCATTACCAAACGCTGCTGGTACTCAGTTAATAGGAAACCCGCAGGGGTGGCCATAGATTAGCTGGGCGGGAATTGAACCTTGGCTCGAGATGGCGGAACAACAAGTCCGTCACGCAGGAGCTGCGTAAACTTAGCAAATTCCTCACCTAGTGGAGCAACTTTAAAAAAAAATATATAATGCAATTATGGCGTTATTAATTAATGAAATCAAATAAGTTAATGGCATTACCATGTGGTATTAGGGAAACAAAATTAAAATTCTTGCAGTCAATCTATAAGTATCACAAAGAAAAATACTTTTTAGAATATTATTATTATTATTATTATTATTATTATTATTATTATTATTTTCATTGGGATTAATCAACAAAAATTAATGGTATACTATTAATTAAATGAAATATAAGACCACTGATCGACAAACTATACTGTAAACATTTTAAATGTAACCAGGTTTAGAACTGAACCCTTGATATCATCTTTACATTCACTAAAATAGAGAAAAATAACAAAAGTTCCAAGTTACATTGCGTATTTAAGATAACGAGGCTCATATGTTTCAATAAAAAAGTCACTATCCAAAAATTATTACAATGTACTAAGCAATTATTCACAATCAACAATAAACAATCAAAAGTTTTATTGATTTTCATTAGCTTTGAAATTTAATTTAAATCTTATTGTAGTAAAAACATGTAACGCAAACTTTATCTGAAGGCCATTACAGAGCGCTTTTACATACAAATATAAATCTCAAACACATATTATATTAATATTTCACATTTGCTATCTTCACGACGATGTTTTTGTTAAATAAAAAACATACGCATCGTTATAAATACAGTTTATATGGTAAATTATTTATTACTTTTATTTTAAAACAATAGTGAGAAAATCAAACGCAAGAGCGCAATTTATATTTCAGTTTTCAAGTACATCCCCTACTCCTAATGGTCTGATTTCCCTAACTTTCAGAAACTATTTTTCATATTTTATTTAAATGGTACAAACCGAATTTTATTGTGAAGAAACAAACATTCATGCACAAGAGCAATTTTTAAATTTTGTGTTTCAGGTAAACCCCCAATTCTAATAGACCGATTTCAGAAACTATCTTCTTATTTTACTTATCTGCAGCCATTATTTGTGATTCAAACGGCTCTGGTTCCAAGCCCCCCCTCCCTCCCTCCAGGTCCGCGAAACTACACGAAGCGGGCCTATCCACGGAAGAGATGTACATATTTTATTACCCTGCCAGATTACTTCTGATGGCAGCTGCATCTTTCATCTGCTAATGGTCACTTTCTATTATTAGTTTCTCTTACACACTGGAGAGAAAGTTACGCAATGGAGTGTTAATAATTTGCATCAGTAGATACCAACCATGTCCACATTTAGTTTCTTTTGCTGCGTCCCAGTTTACAAAACATCAAGTGCATTCGCACCTCTTCCAGGCATTACAATTGAACAGAGTGCGTTATAAAATCATTAACCTATGACCAGGGCTTGGAAGTTTATGACTTAAAAACTACTAAATATGCAAGAAAGTGCGCCCTTAAGAGACTCAAATTTGAACTAAAAATGCAAGTATTATGACTTTCCGTCATAGTACAGATCTAAGTAATCATCATTCTTTCAGGAACTAAACTAATTTTGTTCCCATCTCGCACTTCAATAATCTTCACTTTCCAATATTGCGGTGACCCCGATATCTCTGGACATTCTACAGACATGACTGATCCATTAATCCCAATTATGCTAATACCTTTGTAGGCGACCCATAAGATTAACTCTGCTGTTAAAGGAACTAATATATTAATGTATAGATTATTTGTTAATATTTTAAATCACTGTGGTTCTAAAAGTTGCTGATATAATTTACACAGTCTTATAACGAATAATTTAGGAGTGTATTGAAGTGTAAGACATGACTCTACGATCACAGTTTTTCCTGTATTCTCTAATTCATACTAAATAAAAAGAAAAAAAAAGTGTTAATTTGCACTTATCTCAAATATAAATTAAGTTACCTGTTTGAATTTTTTGATGATAGCTCTTAATGTAATTATCTTCCAAGAAAATTATTGAAATATGATTCCTGTAATAACTTTTGTTTTTACATTTATTTTTATTGGTATTTAAAATTGCTGTATTAAAAATGGACATTTTTTAAATAATCCATGAAAAACGTGTATCAATATTATAATAATAGTCCACTTTTTAGGTACTTTTGCTTTCAAACAGTACGCAAAAAGTCAGCTTCTAGCTCAAACAAATTTTGAACGTGCACTTGAAAGGGAGGGGAAAAAAAAAAAAAACCCCTACAAACTGAAATTATATTTAAAACTTAGTATTTGTAACAGTGTACCACCATTTACCATTTTCAAGTTTATGCACCCCGAAGATGAATAAAATATAGTTTTTCATACAGAAAATAATGGACATTTTCTAAATTACAATTACTAAAATTTTATTTTTCACATATTTTTTAAGTACCCTTAACATACAAAAAGGTGATATCTGGCATTTTACATCTCTTACGAATCTCGTCTCAGTTACCTCAATTCTCTTGAAATCACTGTGGTTGACCTCCCAAGTTTCGCTACCATAAAGTAAAGTTGGCAAAGCTATAACGTTATGAACTTTAGCTTATTTTCTTTTATTGCTTAATTTTTTAAATCTCTTGCTAAAGAGTCACATAAATGTTGATATTCAACTAACATACTCGTACATCTCTTCTTAAAGGATTGTAATGTACCTAGGTAGTTGAAAGCCGATTATTGCTCCAAAATTTGGAATGACTATGTTGCATCATATAAAAAAAAAAAAACATTTGGCCTTTGTCGGTACTCAAGAGGTGGTCTGTAAACTGTAAAGATGGATACTTAGCAATAGAAAATATCGTGAGAATTGTGTGCCTTTTTTCGTTGTTTCTGTTTTTACTTTACTTCACCGAATTTTATATACACTACTCTTAAGAGTGATTTCTGTATTTTCTTATTTACTATAAATAAAGGCAAGTTTACATATGACCAACTTTTCCTCGAAAATGTTAAATATGTGTAGACCAAGGACAACAATATAGGCATTTTCATACATACCTAATGTGACTGTATTCGTTATTTAATGTTGTGAAAAGTTAACTTGGAGAGTTTCAGGTGCGGCGAAATAGTTACAAGTTCGTAGAGTCAGTACATTCGTGAGCCGCTACATTTGCCTATAGCTACCGGCCAAGTTCATACGCGAAGGCTCTGTAAGTAAGAATTAAGTTAACTGTTTTTCGTTGTCTAAAATCGGCAATGAGCTGCATTTGACTAAAATTTTAAATCTAAAAAATCCTGTCCTTTGGGAGGCTTCATGTTTTAAAAAAAAGTTCTTTCCACGTCACACGAGGTCGTTGGGTGGCATGCCTTAACGAAGTTCCACAGTATTTTGGTGAGATGGGCGAACCTCTTTTGAAAATGCTGTTGAGATTAAAAAAAAATTTAAAATTATGTTAGTCACTTTTTCCTTTACCATTTTTCCCACCACTATCAGATTATATTAGATTAGATATCATACGTTCAAAACTGCTGTGACATATTTAAGGGAATGCTTTCAAGCTTTCAATTATGTGGTTGCTTTTGGTGGACCAGAAAAATGGGCAGATGTAGACACAAGATTCCCTTCCAACTTATGTCTTGACAAAACATTTTTTCCATTACGCATATACGACTTTTAGGATGCTATCATAATCCTTAACAGAGCTTATTGTGGACACAGTGGTGTTCTAGTGGAAGCCAAGGAGCAATTAACTTAAGCCATAGAAGTAGAAAGTCAAAGGTGGAACATCTAACAGTTTAGTTTTGAAATATCATTCTATTATTACAGCTGCAGTTCAGGAACTGCAGAAGGGAAATGTCAAAGACTGCTTCACATTGCTTTCAAACTGTTTCTCAGTGCAAGATGCAATACAGCCAAGGAATGTGTGTGCTGATGTTAGTTCACAGAAGAACGCAAACTTGGCCACAGGCGCAAATACTGCGCAGTTGAACGGAGCAAAATGAAAGATTTTCTTTATTAAAGACACTACTAAACAATTCGATTTTTGGCGTATGCTATTGGACTAACACTTTTATCATATTCTGAAATATGTGGTACCTTACATAAATTGTATTAAATTACTCGTTTCCATACCATACTTTGGAATATGTTGCATTTCTATACAATACTTTGGAACAACATAAGTGACAGGTTTATATACCATATTTTATTACGAAGATACATCGAGCCATTTTCTCATCGAAATAACGCCGGTACAGGTGGAATTGTTGTTAATTTGATTTGTTTAGGGGCGCTCTTAAACATCGTCAGCGTCCATTCAATTCAGGGCATAAAACGGCCGATAAATTTTGCTCAGAGATCTCTTCTTTCAGACTTGAGGTTCTTTTACATGCCATAAATATACGACATGGAACCCACGGCTTTAGTTCCCTTCCGAAGGAAGCCATACTTAGGATTTTATATGTCCGAAAAATAGCCATTGAACCTGGCCGGGATTGAATCCGTGATCTTAGGTTTAGGAGGTGGAATTGGAATATTAGATGCTTTTGATTTAAACAACTGAACTCTCAATTAATAAAAAAAAAAAAAAACATTTTTATTAAGGCTGAGGAGAATCAAATACTCCAGCTGCCAAACAGACTGTTGGCTTGTTTCCATTTAGATTCATGATGTGTGAATAACATTTATTAGGAACGAAAAGGGAAAAGAAGAAAAAAAACGATTTGACATATTTAAAGACAAAAATATACAGTAATAACACACAACATGAAGCCACGATTAACAGAATCAAAATTGATCATTTGCATAAATGTGAAAGCATGAAATTATTTCTGCTGGAAAAAGATGTGCAAATGCATAAACTTCCGGGCCTTAATTATGATGTTTACAGAATATATACAAATACCTTCTCAATTAACAACACAATAGTTTTAAGAAACAGTTTTCAGAGTATACTCTTGCAAGCGAGTAAGATTTTGCACACCCCTGTACCAGGCATTAGGAAAATGGCAAATCCTGAGCATTACCTGCCCTCCCCCTGGAAGAAATATGACGTCACGAATCCTCCTCTCTCCTTAAGATGCGCAGTTGTGAGGTAGCATTAATATACTACACTTTTCACGGCACATTACACAAACAGCCTAACGCGCCAACTCTGTTTATGTTCATATTAATGACAACAGCTTTCTTCACACAGCTCTTAAGCGACACGACGACGGAAAAATGAGCCAATTTTAGTTTCCATCCAATTTAGTTCCGCTTTCAGACAGCTGCACCAAATTTTAGAGCGTTTTCTCAGACTTTTGAAAAGTACCATGCCCTGAAGATTCTAAAGTTGTTCATACTTCTCCACGCTAGTTCGATATGATTGGTCCGTTTCAATGTGTTCGTTTAATGCTTTCCTTCTTCTTTTGTTTAGGCATCTGCCATCTTTTCTGAGGTCTGCCCGCATCATATTTACGCGTAGTGATCCATACGTTTCTAGCCTGCTTTTTTTTTTTTTTTTTTTTTTTTAATGATCAGGCTATGCGATTTGAAGATCCATTGTGCATGAAAAATGATAACTTAGTCTCATGAGTTCAGAAAATTTGTGGCCCACGATTCTGAGGAATTGATCAAAAGAACTGAGGGAAAAATCGCTGAAAAAAACCCTCAGTTAGGAAATTAATCCACTTGGGAATGAAACCCAGGCTCGCCGCATGGGAAGCTCAAAAGCTATCGCTTAACTACGGCTGTGGAATTGGTAGGTGATAAAATACTCGCATATTATAGGTTCTATAATTTTCAATGTAATCACCCTTTACTTATTTACTTGAAACTCTTTAACATCTCTCGTCACCAGTGTCCCATTTAATTCACGGCGTGAAATTATAGATAAATTGTACTCAAGAGGCCTCTTCTTTCAGGCTTGAGGTTCTTTTACTTGCCGTAAATCTACAACATGGTGCCCAGGGTTTTACTTCCCTTCCGAAGGAAGCCATACTTTCGTTAGGCTTACTACGATCTATAAAATCCAGCTCTGTAGTTACTACTAAACCACCAGGACCGACCCTCTTGTTGATGCCAAGACAATTTTAACTTTGGGAATATGTTGGAAGGAAACCCCCACCAGGATATGCCCAAGGAAAAGTATCCCTGCAATAAGGGAGAAGAAGAAGAGTTTACAGTTTCTAACAATGAAAATATCAGTATAATTTTATGAAGGATAATATGCATATTAAAATCACGTTTAAAATACATTTTAATTTAGAATAACAAATTGTAGTAAAACGATAATCAGATATGAAACTGGTGTAAAAGTATTTCAGCAATATATCACTGAAACAATTATAAAACACTTGAAATGTTAAACTGAAGCTTTAAATGCATACATTTTGAAGCTATAAATCTTTAAACCTTGGCCACATTTACCATATAATAACCTAATTACTGGTAAAGAAATGAAAGGGTACTAGTGTGTTGGTTATTCTCCTGCCTTAACAAGAATAAATGACCAAATGTTGTCCCTTAATTACAACTTCGACATCTTGGCTTACAAATGAACGTTTCTTGCCGAGCAAAAATATAACAAGAAAACTTTGCGCCACTGTATATATTGAAAATTTTTAACATAAAACGTTTTAAAAGCACATACTACCTGGGTCACTGAGCGATGAAGAAGGCTGGACCTACAAATATAGAATAGAAAGTAGAATGATATGCATCCACCCCGCCGGGGTCTTTCTGTATAACGAGAAAAGAATCGTACATTCGTCATCCAGCATGGTGGTGATACAATAACAATTTAGTGAACATCCGATCGGATTGAACCAATGGTAAAGGAAACCACCTGGTGTTCCATGCTAACGTGGCCAGAGAGGAAGGGAGGGGAAGACAAACACGGTATATCGATTAGTATATCACAAAGGATGTGTGCAAGAACGGCACAATTTAATACAATTAAGAGAAAATAAAATAACTAAATGAACATGCAGACGTAACTGCTGAACCAAAGGATTGCACGCATTACCACGACAGCAAATACGACAGCCCAATAAGAATAAAGGGATGGGGTAAAGCTGGAAACGCGGAATATTTTACTTTTAGTTTTGATGGACGGAGTAAATGACTATTTATGCTTAACAAACGAGGGTAATAATGCAGGCAATATTAATTTCCAGAAGTTTCTACAAAAGAGAGCTCTGAGCGCAAATCTGCGATTTACAAATTTGGAAAAGCATGTTAACTTAAGCATGCTGTTAAGGAGGCGATAAAAGATTTCTCGATAATTAAGTGATATTAATGTTAAAAATTATTTCAAGGTACCAAAACGCGAGTTTTGATGCATGTTCATGAAAGCCTACTGAAACAATGTTTATGAGTAATGGAGTCGACGATAAGTATGTAGAGATTAATATGGCACTGATAAAAATTTACTGTATCGTGTCAATTAGATTCCTTTAAGCAAAGAGTCCAGTTTCAAGAGAATAACATGCTAAAAAGGAGAAACATCTCAGGAAAGAAAGCACACATGGAGAATGCCAAAATAAGTCAGACTTTTAAAATTCAGCCTAAAAACACGTTACATATGTTTCTGCATACTTATGTATCTTTTCTCAGAATCTGCAAGAGCTAAACAGTTAAGGTTTAGTACTATTGAATAACGTGTTCTAATGGAATTTGTGTGCTACACTCACATTCTTGAATATTCGGAGAATAAAATGGAAAATTAGAACATTTATATTACCTTACGTTTGTAGGAAAAAATGACATGAACTAGCTGACTGTAGTGCACAAGTTTGCTAATTCGAACATTAGAGGTAAGCTCTCAATACTCATGAATATTTTTGGAGCACGAATATTCAAAAGAACATGAAATTACAGGCATATATAATATCTCGTTAAACGTGCTACACAGTTACCCGACAAGGGTGATCGAGGTCGCTATGGCACGGAATCGTGAAATGGAAGTCAGGATTCGATTCCCGACAAATCGGGTTCTCCCTTATTAACGTCTTTTTTAGTTCACATTAACGGCAAATGCCGGGAATGTAACTTAAACTTAGCTCTGGAACGCTACTTCTCGTATTATGTACAGAATAGGAAGGAGTGGGAAAATCCGAGTAATTATGAATGTAACCATATTAGATGCTTCAAAGGTAGACTAAAATAAGAGGATATCAAGACAGGTATCTTAATGAACGATATCAAAAGAAGGAAACGAGGTTTCTCAACGCCTAAGAGGAAAGGATTAGAGAAGAATGATTACGTAATATGAAAACGGGTAAATTCTTGTACATACCTTAAACAAACTATTTACTCTATAAAGTAACATCTTGAAAGAAAGAAAAAAGAGAGACAAAAAGGTCTAAAAGGTGAATTTAATAACATCGCCACGCGCTTCTAGTGCTGTCATAATGCTACATTTCTAAACAAAAAGCAGAAAGTTGCATTTTTGGACATAACATTCCCAATTCAAACTGCGCTATTTGGATAGCGAGCCAGGCACAGTGCAAATTCTGGCACAACAAGCAACGTGAAACTTCAAGCTCTGTTGGGTCTCACCGTGTTGTATTTCTACCGACCTTCACGGTCTGTCCCACGCGACACAGTTAATCATCTTTTTTATCTTCTTTCCTTCCTCCTTTTAACAACTCTCTACCGGTGTAGCAACGCCGAATTGTAATGTTCCTTGCAGGAAAGAACGGGCCGCGATTCCCTAATGGTTACATTTCACACATCTTCATGTTTTATAAAATGTTCAACATCAAATTCACTTGCAGGACATCGTTTGACGCGATCTTAAAAACATGCATATGCGGCATGGTAAGATACAACATTGTTTAAGACCAGCTATTATTCTAAAGCATGTCACATGACTTTTGCCGCTTTAATTTGAATTACCTACGAACACAAGCCTACAATATTCTTTGAGCATTTCCTGTATCTTTTTGCGTTTATATTATGAAAAAAGGTAGGCCTTATTCTTTGTAAGCATTTACTGCGCACCGTAAAGGTTTTTGTCGCCATGCAAGGGTTTCGGGTATAAATATAATGTTTGTCTGTACTCTAATGCCTACTATTTTGCGTCGAAATATGACCGTATAAATGGAACCATGCTTCAATAGTAAATAACATGAAGCCTGTATCAATTAGTCTATCATTAACGTTCCGTAACACCCAATTACCGAAATTTACCTGAATATCAGGGTCACCTGCCTGCAATTTGCGGACAACAGTGACCTTGTATGCCTTCTAGTTTAAAAGTTCGGTAGCTCAATGAGTTTTGTTTCCTATGCAAAGCATCGGAGGGTTTTAATTGTTCTCTAATTTCCTCTAACTTCTCTTCAGTAAGCGCACGCTTTCTTGCCTATCGCTTTTTCTTTTTCTTCTTCTCCTTCTATCGACAACATGACCCGTAGCTCTAAATTGGTCGAAAGTATTTCGCACAGCATCCCTTCGTGCAGCAGGTACCCCTGGAAATTCCGTTAAAATCGCCTTCTAACTTTTATGCAAAAAAGTTTTTATAGGTGCATAAAAATTCTTTACGTTAATGTGTATTTATGTAAAGGCATAATGAAAGCTCTAGGCATAGCACGTTTTAACATTTTATAAGCATTACAACGGTTGTTCAAATGAACTTGACAATCGAAGTGGTGTGAAAGCCACAACTTAATGGCTGATGCATGAACAGTGGGAGCTACCCTGTCATTGGCCGACCCGCCAGCTGCCCAAAACACGGACGACAAAACCTGAAAAAGCCAGTGTTATAATGGTACCAAAAGACCATCATAAAAAGTATGTATAAAAAAGTTCAACATTTCAACAACTTAAGCGTTTCTGAAATTCAAAAAAGCTAAACAATAAACATAACCTCAAAATGAACACGATAAACCAATAAAACAAATGCCAGTTGGTCTATCCTAATGTTCCTATGTTCCCTATAAATGTGCAAATTAATATACGATGTAAAATTAAGAAGTTTATAGAACAATCCAGCTATAAGATTTTAAGAATTTTAATGACGTTAAAGCAGAATTCTGTTTTAAAACAGCGCTGCTTCTTATAGCAAAATTTGCAAAGAAAAACAATCATTGTTTCCCTGCACAGTTTGAAATAATTAATTTAAGTGTTACACTAATTATATTTTTGCATTAATTCATATTTATTTTATTTCATTATTTCTAAAATTAACTGCCACGGGAGGTCGAGGTCGTTAAGGCGCGGACTCGTAACCGGGAGTCTGGGGTTCGAATCCCACCAGGACCGTCCTCCCTGACTGAGACTTTTCCCAGGTTTTCCTCAGTCCTCATAAATGGCAAATATCGGGGACGTACCTTAAACTCAGGTCTAGAATGTTCCCTTTCTTAAAAAATCTTTTCCTACATATCATTTCATTTCATACATCATCTGTGTCCACCACCTGTGGTACCTCAGCAGTGAAAACGAGCGTTTGATATCATCATGCACAGACGTAAGAAAGAGTAACAATATGCCAAGGTGAATCTAAGCATTAATAGCTGTCAAAGGCGAACTGACCAAATACTAAATACTACAGTAGTTGTGTATACTTGACAAAAATTAATAAATACATCCTTATTATCCCCACAAACGTGTATGCTGTATTTTAAAACTTTTATAAATGTTGAAAGAAGTGCAATTCTCCATTGCATGCTATAAAAATAAAACAAAAGCTATTCTTCCCTCACAGTTCACGTTATATTTAAAATTCAATTGCGTCTAATAACATGACCCGGGAAATGTAAATTGCCCAGTACTAGTATAATTCTTCAGAATAGTTTTTAAACATTTTAGCAGACAGTTATAATCACGGGGATAATAACCTGACATTCAAGTCATCAATATCCGTCTGGCGAAGTGCTGCAACATTTTTGTGGACGCTAACATTGCAGTAGCATGTTTTTATTTTAACTGGAAACGGCGATAAGGGGCAAATCTCTAGAAGAGGAAGAGGGAGCAAGAACCATACGAGATGAAGTGCCCTTTTATGTGGTTGCAGCAGTTTTTTTTCTCTCTCTCTTTCTCCCTCTCCTGATGCAAACCAACTTGGTATGCTGATCTTGCAGGGGAGATTTCAATAAAAGGCTTGCGTTGATTAAACAGAACCTTGTGAAGAGCTCCCTAGTCATTAATTAGCTAGTAGCTCGCTGCTTCAGGCAACTGCCCACTTCTTTTCGGCACCGGACTGCATTTGGAAGTATGCTAATTAAACAAAAACACACAGTGCAGGCGACCTCGTGGTCCCAGGTTCTTGTCTATATGCGGCTCCTAGAATTCCATTTCGTGCGATCCTCAAGAATAACGGGAAACAAAATATCTTCACTCTGTCACAACATTTTTTCGCCGTTTTACGCTGTATTTCGATAGTATTTGGGGCACAACGCAAGTCATAGCAAGCATAAAATAAAATATATGTTACAAAGCTGCACATACAGAATGAAAACACTAGCACATACACCGACTACTGTATACGATGATGTACTTGATTTATCTAAAAATTAAGACGTTTAAAAATTGCTGCTCCGTACTTTCAAAATGACCCTCGTGCATATACTGTTCACAAGACACCGCGGGAGCTAGGTACTGTAACAAAAGACTGGTGACAGAGTTTATTTCTTGCATGGAGCTGTTACAAAAGCTAAAGATGTAACCCCTGATACGCGTGTTTTTATTACTGAAGCACCACAGGCGGTGGACACTGATGATACATGAGATGAAATGATAAATTGGGAAAGGATTTTTTTTAAGGAAGGAAGCGTTCCAGGTATAAGTTTAGGATACCTACCTGGCATTTGCCAGTTATGAGGACTAAGGAAAACCTGGAAAAAGACCTCATTCAGGGAGGGCAGTTTTGGTGGGTTTCGAACCGCAGACTTCTCACCCACGAGTCCGCGACTTAATGCCCTCGGCTAACCGTGGCGGTGAGATTAAAGCCGCTACGTAAGTTCTTTGAAGGGCGAAATGGCGTAACATAGCCGAAATACGTTTCTGTTTAACCTCCTATAACTGTTTTTTACGACTCAACTCCAAAACCACTTGAGGCGCATGAGCCCCCGTTTGGACGTGTGGCCGCTTAACGGGGATGTGCTTGGCACCAGGAAGCACGCTGTTTGCCGGCGGAGTCAGATATTCATAGCCCCTTAAATTTAAGCGCATAAGTTTCTCGTGCAAATTATAACTGCTATAACCACATACCTTCGTATAGAATATGTTCCTTGTGCCGCCACGCCTCTCTCACACCTTTTAAGAAATTTTGCATTAACACTCATTTATTCTTCTTCTGAAAATGCAGTAATTTCTCTTTTTACAAACCCTATAATTCTGCAAACATTCACAGCATAGCATACACCAATTTTTGGTCCTAAATATAATTTCGTGAAAAGATCGGGGTTTTTCGTCACTTCTGTATCTATTGTATCGAGTCGCTAAATGACCGTGTAAATAAAACATTGCTTTGTCCGTTAAAAAAAAAATAATTAAACGTGGGTCAATAGAGCAAACATTAACTTTATCCAACATCCAATTGCAGAAATTAACTCTTCTCACATTATCGCGTGGTTGCAATTTCTGAACTACAGTTATCTTATAGGGTTTTAACTTTAAAAGTTTAGTGGCATTCCAAGTCGAGGTTTGCGAAATTCCTGATTCCCGTGCAAGCTTTCTCAGATATTTCTTTGGACTTCGTTTTAACTTTTTCCGATGCTATCGAGTTTTTCCTCTGTAAGAACACTGCGTTTTACTTTCGGTTTCTTATCAAAAACAGTTCCCATTTCCCCAAATCTATTCACAAAATTACGAAGCATTTCTCTGAGGCAACAAATAGCAGGGAATCTGTCTATAAATCGTCCTCTCACCTCTCTACAAGAGTTTGTTGTCACATAGGAATCATACATGGAAAATATGTGTGCTAAAGGACAGAAATTTTTGACGTAACAGCACTAAAACACTATAACTGAAACACATGGTCTCATAACGTTTCATTTCTGTACGGCACAAAGACTTCGCGTCAACTGATTAGCCGGCACACAGAAAGGAAGGAAAGTAGAAGGGGGAACAGAACAGGTTAGAAACAGTGCAGCGCTGGGCAGGCTAATCCCCGTTAAGCCGGACACGCGTCCACACGAAGATTCTGTATAAGTTCTTTAAGAAAATATGCTACTTCCGCTTTAAATCTTAAGCCCCATATAAAACATAAATACGAAATCTACAACTGCCGGTTTACATTCTGTGGCGAATTCATTTATCAGTATACAGCTGGAGAGGAAATTTCTTGCACAGGCGCAGTTTACGGTTTTTATTTTAACTTGCATACTATTGACGAAGCGCCCATTTAGGCTGTAAAGCTGAGCCAATACAAAATTAATGTGTTGGCGAATGTGTGTTAACTTTTTATTGACGAAATGAAAATGATTCCTTCTTTAAACAAGTGCGCTGTCTGTGACGTAGATAGCCGATCACGGCGGAAGACTGAGCCTGCTTTGCACAAGCGTATTATATATTTTCACTGTCACTGTCAGGGAAAGATGAAGGGTGTTTCATGAAGTTTTCATTACTGTGAAGGCTAGCCTCGTCTCCACCCAGTTGATTATACCCTCTTCTGAGATTTTGTACAACCTGAAGCCTAACTCAAGCACTGGGATGCAGACGGTATTTTAAAATATAATATTTTGCTATTTTTTGTTATACTGTGGTAATATGGAATGATGTAATTACTTTATTTTAACAGTAAACATAATTCACTATGACATTGTTTTAAAATTCGTTTTTTTTAAACTCCCTTAATCCTATTTTAGTCAGTGGGGACGCGGACCATATGAAAGGTTCATAGCTTTTCATTTGCAACTGTTTTCTATCTATTTATACGTAATTACAATTGCAGTGGGACGCCCCAGTATTTCGCTAGAATTATTGAAGAAGTGACGACAAAAAGTTCAGTAAAATAACCAGATTTAATTTCATGAGTGATATATAATTTAAGTGTGAGTCATAGAACATAAAAAATTAATATTGGATGTAATTTAATTAAACATATTACTGTAGTCACCATGCCATAATTTTGAACATGAATAAAAATATAACATTACAGAGTCATTTTCACTTCACCTTTAATATAAATTAGACGTTTCATTAATTTCACGACTTAGTCTACCCCATAAGAAAAGTCCGCTTCGCCATTACTGTACACTTACATTGTTAAAGGAAAGGCGGTTCTGCGTCATGACAAACAAAAGTTTAGATTTTGTGTAAATAAAGTCCAGTTTAATAAAGATGTCCTAAAAATATGGCAAGATTTACATTGCAGCGCGCTACGAAGTCACATCTTGTACTACAACATTCTGTTATGGAGCGATACACGATACAGAAGTGTGCAAAGATTGTTAAAACTCACAAGTAGGGCGAAAGTTCAGCTCAGACTGTTGGTAAATTATGTCATTTTCGGTAGGACAAACCCATCAAATGAAACGAATGTGCGAAGACTGCTTCAAAAGCACCGATAAACAGATTCAGTTACGGTCAGATTGTGGCTAGAAGTCCCAAAACGTCAATTTTATTCGCCGCTGAATTTAACATTTTGAGAGGAGCCATGCAGCGGATTTTGACGAAAGAACTGCATTCGGTTTCATTCAAAATTCAATTGACTCAACAACTAAAGCCAAATAACTACTCGGTGTGCGGGTATTCGTTGACAGGGTGCTGCAAAACCAGCAAGTGGGAGGCAATTTTGATTAAGAAAAGCATCTTTACTAATAAGGCGCATTTTCATCATAATGTGTTGGTCAACAAGCGAATTTTCGCATTTGAGGCATGGAAAATGCTCGGGTCAGTCATGAACAGCTTATGCTATTTGATGCGGATTCTGCACCAATGGAGTGATCGGGCGTGTTTCTTTGAAGACGAGACCGCCAATGGTGCACGTAATCGCGAGAAGATATCACACCTTTTGTGGCCTTACTGAACGGCTTGGATTCGCAGTTCCTGCAGCCATCTGCTATAAGGCGAGCGAAAAGAAGTTTCTTAAGCGATTCGTCTTGCGCAACGGCAATCGGAATTGACCACCAAGATGGAGCGACCTTATACCAAGTAACTTTTTTCTGTGAGAATTCGTAAAATCCAAATTTTACGCTGCAAAAAATACTATTCCTGAACTGACAGCAGTAGTTCGAAGAGTTATCGACGAAATTGAGCCAGGCGAAAATATGATTGAAAAGTTGTTAAAAGAATGAGAGTTTTAGATGAATCATAGGGGACATTTGTCGGATTTTTTTTTTCTTATATTCAATCACAATGTTTATCCTAAAATGACGTAACAAGTAATTTAATGAATAAATGAGGCCTTTTAAAATTAAGTCCCTCATTTTTTGAACACCCTCCGCAACGACTGGCTTAAATATGTTTGTAAACAAACATTTTACATAATTGATTATTCATTACATTCTGAACAGAAAACAAGTTAAGCCGACATGCTTTATGGCAATACTGGAATAAAAAGCGCTTCAGTTCATCATAAGTGCTTTCTCCCTTCCCTCTCTTTCAGCTGAAGCCTCGGCAGTTTTCAAATCAATGATCAGAAAGAAAACTCCTGCATCTGACTTTTGCCAGAGTATCAACGATGCGAGAAGTCAATTACTTTTTCCTATTCATCATTAATGAATGCTATTCCAGCACTAGAGGCGTTTAAAACCTGGGCTAGTTAAAAATAAACCTGAAATAAACGTCAAACAGGACCTGAAATGCCCTAGTTAAAAAGAGACTTTAGCAACGATATATGAGACAGTTAAAGGTCGATGCAGGATGTTGACCGATCTCAAAAGAGGAAGTTGTTACGAAAGAATAATGGAGGGTCGAACAAACAGCCACAGTGAAACCTGATGACACCTGGTTGCCATAGCAACGGTAAGGCTGTAAGATCTGTTGCGTGTCGAGAATATGCAGGTCAAGTTCTTCTTGGCAGCATTACCAACCGTGCCAGAGTTTTCTGCCAAGATCACAGCACTACTGCCAAGTAAAGAGCACTGGCAGAGATGTTGGTCGTAATGTAATAACTATAATAGCATTACTCATCTTCCGGGCGCAGTTGCTTCAAAGTAGATTTTAGTTAACTAGTTGTGCATTACATCTTGTTGGAGTTCTGTTGCGTTACGGATAATTTTCTTGGCAAAATTTTACACTTTCCTGATAATTAAAACTTTTTATTGTTTCAATTTTCTATAGCTCTTCTTAATGGGAGTAAATTCGCTGTTAATAATTTATTGTCAAATTGGTTGAAAGCAAAGCATTTCTCTCTATATTACAATAAAATATTAATTAATTCAAAGCTTACACATCACTTCCTGCAGCATATATTAAAAGATGAAATTTAATGATTCAAAGAAAAAGCATTTTAAGTCTATACATAGATTTTTAGCTTAAGAAAATGCTTTGCCAAAACTTACTTTTACATGCTATATGTACTACTATATAGATACTAAATATCTACTTCAGTGAAGATATAAATCGTATATCTTGCATGTTTTTATGTTATTATCAAATGGGAAAATGTTGCAGATAGTAAAACTATTTTAATTTCGAAAAGAAAATATTTTTCGAAATTTTGTTTCCAAATGTAAACACTTTTTTTTTTAAATAATGTTTAACGCCCATTTTACTACTGAGGCACCATAGGCGGTGGACATGGAATACACGAAATTAAATAATAAATTGGAAAAGGAGCATTTTTTAAAGGAAGAAAGCGTTCCTGGCCTAAATTTAGGGTACCTCTCCGGCATTTGCCATTTATGAGGACTGAAGAAAACCTCGAAAAAATCTCAGTCAAAGAGGACGGTCCTGGTGAGAATCTAACCCCAGACCTCTCGCTCACGAGTCTGAGCCTTAACGACCTTGGCCACCCGTGGCGGTTTAAACATTTTAAAAGTAAAAAATGAATTTAAAATGTCTACAGCAATTTTTATATAAGAGCTAAACACAAATTTATATTACATATATACACACAAATGCATAACCAATAAAAATATGTCTGTTTGCAGAAACACTTCCCGATTACAATTTCGTCAGCATGTGTAACACAAAGTTTAAACCGATGCCATTAGAAAGAACGGCTCAAAGAAATCCCATTTTGAATATCGCGGAATGTCAAATGCCGACGGATACAACAAGCAAAAAAACACTGTATACTGGTGCCGTTCTTTCACTTGTCATTTGTTGCAATGTTGAATTGAAGCAAAGTGTGAAATTGTGTAAATGTTTATTTTTCGATTCAGTTTTCGATGCAGGTATTTAATGAGTTAATAGCAACCCCCACAAATCGTATTTGAACTGTTTTGTACGTTTGTATGCTGCGCTAGTAAGTCTGTGTGTAGGTAGCTAGCAGTTAAACATCCCTAAATACATCGTGTTCTGAGATTTCACTCTTACAAACTGCAATCAGTGCCTTAAGTTGAAATCTTACGACCCTCCAAAACGAATTGCTTTCTCTGAACCAGGAGACACAATGATGCGTATGTGACGTGATTGGGATACTTATGAGGTAGGCACTAAATTTGTTGAGTTTTCTCTAATGCCACACTTGTTTCATGTATAATGATTATCAAATATGTTTACATCGCGGAATGTTCTACAGACATCCTGTATAAACAGAATAAAGACAAGCCAATAAAAGTTCTTTTCTACACATACATCGTACACAATGGAGGAATTTAATTAGACTTCTCAGTTACCAGCCGCCTTTTTCAATTTCTTAAACCACATTTGCACATTTGGCACGTTTCTCCGACATATGATTTGCGCACAATCTCAGCGCACTAGTTAAGTTCCTGAAGAAAGTTAAGAGTTCAGGATGGCATTTATAAATTTGAAGCGGTTCGTAACCCATGCAATGTAGGAATGTGATAAAAATTGTCAATCTTTATACAGTATGACCGTGAATATTGTGGGCCGAATTTTATTTACGCATTTAAAATGTTTACTTTGATTTTAATATGCTTGTTTGTTTGTGGATAAGGTACAAAGGAATAAGCAACTCTCAAGGATAGAAATTTAGCTGAATAGATTTAACTGAAAAAGGAGCAAGGTCATTATTGCATGAAATATAATTTAATATTGTATTGAATGTAGAAATTATTTATAGTGTTTGGTTGGATAGGAGCCTGGTACCCTGGATATTCCAGTAGGTAGCTGCTGATGAACCGGGGACTGGGGGGCTGAGTCAATCAAATTGGTAAAAATTGGAGTTGGTGCTTTTTGATATTGCCGAAGACATTCATCGTTACTGTTCTTTTTAAAATTAATGTTTTTTTTCTTTATGTGTGTTCATTTTGTTAAAAAGATTTGTATGTTGATGTATGAGAAATAAAATTCATATTCAATATGGATGATACTATTTGTAACTTCGACTGTTTCTGAGAAATAGCGTTCGTTATAACCCTAGGATTATATATAAGGATATATATTGTGCAACAGTATTTACACTCATAAGGAATAGGTCTGATAACAAATCCCCGTTCATACTGTATACAAGCTGCGAGAACTCCTTGAAAAGAGTATACCATTTTCGGTACAGACATCTTTTCATATCCAGTTGCTTTTATGATACGTCTCTGACATTCCTGGGACGAGTCTGAACTCTTTTGAAACACAATTTCCATATTAATATCCTCTTTGTAGATATTTTAGTCTTCTCTAATGGAAATGTTGAATTGTTCTCGTTCGTACTGAAAGTGTCCGCTTAGATGGTGAGTCTTTATGAAATTCTGCCCATAAACGTTTCCTTGCAGCTTTCAGATTACTTCATTTCGATCTATTCCACATGAGGGTAATTATTGCTCGACAACAAATATTCTTTCTTTACCACAGAGACCACATAACGAGATGATCAAATCCAGGTTATTTACAGAAACAAATAATATTAACGATTAACAAGGTTAATTTAGCTCAGTGTATTAAATATGTAATCAAATTTCGGATGTGTATTTGCGGCCATACTGTGTTTTGCCCCCCCCCCCCCCCCCAGGAATGTAGCAATTGCAGTTGTACCCATGAAAAAAAGTTTGAAATTTTTCTTCAAATCTGCATCGATCCTATCTACTAGGCACCGAAAATGAGAATGAAAAAAATTATACACACAAAGCTCTAGCGGTCGTACTTGTTTTTCTCAACAAAACTCGACAAATAACCATTAATGAACAAACGATTTAGTTCATTAACCAGCAAAACTGGACCATTGGGGCGGAGTTAACCTAAAGCGAAAATTAATAGAAAATTTAAAAAAAGCTCTAGCGGTTGCAATTTTTGTTTTTTCTCAACGAAACTCGGCATATTCCATGTTTCTGAAAATCAAGGAAAGGCCATTAGGAGCGGAGGTATATATGAAAACCGAAATTTAAAGAGTGGGGGTTAAATCGAAATTTAATAATCGCTCTAGAGGCTGCAATTTTAAATGTTTAAAGGAGACTCGGTATATACCATTGAAACAAAATAAGAAAAATAGTTTCTAAAAATCAGTGAAATTAGATTATTAGGACTTGGTGAGGAATTCGCTTAGTTTACGCAAAGGGACTTTTCTTTTTTACTTCTATGTTCTTCGCCTCTACTGGTAATTTTTAAAGAATACCAGTTAAAAATTACACTTGCACCTTTTAATGTTTTGCATGAAACATCACAACTTTGATAAACACTTGTAATTTAAATATGCTTTCTTTCTTTCTTTCTTTCTTTTTTTTTTTTTACAAAAATTTTATCTCATACCTTATAACACTAATTGAAGTCATGCTTTTGAAAACCACATAAGTACAATGGAATATATGTTGATTAATATCAATTAAAACTGATATCTTGAAAATGTCAACTTGGAAATCAAATTCTTTTACAAAAACAAGTTTCTTAATTACAAATGTCGCCAAATCTCAAAGTAGCGAAGAACGCAAGAGTTTTACCTATATTAAATTATTAAAATGTATTGTTACGGAGCTCATTAACCTGTAATATTGATTTCAGGTATTAAAATGTTAATTTGGAAGGGAAATAAGCTCATTTTGCTTGAATGAAAAACTACAACAGTTACTTTCCATAAATCCAGTCTTTATTTTCTTAATATACTACAAGGAACAAAATTTAGTTTGCACATCTTTTCCCTTCGCTTAGTCAAGTTCTACAATTCACTTCCTTAATCCTCAGCATTTGGAACTTGATTCGGAAGTGTTTGAAAAGTATGCTGTTTTTTTCAGGCAAAATTACGGAAAAAGATTTTGTAATATCCCTGGCTTTAGCTTTCTCAGGTTAGTTTCGTCAATCATGCTTTCCTTTTTATTATGAATTATAGCTTAAGATTTATATTATTTAAGCACGCTCTTTAACATCTTTGTTCATTGCGTGAAACGACCAATAAATGTTGCTCAGAGGCCTCTTCTTTCATGCTTGGAGTTTACGTTTCGTAAATCTACAAGGGACTAAAGACTTTATTTCACTTCCGAAGAAAGCCATACCAAATATTTTTACTCCATAAAAAATAAATGAACCCTGGCTGCTTTTAAACCTGCGACCTTGGGCCTAAGAAACAATATGGTTACCACTAAACCACCAAAACCGATATTATACATATTTCTGTAACTAATCCATTGATGTCTTACTCGCTAATATGACTTTTCATCTGTTTTCAATGCCGCTACAAGTGGCAGAGTCGCTAAGGCCCGGATTCGTGAGCGGGAGGTCTGCGGTTCGATTTCCACCAGGACCGTCCTCTCTGTTTTTTTTTTTGTTTGTTTTTTTTTTTTTGCAGGTTTTTCTCAGTCCTCATAAATGGCCAAAGCCGGAGAGATACCCTAAAACTTAGGCCTGGAACGCTCCCTTCCTAAAAAAAATCCTTTCCCAGTTTATCATTTCATCGCATGTATCATCAGTGCCCGCCATTTGTGATGCTTCAGTAATTAAAACAGGCTTAAAAATTATTAAATTATTTTTAGATGCCATTTTCAATGTTTATTGCTTTCTAGCATAGAGAAGGGATTCCTTTCTTTATCATGAGAAAAAACTGTCTTAAAATCCTTAATCATTCTCTGTTCCACTTTTGCATTGATTTCTTTTTGAGTTCTGCATTATACCATGCAGTCATCATTAGCTGTGCATTCGCAAGTTGTTTACGTTTATTTAGCTCTGTCTGAGCAAAATTCTGATAACATATGTACCTTTTCTTTAAAATTTATTTACGGACGCTCTTTAGCGTCTCAGGCCATCAACGTCCCCTTCAATTCAGGGCGTGAAAAGGCCGGTAAATTTTGCTCAGAGGCCCCCTTTTCAGGCTTGAGGTTCTTTATCGTGCCGTAAATGTACGACATGAGACGCACGGTTTTACTTCTCTTCTGAAGGAAGCCATACTTAAGATTTTTACGCCCGAAATAATCCATCGGTCCTGGCCGATGGATTTTAAGTTTTAATGTTGGTTTCCTCATCTTATAGCAATGGTTTCTGGATCAACAGCATTTCGCTTTGCACCTGCAGGCTCTTTCAACCCATGTGCGGATTCCAGTTTCATTGGGGGGCGCTAGATACCCAATACCTACCCTCTTCTCGCTCAGAATATAGCGCTGTTTTTTGCAACCGATTCAGCGTCTACCAGCTTCAAAATTCCAACACAACAGTGCGTTCCACACAAACCATCACTTTGGGGTCGATATACTAACACATAGTGTCTGGATTATTAAAATCGAGCCAACATTTAACACTTGAAACGTTTCGTTTGATAAAACTATCGGCACTGGCAAATGTCCATTTTTAATGTAGGGGCATCGCTCCATTAAGCGAACAGATGTGAATCACGTCAACCTGTCGTGCATTTATTGCCCTTAAAATAAAAAACAATACTATGCAGTTAAAAACACTCATTCCATCTATGTTCTAACACAACTTCTTTCTTTAAAATCCTCATTTTGATCGCAGAAGAATTCCTGAGCTGCTGCTGTAACGGAAACTTTCGCTTTTATTTTGCTTTGGAAATAAATAAATAAATAAATAAAAACTCGCTATGAGCTGTATAGGGTCAATATGGTTAATGCGTTATCAATGCGAAATGAGCATCATCAATTGCGTTCGAGGAAACAGAGCTCTTGTGTTGTGCTAATGAAAGAGAACTGCATCCAACATTACGTGCACGAACTTTGGTAATTATGCGGAGTAATATTGTCTATGACTGTGATATTTTATATAGTCGATTATTACAATTACTTTAGCAATCCAAAATCCGTAGCCACATCTTGCATTCGGAGTACTGGACCCTTTAGTTGCGTAGTGAATATCATCGATATTAAACTCAGAATGGAAGTAGCGAGCCTGTATTGTATCATCTTTAACACAGAGAAGGAGAACAATTTTTGCATAATGATTAAAAATGCCTAATTGACAACTTTCTTGCATTTTTGGGGTGTCAACGTTCTTGCTAAAACTTTACAAAGGTATGATTACAATTGTACCTAAACATCTTTGGTCAAGCGTACGAGCAACTCTCTCAGTACACATGCTTAGCGGTTTGCATGTGCTGAAAGTTATTCCTCGAGTCGGTGAGTTCGTGCAAACGCAAAAGGTGATAGCACTATTCAAAGTTACCGTGTCAACATGGCTACTGTTGAGGGATAATGCACATGGTTATAAATAGTTACGAACCTTAGTCTGTGTTTGAAAGCTATTTTCCCCCTTAATTTGTAAACATGCGTTCAAAATGGAGAAACACAAATTTCGTCTTTTAATAAAACATTACTTTTGAAAGAGGTAACGCACGCAAAAACTAAGGTGATGAACAAACATTACGGCGAACTTGCACTTTCACTTAGAATGGTGAATAATTACTTTGGAGAGTTTAGATGTGGCCGAACGAGCACAAGCGATGTGGACCGTTCGGGCGTCTTAAAGAGGTAGCGACTTCTGAAATTATAGGGTGAAAAAAAATTGTGCTGCGCGATTGGATACTAAGATGCGGAAAATTGCTGAAGCTTTGGGCATTTCTGGAGATGAATGCATAATATTTTGCACAATCATTAGCAAATGGAATGGTGTCGCCTTTGCTAATGAGTGGCCAGTTAAGAGAATGAGTTGTCACTTCTACGCAGAACTTGGGGGTATTTAGGAATTTAAGTTAATTTCGGAGACGGTATGTGACGGTTGACGAAACGTGGATCCAACCACTACACACCAGAAACGAAGGAGCCGTTGAAACAGTGGGTTATAACCGGAGAAGGGTAAAAGCAACCTCTTCAGCAGGGAAGGTGTTAGGGTGTTTTGAGTCTGCCAAGGGAAATTTAATCGACTTTTTGAAAAAGGGCAAATCCTACATGGCTACTGGAGCAATAAAACAACGCGATCAAGAAAAATCGTCCTGATTTGGTGAAGAGAAAAAAGTTCCATTCCATCATGCTAACGAGCCAGCGCAAAGTCTGCCATAGTACCCTCAAAATTATTTAACCGAGGTTATTATATCCTCCCTCATGCTTGTACTCTCCGAGTTTCGTTCCCTCGGACCACTCCTGTTTTTTAACTTGAAGAAATGACTAGTAGGAAAGACATTCGAATTAAATGAAGATATTGTCGCTGAAGCAAATGAGTATTTTGCAGAGCTGAAGAAATCGCATTTTATAGATGGGATATTCACATTATAAAACCGGTGGAGTAAGTGTACAGATCTGAAAAGAGATTATTTGAGAAATAAAACATCCCCCTCCCCAAATGTGTACTTTATTGATCAGTGTTCGTAATTGTGTTTAGAAATATACACCGGCCAGTCTCTGCATTCATTTGTTTCAGTAGATATCACATTATGTTCCTTTCATGATCACTAATGTACATTATAATGTGGTGTGATAACGAACTTTCCCTGATTTCACCGCCTACCGAAATAGCAAGAAAGGAAAGGGAAGATCTGTTTCTTAATTCCAAATATGCACATACTTGTAGAAGTAAAACAAGGGCTTTCGTAATTGCGATACGCCTATGAAAGCTTACAATTAGTGCAAAAAGAAAGCCTGTGATGTTTATGTATACATCTCGACATAACGAGAAATTTATGACCATGAACTGTGATGCTGATAACGGCTTGTTTATACTTGAAATAATGAGCGAATATCTTCACGGTCAGCAAACCAAAACATAACAATGTATGGAAACCTACTTCTTAAACAGCTGTTATTAGATATATGGCGCACCATTTTGTCAATTAAAATGTAAAGTTTTAGGACATTGCTAGATTTCTAGATATGTGTTGTTTACGTTATGCATCAATACTCATACGAGATAGCCAGTGTATCAGCTAATTTATGCACATATTCTCTTGGAAAAATTTGCAGAATTTCAAAAATATGAGGGCGGGGAGTGAAATTAATGAATTATCAATTTAATACTCCAGTTTGAAGTTTTTACGGATATCAAGTATAATTTCAATATGATATATGTACCTAAAGTCACAAAATTGAGAGATATGGGCAAATACTATAAATATGGTCATTTTACTCATATCTAGATTCTTCCCGAGAGCCACATTTTCTGGTGAACGATAAAAGCACTGCTGAAAAATAAATTAAAGTGAATTACATTATTTTACTGGAACAAGATATACAACATATTCTTGGCCTCCGCCCATAGCCCACCGCAGCGTGCTCTGGGCCAAGGTCATGCCAGTCCCAGTTTGCTGTTACAAGAGCTAGAATTATTTCTGTCTTTGTGTTATTGCAGATTATCGGTGTACCAGTGTTAATTAAGTAAACTTTACTGAAATGTACTGTATTGAAATGTTACCACTAAAGCAGAGAGAGAGAGAAAGACAGATATAATTCCCATTCTGTAGAGAAACTTCGAACAATTCTTACAACACACGTTAGTATATTATGGATCAAAACTGTGGAAGTAGAAATAAGAAGAAACCAGTCCAACGACGGAGCCGGCGGCTAGTACAACCTTTCGTCTTCTCGCGCTGATTGTGTTTAGCTACGGTCGCAGGCCAAAAAATAACTCTGTATTACTTTAGTAAATTTTTATTAGTGTTATTCTCCTGACGGTTGAAATGCTATACAATTTATTTGAAAAAAAAATTAAATATAGTAATGCATATATTGACCACTCCCTTGGTCTAGTGATTAGCGTTGCTGATTGTTGCCCGAGAGGCCCGGATTTGATTCCTAGCACCTACTTAGAAATTTTTCTAAGATAGGGAGGTCTGGAATGGTGTTAACCCAGCCTTGTGAGTCCATTTGGGGTGGAGAGGTGGCAATCTCCGATCTAGTAAGCCGCGATATAGCTATCAGCGGGATGCGGTGTGCTGATCACATGCCCCCTGCAATACTGCACTCTAGCATGTGATGGAGGTAGAAGACGCAGTGATCGTCGCGGTAAAGCTCAGACTCACGTGGGCTGTAAAAAGGCTTCACTGTATTGTAAAGCATATTTTAAGTTGTATGTGGTGAGTATTAGAAAAATATTCCAGTGCCTGAGGGCAAAATTACGACAGAAATATATAGCACCGTAAGTGATGAAATGTATAAATGATATATAAAAGCGGAAATACATAAAATACTTCATTTGTTACAATACTTTCCCTATATTTGGAACAGCTTGTGTTACACCCGAACGCTGGCGGAGTTTGTCCCTACACGGAACTCGAGCCCTTTATAAGGACAGTTTCCAAACCTGTTGGTATAATTTTTGTCTGTATCGAGGAAAAACTAAAGTGACTGTATGTTATATAGCTAAGTTTTAACTTTGGAATAAGAACACAAGATGTTCGAAATATAGCGAAAATTTAACTGTTTTATGTATATGTGCTTCTCTCTCGTTATTTTAGTTACATTATTCCAATATTTACTTTATATATATATATATATATATATATATATATATATAAAACACACACATACGTGTATATGTTACAATGCCCACCCATGATCTCAAGAACGTGTGGGCATTCCTCCAAGGAATGACGGTATTGTAGCGAACTTCTGAGGCCGGAACGCCATAAGGCACCGCACCGTTGTCCCAGATGGGAAGATGACATGGTTATGGTGCACTGGAGGGGGTTCTGAATGAATGAAATTAATTAATATTGTATTGGCGCAAATGAGCTGGGAGTCCTTGGTGGCTTGAAGCTATCTGGCGTTCACCTTCTCAGGGCAACGAAAAACTCCGGAAGAAACCTTACCCAGGCAGCTTAACCTTATCGGGAATCAAACCCAGGACCCGCGATTAGTAGTCGCAAACGCTACAGGCGGTCATGTTTATACTAAGGTTAGTAAAAAAGTTGGTGAAGTATACGTAAAAACGGTAACAACGAAAATAGACATACAAGTTCACACGGTATTTCGGATAGCTAAGCATCCTTCTTCAATAATATAAGATTACTTTTTGATAATGTACTGTGAAGGATACTTAGCTATCCGAAATACCGCGTGAACAACGTGCCTATTTTCGTTGTTACTGTTTTACGTGTGCTTACCAACTTTTTTATGAATCTTATATATATACTATTCTTCAGAGCGTTTTGTATACATCCTAATTTACTATATATACATATATGTTGTGTTTAGAAATATGTGGATAAATCCATTACTTTTATTACAAGATACTATTAGCGTATTTGGTATGCATTACAAATTTAATAAATTTCTAATTGAGGGAAATTTATCATAGCCGTAGGAGTACTTAGCTACTCGTCATTTAAAAGGAGTATGGCTAGCGTAGGACTGTGTTTTAAAGTTAATTTTGGGACGGTTAAATTTAAAATTCATATAATTGCGACATTGCTGGATGTGGAAAGTATCGGAATCAAAACAGACGAAAATACTGTTTTGGGGGGAGGGTCGTCGCGGCCCTGTGTTCCAGTTTTTGCAATATCATGACTATATTGTAGATAGTAAGACAGGGAAAAGAGTTAGCCAGTCATCCTGCGGAAAATTGCTGAAGTGAAACTCGAAAATCTCATCACTTGTTTAAATAATCTCGTTCTCAGTCTTTTGCCCTCAGGATAAGTATAGGAATACTTGTGTTTGTTTTGTCTATGACTAAAGTTATATTACTTCACTTCTCCCAGAGCATGAACGTCTCTCGCTCGTGTTTTAAATGTAAATAGGAACTTCAGTGCTTGCTACCGTTCTCATGTGTGAATCAGCCAGCAGGAGATAACATTAAATTGAATGACTACCAGTTAAAGACGATATGTAAAGCCAACCACCTGCATAAACGAAGTGAAACGAAAATATATATTTTTCAGTGAGTGAAAGTATAGCCGTTTTTTGACATTTTTATGCAGTTCCGTTTAACACCCAAGTGGAAAGTCCGGTTCAGCAGACTCATTTGAAAGTGTTAAAAAATGGCGATGGTCTCAAAACGCCGCATTGGTAGCTAATATGCTAATTACGAATTTGATAGGAAATAAAACTACTCTATTTATCCCAAATAATTGCTATTTCTGAACAGCCTTCTGTTGTTTTATACATGCTATAATGATATTACCAGATTTTTCATATCTATGGAGTAGTGTTTTCATAATAATCCAACTGTTTCCATTTGAATTGCGAAGATGAAGAAATTTGCGCATTCTGGAAACCGACATTTGTGGGTTTCATGAAGCGGTTCGGTATGGTAATCCACAAAATACTCAACAAAATCACAAACAAGTGAGTGCTACCTTACTTTTACATAAGAACGTCAATAGACAACAGCACATATCTAAAAATCTTTATAAAAACTGATAGGAAAATCAGTATACAGGAATTCAATAGCTAAGATTACATTTCAAGATTGTATGGAACGCCTTCAGATCAGATCAAGGATTTAGATGAACAGAATATTTTTGGACGGTTCTGTGTTAACAAATTTATTCATACTTCAAAGTAATAGAAAAAAGACTAGCAAAATACCTTCCAATTTTTACTTGGTCTTCACTGGTATTAATAAAGTATATGACAGTACATATAGACTACTATGACAGAAAATGGAAAATTAATATCTATATTTAAGTTACATATACTGACATTAAAAGTAAAATAAAATTGTGACATACAATTCAGGTGAATTTAATATAACTAAAGGTTTGCGTCCAGGATGCGATATTAAAAGTATGCCTTACTTCGACATTGAAGATTTGGATACGTAAATGTTGTAATTCTCAAATTTACGTTGGAAATAATGAATGTTTACATTGCATTTTGCACATGAGAATGTTTTAATTACATACTCAGAAAACTGGGTGGGAATTACAAATAAATATATATACAAAACCGAATGTGTTAATGATAACCAATAATTAACAAAGTAAACAACATCTAAAATCTAAGGGAATGGGATTTTGGCAACATTACACAATGACATAAGGAATGAAACAATAAGAGAACAAAATGGCATAAGTGCTTATTGACGATGCGAAAGCAAATCTTGAGATGGTGTTGACATGTAAAGCAAGAATATCGTTAGCCAAAGCAAACACTTAAATGGACTTTTTAAAATATAAAGGGAAAAACTAAGAAGAATTTGCACGGGTGGTGTAATATCGGCAGAAACTTGATGATGAGGAATGACAAGATCGTAAATAACAAATGACCTTAGTGTTGTGTAAGTCAGCAAAATAAATGAATGACGCCAAATCGTACTTTAATGTTTGCATCTACAAAGTACGGCTTCGTCAAATTAGAGCGCTGTGTGATTGGTGGTCTCTTTCTATGCAGACAACCGTTCTTAATGAACAATTTTTAAAATTTCTACATCCAACGGGGTTCTATAACTGAACAGGGCGAACATTTTCCAGTTCTTGAGAACTTAGCTCACTGAAGAACCCTGCTATAATAAAAAAACGATGGGTTAAACTTAATTTAAGAACAAATACACATCACGGGAAAGAGGAAACACTGGAAGTTCGAAAAATCGGAACCTAAGTGTGGAATGTTATGCCGAAAAAGGACCGGTGCACTGATACTCATATTCGCCTTGAACTCAAAAAACATGAATTTCTAATAATAAGTTCATTTACTGAAATGGGGAAGGATTATCTTCAATTACATTAAAGTCCCCACCCGACAGGAGTCACGATATGTGTTCAAAAGGGGTGAAACTGTTCAATACTGGCATGACTCTTGATGAAACGCTTTCTCTACTAAAGAACCTTGAAGTGATGCTCAAGAAAAAACACTTCTTCTCTGATCCAAGTTATTGATTCCAAAGATAAGGTGGTGTTTTTTACTACATATTTTCATGTGAGAACATGGTCTATAAAAGAATAAAGGTGAAAAAGTGACGATGAAGATGAGAAACAGGCCCAACACTATAGTAGTTTGAATTATGGATACTGTTCAACTTTTGTTCCTCATTTCTATGTAAATAAACAAAGCATAGTGATACACTGATCACACAATCGTGTTATATAAGCTAATGCTTTTGATGCAAAACATTCCTGTTAATTTTTTCCTGATTATTATAGATATAAACTCTGAACAGTCTTTAAAAGTAATATTTTATGTCAAAATACTAGGCAAAGTGCTACTAGATATAAATGTACTCTCTGTAACTATGTGTTTTGGAAAAGTTACTCAACTAAGAACTTTCAACCGATCGGAATGGGTAGTGAGAGGTGACAAACGTTTCGTAAGCTTCTTTCAAAATTCCGTAGTTGATCGCAAATTTAACCTTGGATTTCCCGCGCCTTAGAACACTGACCGAGAAGACATCTGTACAAACCAGAGATCAATAAACAAAACGAACATGCCGCCAGCCTAACTCACCGAATCTTCCAGAAGCCGACCTCTGCGTAACGCCCTGTGGTGTTATTATTGCCGCTGCTGCTACGTCGGAGTTCTGTATTGATGTTATTGTTGTCTGCCGTAGGGGATGTCGCGGTGCTGTTGGAAGTGGCGGTCCGAACCTCCTCCACTCTCGGCGGCAGCATTTCCTTACTTCGCACACAGGTTCAACACTTTCACTGTCGCGTGTTTCATCTCGCGGCGCTGGATGCTGTGCGGGCTCCAGCCGGCGCATGCGTACCTCAACCACTGCACGCAGGCGCTAACGGGCACCGACATGCATAAATAAACTGTCGTCTACTCCGAGATCGCGTGGCCGTAAACCAATTTCAGAAATGGGGAGGTGTTTCTACTTCTTTAATGCTTAAGGGAGACTCACGCACTTTCCGATTTCTGGGGATGCTGCAGCGCCTGGCGGGTGAAATCCAGCGTCACACTGGAGGACCTTTTTAGTGAGTTTATACTATAAGGTTACTATATCAAAAAAGTTCCTAACAGAAAAGGGTTGTGTATATATTACTTGTTTAAAACACGGAGCAGCGTATGTTTTCCTTTCGTCAGGGAAGTAGACAGCTTAATGCTTACAAGTATGAAAAATGTAAACATTTTGCAACATTGTGGAACTCTGTCGGAATTTGACAAAACGTTTCTTTATCTTTGTTAGCAATAATATCGATTATATACTTTAGTCATTTTTTTTGCATACAAAAAAGTTATAACAAAACTAGTTTCTTCCACTGTCCTCTTCATGTCGTTCTGGTAACCAGAAAAACTAGAACCAGTGATTGTTCTAACAGATACGCGTCTACACAGGGTAGTATATGCCGAATTTAACAAATATAAATCGCAGCTATTGGAAATCAACCTAAACGCTACAAAATTAACATTATACATATTTAACAATAAACTCCATGTCAAACATTCACACAATGAGTAGAATAGCAACCTATAACGACGATATAGGAAAGGTTCTTCACAAAGTAAGAGGACATTGCCAATAAAGAATGATATTTTATTTATAGGTATACTTAATGAGTAATGCATACCCCATGATAAAATTAATAAAAATAAATAAAAGTAATCTCTTGAACGCAAAATGATTCTAAGCCCCTACTTGTTACAGCACGCAGTTCACAAGATAACCAGCAAAGCTGTGTAGCCATGCAGTAGTTGTGTTAAATCGCACGCACTAAAGACGCTGTTTAGTACTAAGTTCCGTTAGCTCTTTGGCAGAGTGTGCAGTGATGCCTTTGTTAAGAGCGCAGGTTCGCCTCCCAGCGTGAAACATTTTTTTTAAAAAAAGCATTGTAACATATTACATATATTTATTGCAAAGAACAGTACATTTCTTTCAGTATTTGTTCTATTTAAATGAAATATGCTGCACACGCATTTCCTGCGTGTGCAGGAAGGACAACAGATGGCTTATGTGCACAAATTCAAGAAGCCTAGGATGTTCTAGCCTCTCGTCCACACTTCTGTATAAACGTGATATCGTCTAAGCCCCGAAGATTGAGGACAGTAATACATGCTGAGAGTTCATACAACCGACATTGCTTTGTGTTTATTTCTATATGTTTCCATTTATAAGATAAACTTTTCTGTTCGTGTATTTATGTAGTTATTTATACGGCATACATTAGTTTGTGATTACTTTTTTGTGTGTGCATAGGTATTGCCACAAATCTCAAATGATACGTTAAAATATAATACTATATTAAGGCATCATGATGTTATAAAAATACACTTATAAAAACAAACCAAACTGTGCGGGATTTGAATACAGGAGCTTACGCAGTAGAACAATTCGTTCTAAATCATTCGTTGTTCTCTTTCCAGCAACTAATGATTGTGGCCATACGTTTACAGGCAGAGGACCCACTGCAGTGTGCACTCGCTGCATGAGCTTGTGAATACAGCGTTTACGAGCGTCCCCGAAGTTCTCTAATAGATACATGGAATTTGGTGATGTCTCATTCCTTTTGTCAAAGGATTTACACGTGCTACCAGTTTCATTGTTGTCACCTCAGGTTGCCGCCTGTGACAGGCGCAAATTGAGACATGTTCAGTTTCGCCTACAGCAAAATGGAGGTGACCGTGACGAACAATATGCTTCTCTGAAATCTGTTTTCGTGTCTACAAATATCCAGTTTAGGCTTGGAACGTGAACTCGGCTCTTCAGTTGCAATCTAACAGAAGAAAACATTAACACCTCCGCCATCATTGTGAGAGATGACTATCGAATGCACGGAGGATTTCAAGGCTGCTAATTCCAGGGGTAAAAGGGGGGGGGGGGGGCGTTTGCATGCAGTTGACGATGTTACAAGAATATGCGGATTTTCTTTCAAAAGTAATCACTGCTGATGAAATTTCGCTACATCATTTCAATCCTGGGAGCAAATAGCAAAATTCTGAGTGGAAATCATCATTGCCAACTCAAAAGTTGTTGATTCTGTTAGGATTTCGTTATTCAAGGAATGGTTTACCAGCCTGACGTACCTGCACACACAACTGTAACTGGGCAATACTACAGAGATGTCCTGAAAACTCTGCAAGGCCATATCGCACGAAAAATACATTTCCGTATGCTGCACCACGATAATGTACAACAAGACATCACAAACGTCGTTGCTGAATATCTCATAAGAATCAATGTAAAGTATGTCCCTCACCCTCCCTACAGTCCAGATTTAGCCCCGTGTGAATTTTTCCTTTCCTCCAAATGGAAGAAACGAGGATTTTCCTCCATCAGAACCAGTGACCATTGATGAAAGCGATTCTGAAGGACATGTCGGAAAAAAAAAATAGTTTTCAGCATGCATTTGAAGACTGATAGAAACGCTGAGACAACTGCATTACAGCCAACGGGAAAGATTATCAAAATTATGAGATTAAGTAAAGATGTGTTATCAATATAATTATGATAACTCTTTATAGAACAGACCTTGTACCCAATAGCCTTACAATATTTTTAAACGTGCTCCTTAGGCTAAATAAAAGTATATGGTCTTAGCAAGATTTAAGCATAAATCGTTAAATGTAAACCAGCCTTTACCATCCCAAATAATAATATCAATTTATATATTAATATTCTGGAATCATCATCAAATAAAAAGTACAATCGTCAGCAAATGTAATAGCTTTGCACATTAGTATGGAGGTTATTTCTTATAGGAGAAAAAAATGTCGGTTATCTCTTCCCTAGTGCTTTTTGTTATTAACAGAGCCCGGAAGTTAGGCAAGATGCCTTTTCTATCTGGGTGAACATACTTAACTCATAGAAATTAACTGGTTTCGTGCATTTGGGGTCAGTAGGGCCAGTTTCAATGGTCTTTTTATTTATTTTTTTGTCTATTTTATGGTTTGAATCCTCCCCCTTTTTTGCCTGTTTAGGATTTTTGTGGATTTTATCTGGGATTATTTATGTCTTTTAAAAAGTACATAAAGAATTTCAATATATCGAAGTGAAAAAGGTATAAAAATTAAATAGCATGTTCATCGCACAATTGAGAATCTTATTAAATATTTATTTCTTTTCAATCCATCAAAATCCCTCTCCTCGGCCCATTCACTTACACTCTTTAAATAGCAGAGCCTTCGTTAATGAAAGAAACGCTGCATACGAATACAGAAACAGAGCGGATGAGGGAAGCACTGTGTTTTGAATAGTCCTGAAGAATGACCTTGTATCGATTTGCGCGAGACAATTCTAGGAAATTAGTGGTGAGGGTAGCTTCTCAGGGGCATAAATGTGACAAATAATTTGCAAGCCAGAAAGATGTTGGCGGTACAGCTGTGTAATAAACCGTCCATATAATTTGTTCAGTACGGAAGTTAAGAGATTTACTTATCTGATTCTTCTATAAACGTATAAACAGAAAATGAACTCGACCAGAAACCACTGCGCAATTTTGTACATTCGTCAGAACTATTCAAAACTACTTTACTTTGTCTTGATTGATATTTCCATTATGTCCTGAAAAGTGAATTTTCCTGGTGTGAGTCATTCCGTAATTGCTTGTTTAAAATATGCTCCAATCACTTCAGTAGAAGTAGAACGCTCTTTTTCCATGATGAAAAATGTTCTCTCTAACAAGCGGCTGACTATGACAGTTGATACCTTGAAAATCATCTTGTTGCTTGTAACCAAGAAAAATAAGCTTAAGATGCTTTAATTAAGTGATAAAGAAATTATTAAACATCTTAAATACATATTTTCATTAATAATGCGTTATATTACTCTCCGTTTTCACTTTAAATAAATGTCTATTTTAATTATATTAATTCCTAATTTAAATATTTTAACAAAATAAATGCCTGAACTTTCGGGCTCTGTTTATTAATGATTTCGAAAGGTAGCATCATAACACGCGGCGAACATTCCTGAATAAGTTATAATATACGCTTTATAGTCGATAACGATCTGATAACTGAATGAACTGAATTTTGTTGGCACACAGCTGCCTAAGAGCAAGTATTTTAACATATATCTGTAATGTACATAGAATCTTGTATTTGCCTATTGAATGCTCGCGCGGTTCATAAATATTGTGAAACTGCGGGAAGTGGAGACACGCAAGTGTCATGTTTCGGGGTTATATAGACAGTAAGAAGGCGCAAGACACGGCCCGACTGTTTAATGAAATTCAGAAGAGCAGTCAGCCCCCTTAATTAGCGGTAAGTGACGTCCCCAGCGACACAACCGGAAGTGCTCGTGACGCTATTGTGCTTCTGTCGAGCGACACGGATCGCTGGACATTGACATGCGACCCTAGCGTCGGCGGAATGAACTACTCTCTCCCCTTTGTGCGTGTGTGTGTGCGCCCCATTATCTCTGGAGATACGGCCCTGTACGTTTTATAATTATCTCCGACACACGATGAACCGCGACGAACAAATTTGCATGGCCTAAACCCTAAAGTATACTTGCGTATTTCGATTATACAGCAAACAAACTAGCAAACTAATGACTACGCTTGTTTCACAACTAATGAAAGTTAAATGTAACTCATGCATTAAAAACAGTAACAGGAATCTAAAAATGTCTATGTAAACAAGAGAGCCACCTGATGTAAACAAAAGTATTTTGTATTCTCCCGCGCTAACTTGTTAAGACTTGCAGGAAGCGTACAATGTTAAAATACACAATTATGTAAAAGCGCATCAAAAGCGTTAACGTTGAAACATTTTAAATGCATATGGTTTGTTTCACTCACTCTCGGCTCCTGATTTTCCCTTATACATTTCTAACTAATTGGCGTAATTCCGTGCCATTTGAAATTGATATACCTTGGTGCACGAGAAGTATTATCGCATTGCAAGTCTCGCCATGCTTTCAACCCCTCGAGAGTCACAGTTTTCATTTCCCGCCGAAAGTTTAAGTACGCGACTCGTAAACACTTTACCTTTCAGCATGTCCCATAGGAAAAGTCTCGCGGTTTAATGTCAGGATCTTTTAGATATGACAGTTATGCTGACCGCAGGTGTGGCAGATACAACCAACCTGCTGAAAACAGCCATAAAGGACTTCTTCACCGGATGATTCACAAACTCGTGGAGTAGATGGTTGCACCCAATGAGAGCACACCGCCTTGAATAGGTGGTTCATACACGGTGTGACGATTTTCACTAGCTTAATCAATACAGGTATTCTGGCAATTAATGTGCCTATTTGGATGGAACCACGCTCGCCTTGTCGGAGAATCCACGCCATGTTCCCAAATGTGAATGATAGAGCTGCTGCAATAAAAAATAACATATATCTTTGCAGTTCCATGACATATACTTATGGAAACACACACCTCCTGCAATCATTTATGTAAGAACTTCTGAGCAGTGGGCTACAGTCTTGTTTTTTATCTTCTGCACCATTCCTTCTGGGAGTTTCGAATGTTCTCCTCGGTGGATATCCAACAATGTTCCTGTAGCTTTCTTCAAGTTTCTTCAAGGAAGATTTTGCCTCTGGCTTCCAAACCCCAAATTGCGCACCAGTTTTCTTAACTCTCCTTTATAGAGCGGTGATGCAGTGGTAACCATACTTGCCTCCTAAACCCATGATTGCGGATTCGATCCCGGTTAGGACCGATGGAATTTTTCGGGAATAAAATTTTTAAGTATAGCTTTCTTCGAAAGGGAAGCAAAGCCATGGGTTCCGTGTCGTACATTTACGACTCGATAAAGAACCTCAAGCCTGAAAAAAGAGGCCTCTGGGCAAACTCTGTCGGCCATTTCACGCTCTGATTTGAATGGAACGCTGATGACTTTAGATGTTAATGAAGGTCCGTAAGTAAACCAAATCAACTAGAACGATATATATATATATATATATATATATATATATATATATATATATATAACTGCTGCCGAGGACAGCAACACAAATCGGTGATATATGGACTAAAAAGTAACTCCGCCACTCGTGTCCTCCTGTAACTATATTTTTCATACCCGTGTTACCACCACGAGTGGCCGAGGTCGTTAAGGGGGCGGACTCTGATCGGGAGGTCTGGGGTTCGATTCCCACCAGGACCGTCCTTTCTCACCGAGGCTTTTTCCAGTTTTTTTTTCAGTCCTCTGAATGGTAAATGCCGATGAAGTACCCTAAACTTACGCCTGGAACGCTTCCTTCCTTAAAAAATCCATTCCCAAACTATCAATTCAAAATTTCCCTAATTTACGTCCATTAGTTTGTAAGTTAAGCAAAACGTAATATGTACAGGCAAAAATACAGAAGATTTGAAGATCAGAGATGACAATAATGAAACAAATTAAAATATTTGGAAACTGTAGTGTGGATAAATAAGTCATTATAGAATAACCAACAAATTGTTCAATTATTACAAACATTCTAATTTATGATTGTGATTGTGCAACTAGCACAATATATACAGGAAGCACTGAGATAATTTTTTGCGGAGATCAATTAGAATTGTCACAGCTTATCAACTGAAATCTGCTTATTTTATGTTCATATAGAAACCAACTGCAATAGTTCACTTTTTCATTCGAATGGACTTATGTGAATCTATTTTCACTTTAATAAATTTGTTACGTTTCTTCTGGAGAGTGAAAAAGGTTTATCTGTGGTACAAATTTAAGCTGCTGATTTTAGTGGTGAACGCTCTAGATTGCTTCTGATTTTTCTAATTTTACCTCCATTAAAACCGTTCGTCTTTGGAAACGTCCAGTACTGTACCTGAGGTTTCAAATTTATTTACTAGTCTTTGTTTAGTACTTCTTGAAGGGGACATTGCATTAGAAGCTTTTTCAATAAAACTCCCTCTAAGCATGAGTAAGAAACTGTTTTTAAATATAACTTTTATAAAGACAATTTCGTTCTTCCACAGTCAATTGCTGCACATTTTTAAATACATGTGTCACCATCACAACAACTCCACCACTAGTGCCTATTGTGCACGCAATTGCGTCTCGTTGGACGTGAGTCACATGTTTATTTATTTGGTTTATTGTCTGATCATTAATGTCGAACTCGATTCAGGGCTGAAACAGCCGATAAATTTTCCTCAGAGGTCCCTTCTTTCAAGCTTGAGATTGGTTTATATGCAGTCAATTACGACACGAGACTTCACTTCCGAAAGAAGTCACACTTAGGATTGTATGCCCTAAAAATCCACTTACTCTGGCCGGGATCAAGTCTTCGACCTTGAGCCTACGAGGAAATAAGTCACGTGTTCTTGAGTGATCATACGATTGCAAATGACTTCAGGGAGTAGGGAAGAACGCATTATGAGAGTGCAGGCTGACGTACTGGCGTCTCTCCTGGGGCCTATTCCACATAAGTATGGTCTAATAATACAAGTGTATTAGTACAAGTTCTTGTAAAGTATGGTCTTATAACTTTCTGTTCCATGAATGAAGTGCAATACTTGTAAAGTGTTAGTAAAAAGTTACAAGTGACGTCATATAAGAGCAAGATGAACAGCTGTTTACCACACATCGCCTACCTTGAATTAAGTTATGTCCACTCCTTAGGGATTTTAATATACAGGTCGGATTACTGTCATTCCTGCTAAATGTGTGTTGTATTTTTTTCAGATATTATGATAATTTAAATATTTATTATGCATTTATCGATATTTAAGTCCAACAATCCACTTTGAGACGACGGTCCCATAAGGCTACATTTAGGGACATTAATTTCAGTGGTCGAGAGTTGGCAGAAGAATCGATCTTCCCGATTGCTCCCGACCATTTATTTTATTAGTAAACTTGATTATTTATATTTATTTATTTATTTGTTTTTTGTTTATATTACTTGACAATCACATTCTCATTATAAGCAATAAACTGGGAAAAGAGGGTCAAGAGATTTTTAGAAGAGAACGGAAAATAACAAGAAAGTATTTTTATGGCATGTAGCAAGAACCTTAAAAATACATTAACTAAGATGCTGGTCTGAATATGCAGTTGCCAATATCAGTCATATGCCGTACTTTAATTGCACTTAACCTAACTTTATCATTGCACACATGTTTCTTCTTTCTTTATACATATTCCTACTCATCTATACCATCACTTTCGCTAATACAGCACATTCGGCCAACTGCTCCCAAAATCATTAAAAAGATAATAAATTTTGTGCTAGCATTCGGAAGTACCAATATTCCTACACTTGTAGAGTAATGTATACAAAACACCAGTACCCGACTAAGTACTATTACTTCTGTGGAATGAAAAACACTTGTACACTTGTAAGTATGGGGTTGTGAAGTACAAGCGTAGTAGAAACCTTTGTGAAACAGAATTTTACTAATAGCCACAAGCTACAAGTCCATGCACTTGTAATGTATTAAACCATACTTTTGTGGAACAGGGCCCCTATACGTATATGGGCTGTCATAAAAAATTTAATGACATTATATATATATATTAGAAATTGAATGCTTTGAAATTATTTAGATTGCGTTTAGTAATTTAGATTGGTAATATACATGAAATTATCAACCACTGCTATACGATACTTCTGATAAAACTAAGAATATTAAATATCAACAAATTAATTATGTTTGATCATAAATTGGTGATTTGTATATTAAATAACAAATTGTGCATTTTGGTGTAAAAGATTATGTTCAATAATCCCTATATTAGAAGCAAGTTGCAATTTCTGATAAGAGAGATAATGTATTTTAAAGGCATATTGCTTCGTTTTTCTCTAATTTTTTACGTTGCCACACAACGAGGTGCAAGAATATTACAACGCTATAAAATACGAGCTATGCTATTTTTATCAAACAGATACCAAAGTGGCAATCAACCCTAGGTTGTCATTCACGGTAGTGAGGATGAAGACCTTTGTACTGTAGATATCGGCAGAAGCACATCATGTCAAGGTTCCTACTCTACATGTGTCAGACAAAGATCCAGTTTATTTCTCTATACACATTCCACAAAGTTCACTACTCCCATTCTACGAAACAAAGTGCCCATACCAATTCCAAAGGCGTGGTCTGATGAATACGTAAACAAATAAATAAATAATGCAGCGCGGTGCTCAGGAAACGCGGCTTGTGTGAGAAACAATACAAATGCTGAACAAAGGAGCAAAAAACGCTCGCTACTTACTGAGGTCACGTGGCGACCTTCAGGATGATCGATTGTTAGTATCTTCTCTTATATCGTTGTACAACGATACTTCAGTCACATAAAAAGTTGTAAATATTATCTGCATCATTTACCTTAAACCAAAATATAGTCGTAAACTTACAATAGAACAAACATTTGTGTTATATAAACTGAAATATATTTAATGGCTATATAGTAATGGTGCACATGGTCATAGTACATATTGTAATAAATAAACCAAGTACCACTGAATAAATGACACGCAACGTTTCGGTTAACCGATGTTCGGATATAATATATTTTGGTATATTCGGCAGTGGTTTTAGTTTACTAATGTTCAATAATTAAGGTTTCGTTGAAATAGAGTTCGGATAGTCGAAGTTTCACTAGTGTGATGTTGGATAACTGAAATTGTCGTTAATTAATTGTCTGGATAATAGAGGTTTCGGGAATTTTGCTTATAAAATGTTCGAATAATTGAAGTTTCGCTAAAATGATCTTCGGATAGCAGAAGTTTATTAATTGAGGCTTGAATAAAGTAGTTTCGGTTAATGTATATTTCAGTAATGCATAGGTGTTTCGGTTAAATTATGTTCGGATAATGGACATTTACGTTAACTGTTTCGATAATAGACTTTTTGGTATATTCGGCAATAGTTTCCGTTAATTAATGTTCGATAATTGAGGTTTTGTTGAACTGAAGTTCGGATAATTGAAATGCCGCTAGTAAGATGTTTGGATACAGACGTTTCGGAAATTTTGCTTTTAAAATGTTCGAATAATTGAAAATTCGATAAACTGTTGTTCGGATAGTTGATTACTAGATGATTGAAATGATAGGTTAATAACGATTTCGGTTATGTGAAATTTAAATAAATTAAAGCTGTTGTCAAGGATATGCGCATAATTGAGATTGTGGTTAATAATATTTATATTAGAGGTTTCGATTAACTTATGTTCAGAAAATTTAATTTTGGAACTGACGGATAATGGATCACATTTCTCAGAAAGGAGCTAAACCACAAATTTTTGTAGGTATTAAATGAGTAATTAAAACAATTAGGAATTTATTTTTATTTGCATGAAAACGTGTCTGCAGTGTACCACGTAGATTATCAGTTACATTTAATCCTGTATTTTACATTTATATTTAATAGCAGCAGTTTTCTTGCGTTAGACATATTGTGGGTTGATTTCTTTCTGAGGAATGTGGATAACTGAAGTTTAGGTTATATCATCAGATAATTCCAGTCTGTTACTGATACTCTGATACAGAAAATACTGATTCTATTCGAGTCTTGGACGGAATTAACATAGCTTCTGTCCGATCGAATAATATATTTTGAGGAAACATTTCTTGAAATTCCATACACAATTCTGAGTAAAAAAAAATTAATATACAAAAGTTATCTGTAAACTAAAACTCTTAAGGAGAAAACCTGAATGAAAGTGTAGCGTAGATGACTAGGCCACTGCATATAAAAATGCACTGTGGCCTATAACATATTATATGCGCTTTCTGATAGGTTCCTAGCATTTCAAACCAAATACACAGCACTTTAAAATACAAAACTAACTTCCGCATACAGCAACGCCGTTGCCAGGGACATCTGGGTTCGATGCACGCGAAGCAGTGTAAAAACACACACACAAAAAACTGTGTACACTCGTCACCATGGCAACTCATCCTAGTTAATTAATAAGAGCCTGGCACCCTCTCAAGAGTGCCATTGTTTCTAATGACCCCGGTTTAATCACTGGCACTGCAGAAAATGAACTGGAGATGGTGTGGGAGATCCCGCGGGAGGGAGTGAGAGGGCGATATTAAAAATAAAGGAAGTATTTGGAAGATTAAACAAGGAGATGGGGAAACGTTGCAGTGAGCAACGTAACGCTGATCTGGTGCCGGGGGAAAAACCCAATATATCGCTGATGACAGTCATATCACAAGATGCAACAAAACTGTCGCAACTTTCACTGAATTTCTAGCATTCCACACGCGTGCAATCGACTGCTCACCTTCTCAACTTTAACAGACGAGCAAAAGCTGAATTGCCAATAATAAAGCAGAGTAAAACATATCGTTATGTATATAAATGATGGATACTCCTTATGCATTTCTTCCTGGTCCTTTGCTGACTTTTGCAATGACTCAGTTAATGCTAAGATTGCGAGTGTCACTTATTAATTTTGATTATTTTTTACGGCGAGTTTAATTTCATTCACCAACAACTTTCCTTTTCACAACTTTATGTTAATTTATTAGACATTCCGGTGAAGACTGTGACATCTGCCCTGAGCTTGTCTAATTTCCCTCACGACTTTGGGGACTGGTTTCTGAACAGGGGTGCTTCGACATCTAAGTTCCACACAGTTAGCTCCTATAGCCCTGGACCTCCCTTGTGTTGTTACCGAGCTGGGTGGTTCAGGCGGTAACGTTTGAGATTCGCATTCCGCAGGTTCCGGATTCAGTTTCCTCTAGAACTGACTTTGGATTTTTCCGTGATTTCCCTGGTCACTTAGGCAAATCTGGGATGGAAAATTTTATTACAAGAAATTTCCGCTTTCATATTTCCAAAGTCGAAAGTGCCAGGGCGAAGGTGAGAACTGGTGTGGTGGGATGGTGGCTTGCGCTTTCTATCCCGGCGTAGGTGTGTTCTAGTTAGAAACATATCGGGGGCCTTGTCTGCAGCTTGCAGTCCCCACCCGTGTATCTTGACTGCACGACGTCGCTCTATCTCATCCCTTCCCACCCAGAAGTGCCTCATTAGGGGCATAGGCACAAACGGCCTATTGTAAGCGTTAATAGTGTTTAAGACCCGTTTTTACTACTGAGGTACCACAGGCGGTAGACACTGATGATACATGAGATGAAATGATAAATTGGGAAAGTATTTTTTTAAGGAAGGAAGCGTTCCAGGCCCAAGTTTAGGATACCTCCACAGCATTTGCCATTTATGAGGACTGGGGAAAACCTGGAAAAAACCTCAGTCAGGCAGGGATTCGAACCCCATACCTCCCGCTCACGACTACGTGCCTTAACGACCTCGGCCACCCATGAAGGTTGATTAGATTACCGTGCAATGCGCCCTCTCGAATGGAATTTTCGATAATTCTGGAGGTTTCTAGTAACCAATGACGAGGTATATAAACACTACGTCGCGCAAATGGCTGAAGTTGTCTACCAACTGAATTACACTGAGCTATTCAGTCCACAGTTCAGCGCTTCTAGTTCTAATCAGCTCTTCGCAGTATAAGTTCGATGTTATTCGGACGGTTTCTTCTTCTTTTTCTTGTTAATTTTAAGTATAAACATCTTATCTCTCCTGTTTCTTTGGAGAAAATTAAAATGCATATAATTCACAGGAAAAAAGGCTGTTTAAAATGTAAAATTAAACATTGATACCAGCAAAAAATTGAAAGCTCACCACAAAGACCCAAACGGACATAAGCAGCAAATCTTTAGACACCTATAAGCAAAATATGGCGAAAAAAGGTGGAAAAATAGGTAATGTGTAATATAATGATGAACAACTTTATTATGGATAAGAAATAAACTTGCATGTTTCTATAGAATCCCCTTTAACAAAATGTACACCTAAAGTGTTTTTTTCCACTAGAAGCCTCTCGTGCTTGCAGCGAAATCTACCGCAAAATTTAGGGTTGCTAGTGTTGTTGACAAGAAAACGAGGTGATTGCGGTAAATGAGATGAAAGCATGACAAGGTTGCCTCATAATGTATAAACCGAATAGTATTTGGGAAATAAGATGTACAAAGGCTGAATAATTAGTACAGAATAATACTATACCGTGGTGCCAACCTTACAAGTGAGTTATCAGCAATCCTATGGTGTGAACCTGAGCAATGCGTTCAATTTTATCTATAAACGTTGATTGCCTTAGCAGTTATTTCCTCCACGTGGAGTCTAAAAGTTAAACTTTCATTCAAGAATATGCCTAAATATTTCGTTCTATCACTACGTCGGATGGGAGTTTACATATTTTAGAATTGGAAATTTTTGTAGTTTTTCTTTAAGCATTAAATACGTGTTTTAATATCCTCAATTTGAGAATAGCACACTCGATTGATAATAGTTGGCACCTTGACTGTAAAGGAATGATGTAACATTACGTAAGTAATTAATATAATACAATGAATACGCCATGTTCGTATGCAACACGCGTCAATGGTAGTTTGCGCGTATTCTGTGAATTCGGCTCCCCTTCTTTTAAAAAGCATTAAGTTCTTGAATTAAAATGGCATTACGATTGTATTGTAACATAGCACAAGAGTACCAACATAAAATATGGCTCTTCTCTCGCTGTAATTGCTTGTATTCAATTCTCAATCACATTCTGATGTCCCCGTGTGTGTTTTTTTAAAACTACATATAACTAACATAAAAGAAAGCGGAACAAACTGTCATACAACAGAGTCAAGAAGAACAAAGGAAGGAGAATGATACAAAAAGACGACGCTAGCATTTTAAAACTGCGTACCAATAATAATAAAATGCTGAAAACGTGTTCTAGAACGATGCATGACAACAGTTTGGAGGCAGTTCATTGTACCGCATCACTTTGTGTACACAATGGGGTATGAACTGTAAGCTGCAGCAGATGTTGCCTCTCGCCTCAACCCACCTAGTGTCAGTTGTATAGGGGTGACCATGCAGGGCCCACCATTTATTGTCTTTGTTGGAATGCTTTGGTGAAAGGGCTGTGTTAGATTTATAAAATCGCGCATAAATGTAAACCCAGATGAGGATAGCATTGAATATTAGAAATCGATATCTAGAAATTGATCAATATTCTATTTTTACATTTGGGCTATTCTAGAATCACTTTCATCACAAAAAAAAAAAAAAAAAAAAAAAAAAAAAAAAACCTACCTATTTAAAGATAGCCAACTTTCTCTATAATTCATTAGTTTTTTGCGTTTAAGAACAGAAAAAAGAGTAAATTGTTACTTTTAAACGGCCTGTTGGAAAAAGACGACCAATCCCTCAAAATAAAACCAATAACAATAAGTTAATTTTGGAGTGTTTTAATATAAAAAGCTGTTATATTAATAAGCGAGATTTCGCCTCCAACAGCGAAATACCTCAATTAATGGAGATTTTTTCTCCTTAATCATTCATTTTTTTTGGGGGGGGTCTATCTACGGACGCTCTTTAACAGCTCAGGTCATCAGCGTCCAATTCAACTCAGGGCTGAAACAGCCAATAAATTTTGCTCAGAAGTCTCTTCTTTCAGGCTTGAGGTTCTTTTTCATGCTGTAAATGTACGACACGGGACCCACGGCTCTACTTCCCTTCCGAAGGATACATACTTAGGATTTTTACGCCCGAAAAAATTCATCGACTCTAGCCGGGTTAGAGCCCGCGATCTTGGTCCTCTGGTTTATGAAAAAGACCAAGGCTTAAAATGAGAACACATGTTATATTTAGCGGCTATGAAGACTTGCATATTACGTGATTATATATTTATTTACTTTCAACTTTGGGTTAAATATGATTATTTATTGGAAAAAAAGGTTTTCAATAGCTCAAACGAGTTATTATTATTATTATTATTATTATTATTATTATTATTGTTGTTGTTGTTGTTGTTATCGTTTTAAAGTGTTTAGCGACCGTTTTCATTTCTGAGGTATCATAGGCGGTGAACACTGATAAGTAGGAATGAGAATTTTACGTTCGAAAAACACAAATATTTATCTAAAATTATCTAAAAATGCTCTAAAAACAGTCCAAACACTGTCTAACACAAAAAATATTCTCTTAAATTAAATGTCTACGATAACACAAAATAAAACTTGAATATGGTACTAATATTTAACCATATGTTTCTATACACATTATTAATAATATTATTTAATAATACAATATTAACTTCTTGTCGCATTTTGTAGAATAAAAAAATACTACATTTATGTTGGAACCACCCCTCTCTCTTCTGTTCAAAACTAGTAATAATTGCTTCTAAATTCCGTCTCTCCTGTTTGTAACATTCATTGCAGAATATTATTTTAGCATCTGATTATCCTCCGTCAACAACTGATTTAGGAGCAAACTATGGGAGGATTTTGTTTTCTGCCTTTAGTTTCCAATTCTTTTCTTCTTTTAATGCTAAAGAGTTAAACGGATTTTGAATACACTGGGTACGTACGTGTTTTTTCCTACTACGCCTTACCATTGTCGTCTCAAAAACGCCATTCCTGTCAACCACGCTAAATATAAGAAAAAGTTGTTGAATCAACAACTTTTTAGTTTTGAAAAAGCGTTTGTGAGACTTCTTAGTTGCCTGCTCAGTTCGCGTACCATTTTATAACCTACCAATAGCTCGAAAATGCGGCAATTTTCTAGCGGGGGATGGAGGTAAATAGCAGCATTTAAAATAATTTACCATTATGAAAGAATTGTCCAAGTTCCTTCCCCCTCAAATTATACACACTTTCACACTTGTGTATAAAAGAACGAAAGAATAAAACTCAAAACATTCATATTCTCTAAGATAACGAATATCCCTTAAACCTTGAAATATGCGTCCATATTCTCTATCAAATTTTATTTTCTGAATGAATTTGCTTGAAACTTAGTCAATATATCCGGGCCGCTGAAACTTTGCACTTGACAGCTACCCTTTCTGCAATCTACAATCCTGCAGATTAACAAACGAGAAATGCCACTCGTTAACGTACCCTTAAGGCGCGAGAATATCTGGAGATTCAGTCCCGAGCGACAGCGGAGATAGCCAAATTCCTCAGTGCCGAAAGGCATTGAAGGAGCGGGACCAGAGCCGCAACCGAAATGAAATAAGGCATCCACTTGCAACAGTGTAAATATTGCATGTATTATGTTTTTCTTAAACGTAATGTTACCTCTGCGTTGTCTTCCGTGACTTTCTGGGTGCAATATGTTGCTCCTTATTACAAAACTTAAGTTTTTCACTTTTTACCATGCGTTGTTTTATTGCGATTCACATACACTAACCTAATCTAACCTGGGGTAAATCCTAGAACTGGTGCACCCATAATTTACACGCTTCCTTTTCGTAAATATAAATTGATAGAAGGTTGTGTTTTACTAGGCAGGTAAATCATTGTAATGGTGACAAATCTCTTTTGATTGCAGCAGAAAAAACAATTGCAAATATAAATAAATTGTAGATTGTGTAGGTGGTACTATATTATCGAGTAAATGGTGGCAAATCTCCTTTATCTCCAGGAAAAAAATCAGAATGTGAGGATTCGAACGCTCTATCTGAGCTAACAGGCCGTTTCCTAATTATCTACCTCTTCTGTGGAACACTACCTTCGGCTTTCTCCGCTGCCGCTCGGGTCGGGCTCGAACTGGAGCTCCAGATATCTTCCCACTTTAAGGATATATTCCGTTATAACTTCTGAACTAATTATAAAATAGCATTATCGGTGAATCAGTCGTGACGTAGAAGCTGCTCTGTTGCCGATTTTTCTTATTGTTTGCAGCTGATTTCTATCATGTGTTTGAGCTGTGTTACTGTGATTAATTAAAATGGTTAATTAGTAGTTAAAAAGTGTCCCAAAGATGTCATTTGCAGAGTGATTCACGGAGTGATAATTCTCTGCATCACGGTTTTACGCGAACGCAAAATGCTGTTACAGTTGACGCATGTGTAACGGCTCGAAACTTTTTTCCTACTTAAAATATTGAGCTAAGATCTACATAGTGAAGCTCTCACCTGGAAAGCCTGTTCTTTATTATGTTTACATTCCAGCTTTAAATAATTCTAGAGCAAGTAATTCATTATTACGCAAATGGGCGAAATTGATGTTACAACTTGGCAACCGCAGTATAGCCAACATTACATCAACTCACGCTATCAAGTGTAAAGTTTCGGCGGCCCGGGTATATATGCTCACATATAAAACATTTTCATATCTAAAATTCTCATTCCTACATGGGATTTGTTTTGGTTTATTTTAAGGACGCTGTATAACATCTAAGATCACCAGCGTTCCATTCAATTCAGGGCTTGAAACGGCTGAAATATTTGCCTGGAGGTCTCATCTTTCAGGCTTGAGGTTACTTTAGTGCCGTAAATCTACGACACCGAACCCATGGTCCTGGCCGGGTTTGAAGCCGCGATCTTGGATCTATGAGGCCGTACATGTGATGAAATGATAAGTTGGGACAGGATTTTTAGGAAGAAAGCGTTCCAAGCTGAAGTTTGGAGTGCATACTCCTCCCCCATATTTGTCAGTGATGAGGACTAGTAAAACCTGAAGGAACCTGAACAGCGAGGACGGTCTAGCGGGATTGGAACCGCAGACTTTCCGTTCACGAATTTATGCTTTAGCAAAATCGATCATAAGTGTCGGTAAATGCACAAGTTTAGTATTCACTCTGTTTAGTAGTTCCACGGGGAATCAGAAGTGTTTTTATTTAATTTTTTAAAAAGGTTTAATAACAGAATATACACAGCCTGAGTGGTATTTACAGCGTACATGCATAAGAAGTGCCTACCAAGTCGAAGCCACTATCGAATTGAGCATTTCACTCCGGAAACAAATGTCATATGGTGCACAGAAGGCCTTGCATATAAACCCTATTATTATTATTATTATTATTATTATTATTATTATTATTATTATTATTATTATTATTGTTGTTATTATTATTATTATTATTCCGTTATCATATAAATGAGCTTGTTCGGGTAAGTCTGCAATAACCTATAAATAAACTATAACGTTTGGAAAACATCAGAAGTGACGTAGGATGTGATTCAGGACTAAGAATTGACCTCAAATACTTGTTTGCTTACATCCTCAGAAAACTATATGTCGTATCGACATTTCTTCTGTAGTCAAGTGTACCTTTCCTCTTGTACCGGGCAAAAACATGAATTGTATAGAATGATGATATGTTGTAGTAACAACTTAAAATATTTATAAATTGCCCAAACAGCTGACTTACACATGAACGTTATGTTATACTTATCTGTGGTAACGAATTACATCGAAACAATTTCAGAGACTGTAGAGGGGCCCGAATCAAGCAATTTGTGCAAGGGAATCTATGATCCAAAAAGAAAGATAACGGATTTATGAAGTGATTAAGAAGATGAAACTAGATGCTGATATGAGCCTGTGTTGTTGATTTAGTTTATTTTCGGACGCTCTTTAACATCTCAGATCATCAGCGTCCCGTTCTATTCAGGGAGTGAAACGGCCGACAGAGTTTGCTCAGAGGTCTCTCTTTCAGGCTTGAGGTTCTTTTTCGTGCCGTAAATGTACGACACGGGACCCACGGCTTTACTTCCCTTCCGAAGGAAGCCACACTTAGGATTTTTATGCCCAAAAAAATTCATGGACCCTGGCCGCGTTCGAACCCGCGACCTTGGGTATAGGAGGCAAGTATGGTTACCACTACACCACCAGGACCGACAGAGCCGGTGTTAAATTTGTTTCCTCTACGAGAAAGTTCCGCTTTTGAATAGCTCGTCATCAGGATTTTTACTATGTGCAAAATCGGGCGTAAAAATCCTATGGCTTCCTTCGGACGGAAAGTAAAGCCGTGGGTCCCGTGTCGTACATTTACGGCATGTAAAAGAACCTCAACCTGAGAGGCCTCTGAGCAAAATTTGTCGGCCGTTTCACGCCCTGAATAGAATGGGACGCTGATGACCTGAGATGTTAAAGAGCGTCCGTAAATAAACCAAATCAATCAACTTCAACTAGGAGCTATCCACCTAACAGGCGAGAGACTGAAGGTTTTAGACTTACTGTGGGGGTTATGTATGCTTATTCATACTATGTAAAAGTAAAAAAGATAATCGACGAAACTTGGGATACTTTATTAGTCAGTGGCGTACTGGTCCTGTAGAAATATAGCACCAAAACTTGAAAATTAGTACAGGCAGACTATAAACTTCAAATCTCAAATTGCTTGCCTGAGACTTCTCTACAATCTGTGAAAGTATTGCGATATAGTTAATCAACATTCTGTAGTTGCGATCTGGAGGGTTCAGATTTTCACATGACACTCCTCTGTGTACATAAGCTTTTCAGATGCCTCACTTCACGAATCGTTCGCCAGCTCTGGAATTTACACTTAACGCGGTATCCGTTAGGCAAATGTACCAGGGACAGGAGAAAGTGTGACCCGGCGTGCAGGGAACAGCAGGGGGCTCTAAAGAGACAATAATTAGCCTAGATGCGAAAATAATGAAGTTAAATGCCTTTTAAAATAATTTTGATTAATGCTGTACTACATAAGCTAAAATTAAATTTTGAAAGTTCAGTACTTAATATAACAATAGAATAGTTTAGTAAAGGTCAGTATTTTAGCAAAAATGTTCAGAAATATACATAATAGTTATATGCGAACTCTTATCTGACGTCATCTTAAAATCGATCAAAGAAACGAAAAAAAAGAGTATTTTTTTTTTAATTTGACCAATATTGCAGTGAAAGTATCGAAAATATTTATCAAATCCGTTTTTATCATGCGACGTGCATTTGTCTTGTGGTCAGTACAGCCAACTCTATTCCTCCACTATACAATTCCTGAGCACGCACCACTATCACTTTTCTGTGTTTCCAGTAATAGTAAATTTAACTGAATTAATGTGTATTGGTTAAAGCAATTGTTTTTGCGTATTCAGCCAAACAGACTGAAATCATTTTATAAATTATGTAACAATATCTGCCTAAGCAACCACAAATCCTAATAAACATGTTGTTCAGAATGGTTAAATATTTTCTGTTTTGTATTCTCAATTGCTATTATTAAGTCGAAAGGTAGCGACTTCGTCTATTTCATTCTCACGGTTTCTGAATAGGTAGGTATTCATAACATTTTATACAACTGTTAATAATTCTTATGCGAATTTCAATTACAAATTACTTATATTCTTATTCTATTCATGATACTCGCAAACCCCTATTTTCCTCGTCTTTATTGGCATTGCTGACAATCGACATTCGTCTGTTGCTAGTTGGCTTGAAAAGGCTAAGTATTCATAATAAAAATGTACAATTATTCAAATATGGTAAGAGCAGTTTCCGGGAATTATATATAAATTCTTATTTTATTCGTAAAATAGTCCTAATAAACACCTCGAGGGTCTGACCTTTCCAGATAAATTCGCCCACTACGTTCGTGCACTTATCGGCAATCCCAGATTCTCTTAGGATATACTTGTGATAGGAAATAGCATGGTGCTAGAAAAATAATACATTCATTTGTTTTATTTCTATCGTATCTGCTTAGATTTGATCACTGAGTGAGAAACACGAAGTTCATGAAGTTTCTTGTTTATTATTGCTATTAATTACAAATCTATGAAATAAATATGGCATCATTTAGCAAAGTAAAACTTCAAACATAAACGAAGGAGCATTAACAACACAAAATGAAATAACCGATATAATTAAAAATTTTCCTCGAATTTATTATAATAACTTTGCCACGAATGAATGTAGACTTAAATGATTTAATTGAAAAGGCTGCGGATAGTTCTTGTACAGTTGATTTTAAATACAAATGTATCGTAGAAAAATATAACAGCCAATAAATATTTATAATTTAAAATGACCAAGTTCATAACAATTTAAATTAGTATTATTATCTACCAACCTCAAGATAAATAATCAGAGTATGAATATTTGAAAAATTTGATTATTTCAACACATGCACTCGAATAATAAATTTATAATTTGAACTATAAATGAAACAATTTAATAATGAATATAATACATGTAATATAAGTAAAAATAGTTTCTGTCTGGAAGAGTATTTAGTAGAACATTTTTTCTTACAAATCTTCCGCTATGGTGAAAGAATTCGTTAAGAAAACAGATCCAACTTGAAGTATAACAACAGTAATATAAACTAAAAATCACACACAATTACATAAAACCACCATCTCCCAAAAAACCACCATCCATGTTGCCCGTTTTGTCTCAAAGGTTATCTATTCATTTACATTTGGATTTTCCTATATGATGTTTTCCTTTTGTTTTGATAGCCTGTTGCTCTGCTTCACGATATATGCTGGTTTTTATAATGGCTATTCTACAGTTAAAAATGGGATATTAATTTGCTCCACTACCTAAATGGCCTTTGAGGGAATGTCCAGTTACACATCTAAATACATAAGTATTTTATTTTATATCACATTCAAGGTAACTTAACAATTTGTACCTGTTCTAACAGAGTGTTATTAATAATCATTTTGGACCTTGTTTAATTTTTGTGCTAATGCATATCTTCTATTTTTGCGAGAATTACTTGGTCATCAGCAAACAAAACTGGATTTAAAACTGCCTTAGCTAATTGAAAAGTATTCCTTATTAGTACCTGCCACTCCTCAACAGAAGCGTATGCAGGTATAAATATTAAAAGAAAATTATGCATATAATAAATTGATTACCCAGGTCACTGCGTCTAAGCCTTGCTGAAGGATATCGTCGAAGAACACGAGTTTCCACTCGCCAAACGATAGCCTCGAGCAAGGACAGGCTTGGAGTTCAGAAGTAGTTAACTTTAGCAGAGACGGAACCTGACTGAATATTTGCCGGCAAGTGGAGTGATAATGAAAGCGTACGAAAACCATGGCGCTTCCTAGAGGAAAGGTCTTGAAGGTTCCAGAAGGAAAGAAGGTTCTTAGCGGAGCATGAACGCACGGTAGCTTGGCCGTGCGTCGAAATCTGTAAACTGTTACAGTCTAAAAATTTTGGTTGTTTATGATCAAATTAGACCAAGATGTTCTTCTGGGTTTATCTTGTTAAACAAACTCGTAAACGCTGATAGTTTTTCTGAGGGGATTTAATTTCGCTTTTAAACTCCGTTTGTTGACATGAGACAGCTATACCGAGATCAAAATGACATTTCTTAAAACTAAATTAAATTACCGAAAAACTATCAGCACTTATATTACAGAATATAATTACTTTGTTAACCATTTTCGTAAAAGTCATTCTTTGTTTTGTCGTGTTAACTTCATTGTCATGGGTGGTCTAGATCGTTAAGGCAAAGGCTTATAAACGGGAGAAGTACGGCTCCAATCCCGTTAGGACCGTTCTTCCTGAGATTTTTTCCAGCTATTCCTCACTCCTCGTCAATGACTAAAGCGGAGAGTATATCTAAACCTTGGATTGGAACGCTTCCTTTTTTCCAAAAGTATCCTTTCCCAATTTATCATTTCATCTCATGTATCATCAGTGTCCACTGACTGCCTGTGATACCGCAGTAGTAACAACGGACGTTAAGCACTAGTTTAAAAAAAAAAATGTTAATTTCTAAGTGAGCATAATGTACAGACAACTTTATGTTTCTAACAGCTGATACACTCAGTTTTTCTACAAAGAATTGCCTATGACTGATTTCTACTGCCAGTTCACTTGCCGATTAGGCATCATGGTGCCTCTCTCGGATGGTGCTGCAGTTCATTTTCAAACGTTGTATCAGAATTCGACGAACCACAATGCACCAGATTATGCTGATGAGGGTGTTGATGGAGCAATTGGCGGAATGAATGTCGGCTTAAACCAGGGTACCCAGGCGCTGTTTCTTGCACCACAAACTCCACTCACAGCCATTGGGGTCGAACACAATTCCTCGGTGTAATGCGGGCGGTTTAACTTATTCGCCACAGCCCTGCTTTTATTTACAGAGATGAAGTGTTATTATTTTTCTGTGAATATTTAACTTCCTTGCTATTGCCACAGTCTTGGAGACGATGAATGACATAAATTAATGAATATTCTGAACAATGACTCCGCAGTACATCGGCATCTGAAGTTAGCAGCTAAAGTAGATATAAAATTTAGAGCATGCAATAATATGTATTCTCCGCCCTCTGTGATGTCAGTTATCGCACTTACTTGTTACCTGAAATAATTGAAGGGCAGCATATCTATTTATGGTCGAAAAATATTTACATTGTGTTCTCTGTTATCCTATAGTGCTGCACATTGGAAGAAAGGTTGCGGCAAAGCTCAAACGTGGATGCAGACGATGACAAGGACATTCAATGGGGCTCATCATTTTTTTGGTTGGAGAATCGGGTTCTAGTGGAAGCTATAAGACATAAGGAGTTTACCCCCATCGGAGAAAATTTGAAACTGATGTGATCCGATGGAAGACTATCAATTGCATATAGGCTGATTAATGTTCACAGATTTACTTCAAGCCTGTTGACTTAAAATGACAAAAAGCAAAGATTTACGTTAGGGAGACTCTAGATTCCTGCCATAAGTGTGCAATTTGCGTATTAGGGAAATAAATTCCATGTGCGTGGATTCTGCTTCGAGGCCAAGAGAGGCAGCTGATGTTTCGGCGGTAAGGCGGAGTCGATCGATTGCTGTAGAGGGGAGCAGGTGGGGTAGCGTTAGAGACAGCTGGTGCCCAGTCGCACACACCTGGCCTAGCCACTTTACATGCTGCCTGTTATCCCAGCACCGACCGCAAGTGGCGCCATAAGGCGATGACTATCCTATACTGAAATGACCTACACGCGGTGTACTTTATTTACTATTGAAAAGGAAAGTATTTGTTGAGAAGTATTCGTTAATAATGTTAAATAATGCAAATCTCAATCAGAAGTGCATGCATGTAAAAATATAAGTTGGAGTGATGTTATTCCCTGCACTTTGTATGTAGATTGAAAGTCTTCTTTTGTTTATATGATATAAGCTTACTTCAAAATCAGAAAACTGCATATAAAACTAAGTTTACTAAATAAATAAATAAATAAATAATATATATCAACTTACTGTATTTACATAAGTATATTTAACTGTTCAACTCCCCCCCCCCCCAATCAATCTTCTGCAGAATGTAAAAAATTCAGAAGATAACCATATGGAATATTTCAGTTCTGCAGCAGTATAAGAAAACATTTTTATATTTGCCCATAGCTAATTATCGCCAGAGTTTATGGCAGGTGGTGATGCATTCTTAGTGTTGCTGTTTTTTTTTTTTTTTGATTGATTTATTTATGGACGCTCTTTAACATCTCAGGTCATCAGCGTCCCATTCAACTCAGGGCGTGAAACGGCCGACAAATTTTGCTCAGAGGCCTCTCTTTCAGGCTTGAGGTTCTTTTTCGTGCCGTAAATGTACGACACGGGACCCACGGCTTTACTTCCCTTCTGAAGGAAGCCATACTTAGGATTTTTACGCCCGAAAAAATCCATCGATCCTGGCCGGGTTCGAACCCGCGTTTAGTGTTGCTGGTGGCAGATTATGGATATGCGGTAGGCTGACTTTTTGCATTAAGATGAAGTTTTCAATTTCACGATTCTGCAACTGCAATACCCATATAACTGTTCATCAAGCTTCATTGTAGCTTATTGCCCATCCCAAAAGAAATACGACCCTGTGATGAAATGTGAAATGAAACCACACCCAACAATAACTGTCTTATCGTGTGTAGCACAGAATGCATTTTCCATGGATGCATTAAAAAAATGCAGGCAGTCTTTAAGTACACAATTGGAACCGAATGTTTAGGCATTAAAAATGTAGAAAAAACGTTGGCAAAGAGACCCTTGAAATATGCAATATTCTCCTCCTCTTTGATGCCAGAGCCCCATATCGGACCTTGGCATTCCGACACCACGCCGGCCACCTATCAAGCGGCTTAAGAGATTGAAAGGCGCCACCTCTCTATCAGACAGTTCACCATTTTCCTCACAAGACTGAGTCGACCCCGTTCCAGACCTCTCTAACTTTGAAAATTCCTAAGTAGGTACCGGGAATCGAACCCGGGACCTCCCGGTCAAGAGTCACCAACATTAACCTCTAAACCAAAGACGATCAAAATATACAATATAGGGGATAACAACAGACATTATGCATTATTTCCGATAACTAAAATTAATTTAAACGTAGTAATCATTGACATTTGCAAACATAATCCTTGTTTTACATTAATAGTTATAATGCAAATCATTATTATGAATAATAAAGAGGTTTTAATTATGATTCTTATGTTTTTAAATATTAAATGTTTATTTACTAAACAGCTCACTTTGTTCCTCTGTACTTTTGTACTAAAAATTTGCAGAATGTGAAATGACAGTCTATCCATTGTTGAGTCTAACAGAGGATCCACCAAAATCCCAAGGTTTTAATGTTGTAATTCGACATCTCAGTTCAAATTTACGATAACGAGTGAGGTGCGGCAGTCTCGTTTTCATTACGGACGAACGACATCTAAAAGATTTCCCTTATCGCGTCATTGTTGCTTTTTAAACCTGTGTAATCGCAACGCTGTAACTCTATGCAAAGCAAACTGAGACCGGCTGGTCACAATAGAAATGCCGCTCGCCCATAATGAAGACGAAACTACTTTAGCGACCTACTTACCCATCGCCCTTCCTAGGAGGGATGAACATATGAGCATTTCTTACATTGCATGATATTGGCCATAAAACATTATTTACAACAGCTACATTCAACAAACAATTATTTCTTAAACTCGCTATGAAGCAACAAACTACAATAACAGAAACATTGCAAAAATAATTACAAAAAAGTATACTTTCCTCACATTTGATGCAAGAATTTTTTGCCGTCAGCTTGTAAGAGGCAATTTCGGTAAATTTATGGCAGAAAAATTAAAGGGTGTAGTTTACATTTGCGTCTCATATTATTTACAGTGTTTCAACCTTCATGTTTTATAATCTGTACCCCCCCCCCTTGTCTTATACTTTTATCATTGCATTGTGTGAAAACATAAATAAACGGTGCTGTGGCTATTTTTAAACGTTATAAGTCAGAAACTAAGTGTTTTTATGAACAACCTAGTACATAGATGTTTTACTGTAAAATACAACAGCCAGACGAAAACCTTTAGCTCCGACTCTTGGGGCCCTGAATGTGATTTAAGTTCATTTCAGCACAGCGTCTTGTTCACATACGAAAAACACCATTTTTTTTAACAGTAAGCTAGAGTCGCGATATACTTGTGTGGGAGCTTGAATGCCTAAAATGTAAATAAAAAAAAACAATGTCAGTGTAGAACCTGCCATTAATGCAAAACAAATTCGCCCTACTTTGATCCCAGCTTTAGCGAGTGCCACTGACGCCTAAAGTTGAACTATGGAAGCAGACCACCTTTTATCTTCAGTCTTTAAGGGTGCGAAGTTCATCAAACTGGAAATCTAACTGAAATTTACAGTGTCATAAATGCTCCATAGAATGATCTGATGGTTTAGTTCAATATGAGATGTGAGGTAGTAACTAAGATAGCGAAAAACAATTCGAAACAGAGTAAAAAGAACCCTTAAGAGAAAAACAATGACAATTAAAGGAAAAACTTACAAAGCTGACAATGCTACCTTTGACAATAGGTAATTTTGAAACAATTAATGGTAGTATAAACGTATTTCAGGAGCTGTTAAAACTTTAAATTGACATTTTTCGTATGCAAGATATTTCTGATTCCCTGGGTTTATGAACTTTAACATTTTATCACATCTAAAGAAGTAGTCGAAGTGTAATAGAACTTTTATTTACTTAATAGTTTCGTAGATATAAACATTCCAATGTATGAATTGCTATAAAAAGATGTAAAGAAAACGCACATTAATTACTTCTAAAAACTATAGTTTAACACAGATTTCCTTATAAACTTTAAGAGCACAAAATGTTATAGGCAAACCTGTATGCATGTGTTACTTTTTCACTAAATTTCAGAATCTAAAACTGGCAAATTTCCAGTTCATAGTGCCTCTTGTGGGATAACTTGTATCAACATACCACTAAGTTTCGCTCACGTCTGAAATCTCAAGGGCAACAAATTTGAGTATAACTTCATGCATCTTATTTAAAATTGCAGAGAATTGTGTTAAAAGATTGCTTTGTGGTTAAAAAACATGTTGTTTTGTCTGATCTTCAAATTACTTGCATCTCCGAAATTGTTATAATTTAAAATAGCAGCAATATTTACTTTTATGTGCTGGCAATGCAAAGCTTGCCTTTTACACACATGGCTAATATCGGGAGCATGATGGCCTCGAGATCATCACGAATTAATTGTCTTGATCAAGAGCATACATTGTGGCACTAGACAGTGTTCTACAGAATTTTCACCGTACCGGAGTGTACTAATTGCGCCATTGCTTACTCCGAGAGACAAAACACTTGACATTAATTTGCATGCAAAAACAAAACAGCGAACAACATCACCTAAAATGGAAACAACAGGTGTTTGCGAACAGGTTTCCACTCGCTTTGGTGGAAAGTTTTCCATCGTAAGCGGATTTTGAGTTTTGTTCGAGGACGCAACATTGTTTTGCCAGTACCTAGGATGACAGTAGAACTGTCTAGCTTAGCTCCCTAGCCTATCTAGCCTTGCCAATACACACGATCACCTTCTCCAGGCCTTGGGATTGCGTCACACTTGTGCCGGACCAAATATGGCTCGGCCAATGGAGAAGTCAAGGCAAAACGGATATCAAATATGAACGTGGTGGTTTCAATTCTAACGGTTCCTGGCACAGCATTAACGGTAGCCCCGTGTTTGTACCTGGGATCATTATAACCCCCATCTTAACTTTCTAATACTGGTTTAAATGTATTAACAAGGTAACACACTTCTGACCTCAAAGTCTGGTTTATCTTCAAATTACATATTCAATATATATCTGCATGATTTATTACTAAAATGGATGCAGAGAATAATAATGCTATATTACTCGAAGCCTTCATGGTGTTATTTATTGAGAAAAGTTTCTGATATAGTCCACAGAGTTCAGGATGACTGAAAGTTTCAATTTTATAAATTTGGCTGGTAACTCGAGAAGTATTATTAAATAATTATTTTTAAATTAAACGAGAATTACTTATGAATTTGATTTTATGTGCTGAAGATATGAAAATTGCTTTTGTTAAAGAAGATAAATATATTACTGAGAAAAACAAACATATATTACTAATATGTAGGTACAAATTCTTGAGTATACAGTTGCAACTTTCTGTTTCACAAAAGAATGTATGCTGGGATGCAGAAGATGCCGAAATGATATATTATCGTTTTCCGAAGACGTAAGCAAACATGGTGAGTTGTAAAGAGTTTTTAAGGTCAATAGTTTGTCCTGAATTGCATTCCTATGTCACTTCTGATATTTTCCAAAGTTTATAGTTTATTTATTGGTCATTGAAGACATACACGAATTATATATCAGAATAATAATAGGGTTTATATGCAAGGCCTTCTGTGTATATGTCATTTGTTTCCTGAGTGAAGTCCTCGCAACACCATAATATTTCAAATCAATAGCTAAATTTCTTCTGCATAAAGTACTGGTAAAAATCTACAAGTGACGTCATAAAAGAGCAAAATGGAGGAACAGCGACGACATACGCTGAATTAGGTTATGTCTACTTCTTAATAATAACTTTGAATTTTTAATGTACAGAACGGACTGTCACTGATCTGATATTTCTTCCCAAAGATGACAATTTATATACTTTATTATGCACTTTGTCAATATTCCAATCTTCCATTTTGAGATGATCGTAGTAACATTTCATGCTCCAGAATCCACCTTTACGATTCGATAGGTCGTTTGTTTATTAGTCCATGTGATAATTTATATTTTAACAAATTAATTTGTATTGCTTGGCAGTAACATCTTCATTACAGGCAAAATTGTGAAAATGACGTCAAAGGAGACTAAGTAATTTAATTTAAAAGAGAACAAGGCATGGCATTTAGCAAGAATCTTAAAGACAACAAAAACTAAGGTGCTGGATTAAATGTGTCTTAAAATAGGGAAGGTGAATGTCACTCCTACTTTAACTGCATTTAAGCTAAAACATTCCTTGTAATCAAATTCCGCATTATTCTTTCTTTGTACACACGTCTATCGTCGACATTATCATCACTTTCATAACTACATATTTTTAGCTTAGCTGCTTAACGTTCCATAAACCACATAGAGCTAAGGTGGCTCGTGATACCATTATCAAGTAATTGGCTGACAAGTGCACCCAGCATATGCTCCAGATATTGCGCAATCAAATTAACATCTTTTTCTTTCTTTAAATACTCACACCTGAGGACAGTAATTCCGAACCTTTGCTGATTTTATAATATTGTTTTAAAAGAAAGATATGTTCTGCTGACTCAAATTTTCGTCTAAAATATCAAAAGAATCAAAATATGCAGTTTTTACATTACATTTACATTTTTTACAATAGCACTTCCTTTTGCATGGCCCTGCTGTGTTGGTGTACATATCGTATGAACTCCGAACAACTCGTTTTTGCATAGGTACAAAAAGTCTAAATGTCGAAATAATCACTGCACGTCGCATATGCATTTATTTCAATTCTATGACGCTATGACACATTGTAGTAAAATCAAGCCGTTTATGCATGCCACTGCGTTTGGTCGTCTTTATTATACATCCATTTACATGTTAATTAACACGTACACCCGTGGGTGCCATTGCGTTATATGTATACAAGACGGCGTCGTATAGATTAACCGTTGAGTGATTAATTTGTAGGTTATGTTCCTGGATGTTTCAGTCGGGTTTACCTAAGACAGAGGAAGATACATTCGTTCGTTTTAGCGAATTCCGAAGGAAAGTAAATTGTTGCGATTGTAACCATTAAAAGACTTTTTAAACTTTCTTTTATATCTCCATCGATCCTACTTGCTGGGCACCAAAAGTGTATAAAAATGTGTTTATATATACAAACACAATAACCAAAGAAACAGATTGAGTGGAAAAAACTTTAAATATTCACAGAATTATCCCTCACTATACTTCGAACGACCTTTGAAAAACACACAATGTTCCAAATATAGCGAGCGATAATTCTCTTGACTATTTAGGTTCTATTTTTTTCTCGATCTACTTCTTGTTTAGTTATTGTTAATTTACTTACACTATCAAAGTGTTATTTTATTTACTTTTCATTTATATTGTGCATATACGAGTAGGTCCATAAAATTGCAGCTTCGCCGATAAGCATTATCGCCTTCACAAAATCTTTATCTCGGTCATTATATCTGTTAAGTAAATAATTGCAGCTATAACTTCCGCTGAGTTCAATTGTTCAGATATAGTTGCATAAAGAAGGCTATGTGCAGAAGATTGTGATATGTTCAAAATGCAGTATCCGGCTGTTATTACGTTCTTCACAAAAGGACTTACTTCAAATGAAATTCAACAGCAATTGGGCGGTGTATATGGGGAAGCACCCCCCTCATATTCTATCGTAAAAGAATGGGCCAAACTTTTTCAAATGGGTCGAGAAAGCATTGAAGACGAAGAGCGTGCAGGTCAGTCCTTGGAGGTGCTCACTCCTGAAAACTTCGCTAGCTTTTGTGGAAGGAGAGACTATGGAAGTCCGGCGGCTCGAAGTAAAGAAATAGCAGCAAGGTTGGGCCTTTCTAAAACAACAGTCCTTCGAATTATGCATGAACATTTAAACATGAATAAGGTTGGTGCAAGATGGGTGCCTAGTCTTCTTTCCTCAGTTCAAAAGCTGCAACGAGTCATTTGTTGTCCGGCATTTAGGAGTTCTGCAAACCATTATTACAGGAGATGAAACTATGGTGCTCTGTTATGATCCCTTGCCCAAAAGAGAATCAATGGAGTGGCATAAACCTGGCAAAGCACTGCCTCTAAAGACCAAGGTCACTCAGTCAATAAGAAGATTATGGCCACAATCTTTTGAGACTGTGAAGGAATACTCTTCATTGACTTCAAGGAGAGGAACACCACAGTAAGTGGGGAGTACTATGCTGGCCTACTGCATAGATTACGTGCTTCCATTAAAGAGAAAAGGCAAGGAAAGCTGATTGGTCGTGTGCGCCTTCTTCACGACAACGCGCTTGTGCATAGGCCTTGTTGCAAAGGAAGTTGTGAAGAAATGTGACTTCAAGGAGATCGACCACCCACCCTATAGCCCAGATCAAGCCCACAGTGACCGTTTTCTCTTCTCAAAACTCAAGAAGAACCTTCGAGGAAGGAAATTTAAGTGTAACGAAGAAGTGATGGATGCTGTTTATGCCCATTTTGCAGACAAGACTTCTAATATTATCGGGGGGGATTGAAATGTTAATTCAAAGATGTGAGAAGTGTATTGCAATAAAGAGCAACTATATTGAAAAGTGTAATATATTTTTTTGTCTTTATCATACCTAGAAAATACTTAAGCCCGAAACTAATGGTCCTACCCGCATATGTATGTGGTGTATTAATGCTCTAGAGGCCGCCATTTTTGTTTTTACTCAACAAAACTCGGCAAATAACGATGATTTATCAAACAGTTCACGGAGTTCAAAAACCAGCGAAATTTGGAGCATTAGGAATGGGGGTTAACCTAAAGCGATATATATATAAATAAGCGGGTGCAATTTCTTTTTTAAACTGGGCATATAATGATCAATTAATGATCCAATGAGTTCGTTAATCAGAAAACTTGAACTATTTGGGTTGGGGGTTAACCCAAAGCGAAAATGTAAAAATTGCTCTTTGGGAGCAATTTTCGTTTTTTTCAACAAAACACGGTACAAGCCATTGAAATAAAACAATAAAAATAGTTTCCGAAACTCAGTGAAATCAGACTATGAAAGGGTAAAAGTCAAAATTTAAAAATCGCTCTAGCGGCACCAATATTTTTGATTGAAAAATATACCATTTAAATAAAATAATCCCTGAAAATCAGGGAAATCGGGTCATTAGGTGTGGGTGTAAACCTGAAATCCAACATTTAAAGAGTGGCTGTTTAACCTAAAGCGAAAATTGAAAAATCTCTCTAACGGCCGTAATGAAATTCGATATATGCCCTTGAAAAAACAACAAGAAAAATAGTTTTTGAAAATCAGTGAAATAGGACCATTAGGATTTGCCTGAAACCCGGAATTTAAAAATCGCTCTATTGGCACCAATTTCTCTGCTCTAGCGCTCTGTAATGACCTTCACAAATTCGACTTTCTGAGGAATTTGTTTGTTTGTTTGTTTTTTTCTAGCAGTTCCTGCGTGTCAGACTTTTAAACTATCTGCATAAGAACCAGGCTGTGGGATACGTATAATATAAATAAAAAAGAAAGTATTTTTCGTCTCTTTTCTTCGCTTTCTTCTCCACAAGTCGTTTCAATTAGGGGTGCTTCTCAGCTACTTTGCAGCCGGAGGCTTGGTAATTCTACTCTATACACATTTATGGTACCTGGTTTTCTTTTGCTCTTTTCCTTCGATATAAAAGGTTTCGTACTTCAACGGTCTGAGGGAATTGCCCGCCAGTGGTCGTAAAAATCTCGTTTCTGCAGATTCAATCTTCCATCTGTTCTAGAATCCAATTTTCTGAGCAGCAACTGTCATGATTTTATAAAAGTTACGTATCTTCTGATCTTATTTTATGTTTTTATTTTTTAGTTGTACCCCACATCCAAATGAATTAATGAAAATTTAAACTTATTTGCTTTCTGGCACATCCTCAACCTTTTCGTATTATCCCGCCATTAATAATAATATTGGTTGTTAATGAACTGCATCGTAATAAATTCACAGATTATAGCGGAGGTGTTACACAAGTAATTTAAGATTGGTCCACGAAGAAAAACAATGGTGATAAAGAAGTTTATATTGAATATCGATAAGTTTTTATTAAAGCGAAATGGCAAACAATTGCTTAGAATGTGTTGAAATCTGTTTCATCCCGTTTTCAATTACTCATCATCGTTTCTAAGATTTAGTGATATAAAATCTCTGTCTTGAACTAATGACATGAGGGCACTAAACCACCATTAGCTGATTTATCGTGTTATGTAGTATGTTGTAGGGGAAGCTATTCACCAGACTGCAGTTTTGAAGATCGTAGGTTTGTGTCCTCCGTAGTAAATTATTTATTTTTATTTTATGATGCATATAAGACGTAAAATTAAAAAATAACACTGGTTTACAATAAAAAATTGTTTCCTTGCTTTTTTTTTCTTACCCCCCTACATGGATACATGCAATATGAATGCCCTGAATTCAAATATGTTTTCAATTTTACACTACCGGGCTAAGTTTTTAAACAAAATCACATCAAATGTAATAGTGTACTTATATTTTTATACAATATTAAATTTTATAACATATTACCAAGACAAAACTGTTTTATACGTTTCATTTTACCTTAAATATCAATGAACATAATAAAAAAAAGTCAGTTGTCAATAATTATAAATTTTCAAACATTTTTCACTATTAGGGAGAACATAACTCCCCCTCCCCCTCCTCCCTGAAGCTGTAATATGTCCATCACTAATGTCTCTTTTCAAACACCAACAGTAATCAGCCATCATTTATACATCCCAATGGTCTTGATAGCGGGTGTACGTTGTTTTAATGTCTTTATAAAACCGCTCAACTTGTTCTTTGCTCTTTGCACAAGATTGGCAGGGAAGTAATCGATATCGCTGTTGAGAAAATGCTGAAAAACAATTCCTGTTTTCCATAATCTAGCTACATCTGTTATACGTAACAAGTTAACACAAATTTACCATCCATATTGACATTGTTTTTAGTCGGTTCTAGTGATCTATTACTAACCTGGTAAACTCAAAGTCGCGGGTTCACACTCGGCCAGGATTTTAAAAATCTTCGGAAGGAAAGTAAAGCAGCTGGTTCCGTGCCGTAGATTTACGGCACGTTAAAGAATCTCAAGCCTAAAAGGAGAGACCTCTTGAGCAAAATGTATCGGCGTTTCACACCCTGAATTGAATGGGGCGCTATTGACCAAAGCCCGGAAGTTAGGCAAAATGCCTTTTCTATTTGGGTGGATATATTTAAGAGTCGCATAGAAATGAACACGATTTCATTTCACATTTGGGGTCAGTAGGCTCAGTATTTATTTTGCTTTTTTGTGCCTATTTTACGGTTTAAAATACCTTATTTGCTGTTTTGGATCATTATAGTTTTTTTCTGCGATTATTCACGCATTTTTAAAAGCATATAAAGAATTTCAGTACATCGAAGTGAAAAAAGTTATAAAATTAAATGGCAAATTCACCTTACAAAAATATATATTGAGAAACTTGTTATACATTTAGTTCTTTTCAAGCAGTCAAAACTTTCTCCTCAACCCATTAACTTAAGCTCTTTAAATAGCAGAACCTTCATTGTGAAGGAAACGCACGGTTACCTCGGGCATAAGTATATCAGGATATTTACAGGTTGAGGGAAGTACTGTAGTATTGAATAGTTCTAACGAATGATTTTGTTGGTCTGCGCAAGATAATTATAGGAAATCTGTGGTGGGGGTAACTTCTCAGCTCCATAAATGTAACAAATAATTTGCAAGCCAGAAATACGAGAGCGGTACAGCTGTGCAATAACCCTCCCTACAATGTGTTCAGTACGGAAGTAAGAGAGATACTAACCACATTTTCCCTATAAACGCATAAACAGAAAATGAATTCGACCAGAAACCACACGCGTCTATTGCTCATTCATCAGGACTATCAAAAACTACTTTACTTTGTTTTGATCAATATTTCCATGACGTCCTGAAAGTTGAATGTTCTGTGCTAACTGGTATAAGTCCTTCCGAAATAGTTTGTGTTAAATATGCTCTAATCACTTCAGTTGAAGCAGAAGTTCTTTTTCCACGATGAAAAATGTTTTCTATGGCAGTTGATACCTTGAAAAAACATCTAGTTGTTGCTTGTAACAACGAAAAGTAAGCTGAATTGCTTTAGTTATGTGATAAAGAAATTAAGTATCTTATTTTAATTAATAATCAGTTACATTAATTTCTGTTACTGCCTATTTTCATCGTTTTAAGTGCCTTTCTGCCAGCCTATTTTAATAGAAATAAATCCTTGAACTTCCGGGTCTGCTAAAGATTAAAGATGTAAAAGAATGTCCCAAAGGAGTAGAAATAGTAATAATAATAATAATAATAATAATAATAATAATAATAATCATAATAATAATATACACTTTAGCCCCTATTATTCTCCAGTTACATATGCAGTATGCATTGTTAGCATATAGTAGTGAGCCTTTCCTAGCCGCTTTGTTTATTATGGAGAGTTTAGATCATGAAATCATGGCTTATATAACCTTTCAATCTTGAAATGTTTATTTAATGTAAATTTTGTGCTGTCGTAGAAAAAAAAATGTTACGGTTTAACGGGCTTGTATTTTTAGGAAACTGGGCATCCCTTCTTAACTTCATGCTCGTCCAAAAAAATGACACTTTTAAAATTTGTATCATAAATAACTATTATTTGGAACACTAAAATTAAGGATATTTTAAAAATACTTCATTCTACATCATTGGGGACGCAAATAAATGTATATGAAAATGTAACGACACAGCTCTGTAGAAAATTGACGTTAAAAAATACAGGAATTACTTTAAGACGCATTTTAAACAACATTTGACAAACTGTATTTATAAAAAAAAACAACTATAAATTACATATCATGGAAAACATGAATGAATGGCAAATGTGATGGTAAACATCTGATCTCAAATTCCACTTTGGTGATCAATGCGCTCCATACTATCACAATGGAATTTTAGGAAAGAATGATTCCGATGCCTCATGGGTTCACAGCTAACAGAAGTCCGCTATCCCTTTGCTTCTATAAGCAAAACAGCTGGCAGGAAAGCTTCAAGTCCCATTACAGGTATTCCATTTTCTCTTCCAGCAGGGCCATCATTTGTAACCTGACAACTCCCCCTCCGTCGAGTTTTTAACGCCCCATGTAACCGCCATGTCTGTGGGGTGATAATGAAATGTATTAATCACAATGCAGATGAGTCTGGAGCCTTCCAGCACCTGAAGTTGACCAGGAGTGGCTTTCATGGGTCACAGTAAAACTCCCAATTGGGTGTCTAACTAAAATGCAAATAGACTGAACAAGTTATGGCCTTTTATTTTTTACTACTTTTACTGTCGTCATAGGAGGAAATACATGCAAAATATTATTTAAAAATTAATGAAAATACAAAATTTGGAATCAGAGTCAGGTAGAAAAAAATGTATTCATGATCAGGATTCGAATCACGGATTTTCTGTTTGTCCTGCTGATGCACTTCCGTTTGAACCACTGTGCCCTAAATGATCATAACCACGAGTCTTCCGCAATTGAGAGAGAAACCTCTAGTTATCTCTTTACTCAGATTTGCGATTCGGAACCTTCGATTAGAACAGAAAGGGGGTATGGAGGAAGATTAAAAATCGCTTGAGGGATATGGATAGACAGCAGCAGTTGCGCATTGCAGAGAGACTTTTTCTAGAAGTAAAATGGAGATAAAATCTGAGCGGAAGATGGAGAACTACATCAAAGCAGGGGCCAAACTCACTAACCAGGGGTACCCGTGGCTCATACTAGGGGCATATCGAATGACCAACGTCACTGACAAAAACGGGCTGAAAAGCTACCCTAACTGTGACGAGGAGAAATCATGGATACATACACGGGCTGAATGTAAAGGTACGGGAAAATAAAGGGAAAAGTATCTACCACAGAAGGAGATAGTCCTGCTGGCAGGTAAGGAACGGAAGGAGAGGTTAGGAAAATTTATAATGAGAGTGGGAGAGTCTGGAAAGGATGGTAACCGGGAAGGGGGTTGGAAAAACAAATTGAGTAAATCTAGCTCTGTGTGTGTGACATTCCTAATGTTACTTATAACAGCACACTATTAGAGTTCATTTATACGAAGTGTACTTAACAGTATCCGTGACTGGAATTCCGACCGTAACTTCGAATTTTTCCTATCTTACTCTGATTGCACATCTTGGCCTATAACACAGCTAGTGTGAATAAATCACATTTAATATAAGATATATTAACTTTTCTCTGTAAAAAAATTACTAAACATTAACCTAGAAAATAACGCATTAATTTCGAATATTTGTAGATACATGGTAGATTTTAATATCTATGTGATAAAACTCTCATGACAAACCTCATTTGAAAATCTGAAAACGACACCAGTTTATGGAGCTGAAAATTATATGTACAATACCAGGTGTCCCCCCTCCGCCGTCGTTTAAATGAAGATACATTTTCCTGCAGTCAAGCAAGCAAAGAAAGATAGGTATCTAAAGTATAATTCAGAATTTTATTGGTTTACAGCAATAACTGCAGCGAAATCTACTTTTATTTAAAAGACGATGTATAGCGAACCACCCTCTATATCTAGCATTGCCATAAATACAGGTAAATGCTTTTAAAAAGAACTGTACAGGTGTTTAGGCTTTCAGATGACAGACACAATTACCCCCATTGTTGAGTTAGGTACACGGAAAGAATACATATTTGAGGTTTAACCATGGAATGGGAAGATTATGAAAACCGTGTTGCTATGATAGTCCTTCATGGGTATCAGAATCGCCAAGGAGATTTTCCAAACGCATAAAAAGTTGGAAATCACCTAGATTTTTTGTGTCCAGTGCGGGACAAACAAAGGCGTTTTCCTCAGCAAACTCTCATCCCCATGCGTATAATACACAATGTAACAAACAGTTGTAACCTTACTTCCAGGAAATAAGGCCATCAAGGCTTGTCCCATACTATATCGCACTATCCAACGCTTTACCGAGACCGATACTGTTAATAATGAAATGGCGGCCTATATTTGAAAGCAGATATCTCCTGAGATAAACAGGTTTAGGATATCTATGTACAGAGTACTTAGACAATTAGACTGAGGGCATTTCGTCGCATTACTGAACGTTTTTAACTGCAGAACTGCTGTTGAAATGGAAACTATCAATGGTCTTCGAAATTTTCTTATAAATGATGAGAAAGTATTCAACACTGAAAAACACTACAACCATCAAAATGGCAATGTCTCGACTTCACAGATTGCTTGCGAGAAGATTCATAAAAATAATCATCAGTGAGGGAAGGGGGTGAACAATGATGTTGTAAGTTTCACGTTTGTCAAAAAGAAATACAGACAACCGCCAAAGTGTACCAAACCGCTTTGCTGGAGCCTAAACACGATTTGCAAGATTACGATAAGATCCACCAGATTTGGCTCAACAGAAATGTTCCGGATATATATATATATATATATAAAACTCGAGACTGATCTTCCAGCAGTCCTGACCACAATTTGTAGTCAATGCTTGCGGGTATGGTTTGCAAGCAAAAACACCTAATATCGAAAGCGTCAAGCGGTCCCTGAAGTCATCACTGACGAATTTTCCAAAGAGAAAGTGTATGTTGCTATATATGAATGGCCTGAGAGACTTCGGTCACGCGTGAGGGCTGAAACAGCGTCACACATCATTATAATTTCTCTTCCAAACTGAGACTCGGAGATTATTAATTAAAGGTCTCGGGTCAATTTCGGATTAAAACAAACGAGCATTTTTCCCCCTCGTGCTTAAAATGCGAATGCCAGGTAGTTAAAGCTTTGAATGAACCATTTACATAATTCATCGTCAAGAAGAACTACTGCAGTCGCACTATACGTTAAAAGTTACTTTAAAAATGTTGTACATCACGCGTTTCTCCCCACCTCAGTAACACAGAGACCGTGACATAAAAACACTGCAACTGACTAAACAAAACAGGTTATATGCGTCACAGCCTTCGCGAGACTAATTCCCCAAAAAAGCACTTCACTGCGTCACTAATACAGACTCTCCCAAAGTTTAAAGAGTGCGTTTGTTTGTAACAGTGTTGTACAACAGAGGACGCGCTATCCATCTCAATCGCATAAAATATGCAAGACCGCCAACCCACTCGCAGGCAGGCCATAGTGTTTAACCTTCTTAATCTGCGGGGCATAAGAGTTAAATTCTAATCAGAAAAGGCTGCATCCGCAACAGAGCGTGCCCTTATTTCAAATTCTATTAAATTTACGCAGCCAAAAGAAAAGCAATATGTACAATTATACCCTTTGCAGAGATCGGAGAAACTAAATTTATAAAAAGCACACTGAACTAGTATTTTGTCTCTTATGTCTACGAGAACTACAGAAACAACACATCAACTTAAAGGCCTAACACATTTATAATACAATTATGTTAGAGATTTAAAACACTAATCATTTACTTTTAGCGAATTTACATGAAGGGAGGGGGAAAAAAAAAACATCATACAGCTCAATGTGAATATTAAAAATTCTACATTCCATTAGAGTTGTATCATGGTGTTTGCACACTCTCATGGAAAGAACTCGCTTGTGTTTATTATTTTGTTTGTTTCGTTGATGGGAGCGATACGAGTGAAATTGCTGCCTTTGAAAACACGAGAATGTTTTGTGTACTAGATTTTCACGTTTATCATTGTATTATTACTAGGAGGAGCATTTCCATGTCCTAAACACTGCGATATATGTGATTCAAAACAAACACTTTAGCAAATATATTTAAAATGTAACAATTAAAAATTATGTTTTGCTAACATGTTTTTTTTTTCATTCCGGATTTGTCCTTTACAGTCGCAAAGTCGAACGTTTTCTCGCTAAAACTTTTTGGTTAAATTGGGCGAACAAAAACTGACGAGAAAAAGTAATTTAAAATAATGAAAATAGGCTGTAATATAATTAAAATAGCCATTTATTAAACTTTAAACCAGAGAGCATATTGTTATTGAAAATACGGATTTAAGATACTTAATTTCCTTATCACATAATTAAAATACTTAAGCTTACTCTTCTTCGTTACAAGTAATAAGAAGTTGTTTTTTCAAGGTATCAATTGTCATAGTCAGTCGCTTGTCAGTGAGAACATTTTTCATTATTGAAAAAGAACGTTTTACTTCCACTGAAATGATTGGAACATATTTAAAACAAGCTATTCCTGAAGGCCTCATACCAGTTACAACAGAGCATTCACCTTTAAGAACATCATGGAAATGTTGATCAAGACAAAGTAAAGTAATTTTGAATAGTCCTGGCTAATGAGCAAAAGATGCGCAGTGGTTTCTGGTCGAGTTCACTTTCTGTTTATGCGTTTATACAGGAATCAAGTTAGCTTCTCTCTTACTTCCGTAATGAACACATTGTAGGGACGGTTTATTGCACAGATGTACCGTTCTCATACTTCTCGCTTGCAATTGTTTATTACATTTATGCAGATGAGAAGTTAATCTCGCTACAAATTTCCCAGACTTGTCTTGCGCAGATCAATACGAGGTTATTCGCCAGAACTATTCACAACTACAGTACTTCCCTCGTTATCTAATTTCCTGGTATTCGTATGCCTGAGGTAACCGTGCGTTCCTTCAACTAATGAAGGTTACACTATTTAAAGAGCTTAAGCGAATGGGTTGAGGAGAAAGTTTTTGACTGCTTGAAAAAAAAAAATGTATAAAAAGATTCTCAATATATATTTTCGGGAGGTGAACATATCATTTAATTTTTATAATTTTTTTAATTGGATATATTGAAATTCTTTGTGTGGTTTTTAAAATGCGTAAATAATCATAAAAAATCCATAACAATACAAAAGAGACAAAAAAATTTAAACCTTAAAATAGGCACAAAAAATAGCCCTATCGAACTTAAATGTACGGGAAAAAGTTCATTTCCTATCTTAGTATATCCATTCAGATAGAAAAGGCAGTTTGCCTAACTTCCGGGCTCTGATCATAATGAAATGGCAGGCTGAAACCAGTCAGTTTGGATGTGTTGCGATTGAATTTTACCACTGCATAGGACGAAGCACGTGGGATGCTTGTGCTGTGGCTGATGGTAGGTAAGATGGAGGCACTCTTTTGGGGGTCCTATTTCTCCTTTGATAGGTTAGTATTAATACACAGCAAATGGTTTAATTTCAATGCACAGCCATCTGCTTTATGCATTGTTATAGATGACATTCTTTCTTTCATTTTAAGTTATTTAAATGTTATCGATAATTGTATTTATTTGTGAATATATAGCAGCTGTTCATTTAACGTTTCAGCTGGATTGACATCAAGCTAGCGACAGGAGAGAAGGAAGCTAGAGTTTAGTTTGTTAGTTTGAGCAATAGTGACTTTATTCTGATCATATCCTTAACATTGCAGCAAATGGGCGCAGTGGCTTAGGCGGTGACAATTGGAATTCACATTCGGAAGATCCCGCGTTCAAACCCCTGAAGTTGATTTACCTAAAAAAATATGATTTTTAAAGGCTTCAACAGTTTCTTGAGGTGATGAAAATCGTTGTTCACGCATTTTTGACACTCGGAAACAAAATGAAGTCGTTAGGCAATAAATCAGGTGAATACGGGCAATGAAGCATTAATTCCTTGTTTTTGTCTTTCAAATAATCAATAGTTTGACATGCTTGTCATGATGGAAAATAAGACGTTTTCGTTGTTTTTCCTGATTTCGCCGATGACTTCCGGCAAACAAATTGTAGTATATAATTCAGCATTAATTATTTTTCTTTCATCTAAAGGAATGGTTGCGATATGTCCATTACAACTGAAGAAATAAACGACCATTTTCTTATAAGTGTTTCGTGAACAAACAACTTTCGTGGGATTCCGTTCATCTTGGAACACCCAAACTTGCTTAGTTTCCGATTCATAAGAATATATTAAAGTTTCGTCACCTGATACGATGTTGTATACAAATTTTGCAGTTCCTAGGTGGATTTTTCGATCATTTTATTACATCAATTAACAAGAGCGTTTTTTGAGCTTCGGTCAAATTAAGCGTAATCCATCGCGAACATTTTTCTTTTTCACAGCTAAATGTTCATGCAAAAATCGAATGTACTGCAATCTTTGATATGCTTAATGATGCCTCTATCTCATTGTAAGTCACGTGGCGGTCTTCTTCAATCATGTTGGGTACAGTATCGATGCTATTTGGAATGGCAAACGATTTTGGTCGACCTTCACGAAATTCATCACTAACGGACGCACGACCACGACGAAATCCTGCAAACCAATTGTAGTTGTTTCTGATGGTGCTTCATTACCAAACGTTTAATAAAGCGATTCTATGCATTGCTGTTTAGTTAGGCCTTTACTAAAATCGTAAAAAATCATCCAACGAAACCTTAACGTGATATTTTCATTTTTTCGCAAAGTTGTTTTATTTAAACGCTCACTGTAAACAAACTATTCTGTCAATTTCTAAGCTGCAACTGTTTTCAAAATAGCAAATATCCATTTGTTGCGAAAACAGTAACGTCATCTCAATAACGCCACCTAGTGGTGTTTGTAAAAACTTAAAAGTAACCATCGCATGAGAGACTCGATCTCCTTCGACGGGGGAGGGTTTCCACCGGAGTATTTGTTGTGTGTATCCGATTTTGTGTACTGGATAATTCTGTACATCACATGTTGCAGCTTTACAAGAAAAATATGCCATTAAGCAATGACAAAGGAAAAGACAATGAAAGTATTTCAACTTGATACGTTTTACCAAACGTATCAAGAGTTTATAGGAATTACTTTTGAACTAAACTTTATTAAGCTATATTTCAAACTGTATAATTTTAACACTAGTTTCTATATATGCTATTTTTTATTTAATTGGATAAACAGACAAAATGTTTTACTTATTTTACCTTCTTATTTCTACAGTTATAGTGCCTAAGTGCACTTGTTCATATTATTATAAATATAAATCTTTATACATGTTCACAACACCTATAGCAATTAAGCAATTTCAAAATTTTATTCCCCCCATTGAATATGATAATATTCTGTAGATTATGGAACTATATTAAAACAATTATTACTACTTACAAATAATTTTTCAACAAATATTCTTGTACTTTCTCTTATTTATTAAATTTATTTCTTAAGATAGATTACAAAAGCTGTTTTACACTGATCTTTACAAGATTATTTTCTTGTTTGTTACTCAAAACCAATTTAAATTAATGTAAGCACGTGTTTTATAATTTCAGAAGAGATTTCATTTTATCTATCTTGTGTGTAACAATAGAGGAGGAACTTTTTAACATGGTACTCTTGTGCATGTCATTACAATATGCTGCTTTTTTGTTATGTAACAGCACTGAACATTTGTGAGATTACGTTTCGAGAGAAGTATTCTACTTGCAAAGTTTATTATCTGTTAAATATTTACTTTCCAAAAATTACTTTAATCTCCGTGGCACATCTGATTATAGTCACAGTGAAAAATGTAACCTAATTTCTGCTTTGTCAAAAGGAAAAAGCACAATTTTCGATGTAAAACAATTACTATACATTTACTCACACCAGCCAACTTCATTTACGAGGTATGAAGCTTTAATAACAGAGTTGCTGGCTGCCGTTGGGATAACATTCAGTTCAATGCGCATCAGGCATATACACATCGGGTTTATTCCACACGCATGAGCTTCACGGTAATCTGTGTGCTGCAGAGAGCAACAATATTCAGACTGTTCCATTGTAGGTTTTGTCCGTAAGTCAATCAAATACGCGCTTTCTGATTTCTAACAAAACTAACGCATACTATAAAGCTAAAACATCCGGGATATTTCCACTAGAGATCACAACCTCTGTAAAACGAAACAATAACACTGGACTAAGCGTTTGTATTTGGCTTTCACAGCTATTGTGTAACAGATTATCTACTACAAATTGTATCTGTTACAGAGTTCGCTGAAAGAAACAGCGAACTACTTAACTCCATCCAGTTTCATCCTTCAACATGAATAAATCAATACACCGAATGGCAATTTAGAATAAATTTAATATTTCAATATGCACGGCTAGCGCCAGAATTCGATACAGAATGTCAAATAATGCTATTTATGGTTAAAGTTAGCGGCAATTATCAATTACCATATGCGAAACTGTAATACGGCAATAACTTATCAAAATGATGCAAAACGAGCATACATCACTTCTAAAAATAGACACTAAAAACAGATAAGATGTGAGCGCTACCAATGTCTGAACATCATAACGATATCACTCCTTATATAGCCCAAATCATGCATGCCATCCCAGAAAAAAAAAAGACCGTATTCACATTACTCATACATGGCGTAACGCTTAAACAGATAATGCAGAGATACCAACATAGCGAGTCTCTCTAAATTTAACTAAAATCAGTAATGAAAATTAAACCAATAAAATGAAGCACAGGAAGCTTAAGTAATGAAAAACAAAAGCGAAAAGAAAAACGCAACAGATATTTTTCACACACCCCTGATTAAACCTAATTAACCTTTTCTAATACAAAACCCAATAATCGATTAACCGCATTTATAATACGCAACGGAATAATAACATACAACTTTTCTAATATAAAACAGAGGAACTAACTTAAAATGAATCTAACTAAACTATTCTAACTAAAGAGAGAAAAAAAAACAAACAAAAAAAAAAAACAGAAGAAATAACTTAAACCTAACCTATCCCAACAATAGACTAAGCAGCATTTCTAATATAATAAGAAAGAACTCGTCTAAAACGAGCCTAGCCTAATAATCGATTAGCAACGTTTCCAATATTTTATACGTGTTTAAATATTAATTCGTAAGTTCTGAATAAATGTCCATTAACATTTCGATGAAAATAAATAAAAAGACTGGTATCTATAAATGCACCAGTGTAAGAATATAGAAATAAAAAAATAAAAAATTAAAAAAAAAAAAAATTCGCGCGATTCGAACCCATAAGCTTACATGTCAAAAACCTTTTTAGCAACGATAAAAGAAGTGGGCGGAAAAAAATCCGTCTTGTAGTTAGAGAAGTAGGCAACGAAGAACAAAAAGTGCTCCTTTATTCGTTGTGTCCGCCATCTGCGAAAGTAAGACGATATAGTGCAAGGAGTTAATATGGGTTTCAAGAAACTTTCGTAATTGCTAAAAATGCATTAATACCCTGAATGACATAAAATAACTTTAAAGTGGCTTATATTGCCATAGTAGAAACAAACGTGAATATTATTAGAATATTTCAATCGCGCTGTTATAAAATAACCCGTTAGCGCGTAAAGGGCGGCTGAAAATTACAAAGATAGTAGCTATAAAAATCTAGGACGCCATTTTGTTACATATTCATTGTTCCTGCATGACCGTTAAAAAAGATGAAGATCGCTGCTGGTTTGACCGCAACGAAAGTAAAAGGATTTTTAATTGCGAGTAGCTTTATTAAAACGAAAAGCCTTTCTCTCCCTAAAGAAAATAAATATTACGCCATGGCGTGCTCGAATATAGCATATCACCATACGTCCGGAAACATGTGGTAACATTTTCTCTCTAAAACATTACCAAAAGCACTGCGATCAGTTTGTGTGCGCCTCATGCAATCTCTTAGCTAACGTGCAATAAATATTTCGATGACAAAAAAACGCAGCTGTGGGAGAATATACCTGTGCTTTAAGAAAGTAATATACAAAACGCAGCATACGGCAGTGCTGGGGGGAAACGAACAGCCGGGAGCTGTAAGGTTTTTAAAAAAAATAACCCATGGGGATTTTAGTGAGAATATATGGCCTGAGAGTTTATTCCGTGCAGGGGTTGGGGGAAATAGAGAGTGACTGAGTGTTTCTTTTACTTCTACTGACTCTCTTTAAATCCCCCTGAGAATCGCCTGCACACATACAACTTCTGTGGCTGCTAACTTCAGCTTGAAGCACCATTACTTCGCAATCGCTACCAAAACGGACACTTATCAATGCAAAATTATCGTAATCACTTATGTCTTCTTTGCGTTCTCAGCTATCTATATCGTATATTTATGCATCATGTGAAAGCTATGAGAGCGCTCGGAACGTGACGAAATAACATGATAATGAAGAATGAAAAAATGTAAAACATTTTATTTTTCATATTTATATTTTCTCTTTCGCATCTATAGCTTATTTTCAAGAAATATGCTTTCATTTGCCCCCCCCCCTCTCCCCTTCCTCATCATTTACTCCCTTCAAAAGCATTCTTAAAGCTTGAAGGCAACATTAAACGATTGCTGACAGTAGTGTTTAGTTTCCCTTGCACTTCCTTTAAATGTTGCATGTTGGGCTCATGCTGTTCACGGAGTAAATAAAATTTTCAAGAAAAAGTGCTTCAGAATGACACATTCATATCAAAATTTAAAAAATTTGTGACTTCGCTTTAAAAATAAAATGAGCTTTACATGATAGTTTACCCGATATTGTCATAACTTCAAAACCTATCTTCCACGTTGTGTTGGATTTTTGTGCCAATTTGTTATTGCTTTCATTTTAATGTTGTGATTGACAGTTTTAATAGAGCAATGATGTTTTTCGTTGCTAAATAATCCTGAACTGAAGGGAGAGTTGGCATATATATATATTCAAAACCGTTGAAAAATGTCAAGACAGCACTTGGAAACCGAAATTTAAAAATCGCCCTAGCGGCTGTTGTATTAAAAAGTATATGCATATTTTTACATCTGGAAAAGATTTACGATTTTGAAATTGAAAAGCTTAATTTAATGACTCTATACAACTTGCTGAGGAATCGCTTAGTTTACGCAGCTCCTGCTTGCCCCCCCCCCCCCCTCCTTTAAGTTCTCGGTTTTTCTATTGTAGTTGGTCACCATCAGAATTTTTAGGTTCTGAAGAGTCAGTCTTCTTTTATTTCTTCTTAGGTTGTGCAAACTTCGTTCAACCTCGCATGACAAAGAAGTATGCACAAAAGCTGCGATTTCCTCCGCTGTTATTTTCTTGCTTGGCACGTGACCATTGCAGAATTTCTTATATTTCAAATATTTGTTCATATACTGGATTTTTTGATGTTCTGATCTTTTTCTTTCACAATTTCGGAAAATTATCACGAACTGACAATTTAGATAATATTGTCATAAATGCATTTAATGATTTACACATTTTAGTACTAACTACGTACTTCCAATTATGACATTGAAAAAAGAAGACAGGAGAAATGTGCGGCATGAAAAAACAAACAAAAACAAAACAAAAATAAAAAACAGAACAAAAAGTCTTCAGTTCTGAACTGGAGAGAACCTTCTGGGATATTTCGATTGATGCAACGTCAATGAGATCAAAATAATTTACTACATATCTAATTTTTTCTAATTGTTTAGCGTAAATGATGGTATAAAACAGTTGCTCCAGCTAGTTAAAATTATTTCTGAGGGGAGAAGCATATTTGGTGCCATTGTTTTAAAGATTTGTAGTTTATAAATTGCTTTCATGAGTACCTTTTTGGAAGAAGGTATAATTTATCAACAAGTGGAAAATTAACCTCTCTGATTGTCTCTGATACCCCATGCAACCAGGTGAAAGACTATTTGGTTATGTTATTGTAAAACTTCTGAATTGATTATGCAATTAGCACCATCGCTCTATACGCTCGTAATGAATGCCATCTGGCCATAGTAAATTTCCTGAATTAATGAAAATTTATGCAATTGTGGAGCTCTTTTGAAACTTCGATTTTTATAACAGCGAGCAGAAGCGTAACAGTTGGTTCGTCTTAAAGGAACTAACTACACAATGTTTAATATATCAGCCTTAGCAATCTGCTGTTTCATCAACAAGTGATAGCTTTACAAAACTGTCTGATATGTTTCCGAACTTTATATAAAGTAATTTTTGCGGAAAACTGATTCGTCAGACACCTTATTTTTAACACATTAACTTATGGAAAAACTTTATTCAAATTAAGGGAAAAGTGATAGAAATGTTACTGGTATCTGAATATTCCCCAAACTTTTTCTAAGCACTAACACTTTTTGCGGATTTCATCTTTTATTATTTCCTTTTGTTACTGGAGCTGAAATGTAGATTCACTAGGAAGCGTTTCTCAGTACAAATATATTTTTTTTCTCCCCACATGCTCGACATATAAGCACTTTCCCTACATCGTAACATTTAATTTTTAAATAGCTTCTTACCTACACTTGCTTTTATTTTATTTTTTCTTTCTTTTCTTTCTTTGTTCAAAGTATGAAAACTACCGTTTCTAAAGAGAATAACCTTCGCAGTTTCAAGTCTGAGTAAGCCGCTAAACCACTGCACTGAAAGCAGGGCAGGCAACTCACAGAAAATTTCGGAGTGGAATTGGAAGAGAGGTTTATCTTTTTCTCCTCGCAGCTGTTGTTTGATCCGAGTGGTTGGATTACAGAGCCTGCATACATTTTCCTCTTCCTGGAGCTCTTGCTTCGTGCAGCGTGACATTCAATCTCCTTGGAATTTCTTACGCTGCAATTCAATTCCCGTCATAGATGTTAATTCCAATCATATTGCTAAAATCAGCTCTTTAAAAGGAAATAAATATACATAAAATAACAATTAAATATATTGTGCTTTTAATGATATTAGCAAAATATGCTTGATATGTTGCAAATGCTATGACTTGCAAAAAATATGCCAGCTAGTATATGATTTGACCACAGGAAAAAAAAAACAACATGTATTTGCATGAAAATTCGTTTCCTAGCTATCAGACAATGTGAAAAGTAGGGAAAATTCCGAAAAGTGGCAGATTTGACATGATTGTTTCTGAAGACATTTTTCACCAGAAGATTTCAAGTTGATCTTAGAGAGCAGGTTTTCCACGAATAGAAAATGCCTTAAAATAGTAAAGTTCAAGTTTCAAAATCTGGAAATGACAATGGTTATTTACTGCAATGCTAAATAAAATACGTTTGCAAGTTTTTTACGTTCGTGGGTGTTTAAATTCACGTTTAAGTGAAACTAGTAGAAAACATATTTTTTAAAACTTTATGACAAGAATTCTTAACATTAAACTTAATATCAAGAATATAGCACTTTTAAACCTCGTGCAGGAATTTTGGTTTTTTTTTTTTTTTATTAACTTTGTAGATGTGTATGGTTATTTTATAGGTAGTTTTAAATTAATTTTTTGGTCATTAACCTACGAGTTCAGGTTATGCGCAAGTGCAAAGTGACATCTAGTAAGATATCCCTGCAATGCTTTTCACCTTTTGGTAAAGTTATTCATTTTTTCAAATGTAAATATTAGCAAATGTTATCCGATATAACATGAAAAATATAATGCGAAATGCATTGATACAGATTTTGTGCAATTGTCAGCTTGCAACAGCGCAGTGCTACCAAATTATGTTAGCACATTCCATATTGAAATATGGCACGCTGCTGCGGATTTGCAAATTGTATCCTTCGGTAAACATACGCACAGATAACAATGTTTACACGTTACTGCATGTATAATGTTCACCATGCAGCTCCACATATGGTCTTGCCACAATGCCTATCTCTTCCTGTATAGCGTTTTCACTTCCGGAAAACAGCTGCTGCGCCCAGCATCTGTGGAGAAACCTCGAGTATGTATAACAGCATTCATAGTGCTCTTGCTTGCGGCACATCTGGTGAAATCAAAATTACTGATGCTTCCTTGCGCTGTAAATTTTAGGCGCATAATGAATTCATTGGAGTGACAAAGGTTTAAATTCGGCGTTAGAATTCACATGTTGTTACTTCGACATCACACTCTGTACCATTGGAATAATAAAATACGGGTTTGTAACAGTTTTATCAAGACCTACATTTACCAGACCCTCAATACGGGGGGAAAGGGAGAAAAAAAAAAAAAAAAAAAAAGGAGGGCCGCAGTCGCCCTACTACTGCCAATAGCAAATTAAACTTCTCCACAGTAGGCAAAAATATTTATAAAATACACTAACTTCGATATACTTGTTACCTTAACACTAATCCACGTAGATGGGACAGCATCATATTTATCACCGTCTATTTTAATAGAAAGAACACAGTTTTACTTGGCAATATCTATAAATGGGCGTGTTTTAACCTCACCTGCAAAGAAGTCAAACATAATATCCTGCTCACACCATTAATTAAAACTCTCTTCTTCTCACTTCAAAAACCACTTTATGCGTGCTTCCGGATCTTTCCTTTCATTGCTAACCCACATTGTCATATACAATGGTATATTAGGTAAAAAGTGTACAAGGAAAATGTCCTCCCTAATCACAAATTTTGGTACGAAGCGTTTAACACACGCTACAGTTTCATCATTAACTGCAAACTTTGCACGATGCTCTTTAACTACTGGTATTTAGGAAATGTAAATATGGTATTATACGGCACACTACCATAATTAAGACTTACGAGAGCAATCCATGTTGCACTAACACTTTCTATTACACAAATTCTTGGTGTAATTTCACTAAATTAATTAGTAACTGCTACTGTTGATTTACTTCCAACCATAGAACACTGTAATAAACCATGCAGCTGCAACGAACCAAATTAACAAAGCCGTGTAATTAACAGCAGACCACATTGCCACCATTTTGTCTACTATCAATACTACATTGGGGTATGTAAATATAGTCGGTCTTGATTGTGTCTTCATTTCGCTGGTTAATCAAATACTGAATTTGTGTCAGATAATTACTGCGAAAGATCCTTGCCATTTACCGAGGAAAATAATGCCGCGCATTCGGAACTATTAGCATGCGTTTTTCTTTATTTCTTGCCAGTTATAATAATTAATATTGCACTCATGAGCATAGGTGTTTACAGTGTTTGAGGGTAAAGTAATCACCTGATTAATTAGAAAAATGAAGACCGTACAATAGAACCAATGACAAAAAAAAAAGGGGGGGTAAATAATACGTGTAATATTTTTAACACATTTCCGTTCACGCTTGTTGTATGCTTATCTCAGTTTAAATGTCTGCATATTGGGTGTTCCAAAATAAGCATTCAACCTTAAATTTTTGTATTTGTTCACTAATCGACACAGTTTTTAAATATTTTAAAAGGTAAACACTGCTATTAAAATACATGGAATTAAATTGTGAAAATGTCCCTAACAAAGGCCGAATTCTTTTAACAAACATTCCAATAGAATTGTTGCATAAGCGAGGTTAAATTTCATCGATAACTCTTCAAATTTCCGCTTTCAATTCAGAAATCTATACAGCGTAAACTTTGAACTTTGGAATCCTCAGGGGTCGCTGAGTGCATTGTCTCACAAACTTGAAGGTAAATCCAGATCGCCGCTGAGCGAGATGGGTGACGCATGAAATTTCCGTGTTACAGATGTGATCATCCTGCTGGCACCAAGTTTTCAAACACATGTCATTATTGACAGTCACTGCATTTTCGGCCTCATCTTCAAAGAACACCCACCGGCACGAAACGCCACTCGAATAACCGAAGCATTTCCCACAACCCAAATGCGACAATATCACTTGCTGGTACACTTATTAAGCTTGAAAGGTACTTCATCGCCAATGATTTTCTTTGGTAAGGCCCTGTCCACTTGCTGATTTTCCAGCCTCCATTCGACGAATGATCCGCGCATCTAATTGTCGTTTTGTTTCAGTTTTTGATTTAGCTGAATCTTGAATACATACAATTCATTAAAATCCGCTGCATGGAATTTCTTGAAATGTTCCATTCCAGTGACCGACGCTTTTTAACGTTTCTGAAAATTCAGTCACTCTAATGCTCATAGCAACAATATTTTCGGCCGATTGACCTGTTTGTTTAAATTTCAGAACCAGTTTTTGCACATTCAATTCATTTGACGCGTTTCCGCGACCAAATATGACATATAATTCGAGCACAAGTTTGACAGGACAGATATCTTAAAGTGCTGCCATTTTCTGACATACAGGTAGCAGATCTGGTTTGATCAGATTTAATGCAAGGCCTGACCACACATTTTCAATAGAACTTACATCCTTGATCACACCGTTTTGGGTTTCTAAAATATGCTGACTAATATTCTAAGTCGCCGTAAACTGGCATCATCTTGCAACACTTTTTAGCAATCATCAGAAAACAAACAAACATATTTTTCATATTTATATATTAGTAATGATTTCTTTTTAGCACCTTTTTCTAATATTAGATAAGTGCAGGCTTTCATGTTCTTCTGGTCCTAGCTTCTTGGACACAGATAGTAGTGCACTGCACTTAACTTTTAGTTAAGTCCTATCTTTCAGCCAGAATGAAAGACAACCTTGTAACTGTATTAACTTACTGATTAGCATGTGATATACAATTGACCAAAAAAAGATCTGTTTTCCCGAAGTTCAAATTTCAGTATTCCGAGACACCCCGAAGATAGAAGCCTGTATCCTCTATGAATTTAAACGGGGAAACAACACAACTCCAGTGGCACGAAAAATATGACAGGACTCGAGTGCTGATACTGTGAATGAACGGACAGTGCAAAGAGGTTCGTAATGAAAATCATATCAGCAAGTTCTCTTAATGTGTATTTTTACACTGTATAACACGATACGTAACCCTGGCAACAGCACGGTCTGCATTAAAGTAAACAAAGCGCTTTATTTCACCATGCCTATTTCCCAATATTAAAAACCAGTTCATACTATGGATTTCATTAGCATTGTCAAAGTCTTTATCAACTTTATTAATTAAAAATAATAAAGAAGGCTATGGTGTAGTATGTAAAATGCAGTTTTACTATTAGCAAATTCTGAAGGAATGAAGCTATTACAGCCACACTCGTAACACATCTATTTTATTTTTTTAAGTCAATTCCGAAAGGATGTAAGTGTAGCGGTTTTACAAATAGAATTCGTTTAGAATAGTCTTTCCAAATTTCCGTCGAGTTAACCTACTAGGCACCGAAAAGGAAGGAAAAAAAAAAAAAACGTGTGTGCGCGCGTCTATTAATGCTCTAGCGGTCGCAATGTTTCTTTCTCAACATACCTCGGCATGTAACCAATAATTAACAAACGATTCGTCGAGTTCGTTAACCAGCAAAACTGAACCATTGGAGTGGGAGTTAACCTAAAGCGAAATGTTTTTGCCTTATCTCAAGGAAATGCTGTATGTTTCTTTAAAATAAATTGCTCATTTTTTCTCCGAAAATCAGGGTAATCCAGCCATTAAGAGTGAGGGTATAACTGGATAACGAATGGGAGCGAAATTTAAAACCGCTCAAGCGACCGTAATTTTAAATTTTTTAAGAAACTCGGTATATGCCATTGAAATAAAAGAAGAGAAATAGTTTCTGAAAATTAGTGAAATCAGACTATTAGAAGGAGGGATACCTGAAATCTAACATTTTAAAATCGCTCTACTGGCAATAATATTTTGGTTTGTTTGTTTGTTTTTTTTTTCCTCGCAACGAAACTCCGTATATACTATTTAAATAAAATAAGAAAAATAATTTAAGAAAATCAGGGAAATCGGACCATTAAGAGTAGGGATATACCTGAGACAAAATTTAAAAAGCGCTCTTTCTACTGTTAACCTACTGTTTCAAATAAATCGACAAATCAACTCGAGCATATAATGTGTATTTATAACAATGCACAAGTTTTATATTTAACGAAAACATAGTCGTGAAGATAACAACTGTTAAATATTAATCAAATATGTGTGTGAGAATTATATTTGTATGTAAGAGGACTCTGTAATAACATTCAGAAAACGTTTGCATTGTATGGTTTTATTACACGACGTTTAAATTAAATTTTAAAGTCAATGAAAGTCGATGAAACTTTTGATTATTTCATGCTGATTGTGTATATTTGCTTAGTACATTATAATTGTTTTTAAATAGTAACATGTTTTTGTTTTATTGAAACATATGAACATCTTCCTATATCACAATGTAAGTCGAAATTTTCTGCTATTTTTCTCTATTTAAGTGAATGTAAAGATATGAATAAAAAAATTCTTGACGTTTAAGGCATGGTGTTGAACGAAACAATCTGAATGGTGTTACGATTAACAGAGCAATAATAGGCTTTATATACAAAGCCTCCTATTTTCTTATTTCCCAGGTGAAGTTTCGTAAGACATTTTAAGGCAATAATGACTTCGAATCGGCAATACTAGTACATATACAAGTGTCTAGCTCCCGAAAGGAGGGTTTCCGGACATGAAATCAGGGCTATTTTAGGAAGTTTGTAATAAAGTCACATATACTCCTTTTAATAAACATTACCTACAATACAAATCAATTGCAACAGCTAATCTGTGAGATAATCGCTTGTATTATATAAGATGAACACTAGCTCAAATTTAAGTGTTTACAGTTTTCACAGAAAGCAACGTAAAAAAATATCTTGTAACCATAAGTCAATTTTTACGAATTTATATTATTCATGCCATACTTTAACTGCTAGGTTTTCTTAAAAATATGAAAAAAACTATAAGTTTAAGGAAATAACATTACATTTAATACAACGATTTCATATAAAGAGCAGAACTATGGGAAATAGTTTAATGAATGTTTTATACCTAGGTGTCAACAAAGTATTTGCCTTTTTTTCCCCCCTCCATGTCTTTTAGAAAATTGTTATTCTGATATGTAATCCGTAAAGTTATTACTTTAAGCAAATTCAGTAAAGAAAAAAAAAAAAAAAAAAGAAAGAAAGAAAGAAAGAAAGAAAAAGGGGGGGGATGAGCTAAAAATTGACTAGCTTTAAATTTCACTATATGAGTGAAGATTTGTCATCAAATTTTCTTTTGCCACATGCATTTAACTATTCTTTTAGTGTATCGTGAATTATTATTTAACATATTTTATGTGTCGTACATTGTCACGTTTTATTTGAATCTGACAAGAATCTGTCAAAAGAGACTCCCCCAATTCGATATGCCGCATTCTGAGTTTAGTTGTTGATGCGTGTGACCTTACCTCGTGCCCGTTACATATTCCGCATCGAAAATACAATAAAGGACTGTGACGCTTTCCCTGCACATTTGTGGCCACTGTGCGTGCAAACACAAGAATCGAGCGTGGGTATGGGAACCTACGCACGGCAGAATAGAAGCGACTGGTTCGCCTACGTGGTAAGTGTCGAGCCCGCCCTGGTAAAGTATCGCAACACAACCTTGCAGATGCTCAGATATTTCTGTTTTTCTTCACCACTGTCAGCCAGCAAAACTAAACAAATATTATGCTTGGGCTGCTTCAGATTAACCTTAGAGGCAACGACGAAAATTAACTAGGCAGTCACACTGAGGATGACACCTACAGAGGCAATCGCTGATGTGTGGCTTTGTTGACAAAGCAGCCGTTTGTAGCTGATGCCTTAAAATAGTAATATGTGTAAGTAGAGAGCCTTAAGCCTGCTCCTCTAAACCCCATATTCTAAAATTTAGTATGATTAGTTTGGATCGCAATAATGCTCTTACATATGCCAAATCAAACGAGGATTATATTTGCATTTTTTGCACCTGCTGATGAAATTACGCACACTTTTCTGCAGTTTTATTCCAGAAATAGGTGTTATTTCATTTTCAATTCCTGTAACGTATGAGAGCATTTTCTTCCGTTTAGTTTCTGTTTTATCACACACACGTTCCGTCTCTCAAATGTACTCACTAACTAGTGTACCGTTAAAGATTTGGGGTCCTGAACATACACAAATTCTACCTTGAACGGTTTCCGAAACTTGACGCCAACTTCTGTCATACACAAAAACTTCACTACTGATTAATGCACACAGAGAGTTTTAAATATCCATGCCCAATCATTAGCAAGCTGCTATTTCTTTTTCCGCTTAATGTCTAAGCAAGAGTTAAACAGACAATTTCACTTAAGCGATGTCATAAAATCTTCCAATGAAATGAAACAAAATTTTGAAATTTGAGCAATCACAGCTCGATATCGCAATAACATTAACGAAGTTTTATGAAATCCCTTTACCACGCGAAACTTATATGTGTATATATATAAATTAACAGTAATTATAATAGTATAAAAGGATAAAACACTAAGAAAAAGTCACACTTGAGATAGCGACTTTTTCTTAGTGTTTTATCCTTTTGTACTATTATAATTACTGTTAATTTATATATACGGTCACTTGTCTTCTTGGCACAGAAGGACTCCACGAGTCCGAAATATAGCGATCTCAGGTGTGACTTTTTCTTAGTGTTTTATCCTTTTCTACTATTATTAGTGTTAATTTGTTACATTGTTAATAGCGTTACTTTATTTTTCTTTTTCTTTTATATATATATATATATATATATATATATTAATGAAAAATAAAAATAAAGAAACACTATTAACAATGTAACAAATTAACACTAATAATAAAAGTAGATAAAGATAAAACACAGAGAAAGAGTCACACTTGAAATTGCTATATTTCGAACTACTGCGAATATAGTGATATTCGCATATATAGTTAGACTAAAAACATCATCATTTTGATAATGCTTTTAGTCTAACTCTTATTGATGCTTTACCTACACAATGCTGTGAAAGTTTACTCAGAGATAGAGAAATGGCAGCTATATTTTTACATAAAGCGCGTATACCACCTGGTTTAAATCTTACATATTAGTTTTTTTCTTCCCACACTCTCATTTCTGGTTTCATCTGTTTCCATGCATAACGTTACCTTCGATACTCAATATTTACTTTTATCACTTTCACTTGTCTAGCTTCTTGCCATTGAAGAACTCGCAGTAGTTCGAAATATAGCAATTTCAAGTGCGACTCTTTCTCTGTGTTTTATCTTTATCTACTTTTATTATTAGTGTTAATTTTTATACTTATATATTACTTTTATTCCCATTCTATTCATAAAATAGCATAAACCCGTATTTGGCTCTTCTCTACTGGCATTACTTACAATCGACATTCATTTGTTGCAAAATTCCTTGAAAAAGTTAGGCATTCATAATATAAATATTTAATTATGATGAATTTGTAAGCCATTTTTAGGAGGGTTACATTTAAATTCATAATTTATTCACGAAATTGTCATAACAAATATCAGTCCAGGGTTTGAGCTTTCCAGATAAAATTATTTGTGATAAAATTAAAGTTTTACAAGAATGGAAGAAAAATGTTAGGGACATTTTTCCAACCGAAAATCACTTTCTTCCTCAAGAAATTCTCAAGACAGGGGACTCATAACCAACTCTCGCTTATATGAGCAGTTGAAAATTAACATCCGTACAACACAGCAGTCATTTGTTAAAGGAAATTGCAGAGACTTTTTTTTTTTTTTTAAATTTATTTAAGGATACTCTTTAACATCTCAGATCATCAGCGTTCCATTCAATTCCGGGCGTGAAACGGCCGATACAAAGTTTGCTCAGAGGCCTCTCTTTCAGGCTTGAGCTTTTTTTTCGTGCCGTAAATGTACGACACGGGACCCACTGCTTTACTTCCCTTCCGAAGGAAGCCATACTTTGGATTTTTACGACCGAAAAAAATCCATCGACCCTGGCAGGGTTTGAACCCGCGACCTTGGGTTTAGAAAGCAAGTATAGTTACCACTAGACCACCAGGACCGACTCAGAGAATGGTAATTTCATTAGAAAGCCAAAGATGCTGGGAAAACGAGGGTCGATAATTTTATCATACAATACCATACATCATGTGCGCCATTGTCCTACCGAACTAGTCAACCGCCCAACAAAATAATATATAAAACAAAATCTCAAACTCCAGAAGGAATTATTAAAATTTCCTTTTACGATAAATCATTGCTTCTCAAAGTTTTATTATAAGTTTGAGATATTTAATTTTTAAATAATTTTTTTTAAAAAAGTTCTGAAATAAACAATTTTTCCGAATTATTATAATAATAATAATTTCATATACAGAGCCTTGGGGAACTCGGTGACATAAATAGAATGTAACTAGAGCTCAATAATAAAAAAAAATTATAAGTTTTCGAGAAATTAATATTTTATTTTGAAACATGTGGCAACACTGCTTAATGTTCTGTGCGGTTAGTTTAAAATGTTTGAATGCAGATTCACTGGGCTGCAGAAGAAATTCCGATTTGAAATATAGTTTTCTAAGGACGTAAGCAAACATGGTAAGGTGTAAAGGTATAAGGTCAACTCTTAGTTCTGAATCACGTTCCTACGATAAGTCCAAGTGTCACTTCCGATGTACAAGGTATAACATTTTCCAAATTTTATAGTTATTTATATTTTATTGAAGACATACACGAACAAGCTGAATTATATATCAGAATAATAATAACAAAAAGTTTATATGCAAACCTTCTATGCATCACATGTCATTTGTTTCCTGAGTGAAGTCCTCGTAGCACCATAATCTTTCAAATCAATAGTGACTCGGTTTTTCTTCTGCGGAAACAAGTTCATAACTAGAATTGCTCTTGCTCTCTCCCTCTCCCTCTCCTTCTCCATCCCCCCATTTTCAGTATTAAAATAAAAGCTGTGATAGCAAATATTACGCTCAGTGACGCTAATCTAATTTTGAAAAACCAAATGAAACTTTTCAGGTGAATTACATCAAAACGCTTCGAGTTGTTAAAAAAAAAATAACAAAATAGCTTATTTGTTCTATTTGAAAAGCACGAATTCCGACGCATTAAATAATACATTATAATAAAGGGGAAATTAATTTTATTCGGCCAAACAACACGTAATAGGAAATTTTGTTCCATTTACAACATGGGATCGCCAATAAATTATGTCACAAAGTTCCCTTGTTCTCTGTATAATTAAAAACAGGTACACAAAATGTCAATATTTCTGGTGCAGGTTAAAAGTTAGATTTATTGCACAACCAAGAGGGGAACTCAGACGATAAAGCTTGGGGCTGACTTTTTTTTTTTTTTTTGTGGTTTCCCCTGAAACGTATCTTTAAATTTCCACGAATATTCCTCTCTCCCAATTCATTCCATGGTTCTGTTACAGGTACGAAATTGCCACGGCGAGGTTTGGTGCGGTGTGGCGGTGGCGGTGGCTTGCGCATTAGAAATGTTTCTTCCCAGGGTCTAGAATAGAAGCGGCTCTTCTGAGTAGCTCCATCTCCTTGGAGGAGCAGGGGGGTCTCCGCTGGCATTGCAATATTCTATCAGGAAATAATGTTAGAGACCCTGTATACGTCCTGGATACTTGTCGCCCGGTGTCTCCTTCACCTCATTCCTTCGAGGTGCTCTCACTGTAGGCGCAAATTGCTAGGCCTTGAGTAAGCATGTTCCCTTCCGCTCCTAAAATCCAATACAATCCACGAGGTTAGGTTTGGCTTTTCCCGTTTGAGCACATTTATACTCTACACTTCTACAGCACTTGACGGAGACAGAGTGGCCAGCATCAAGTTCCGGCCGTTCCTAACTCCAGATTAAGTTTAGATTACAGAAACCCACATGTACTAATATGAGTACACGACAAAGAGGAGAAAACTCCTACTGTTGTAGTCATTTATCGAACCTTGGACCGCTTTGTCTGTATTTAGAGACCGTACAACCTGAGCTAGTCCGGCGACTGATGTTCATCATAGAAAAACAAATAAATTCTATGGAATTTTTAAAAAAATAAAAAAAAAAATAAATAACTTGGAAATGTTATATGTTCATTTTTAGAGTTTTTTCCTTACATTTAACCCTCTAAAATTCCCTTTCACGCATTTGAAATTGGAAATTATCTTTAACTGGAACGCATGTTTAAGACAATGTACACGAAAGTTACTAGAAAAAGCATGCAGAGTCAAGCAGACATAAGAGCTGCATTCGTTTTATTGCTCTGATGATGGCCGCCAAAGAGAGTGATGAAATGTTAGATCGAGATAAATGTTTTGTACTAGATGTACATAGCAGATGCTGTTTCGTCAGTTCTAAGCATTAGACTGTTTGGGTTGTAAGGATAGTTCATTTTGTATTATGACATCCTGATCTTAGAGAAGCTGAGAGAAAAAAAACCATTTAAGTGTCAAAGGTGTATGTACTTTCTTAAGAGTGAGGAAGGTGCAGCCAACCTCTTTGCGAAGCAGATCAAGGGAAAAGCTGGAACGATTTAGCAATAAGGACTCTCTTCATGATTCACACATCTCTACACCTGGATTGTCCCCGAAACTAAGAGCCTATCCTGCAGTTGTACAGCTGCCCCAAAAGTTAATAGATCAAGGAGAACAATAAGGAAAAGAATAATGGTCACTTTCTTCTCAACAAATGGCATTTTGTTTCATCACGACAATGCCTCTGCTGACACAGTCTCTTTTGTCAAGAGAAAATACTGTGAAATTAATGGCTCATCCAGGGACAACTTGGTACTGCCTTTCTATTCTCAAATATGAAAAATCGCCTACGTGGATATCGATTTTCCTTCCCGGAAGAAGCTGTCTCTCCCTATGAAGAGGAGCTGGGAACGAGTGTCGTGCTTGACTGGTTCCAATGCACAAAAAGTGCTACAGAGCAAAACAGTTTACATGTTAATAGTTGTCTATCTGAAAATCGTTCTATTAATCTTCCAGCATATCAGTACATTTTACTTGAGTGTTGCAGTTATTCTTTAAAATGTTATGGCAAGAATTAAAGACTTTAATGCTCACCGAAACGCAACCTGAAATTTAAGAAAACTGGTAGTTTTGTTATACAGAGTGGACAAAAAGGTAACTAAACATTGAAATAAGATAGAAGTCAGCATTTAATGTCATTTGATGAGGTTTGTCAATGGAAATTACTTTTTTTGCAAGTTAAAGTTTTCATGAATTAAAGAATTCCGAAGTCCTTCATTCAAGTCCGATGATCTTCCTAAACGTGGCGAAAAGCTCACATCAAAGTGGTCCGTTTTGAAATGATAGAACCGTTTTCTTGCAGTGCTTTCTCCAATGGCATTGTCCCCGTAGACGGCATAAATGTTTCCAGCCGCCTTCGCTGTATTTGCTCCTCTATCAAATTCATTTTTTCCCTCCCCATTTGATATCCCATAATCTTTAGCTTACAAATAGCGCAAACTCTCTTCAAATCTGCAAAAAGTCACGACGTATTTACAAGCATACAGTTCCAAATAACCAATATCAATAACAGAGCCCGGAAGTTCAGGCATTTATTTTGGTTAAAATTGATAAGCAAAAAGGCATTTAAAGGAATGAAAATAGGCAGCAATATAATTTAAATAAACATTTATTAAAAATGAAAACAGAGCAATACCATTCATTATCATGAATGAAAATAAGTATTTAAGATACTTAAAATTACTTTAAAGTATTTAAACTTAATTTTCTTGGTTACAAGCAATAAGCTGTTTTTTCAAGGTAGCAATTGTCATAGTCAGTCGCATGTCAGAGAGAACATTTTCATTGGGAAAAGAGAGTTCTACACCCACTAAGGTGATTGGAGCATAACTAAAACAAGCCATTTCGGAAGAACTCGCACCAGCTACTACAGAACATACACTTTTCAGAAAATCGTGGAAATGTCGATCAAGACAAAGTAAAGTAGTTTTTAATAGTCCTAACGAATGAGGAAAAGATGTTCAGTCGTTTCTGATCGAGTTCATTTTCTGTTTATACATTTCTAGGGTAATCAGGTTAGTATCTCTCTTACTTCCGTACTGAACACATTGTAGGGACGGTTTATTGCACTGCTGTATCAATCTCGTTTTTCTTGCTTGCAATTGTTTGTTATGTTTATGCAGCTTGGAAGTTATCCCCACCACAAATTTTCTAGAATTGTCTCGTGCAGAGGTCATTCGCCACGACTATTCAAAAATACAGTGATTTCCCCTCATCCTCTCTTATTTCCTGATATTCATATGCCCGAGGTAGCCGTGTGTTCCTTTCATTAATGAAGATCTGCTATTTAAAGAGCTAAGTGAATGGGTTGAGGAGAAAGTTTTTCACTGTGCGAAAATAAATAAATGTATAACAAGATTCTCAATAGACATTTTGTGAGATGAACATGCAATTTAATTTTTATAACCTTTTCACTTCGATATATTGAAATTCTTCAAGTGCTTTTTAAAACTCGTAAATAAATACAGAAAAAATTCATAACGATCCAAAACAGGCCAAAAAAAAAAAATTTAAACCTTAAAATGGGCAACAGTAGCCAAACTGACTCCAAATGTGCGGAAATGTGTTCATTTCATCTGACTCTTAAATAAATTCATCCAGATAGAAAAGGCATTTTGCTTAACTTCCGGGCTCTGCAGTGACAAATGTTAATGCCCTAGCAAGGCAGTGCTGACAAACATAAACGCTACATTAACTACTAAGTACAGCTAATGGATTCATGCAGATTTACACATGTTTTGTGATCTGAATAATCTGGATTTCAATAAGCAAGTTTTTCAGCAAGACATAGTCACCCCACACATAGGCCAGGGAAACAGAGCACTGCTAGCAAAAGTAGTTCCATTATGGCTTGTGTCCAGAGAGATTACTTTCGTTTCTTCTAGAAGTCCAGATCTGATACGTGATGCTTTTTGTGTGGAATGTTGAAGGAACACATCCGTACCACAAATTTGACTAAGTGATGAAATATGTAACCCCTGAACAGTGCTCCTATAAAGTGCCTAACATCATTGCAAGAATGACATTTGTTGGAAGAACATGCAATTGATAGATAAACACACCTTAATGAAACACACTATTCAGTCATCCCCCCCCCCTTTTTTTTTTGCCCCAACCTATTCAGAGAAAATGTTTGAGCACGGAATATGGTGATGTCGTGAAGTTTTATTCCCGAAACTGAGGATTTGAACTGACCTGTACGTTAAGTCGTTGTGTGTTGAAAGGCTGGTGCTAGCGAGGACAAACTGCCTGTTAAGTCGCGCCAAGGACCTGGCAGTGACACGTTTAATTGAATTCTCTGTGATAGATCACCTCTCCCTTCCAGACGTTGCTTTGAATAGCGACAGAGGAGGATTGAAATGGAAGAAATCGTTTCTGTCACGGCGCTCAAGTGCACTGTTTCAGTTCCCTCTCTCAGGCTTAAGCTTTTCTTACTGCCATTTTTTTGGCTTGTTGGGAGCATTTAAAACTTTTGCCTAATTCTCAACTTTGGACGTCATAAAATTTGTTGCGTTGTTCTTTCACTGCTAGCTTAAATATTGCACGCTGATTTATGTATCCAAACGTAGGAAGAATTAAAATTACTTTTCTAAAAGAATAAAAATAAGCCAAGAAGGGCCTTATTATTAACAACAACGCTATTGGTGCTGAAAAAATACAGTTTGAATGTCTAAATGCAGATTTCTCTGATGAAGCCATAAACTTCTAATCTTTGTCGAATAGAAGTGTTGCAAATCCACATTATAATATCCTCTAAAACATTCTAGCTATTCTTTCAAGATCTGGTATAAAATAAAATTCAACGGATAAGAGGCACCCTTGTCTTACACATTAATGCTTCTCCTAAATGCATAGTAATATTAAAAAAAAGAAGGAAAAAAAACGCCTGAAATTGTACCAAGGAAATTGTTATGGATGCATTGATAGCAGTATCCACAGAGAACCAATAAAAATACTGAGATGCAGCTAAAATTGGCAACCGTTTATCTACTAGAAATATTTGGGGCCTGCCATCTTGCCTTGGGTTTTTGTGATTTTATCCTGGGCCCTATTCAAAAAAAAAAAAAAAATATGGTGCAATACATATAAGAGTATTAGTACAAGTCATTGTAAAGTATGGTCTCGAATCTTTGTGTTACACGAAAGAAGGGCAATACTTGTAAAGTATTAGTAAAAAGCTACAAGTTACGTCATAAGATGAACACTTCTTAGGGATGTTTAACGTACAGATCGGATTATTGTCACTCCTGCTAAATGGATGTTATATTTTTTTCAGATATTATGATAATTTAAATATTTTATTATGCATTCATTGATATTTACGTCTAACAATCCACTTTGAGACGACGATCTCATAAGGTACATTTAGGAACATAAATTTCAGTCGTCGACAGATGGCAGAAGAATCGATCTTTCTGATTGCTCCCGACCATTTATTTTATTAGTAAATTTGATAATTTGTTTGTTTTTTATATTACTTGACAATCATTTCTCATTATAAGCAATGAACTGGAAAAAATAGGTCAAAAGAGATTTTTAGAAGAGAACGAAGAATGAAAAGAAATTATTTTCGTGGCAGGTAGCAAGAATCTTAAAAATACATTAACTATGAAATATGCATTTACCAATATCAGTCATAAGCCGTACTTTAATTGCACCTAACCTAACTTCATCATTGTACACATACTTATTTATTCTTTCTTTCTTTATACATATTCCTTATCATCACTTTCACTAATATTTAGCTCGTTTGGGTCAACTGCCTCCCAAAATCATTAAAAAGATAATAATTTGTGTACTAGTATTTGGAGTTACAAATATTCCTACACTTGTAGAGAAATGTATACAAATTACCAGTACCCGACTATACTTCTGTGGAACAGAAATACGAAAAACTACTTGTATATTTGTAAGTATGGAGTTGTAAAGTACAAGTATAGCAGAAATCTTTGTGGAACAGACTTTTACTAATAACTACAAGTTACAAGTCCATGCACTTGTAATGTATTAGAGCATACTTTTATGGAACAGGATCTGGTCGCTTAGGAGAATGCTTGCTGGGATGGATCTTTACCTTCCACGAATTTTCCACTCTCTCGTGTCGTTTAATTCCTTTGTTTCTGTTACAGAATCTAAAGTGACAAGTGATATAGGCTGGTGCAGTGTGCGGTGCGACGATGACTTACGCTTTGTAAAGTTTCTGACCCAGCGTCTGGTATGGAAGCTAACCTTCTGGGGGGGGGGGCCTTGAATTCCTTGGAGGGGGCTTCCACTAGCACCGGAAGGTTTTATCTGGAAACGTGTTAGCGGCCTCATTTACATTCCATGCATTACCGCCCATGGATCCGTTTGAAATCATTCCCATCTATCCCAAACAATGCAATCTATATATATTATTTTACCGTCTAAGTCAATCTGGAGGGAGGGAAAAAAAACACCTCTTTCGCCATCATCATTATGTTGTTTCTACTAATTAGGTTACGCAAATAATACAAACGTGTTTAAAAAATTAAAATATAAAAGTAATTATTCCCCTTTATGCGAGTTTTACTTATTTATTTCGCCACCCACGCCCTCTCCTTCCACTTTTCTTTCATTTTTTCCTCTAAATTTTCTCTAATTTTTTTTTTTTTTTTTAATTTTCTTATTACTCCAGTTATCAGATACAAACTTTTGATATAAACCACAAAAAAGTTGACAATTGAATAATGAATTTAAGATTAAATCTGTAGAGCTGTGTTTTATTTATTTATTTATTTTTATTTTAGTTTATTTTAATTTTTTATTTTTTTTTTAATTATGTAAACCTCGTTTAGGGAAAATAGTTCGGCATTGGGGATTTTCATTAGTCTAAAACTATATGACTAAGTATTTTAGTTTATTACGAAGAAAGTTAGAAAGCAAAGTTGTTTAAAGGGGTTTTCTTTAAAAGAATATAAAAGTTACAGTACAATGACTGAAAATTACGTAGGCAAAATCAGATGAAACGACCAACAAAATTGACATGTAAGAATGGACGGATCACGAAGCGGAATTATAAATATACAAGCACGGCGTCGAGCGATAAACAAGGCTATACAGAGTTACTGTAACCACGAAAAGTTCATGCGACCATGACCCCATGCTGTGATGTTCTGTCCTCTCTTAAAGATCTCGACTACACAAAAGCAGTGGCATAAAATGAACAGCAGCACAGACGGGTAGTTAGCGAGGCAGTCTCCGACGAGCAACTTTTATAGAGTCAATTAAGATTAAGAGCGTCAGTGTCGCCCAGAGGAACGGGAGAAAGTGAAGCTACAGCTGACAGTCTAATGCTCCCTACAGTTATAGCCATGGCAACGAAATGCTTGCTTACCGCCATAAAGTGTGTCCCATTTATATCCAAAACCATCCAAAATACGGTAGGGGAAAAGTGCTTATTTTTATTATTGATATTTCTCCTAAAACATTGTTCTTAATTTTACTGTACACAGGGATTTGAAACCTTGACAACGAGCATAAGAAATTAGGAAAGAATGTAAAATTGTTACCAATGAGAAACTTTGTGCACAATATACGGGTAAAAATGTCATGCATTTTACCCTACATAGAAAAATTGCGGGAAAACTACAATTAACTCTGCAAAGTCATAAATGGCATAAAATGTTTCTCAGATTCAAAGGTGTTCTGTCTTGACAGAAACAGCAACACATTCATTGCGCTGAACATTCGATAGATGAGATAATTGGAGGTTTGTTGGGCGTTTTGTCAATCTCTCACACATCCGCTTAAAAGGCTTACGTTACCATCCCAAAGAAAGAGATGCTTTCACTTTTTCCAAAATTTGTTCCCTGAACTTGTCGCAGTATTTTGGTTTCAATATCAGCGTCGTTCCCAGTACTTCCCTGATTACCGAAAGAGTGAGTCTCTTTCTTACTAAGGATGGGCAATTAAACAGGATGTGCGAGGCAGTCTCCTCGTCCTGTTTGCATAATCTGCAATGAGTTCATCTTTACACAGATGTTTCCTGAAGTAATTAACGCTACTACTGTACTTTTTCCTCTTCTGTCTAATTTCAGAAGGGATGGGGAAAGAGTTGCTTGGACCAGTTTCCTGGTTTGTTTTTGTCCAGCATAAGTTTGCCATCTAATTTGGCGTTTTTTCTCGATCCATGTTTTGACCGCGGTCTTAGCAGTGCATGTACTGATTCTAACTACGGGTTCAGGTCAACAAAGGGTGTATCAGTATCCTTTTTGCTAGCTGATCTACTTTTTCATTTCCACAAATGCCCCGATACCCCTGCACCCACCGCAGCTGTTGCGAGATGCCAGGGCAGTCAGGGCATTTAGGCATTCCCATACCAGTTTTAGATTTAATCTGTTTAGAAAAACGCGCTTTTAAAGCACTTTAGACTGAGAGGATGAGAATTCGCTTACCATGGTAACCCATCTCAAGTCCTCAAGTTCAAGATAGCAAATACTCCTGCCTGAAAAACTGTACAATATTTCCCAAAGCTTATACTAATGTTTGTCCTTGGAGATAGGCCGTATATGCCTGCACCGGATTCTGTCCCTATATGGGGTTCATCGATAAATCATACAAGCTGGTTCGTTCTTTATTAAGCGTGATTCCTTCCATCCAGTCTTCTCGACATTCGAGAGTTGCTTTAAATGGAGGGGGAACAATATCGAGTATTCATTAGGTCCGACCTCATGCTCGGTACAGAAATATCCAGGAAATATAAAACGGAGGTATGTCCAGCTGTAGTTACACAACTCTTCTCCAATTGCCTGTCAGCACCAATCGGTTTGCCGTAAGTCTATACTCCTATTATTGTTCACTAAATGTCCATGGGAGGGAAACCCAACAGAGCCTCCAATGCAATGGTTGCAGTGCTTCTGAAGGCCCCCGTAATACAGACATGTTAATCTTTGTAGCTTAGTAAACTTATCTGCCAAGGGATATTCGATAAATTCGTGCAAAAACAAAGAACACAATAAAGTATTATTTCTCAACATAATCTCCTTAAAATGTGTACACCTATTCTATTTATTTTCTAACTTTTCCAATCCCAAACATAAAATACGATTTCTTCAGTTCTGCAAAATCACGCATTTGTTCGGGGACACAATCTTCACTTGGTGCAAATTTCTTTATGTTAGGAAACTGACAGTTGTCCAAGAGAGCCAAATCCCCAGAGTAGGAGGATGAGTCCAATAATTTTGAGGCCGCAATCTCAGATTTGTGCGCCGGCGCGTTATCGTGATATGGAACAGTATTCCCTCCCTCCTCCGACAAATGAGAGAATTTTTCTTGATCGCATCCTTCAATTGCTTCAGTAGCACAGCATAATATTCATACGCTTTGCTTTCCTTTTTCAAAGTCAATTAATTGACGCCATGGCAAATCCAGAATACAAGTCCCCCTCACATTTTCTGCTGAGGGAATTCTTCTGAACGTTTTCTCCGCTGCACCAATTGTTCCAACTGCTCCTTCGTTTGTAGCGTGTGTGGATCCACGTTTCGTCGAACGTCGCATATTGTAATTATAACTGGAAGTTTCTTCCGGGCTTAGGAGCCGTGGTCTCTTGGAGCTAAGGAGTCCAAACGTTTCATCCTCAACTTGTCGCACATTGTCTCCGAAAATCACTTAGATTCTGTTTAAACAGCTTTAAATTCTGTAAGTAATAACAACTCGACAACTAGCTTCTTTCCTGACAAACGTGGCACCCATCTCCCCTACAGTTTTACATTTGCCAATAATTGTACAAAATATTATGTACCTAAACTCTAAAATACCCATAACTTGTTTCCCACCGTTCAGCACCATGTCGTGGATTTTTCCAATATGTTCGGAAGTCGTTCAGTGTGCATGTGATTAAAGATGAACTTTTTTGTACCTTTCCATCCTAATTTGATATGGCATTGGCGTACGCAGAAAGAGAAATCATTGCATGGAGAATGTGTAATGGAATGTGTTACTGTAACGGGTAATGATGATTATGCCATTTTTTACTGTTACAAATCTAAGAAAACACACACTCAAGATTAGTAAAAAGCTTTTTAAAGCGAACACAAAAGTAATCTGCAAAGAAGAACATTCCTCAACAATTTTACCGAGCTAAATAAAGGAGACTAGGTATGTAAAATTATTTTTGATACCACCGTATCGTAATATAACTAATGCCTATAGTACCTAACTTTACAACTGACGGTAGCAGTTTAGCGGCACTGGAATAAAACAATTGAATATTAGTGCTGGAAAGTAATGTTGTACCATTGCAAATGTAAGTAGCAATCTTGCTATATCACACAATTTATCAGATCAAATTTACGAAATTATTCAAGCAATGCAAATTACATGCTGTTAACATGAATAATTATACTACACAAGGTAGACTGAGATAAAATGAATTTACTACTAACAGATTTTCTTTTCAAAAAGACGATCAAACTTCCAAACTTCGATATATCTCAGATATAACGAAGATTTTAACATGGGACAAATAAGACTATAATGTTGAAGATTTCATTACTTTCGAATTCTCCAGAAAATACAGCAACATAACATCCTCACTAATTGTCCTGACATTTTTTTTTTTGCACCAAACTCGGAATAAATCACGTTCTCGCTTATACCGTTTTTAGATTTCTAAGGCAGCAAATAATTTCTTACACTAGTCGCTGGTTCAACCACATTGGGTGGAGTTCCTTCAAAATCTTTATCACTTTAGGAATGTATCATAAATTTGCGGTATTTTAATTATGCATTTAATGCTTATGTGGTATGTTTCTTAATTGATCCTACTGATTCAATTGTTTCATGCATTCCTTCATCGTCCCTCTCTTTTTCCACCCAATGTTTTAGACCCCAGCATTCGACGTGAATGTGAACTAATAAATAATACCTCTGTTATTAACACTCTAAAATCCTTGAACAATGTTTTTCGACGCCATTTGAGGAAAAAGAGAAGGGAATTACATATAAAACACGGGAAACTGGTGTAATAATAGAGTTATGAGCTCAAATAATAGACTGAAATATTTATATTTTTAAAAACTTACAAACTAGTTCCTAGGTCTGCGCATTATTCTTTTCTGCGGAGCATTAATTAATCTTTTTCATTCTGCAATTATTTTTGCATATTGTGAAAGCTTCATTCAATAAGTTATTATGTATAATATAACTAATAAAAGTCCCTCATGCAGGAGATACGTAAACTAAGCAATTTCCTCGCCTATTAGAGTAACTTGAAAAAAGAATAGAAAGAAATAAAATTTCAACTTACATTGTACATTTAAGATGTTCAAAGGTTTCAATAAATCAAAAATATGTTACTATTTATAAACAACTACAATGTACTGAGCAAATATACACAATCAACTATAAACAATGGAAATTTTCATGGATTTTCAGTAGCTTTGAAATTTAAATTAAAAGTTATTGTAGTTAAAACATATAACGCAAAGTTTTCTCAAGGTTATTACATAGCGTTCTTAGATGCAAAATAATTCTTAAACACATATTAGATTAACATTACACATTTGCTATATTCACGATGATACTTTTGGAAAATATAAAATATATGCAACGTTATAAATACAGTTTATGTGCTGAGTTAATTTGTCCTTTTATTTTAAAACAAAACAGAGAAAATTAAACACAAGAAAGGTTTTTACATTTCGGTTTTCAAAAATACCCCTACTCCCAAAGATCAAAATTCTCTAATTTTCAGAAATTGTTTTCTTATTTATTTAAATTGCATATACTAAATTTTGTTGTGAAGAAATAAATATCGGTGTCGCTACAGCAAATTTTAAATGTTTGGTTCCAGTAAACCGCACTCCCCCAATAATCCGATTCCACCGATTTTCAGAAACTATTTGCTTTATTTTATTTCAATGGCACAGAGTTTCCTTTAAAATATAAAATTCGGGCCGCTAGAGCGATTTTTAAATTTCGCTTTAACCCCCACTTCCCCACTCCTAACTGCCCGGTTGCCCTGATTTTCTGAAAATATTTGTATTAATTTATTTTAATTAAATAAGCCGGGTTTAATTGAGAAAAAAATTGGGGCCGCTAGAGCGATTTTTATAATTTTCGTTTTAACTCCCACCCCCGATGGTCCAATTTTCCTGGTTAATGAACTCGACGAATTGTTTGTTAATTGATGGTTATATGCAGAGTTTCGTTGCGAAAAAAGAAAAATTGCGACCGCTAGCGTGTTAGCGCGCACGCACACAAATATTATGCACACATTTTATTCATTGTCATTTTCTGTGCCTAGTAGGCAGAAGCGGTAGAGATTTGAAGAGATGTTTCAAAAATCGTTTCATGGGCATAACCGCAATAGCTACTACATTCCTTTGGAATTCGCTAAAAGTTTGGATGTGCACAATTTTGTTGTGCAGAGATTGATTAACTAAAACGTGTTTTGGTTTTTCTTTTCAAAATTTCTTTTGAAAACATAATACCAAAACGCTTTTAAATTACCCAACTGCTAACTCTAGCGCCACTCCTTTTTAAATGTAACCTTGAGCATTCACGTAACAACTTTCAAAACAGGCCTGCTGTTTTTAGTATTCAAAACGCGCTGCTAGATAATCCAAAAATAAATGCACTCACCTGTGAAATGGTCCCGTTTGAGGCATGGGTGGGTTTTAGGCCCAATGTTTCCAGAATGATGTTTATGTACATAACAATTATAGAACGGAAACATACATCTCAGCTGAGCGATATCTTCACAGCAAAGCGAAGAAGATAAGCATGGCTAACTGCAGCAGGAAATGCCACAGCAATTGCCAGGAAACGTTACTCAGTCGTTCATGACTCAACCACTCCTAGATACGTGTACAAGCGGTTTGCTTTCAAACACCGACGACGAACGAGTTGATTTTTCGTCATCAGCATGTGCTGCAACTTTAGTGTTGTATGGGATAGCATCAAACCTCCAAACTTTCCGTTATGTTTGTAATTCATACCAAAATTTAAAACGAACATAATCTGCACTACACACAGAAAACGACTAAAAATGTTAAAATGTATGCATATACATATTAGCTCAAGATGCATCTCTGGAATTCGCCCAGATACTGAAGCTCTCATCAGAAATATGCGAAAATAAACACTAGCCGACGTTTTGAGTTACAGCGTGATTAAGTTTTAACACAACAGTCTTGATAAAAATATTTACTGCACAATTTGAGCAAGCCTTGATAATTACTATATTCTGTGTATTTCGTTTTTAATAGTGAAGTTACACTGATCAACACTTATTTTCGTGATTAATGCTTTTTATTGCTATTTACACAAAATAGACTTGAGCGAAAACTCATCATAATCATCTCAAAATTAGAACTACAAATACTGTCTTATAAATAGTGTCATGCCTACTTTCGGTAGGATAGTTGGTAACAAAGAATATTTCGGTACTTCAGCCTTGCTCAAGAGTTGGCCATTTGTGCCTATGCCCTTAGTGGATACATCTCCCGAAGGGATGAGATGAAGGAGACACTGGGTGGACAGGATCCACTGGGGGGGGAGGTGTTTAACGCCCGTTTTTACTACTGACCACCATAGGCGGTAGACACTGATGACACACGAGATGAAATGATATGTTGGGAAAAGCTTTTTTAAAGAAGGAAACGTTCCAGGTCGGAGTTTAGGGTACCTCCCCGGCATTTGCCATTTATGAGAACTGAGGAAAACCTGGAAAAACCTGTCAGGAAGGATGGTCCTGTCGGGATTCGAACCCCAGACCTGCCGCTCACCAGTCCGCAACTTAATGGATCTTGGCGACCCGTGCGGTGGATCTACTGGGAGTCCCTTACACTGCCTTCAGACAGAGCCCCCTTCTAAGGAGTTTCAGCCCCTCAGAAGGTCCATTTCCATACTGGACGCCGAGGAAAGCAACCGTTTACATGAAGTTCATCGGCATTGCCTTGGTTATTTTAGTCATTTGTTTTGCTGAGCATGATAATAGTTACAAATGGCTCGAACTCTCATCTACAAGCTCGAACGAGGTGATTAGCATGACAACTCCTGCACTAAGATTTTCAAATCAAAATTGGATAACTCTGGTAGTTGTTTTTGTTTGTTTATTTATTTTTTATTTATCTTTTATTCATTTTTATTAAGCTTATATTTCACATAAATGACTAATTTTTCATGCAACCAGATAACAAAGAAAGCGAGATACCTGAACAGTGAAATGTAACACATTACAGGAGGCTTTGAACATTCGCCACTTATTATAACTGGAGGATTATCTTCCTGCTGGTCACGTGGTAGGGTGATAACGAAATTGAGGACGCTACAAGTAGCACAAAAAGGAAGACGGCATATCGACAAACCAAAGAAATGCCATTTATTCAGCACGTATAAAATGGGGCTTGATAGGAAATGCTTTTGAATGACTTAAATGTTGATTAAACAAAACAGAGATCTTTGCCGTTTGATTAGGTCACTTGGTAACTTTTTTACTTCACACTAACTTGTTGAATTTAATAAGGAGAAAGCAGCAAGAAGAGCGACAAAACATTGTCCTGGTTAGACAATAATAAACGGAAGATGCAAGACTTAACACACTTATAATGCTGTCTTATGCATTATTTTGCTCAATGTTTTGACAAGTAAACTTTTCGATGTATGACGTACAACCGCACCGATAGCCATGGATGGTGAACGGAAGCCTGTTATTCAATTTCCGCCAAGACCACACATCCTGAGTTTTTCTTTATTTCCTTTCCAGGTTTTTCTCAGTTCTTATTAACGGTAAATGATAAGGAGGTACCTTAAAATTCTTCCTGTGGTGTTTCTTTTCTCCCCCAATGGCGCAGAGAAATATCAACTAACATCCCCTCCAGCGATGAAACATGGATTCACCAATTTGATCCTAAAACCAAACACGCAACCTTTAACAAAAGCGAAGAGATTTAATACTATTTGGTTTATTTACGGTTAACATCTCTGATCACCAGCGTCTCATTCAATTCATGGCATGAAACGGCCGATAAATTTTGCTCAGAGGTCTCTTCTTTCAGGCTTGAGGTTCTTTTAAGCGCCGTAAATCTAGGACACGGACCCAAGGCTTTACTTCCCTTCCGAAGGAAGTCGTACTTAGGATTTGCATACTCTTAAACAATCAATCGATTCTGGCAGGATTTAATGCGCAACCTTGGGTCTACGTGGCAAGTATGATTACTACCAGTCTATTCGAAGTGGTACCACATAACAGACGGAAGTTATGGATCATGCATATTTAACGTAGTCGGTGTGATAGTGGCGTAAAATAATAATAATAATAATAATAATAATAATAATTATTATTATTATAATTATTATTATTACTATTGTTGTTGTTCTGTTCCAGTCTCGCTGATTAATTTGTTTACTTTATGTGCATCTTATGTAACGCATATACCTCATAAAATTAAATAATAATAATAATAATTATAATAATAATAACAACAACAACAACATAATGACAGGGCCCGAATCCACGATCTTCGAAACCATTGTCTGTCGCCTTATACATTAGCCAATAGTCATATTGCCGTTTATCACTTAACGATAGATTGCCACAGGTGGCAGAGGTCGTGAAGGCGCGGACTTGTGAGCGGAGAGTTCTGGGGTTCGATTCCCCCCAGGACCGTCCTCCTTGGTTGCAGTTTTTTCCAGGTTTTCCTCAGTCCTCATAAATGGCAAATGCCAGGGAGGTCCCTAAATTTAGACCTGGAACGCCCCCTTCCTTTAAATAAAAAATATCCTTTCCCAATTTACCATTTCATCTTAAGCATCTTCAGTATCCACCACCTGTATGCCTCATTAGTTAAAACATGCGTTAAACACTATTAAAACAAACAAATAAATATAAAAATAATTAAATTTTAAAAAAAAGTTAACGGCAGTTCAGTGCCGTACTGTTATATTGTTAATCAGAGATTTTATATTGAGGCAATAGAGGTATTAGAAAAATTCTCTTGAAAAATTAGAAGTAAAATGCTTGAGCATAATAAGGTCAGAGATAAAAATTAGAAAATATTTTCCAAGAAGAAACCAATATTACTATTGTAGCTAGGTCCTAATATATGTACAACTTTGATGGTGAGATGGATAAGAAAAGGTAACTCTGGAGAATAATACAGTTATGCACTGATAGAGAAAAAAATATATCATTGTTAATGGGACACGAGGATAAGAAAGAGTACGGGGAGAGGACTGTATTGTGAATAAGAAAAGACTGACATTTTATCCTCACAAGAATGCGGTTGATGCCGCAAGCTCTAGATCCACAAATTTTCAAAAATTATATGTGTAGTTTGTTTACATTAACTGTATGATTTAAATTGCATGCATTTATGCGACATAGTATTTTCCTTTTCTCATATTTCTTATATATATAAAATTTGTAAGTGTAATTAAAACTGTAAAGCAATCATTATTGTTTCAAAATAAAGACATCAGTGAAACGGCTGAACGCGCTGTACGCCACTATCAATGGAACGGAATGGAAAAATTCAAATACTAACAACTTTAAAACGAAACTATAAAGCATTCATAGTTAAAACCCGTAAGAGTCTTACACAGATTTAGACCGAAGACATTTTGGTGTCAGGTAAAATGGAAATAAATATTTTGAGGTTCACTGATGGATTCCTGAATAAGGAGAGTTATGATAGCTCTCTGTTTCATTTAATGAACGTCACGATTCTCAACACTGCTTTGTCAATTCTAAGTGCACAAAATCAGTTGTAATAATTTTCCTTCTTCCTGAGATTGATGTTAAAGAGAGCAAGATCAGTCTTGTAACGTACTTTATTTTGCGGCATAGCCCCCTCGAAGTTCAAAACACTTGCTGCAACGTGTCTTCAGTTTCGTGATTGCCTAGTGAAAGCAGAATTCTTCGAAACCCTCAAACACTAGTTTACCTCCTGTATGACATCTTCATTTGACATAAATTTATGTCTAGTCAGGAAAGTTTTGAATTTCGGGAACACACGGTAGTAGGAGGAAGGTGAATAGAATAGATCCGGAAGCATTACAAATTGTTGCTCGCTCATTTCGTCCTAACGACGCTTCTAGAATGCACCGGTGCATTGTCATGATAACAAAACCTTTTTGACAATTGCCGCACGTTTTTGCGATCGCTGTAGTCAGTGCCTCCAAAAGTGATCATAATAGTCTCTAATAATGGTTTTCCCACTTTTTCAAGTAGTAGCTTAAGAGAATTCTTTTAGCGTCCCAAAATACTGAAGGCATGACCTCTTCAGCGGATAGAACGTATTTCGGCTTCTTCGGAATCGGTTCGCCTCGTGCTGTCCACTGTTTGACTGCCGTTTAATTTCCGGTGTATAGTATCTGGTCTCACAGCTGATTTTGGAGCTCCAGTATGTGGTGCATCTCCGATGCTAGTGTTGTCAAGCTTGGACTCATTTACCCAATGTAGGCAAAGTCCTCTCATAATTTCCTATGCCGTTTTCTCTGCCAGAAAAAAGACAGACAGAGAGAGAAAAGAAAAAGGGAAAAATTGAACCACACCACGAATTCCAATCTTATCCATTTTTCAGTCACTCGAAACGCTTGTGTTTAAACAACAGTTAAACAATGGATTATAATCAGAATGACTTTTCACCATAGAATATTGATACAAGAAAGCAAACGTTATGACCACATAGACAGATGTTGGTATTGCCCTCTATTAGTATGGAAACCAAGTTACTTATCAAACTACCATCCCATATTTACATTTCAGAGGTTCAAATGATACACTTTTATATTCCCAATGATTTACTTTTAATGCTGGAACTGGCAGCGATTATTTTAAGTACGCTGAAGATAAAACATTTTTGTTCGATGACTCACCCAGAGAACGTCGGTGAAGGTGACGACGATTTCCTGGAGGTTGTCTGGAGGAGCAGGGCGGTGTATTGTGTGATTAACATGCTACTCTCGTGCCACATGCCACCACAGCTTCCTGGACCTGTCCACGTAAAGCTCAAGTGCACACCACCGAATTCTCAAGCGCACCACCATGTTTTCACTTCACAGCACAATTACAGCTCACTGCACGTCTTCATAGTTTCAAAGAAAAGAGAAAAACTTCACTCATTTTTCACAGTCTAAATAAAAACTTAACAAAAGCAAATGTGATCACGTTCGACAGACTTCATGCCCTACCAGGTGATAGCCCCCTCTCCCTCCGCCCTGGTCCGGAAGTTGTGTTCCACTTCGTAAAGTAGGTTCCATTTTCAAGCAGCCTTTTTTTTTTTTTTTATTTCTTTATAATGCTTTAAAAACTCCTAATTTTTTGTACACCGGGGAAAGTAATGGTGTTCTGGGAGTGACATTATGGAGGCATTTATTGTCAAGTGTACTTTAAACAATATTAAAACAAAATCAATGAACTTTTACAAAAATATCAGACTCTCCCTCTAGAATGTAGTTCTATTATTAAGTAACACTGGATTCGTTAAGTCCTACCTACTATAGATGACTATCCCATTAACGAGAATAAGCATAAACCCCATTAGCTGTTTTAATTGTTTTAACTTTCAAACATGATTCTGTAATGTAGCTGATGTTATTGCATATGTAGGCTATTCCATAATATCAAATGGAAAAGTATAATCTCCCATTTTTAAGGCTTAATACATTTTGTACAACATTTAACGATGTCCCCATAGATGCAATGAAAACTAAAACATATGCCAAAAACTGCAAATTATTAAGACAGCGTTTTCAGATTTGTGTTCCAAGATAAATGAGTATAAAAAGTAATACTTATATCTGTCTTGCAGAGTTATTACATAGTTAGGACTTTCAAATCAAAATATCGGATGATCCAAAAATTTGATGACTGCCGGGACGGCAGATGCATAGGCCGAAAAGCCACCGCTCTAGGTCAACAGGGCTACATGAATCGGGACGGTCGTATTTCACAAATTTGCTACGTTGGCTTTGAGTTTCACGCCAATTAGTATCCTTTTAACATGGCCAGCAATAACACAGACTTGCCGAGAGCTAATATCCTATTGCATTAAACTCACAAAAAACTGCTGTATATTTAAGATGTGTATTGTGTTTAAACATTGCGTCTTCGAAGTATTAATGCTCGGAAGAGAAATTACACTCCCTCCCCCCCCCCCAAAAAAAACACCCATATGGAAAACCATTAACTTTCGCTGGTGTAGTATGGAATTGTATTTCATTACCATCATTAAACGAATCAATCCAAAAAAAAAAAAAAAAAAAAAAAAAAGAGGAGTTACACCAGTTTCAGACCGGAGTGTGTCTGCTTCCTTAATCCCATGTTCGATTCCGACAGCAGCCGTTCTCAAGACTCAGATCATGCATGCCGACGATGCTCATAGCATTTCTACGATTTTGTATTTGATGGCTCTCTGGTTATTTTGTTCTACAAAATGGAAAAGCAAATTAATAAACGGCGCTCTCCCCTGAGAACCATAAAGCGCAGAGTTGCCAACGTTTCCCCTAAGTGCGAGAGAAATTTAATTTTATTTCTTTAGAAAAATGTATCGTATAGTAGAATTACAGAAAGAGCAACAGTGTTGCAAGATGTTTTGTGTAATACGAAAATTAAAATGAAAACCAGAAAACGTCTCGATAGTTTGATGTTCCTAATAATTCGAACTTTAAAAATATTAAATAAATAAAAATTAGGTAAATAAAAAGATTGCACCGAAACAAACGACAATCTGTTAAAGCAATTCATTCTTCCTAACCGCCCCAGGCAGGGTTGCCAGATTTGTGATTTCTACCCCAAAATGGAGAATTTTATACAAGGACAAAAAGTTGGGGGGAGAATTGGATTGATTTTTGGGAGATTTTATACTTTTATTTATTTTTTATTTTTTACATTTAATAACTTAATTAAAATATTTAAAAATTCACTTTTATTTTATGCTTCTTATTTTTTATGTTATTATAATTATAAAATGCTTCGACCAGCCATGAATACAAAATGTGAATTATGCAAATGCACTTATGTGCGCTGAACACAAAAAAAAAAAAACATTAACTTTTACTGTCAACATTGGGCTTTGCTTTCGAGAACTAAAGATCAATTTAACAGTAACTTCAAAAGAAGTCGGAGATCACTTAATTGGTTACTGTTCGTGAACAAAACTATTAAAATGTTCACTAGAAAGTGCTGAAAAGAATGGGAGCGGAGGCGAATGGCTTGTTTCTTACACACCGATTCACCATGTAACTAAATAAAATATGCAAGCCTATTTAATATTGCAATATGAAACATATATAACATATGAAATCGTTCTTTGTTTTCATAAATTGAAAAATGATTAGTACGCAAATAATAAATGTACTTAATGCTGTAATATATAACAAATATATTAGCATTTGAAACTCTTCTTTTCTTATTGTAAAGAGAGTGGGGCTTTTTTGATTAAATCTTGATTTGGGGGATTCTAAATATGTTTTGGGGGACTTTCGTTCATCTTGATTTTGGGGAAATCCTGAATATTATGCGGAAATTTTGCTTCCACAATCTGGCAACACTGGCTTCAGGAAATTATTCAGTTGAATTCTTACGGCTTGTAAGACATCTGATCGATTTTTGCTTTTCAAGTTTTAGTCCGTTACAAAGATAGAGGTGATTCGAAGACTGACAGAGATGAATTCATAAAAAAAATAGCACCAGAATATGGTAAGGATGAAGTGACCTATGCGATTGACGTCAAAATAGGAACAAAATAAAATAGTTCTACTCATGAAACCTTGGCGAGATACTGCATATACAAAATTGAGTCAGACTTAAAAGTGTAATGCTATGTTATGAGGCCTAGTGAGTAAATACTGAAAATTATTATTTTTAATTACATAGTGGAAATAGGGTGATGAAACAATTTTTCATGAGTACAGATCTCACTGATTGGTGGAAAAAATTGGAAGAATGCGCATGCGTCTTGGTACAGGATAGCTAAGAGCAAGTGTTAGCCAGTCAGTTGTGTTAAATGGAGCCACTTTGCAACGAACCTTGCACTACTATGAAATTTTGCTTCCATCTGCAGAGATACAATATGGAAGCGTGCACGATATTGCAGACAGCAAGCATAAAGCGATCACGTTCTGCCATAATCAACCGCACTTCGGTGGTTCAGCAACAAAGCAGGGTGGTCCAGGTGCTCCAACCACTGGAGTGAACGAGACCACGATTAACACACCTGCAGTCGTTGATCGGGAAGATCGACGAATAAATGGACAGACTGGCAGATATGATACAGTTTTCCCATGGTAGTGCGTTCACCATTCACCATTCTGCAAGATCGCTTACACATGAGACGCATCTATACCAGATGGGTGCCAAATTGCTGGCGCCTGAACAGGAGGGGGAATGTACGTACGTCGGGAGATTCAGTCTGGTAACCGATCATGGTAAGGCATATCTGTATTCCACAATTACGATCCTGAAAGCAAATTGTCGAGCTCGGTATGGAAATCGCCTGGTTCTCAAGACACCAAAGACGGCCAAGGATATTCTGTCGGCAGGAAAGTTATGGTAATTTCGTTTATAGTCTGTCGTGGAATGGTTGACAACATGAAGTACCTCCGCGAATAACGGTTAATGGGCAGTATCACAAGATTCTTTTAAATGGTCTGGCAGAAAACATCCGACGAAAATGCCCTGCGTTCATTCAGCTGGTTAGTGTCTTCACTACAAAAATGCAAGCGTTTGCAAAGTTATAAAAACATGAAATGGATGCCTCACCCTCCATACAACCCATACCTAGCTCCATGCGACTCTTTTCTGTTCCCCCTTTTTAAAAAAGAGTTGAGGGGCCAGCGTTTTGGTTCATCGACGGAGGTGGTTCTGAAGATGACAAAAAACGATATTCAGCACATCTTCCAGGACTGACAGAAGTGTTGGGACAAGTGCATACAACTCAATGGCGACTACTTTGAAAAAGATCATGACTAGAAAAAAAATCCCTAGTATTTATTGACTAGCTATCATATGTGCATTGTAATGAAGCTGATTTTAAAATATATAATAAAAAGTTTGTTTCCCTTTCCGAAAAGCCTCAGTCCTATCTTACTCGAATTCTGACAGTAGTTTATTCTGGAATATTCAGCAGGCAACGCAATGATAAAATTTCTTAATGCTGAAGAAATAGAACTTGAAACCTACTGAAGAATATTGGGGAAATATACTCAATAACATTATCCCTGATCGAGGCTAAAATATATAAATATAAATATATATATATATATATATATATATATATATATATATATATATATATATATTAATAAGTCAAAGTTGCAGACACCGACAATTTTATTAGTTCTTGAACATTATCAGGAGCATAGAAACTATGGCCTGCAGCTACATTTTATTATCATGAAAACGCCTGGCTTCATTCTATACACTACAGACTTGAAGCTGGATCTGCTCAACGAATTATTACATCTTTGAAAAAATTCACACAAATCGGTGAGGTGGTGTGTAGATGAATCATGTCGCAAATGCATTTGTAATGCGACGCTGTACTTAGTGGACTGTAACTGCTATTTTATTTACATAACTGGGGAACATAATGATTTACTTGGAACGTCCCCAACGAGTGCAGATGAGAAGTCTTGTTATGTTGTCATTATGCAGGGACAGTCGGTACATGACGTCACCGGGGGAGATGCGCGCGCAGTACACACTGCCTGACTAAGAATGGGGACCCTTGTGTTATACGTGACGCGTGTCTGGACCATTAGACCTTAATTCTTGGCAGATGTGCTCCGCAACAGGCCTGCTTGTCCTACAGTGTTTCTTTCGGGTCTTTCGGGTGGTAAACAAACGTTAAGTGGCAAGAATAAACATGATTGGTAAACCGACTGAAGTTCAACAGTTTGTATTTGTGCATTGGGGGGGGGGGGGGGTTAGTTTTGCTAGTCAGTTTTGAAAATTAAGATCAATTTATATATTATTCTTTTATTTCAAAATTCAGAATTTAATCTCCTGATTCATTGTGTTGTTGCTTACCATATCTGACACTAGGTGCGAGTTGCAGCAAGATTTTCAGACTAAAAACACCGGGGTCATATAGGAATTCATTTTCATTTAAAGAGATTTGTTTTAAACTTCTTTGATGAAGTAAAAAGCTGTAAAAATGTTATGGCGAATAAACTAAACTGAAAGATACCTTACTTTTATTTACATTGTTCACAGATGGAAGAGCCCGATTTATACTGAAGTTACGTGAATTTATCAGGTGTCAAAGCGTAGCTTTTATTTTTATATTCACAAGTATTTAATAAAAAGATGTAATAATTTATGATGAAAGTATAGGCTATGACATACACTGCTATTGTTAAAAAGGTATACAATATAAATATTTTGTTTTTATATTTACACAAACTTCAAATTGTGAACTGTCCTGCGGAGCAAAAGGTTCGACGAGTTTCTTACGAACAGAAAGAAAGCGACGATACAGAATTTTTCACTTTATTTGCTTTAAATTCTTGTAAAGACAGTAAATAAAAGAGAGATTTAAAAAAATTACGATAAAAGATTAATAAATACATTCATACATAGGGCAAAGGGAGAGTTTAAATGAAGGCAAGTTAAACAAAATATTCCTTTTTGCAACAGCAGTGCTTATCATCGCCTACATTTCCATCAAAGATTAAATTGCTTTGTTACCTGTTTAATTCATGTTTTTGCTTTTACAGACAAAGGTTATGTAAGAAGCTGCCAGTACATTATCCATATGAAAATACAAAATAAAAACGATGCCTTGACAACAGCTGATAAATAAACATTAACATTGCATATGGAGCTCTCCCAACTGTATGCTGTGTAATTAAAATAAAGGTTCCTTTAATTTCATTCACCATAAGATGTTTACAATTTTTGGCTTCGTCATATAAGTTAAAAATTTCTTTACAAGAAAATGAACTCTAGTTTGACTCTAGAGTCAAACCTTCAACCGTCGAGCTTCTTGTGTCGTGACTAAAAAACAAATTAAACTTGATTTATAATTAATAAGAAAGTGTAACGTTTACGTTGGTTCTAATTTCATTTATTTAAAACAAAAAATGTGTCTTTTCTGCACAACATTGCTCAAGCTCTTGAGGCATAATCAGGTCACAAATATTCAGGAGGTGGCACGGCGGATAAAATACAAGAGTAGAAAAAAGTATTGCAACCTCTCAAAAACACGATATAAACTTTTTTTTACAAATCTAGAAGTTTGTTTCCGGTCGAAAATAACGCTTTATTTTCCATGACAACTAAAGAAAGACATGGCAACTGATTATTATAAACTTAGCAAACGCACACATTTTTTTTCCATAGTGTTTAACACCCATTTATTACCGTGGCACAACAAGATATGGACACACACACTTGAAATGAAATGATAAATTGGGAAAGAATTTTTTTAAGGAAGGAATCGTTTTAGGTCTAAGATTAGGGTACCTCTCCGGCATTTACCAATAATGAGGACTGAGGAAAACTTAGAAAAAACCTGTCAGGGAGGACGGTCCTGGGGGGAAGCGAGCCCCAGATCTTCCACTCACGAATCCGGCCTTAACGACCTCGGCCACCTCAACGACATGAGCAAACCAGTAATGAGATATTTTCATATTATTCTTTGAAAGAACACTGCCTTGTCTGACACACGTCATGCTTACACCAAGGCCACAACCATTAGAAAACGTTATCTTATCTGAGTTACATGACCTGAGAAACATTGCTTTGTGGGAAAAGTATGTAACTTCTACCCACCTTTGTTAGTATTGGAACTGAATTTTGTGTTCCCCATTTCCCAATACTGATTTATGAAAACATGACTGCTGCATATAAATGATATAATGTATGATGAACTGTGTCAGAAAAGATAGCACTTCTTATATAATTTTATGGCCTTAAAGTAACACTCGCTGCCCCAGCTGTTTGTTCCTAGACAACTAACGTAGTTTGGAAATTTTTGAGTTTATGACCGTTAATGTTCCTCGATGATTCACCAGCGGTTCTTGAGAACGCTTTACACCGGCACTCAAAAGGGTACACATCACTGCTGCCTAGGAGACGCTCTTGTATACTGATGTAACACAGCACTTTGCTCTCTTGTGTCTAGCAACAAAAATAGCACGCGCCCCAAGTGCTGCCAATGGGGAAAATGTTGCAGTTACTTCAACGCGTTTACTTCTGCATTATAAGGGCAGACAACTCCATTCGTATGAACTGAAGTGAATCGAGGCACATTCAACGCTAAGTCGGATGTGAAATTCAGCTTACTAGGGATAACCAGGGGGAAAGGGGGGGGGGTATACATCCTTATATTCCTATTACTCCCAAAGCAATTATACATTCCAGACTATTAATACATTTCTGATTAAAGTGCAGTGACATACCATGATCTTACAAATTCGCGTGCTCAAATCCCAAGATACTTTTCTCACATGCCTAAGCTTTCATAATAATACATTAAAACAGTACATAGCACCCTACCTATATTGAACTTCGGCAGTTAAACGAGCACTGCATCGTCACAAGGGTAGTACCCAGGTACTCATACACGTACACGTATATTCACACAGCGCACACATAACACACGCAATGTTCTGATGTCGACTGAACGAGGGCCAGCTCTCTGCAAGTCACTCTCCTCGCCTTCTCCCACGACAACTCGCCTCAACCATTGTGAGCGCTGGTAAACAGCAACAAGGTCAGGCGGGGCACGGAGTGTGCAGTTTCAATATCAATATTGCCTTTTTGGTGATATTATTAGTTTTTTTCTTCTATATTACTCTTTGCTAATAACTTTATTCTCAAGATGTCCAGTTAATGGCGTCCTTGGTATAGTATGTTTGTTTAGCGGCGGCTCGTGGCTCCTGTAGAAGGGTGGGCCAGGGGTATAACTACATCACACACAAGTGGCGTGGGGGAAGGTCTCTTTTATCAATACTTAGTGTATTCCTCCCCGACATTCTCCCATACCTGCAGCCCCATCGTACGTTTGTGCTATAAACTTCTGGTTTATATGGAACTCTTCTAATTCAGCTGTTAGAGTACGCAGCCTTCTGTAGTCAATTCAAAAACAGCAATGAATTTTATGAATATTTCAACCAGTTTACCCCTGCTGATGTGTCGTAATATCTCAACAAATTATGATATGTATGTAGCTATAATATCTGTCATTTCATCGACTTGTACCTACAGAAAGGAAATCTGCCTTCCTATTTCTTTTCTAATCCGGTTCCTATAGAGCAGACATGTTTCTCACTGCACACGCTGTCTGCCTTTTTTTTTTTTTCTTTTTTTTCCAAACTATTAATTTTGTGCCCTCTTACTGAGTAAGCTCCTGTAGCTTTCGGTTGATGAGATCTAAATCTTTTCACCTCCAACTTAAGAGCTATAATAAGACGCGAAAATAGGGTCTTCAATAAAACGTCTACTTTATTCATTGCCACAAAACAGTTAACACTGTGAAAGTCAACTTTCCACTGACAAACAGGGAGGAAACCATCCCATTTCGAAGTGCGAAAACAACACCTAGTCAGATACACGTGGTGTTAGTAACCTCTCAACGTCTGGTTCCTAAGAACAAAGAAACTACCGAGCTTCTTTCCCTAACGGAGGACCCGCATGCTACAGCCACTATAGCTTGAGGAAAGTGTGTTCTAATTTCCTCCAACCTATGATAGTGTGTGCTAAGCAAATAATGTGTACCATTTCCGGATAAAATATCATCTCTGAATTGATATACATTATGCCTCAAATGGTAACCGCGTAAACCTCAGTCAGGTTAGTCACCAGCAGAATTCGAACCTGGGACCTCTCTAACATGATTACCAAGTGTTACCACCTTAGCTATTAGGTCGGTGCTAATAAAAAAAAATTGTTTGTTATTTCTAATAATTGAAAGTTTTTTTTAATAGTGTTTAACGCCTGTTTTAACTACTGAGGCAACACAGGCGGTGGACACTGATGATACATGAAAATGAAATGATAAATTGAGAAAGGAGTTTTTAAGGAAAGAAACGTTCCAGGCCTAAGTTTAGAGTACCTCTTCGGCATTTGCTATTTATGAGGACTGAGGAAAACCTGGAAGAAAAAAAAAACTGTCAGGGAGTAAGGTCCCGGTGGGATCCGAACCCCATACCTCCCGCTCACGAGTCCGCAACTTAACGATCTTGGCCATGCCGGTATTTGAAAGATATCAAGACTATTTTACATTATGTCGTCTACCTATTAGCATTTTATTTTTCAGAATATGTTTATAGCCCTATCTTATCAGCGTAAAAAATAGAAAAGTAATTGTATGTTAGATGTATACTGCAAGGAATTTGCAAACATCAAATGCAGTCTTCAACGAAATCCCGTTTCTTTGTGCTTCTCAAAGATGCAGCTCATTTGAATTTCATCTGTTCCATGTTACTCAGAATGTTACCCTATTTTACCAAATAAATATTCAATATAGATTTCAGAGGACCACGAGAACAGACCTCAAGGATAACTATGATCAGTGGACCATAATTTAAGAAATAAACTATTCCATTAATGTTTGTATTTCTTTTATCGGTAAGCTGAGACCGCCATCACTTCTAAATTGTTTCCACGGTATTAAAGGGGACACATATATCTTCAGGGTTAAAGTCGGTCTTGGTGGTGTAGTGGTAACCATTGTCTTCTAAACTCAAGATCGCGGATTCAAATCCGGCCAGGATCGATGGATTTTTTCGGGCGTAAAAATCCTAAGTATGGTTACCTTCGGAAGGGAAGTGCAGCCGTGGGTCCCATGTCGTACATTTACGGCACGAAAAGAACCTCAAGCCTGAAAGAAGAGGCCTCTGAGCAAAATTGGTCGGCCGTTTCACGCCCTGAATAGAATGGGACGCTGATGACCTGAGATGTTAAAGAGCGTCCGTAAATAAATCAAATCAATTCAGGGCAAAAAAAATGTTTATTTGAAATAAACATTAGGCTTAATGTCCATGAAAGAAGTTTTATAAATCTGCAATAGTGACCGAGCTGTGCATTAAAACATTTTAGTGTGCGATCGCAATTGGACCTTTAAATCAATCCTAGCCACGTATTTCTTCCCTATTCTTTTTGAGCTATTCATAATTTATTAGTTTTAAGATTTCTGCTGTTAATGAATTTGTTTCAGCGTAGTAGTGTGGCAGTGTGTTACAAACTAAACTAACTGCTCAACTGTCTTGTTTTTAATTTTAATAGTGAAAGTATATGGTGGCAATATCTTAAACAATACAGTAGAAGTTCTACTAAATACTAGGAATGCAACAGTCACTACATCAACAAGTAAGTTTGCAGCTGTTTCTTTCTTTCTTTTTTCTTCTTCTTCAAAAGTATCTGTTTCAAAAATGTTTAAATTATAGCTTTTAAAGTTTTCAAAATAGTTACATGGAATATTTGTATAAGCATTCTTCTTATTGAGCTCAATGATCTCAACCACAGTTCTGATGTTATGTTAGAAAAAGTTTAAATAAATGCTATAATGGGAAGTAAACTGTGTTTAAAATTAAAATTCCAGACAAGAATATTTGCCTACATTTGCAATGTACACATTTTGGCTAGTAAGTTTTAGTTTGTATATTTATATGTTTATAATCAAGATATAACTATTATTTGTGAAAGTTCAAAACCATGCAAATGTGTTTAATGTAAACCTAAAAAAAGGATGTTCTTAGAATTAATAATTTAAAAAGTTCATAATATATAGGAGTGCTCTTTATTTTATAATATAGAGCAGATTTTAAATGTTAAGCATATTAACTTTACTTTTAATAGCTGTTATAGGAGCGGATAAAGAAAATGTAAAAAAACATACAGATGTTTCAAAGGTGTGTATAACTCTCCCTAAAGTCAATCGAACTTTTCGTCTGCTTACTATATGAAACAACTTGACTTTACGATCTAGATTAATGAATGAGTAGATTTCCTGCCTATCTACATGGATGAGTCAACATTTCCCGGAAATGGATGCAACCACTTACAAAAAAACGTAATGTGTGTGTATAGAGCCCATTATTGCGAGGAGGGTTGGTGTTTTCCGCTTGAATGGATAAAAGTTAAAAGTTATAACGTAAGGAATGTGGATCGTCATTCCCCGTATCCAGCAATGCGTTGGTAAGCGGGGTTTCCCGTGAACATACCTCCCTCAGGCAACATTCCATCTCGAGGTCGGTATAGTCACTATCCTTTGCCAGATTTGGCTTTAGATAGAGGAACGGATGATTTGTGTGATTAATGTCTGATGACTCAAGGAATTACACGGAAGTGGCAAAGCGTATCGCCTCTGAAAGAGATATGATGTAAGGAAACTGCCTTGCGTGTTAATTGTTATCTAGATGACCGAGATATGTGAAAAGCTTGCTTAGTTATGTTTTCTTCAAAAGGGCGTTCCACTTTCTGCACATTTCCAGATAATTTACTCAAATAAAGGAAATGCCATTATTGTTTGATTATTTTATTTATGTGACGTCACCTTTAAATCGACCGATGAAACGAAACAAAATTATGAATTTTGACCAATCACAGCGGATATCCAAGTGAAATTATCGAAAAAAATTATCAAATCCGTTTTATCACCGACGTGCATTTGTCTTGTGGTCAGTGCAGCCAACTCTATACCTCCACTATATAATTCCTGAGCACGCATCACTGACCACTTTTCTGTTTTCAGTAATTGTAAATTTAACTAATTAAATGTATATTCACTCAAGCAATTGTTTTTGCGTATTGAGCCAAACAGTATGAAATCGTTTTATAAATTATGTAACAATAACTGCCTAAACAACCATAAATCTTAATAAACACATTGTTCAAAATGGTAAAATGTTTTTTGTTTTTTCTCAGTTGGTATTAGCATATCGAATGGTAGCGATAGAATAGTCGATTTTCGTCTATTTCAATCTCACATTTCTGAATAGGTAGGTATTTATAAGTAAGAATTGCATTCTATACAATTGCTAATATTCTGTGAGCGAATTTGAAATATACATTACTTTTATTATTATTCTCTTCATGAAATAGTCTCAAATCTGTATTTGGCTTTTCCCTATTGGTATTACTGACAATCCACATTCGTCTGTTGATAAATGGCTTGGAAAGGCTAAGTATTCATCATACAAATATGCAATTATCATAACATAGTAAGTCAAGTTTAAGAGAATTATATTTAAATCCTTATTTCATTCCTGAAATAGTCCTAATAAATATCACTAGAGGGTCTGAGCTTTCTAGGTAAATTCCCTACGTTAATGAATTTACTGGCAATCTCAGACCCTCTTGTGATATTACTTGTGATAACTTATTCCAAAAGATGATATATTTGCTTGGTACAAATGGATAATTGACGGAAAAGTAAGTATTTAAAGCATTACTTCTTCAAATCAGTCTATTTGGTGATAAATCATCCAATAGCACTGGTCTACACTGATTTTAATGAGAGAGAGAGAGAGAGAACAAATTTACCAACTTAAATTGAGCGTACTGATTGCAGATTTTAAAGTAGTTTTTTTTCTATTACGTCACAATTTTAAATTAATTACATTTTATTATTAACTTCATGTCAGGCTTTTATGTGTATCATTGCTATTGTTACTAATTGACCAAGTCGGTTCTAGTGGTCTAGTAGTAACTATACTTGCCTTATATATCCAAGGTCGCGAGCTCTGCCCGGCAGGTTCGATGAATTTTTAGGGTGTAACTTCCCTAATAAGTATGGTTGCTTCTGAAAGGGAAGTAAAGCCGTATCAAAGAAGAGGCCTCTAAACAAAATTTATCGGCCGTTTTAAACCGTGAATTGAATGGGACGCCAAAAATGTTAAATATCAAGGCTGTGGATGGTTGGTATTTGCTTGATTTTAAATACAAAGTATGAAGAGAAATCAACGTACTTTTTTTTTTTGAGTAGTGTTTAACGCCCGTTTTCACTACTGAGGCACCACAGGCGGTGGACACTGATGATACATGAAATGAAATGATAAATTCGGAAAGGATTTTTTTTTTTTTTAAGGAAGGAAGCGTTCCAGGCCTAAGTTTAGGTACCTCCCCGGCATTTGCCAGTTATGAAGACTGAGGAAAACCTGGAAAAAACCCCAGTCAGGGAGGACGGTCCTGGCGGGATTCGAACCGCAGACCTCCCGCTCACGAGTCCGTGCCTTAACGACCTCGGCCACCCGTGGCGGTATCAACGTACTAAACATATTTAGTATTTAATGGAATTTATAAACATAAAATATATATAACAATTGAATAGTATATTACTAACGTTCAATTGAAAGATAAATACTTTAAATATAAACAAAATGTTCACTATCCCAAAATATATGTCCTTGTTTAATTTGCAAAAGACAAGCATTCATTTAATTTCATCTATAACACCCCTGATATATCCAGGTCAAATAACCGCTCTATTAAACGCTAATTCAAGATAAAAGATCCTCTAAAATTGTTCCCCATATAACCAAAATTTGGGAGGATTGATTTATTTATTTACGGACGCTCTTAAACATCACAGGTCATTAGCGTCCCATTCAATTCAGAGCGTGAAACGGCCGACAAATTTTGCTCAGAGGCCTCTTCTTTCAGGCTTGAGGTTCTTTATCGTGCCGTAAATGTACCACACGGAACCCACGGCTTTAATTCCCCTCCGAAGGAAGCCATACTTACGGTTTTTATGCCCGAAAAAATCTATTCATTCTGGCAGGGTTAGAACCCTCGATCTTGGGTTTAGAAGGCAAGTATGGTTACCACTACACCACCAGGAAACTTCGTTTAGAAAACAATACTGAGTACATGGAGTATAACAATGATAAACCTGAGCATAAATACGAGGGTTGTTAAACATAGAACGAACATAACTTTTACAGGCACCATTTCTGGCGCTAAAATTTAACTTTATAAATGAAAATAAAACCTAATAAAATCTATATTATAATATTTATAAGTTTGCAATTTAAAAAAATATATATAAAATTAAATTCTTATTTTGTTAGCTTAGTGTGCGTTTTGTACACGTCGTATAAGTTTCCATTGTCCTTTCCGGGTCCTGCCTGTGAGAAATGTGCAAGTTGAAACATATTCAGTTTCGCCTACAGTACGCGACAAACAATATGTTGCTCCAAAATTTTGCTTTCGTCTTAACAAATCTTCATCCGAGGCATATGCAGAATTTGTTCTTAACTCGATGAGGGTTTAAAATATTTAAAGAGGCCAGGCTATCAATTCCAAAGAAAGTTGGACACGGTACTCCAACTGTGACAGAGATTCGTTAAATAACATTAAGGGCGTTTTCAGATTTTCTGAAAGTTTCACTGGGGAATGGAAATGACTAAGACTGTTAATTCCTGAACATTCGATTCTGATCTCTCTCTCTCTCTCTCTCTCTCGCATGCGCACCCCCCCCCCCCCCCACACACACACACAAACTGGTTGCCTACGCTGGGATAGTTGCGGTAATCTTATTTGTCGATAATCAAGAAATGGTTTACTAGCATGTCGTATCTGCACAAACAACTTAATTGGGCATTATTACAGAGATGTCCTGAAAGCTCTGCAAGGTCACGTTTCCGTGCAACAATTGGATGCAGCACCAAGATAATGCACGGCTGCATATCGCAAAGGTTACTAAATATTTCACAAAAATCTATGTGAAGTGTACCACTCTCTTTCCCTAAAGTTCAGATTTAGTCCCATGTAGCTTTTTCCTTTACCCCCAAATTGAGGAAACGTGTTAATGGGAGGCATTTTCCATCATCAGAAATAGTGATGAAGGCTGAAGAGGCAATACCGAAGGACCTGTCAAAAAGTCTTTGAAGACTGGCAGAAACACTGCGACAGGCACATTGCATCCAACGGACATTACTTTGAGAAATATCATCAGAATTATGAGGATGAGCAAAGGTAAGTTATGTTGTCAAAAATATTAGAAACACACTTATAATAAATATTTATTTAGTTACCCAAGTCCGCTAGGCTAAACATTTACCAAATCCAAAGAAAAAGTATGCGGGCAAGTCTTGCTCGAGGGTATCGTCGCAGCGCGATGGAACACGAGTTCCCACCCAAGCCAGACAATCTCTTTGAGCAAGGATAAGCCCGGAGTCCAAACTAATCCCGAAGCCGATTGCTGTATGTCAACAAGTAGGGCGATCAGAGGAGGAAAGGGGAGGAAAGGCATGGCGGACCTAGTATTAAGGAAAGGAAGGAAGGAAAGAATATATCTAAAATTCGAGAGAAAAGTAAGATTCCTTAGCAGAGTAAGTGTGCACACAACACAGCTGATTAGCGAATATCTTTATACCACTACACGTTGGGTCTGTTGCAGGGTAGAAAGTGTAGGCAAGGTGGGCTGGTGCGGTGGGTCAGTGGTTTGCACTTTAGTGTCTGGTATGCAAGTGACTCTTCTGAGTCGTTTCTATCTGGAAACAATGGTAGGAAACCCGTCTACTTCCTTGTCTCACCGCACATGAATCCTGGTACGGTATCTGCCTCATCTCACCCCTTCCTCCCGATTGGGGACGTAGAAGCAAAGGACCAGCCCTTGAGCCAGGTTGAAGTATCGAAATATCTTCCTCTGTCCATAACAATCAAAATCAAATACCGGAGGATAGTCAAAAAAGAAAAAGAAGTCTAATATAAACGGAATTAAATTATTAATTAGGCTTTTAAAGTGTATACTCATATATCACTCAACATGTGAAAACATGATAAAATTGCTTTCGAATAAGGTAAGCAAAAGAATGTCTCACAGAACCTTTAATTTAAAAAATAGTGGTCCCCATCAAAACAACCAGCAAAATTCTGTTTCTCTCCAGTATTCACTCAGTTCAGCAGATGAAAATAGTTTGAGAAATGATTGCCACAAAACCCCCTTTACTGCCAGAGGAATTTACGACATCGTTGCATAAATACCCTTAAAAAGTATACCTAAGTTTTAAATTTGCACCTTTGAATAAACGCGAAAATAAGCTCAATACAGAGTGGGTATTTGTAGTCAGGTTGATAAATTATACTCAAAATCGTCACAAGCAATGAGAAATGGCAGACAACAGTATTCCTGCCGCCCCAAAACAGTGACTCACTTTTTGTCAATTTGCTAGGGCTGTTGCTAAACCAAGCTGCTTTAAAGGTAAACTAATGCAATGAGTATGGTGGAATTACAAAGGTGTAATTCCCTTTGAGTGCGCTACAAATGGGGAAGTTGTTAATGCTAAGCTTCGTTCTCAATTGCTAGAAGAGTCATACAGCTTTAACAGAAACTATCCGACGTCAGTTAATCCAAAGTGAGTTCTCTTGCAACGGTATAACAAAAGCACTCACACTCAAACCACTAGAGTAAAAACGAATGGAATTATATGGTATCGAACTCCTAACACAGTTGGCATGTAGCCCTGGTCTTGCGCCTTCAGATTAGCATCTGTTTCTATTTTCGGCCGGTTTCTTCATGGAAGCTATTTCTAAAACAATGAAACTCAACCTACCCATCGAAAACAAAGAATTGATATTACCCATGTTGTCAGAGCACACTTTTTAAGGCAATAGACCCAATGGTTAAACAAATTCCGTTTTTATTTTAAGTGTTTACGTCCGTTTTTATTACTGAAACATCACAGGAGGTGGACACTGATGGTATGTACATGAAATGAAATGAATTGGGAAAAACTATTTTGGATGGGGGAGAAACTTTCAAGGCCTAAGTTTAGGGGATCTCCCCAGATTTACAACCGACGAGAACTGAAGAAAACCTGGAAGATGACTCAGAGAGGAAGGTCCTGATGAATTCGAACCTTCCGCCACCCATATTGGCAAATATGTTTACGACAAAAATGGTTTTCAATAACACTTCTGTCGCATACACCATATGCAACTGACACCTCTGCTTCATTCAAGCAGCCGGACCTTGTGGCCTAGTGGTAACCATACTTGCTTCCTCAATCCCAGCCAGGGTCCATGGATTTTTTCGGGCGTAAATATCTTAAGTATGGCTTTTGTCGGTAGGAAAGTAAAACCGTGGGTCCTGTGTCGTAGATTTACGGCGGAAAAAGAACCTCAAGCCTGAAAGAAAAAACCTCTGAGTAAAGTTTGTCGGCCGTTTCACGCCTTGAATTGAATAGGACGTTGATAACCTGAGATATTAAAGAGCGTCCATAAATAAACCAAATCATCAATCAACAATCATCCAGTATATACATTTCCTAATGTTTTGAAGGAAGAAGAAGAAACCCTTGGATCTTTCAATGTTTTGTACATGTCTTCTATCCAATTTCCTTCAAAATCCCAGAGTATGTTTATTAATTAGCCTCTTAACTTCTCAATGTTTTGCACATCTCCTTCATATCCAATTTTTTCGCATGTTTATTATTCCAGTGTACACTTTTATAGCTCCTTAAGATATATTTACGACTTTAAGTGTTTTAGAAGGGAACAGAGATGAGGTCTGACCTCCATGCCCTTTTGATCGATCTCACAACAAGCAGAAATAACTAAGTTATATGACATATTTTGGAATAATTGTATCATTCTCGCATTAATATCCATATCTAACAATTGTTTTCCAATTTAAGAGTGTCTAGCAATGCTTCGGGCCATCTAGTTGCTCGAAGGACTATGTAAGACCACAGAAATAATCTCTCGGGGCACAACACAATGCGAAACACTGCACATGCCTCCCTACGTAACTTCCTTACCTTCAAACTGCTTTGTTACTTTGATACTTTAAGTATTCACATCCTGAATTCTCTCCATGGGACTTAGAACTTTCTCAGCGAAGTTCTCAATTGTCTTAATATTCGTTTATTCTTCTGTAAATACACTCTCATAAGAAAGAAGTTGACGTGTTTCAACACGTGACCAATCTATCCTCGCATCCTTTGGCCTCCGCCGGCGAAGCCTCTAGTAAACGACTCCAACTGCATCGGGCCAAGACACTTTGTTTAACAACGGCGTTATTTATGAGATAAGTAAACTGATTTATCACTCTTTTAGATGGTTTTTTTTTCTTGTAATTTTAAGTGAAAATCAAATTTATTGATACTACCAATCAGATCTGCCAGCGGCGAGTCACTGTAACATAAACTCGGGGTGCAACTTTGCTATTGCTACTGCTGAATATAGGTTCCAAACATCTTAAACTCTTGATAACTAGAATTACCGCGTGGCTGAACATATCAACAGACAGAGAGGACGGGGGGCTATAATACTCGGGCCAATTTAAATATAAAAATCCATTTCCCTGGTTTTCATGGCAACAAACTTATCATTGACACTTTGATTAAAGTCTGGAATCTGCATGATTAAGACTGTGTCTCAGAAAACAATTTGTACGTATGTTTTGAAATCATTGTTTGATTCAAATTAATATGGAGTTAATCTATTCAGTTATTTTTTAATTTTAATTTTATCTCCCAATGATCTCAATAAAAATGCCTAAAATGTAATAAGCTTTGTATAGTGATCGTTTTCTTTGCATTTTCTTGACACAAACCGAAATAATGCAACTACTTCACGAATTTACACGAAAATTTACTTGCCCGCCATTCAGCAACAGCTGACCACTAACGAAACGACTTATTTTTGCTATTGGAGAGTATCTGCATGTAGAGTATCATTACTTCTAATGTAATACTGTTTGATATTGCAGGTGTTTCCCTAATTAAAATATATGTGACTAGTTGTCACTAATATAATCTAATGTTTACTGTCATTTGACTGCGTTGGTCCTCTCGCAACAGTTGTAGATTTTGGAAGTGTATTATAGGTGTAAGTCTGTAGGAATGAATGAAATGAAATGGATTTATGATGGAGCAAATGAGCTCGAAGTCCTTGGCACCTTAAAGCTATCTGCCATTCACCTTTTCAGGGTAAGGAAAAACTCGTGTAGGGTAAAAACTAAACTTACCCGGAAAGCTCGACCTTATCAGGATCTCCGATTAGTAGTCGCATACGCTACCACTAGACCACGGAGACGGTCATTAATATATATTGTTTCACTATTTTCTAAAACAGTTTATTCAACTTTGTAACGAAACAACAACCAGTCATGTAAAACTGGAGGCAAACTTTCCTGGGTACGCACGAGAGGTGACGTTTCAAGTGGTGCACACATAAAATGGGCAAGAGAAGCATCTTCCTACCGCTTCCTCTCACTTCCCCCGATCAATTTACTCCACAAACTCACCGAACATGCTTCACACCACGTCTACAAAACAAATACCCTACAGATATTATTTTTCTTTTGCATTTATGGAGTTAGTGTACCTTGAAGAAAAGCTGCCTCTGAGATCTGCTCTGAGGACTTTACGGCTCTTTTCATTTTATGAAAATCTTGCAAAAAAGATTTCCTGATAACACAGTTATGCCGTTGGCAATAGAGAATTTTCCATCGATCAATATATACATGTTAATTCATAGCTATTGTCACGTGAGCGTGGTAAAGTCACCTGAGATCTAAATTATTGCTTGTCTAAACACTCGAGGGGTTGTCATTGCTTTGGGTCGGCGCGAACACTTTGTCTCTTCTAAACTCCCGGGTAGCAGGTCGTAGGCATGAAGTTCCCTGACTCATGTTTGTAACTTCATTATTACTTTATTTAAAAGGTAAACTGCGTATAAGGTTTTTGCCTAATTTTAGAGAAATGTTATAATAAATTGTCAGATTAGTTACTGACTTTGCTGCGACAAACGATTGCTACTACAAAGTTATTCTCAAAAAATCTCTGAAATTACGTATATAGTACATTAAAAATGTGTGGGGAAGAGAAAGACATATTGAAACCTGTGCTAAGGCAGGAAGGGAAGGACTGGCATGGTTTAGAACAGGAGTAATATATTTAAATGGGATAAGAAATGGATATAGTAAGGGGATATGTCCTATGCGTGAAGAAGCAGATGCTACTTAGCATTTTAGAATGTAAACAAACCAAGTTTTGAAGGGAACAGTTCCTATTACGAAAGTGGGAAAACTTACCGATGAAATAAGAGGTAGAAGAATTTTAAAACTAAAATCAGATGTATATAAACTTGGAAAATACATCCAGAAGGTGAGACAAAAATGGTTATGAAAAGTGGGAGAGACAATTGGGAATAACAATGATGATGATGGCACTATTTAGCTGTGAATATATATTCCCATTACATACACAACTTAGTGTTAATTGTAATGGGGTGCGGAAGGAATGAAACTCCATAAACTGAGGGTTATTAAATGGGAAGTTTAAAGGCTTTAACAGTAGTAAGTTTATATGTATTGAGAATATGGAAATGCAAATTGTTTATTTTGACTTTAAGATGTTTACTTGTTTGTTAAAACTGTATGACATTGATTCTATTTATATGCTAAAAATATGTCTGCATGTAAGTTGGAAGAAATACTTTCATTTATTTATTTATTCATTCATAAAGTTATTTCCGAGTCCTGGACTTGCACTTTATTAAACTGTATTATGAAATATTGCCTGCTAATAGGCGGATGTACATTTCGCAATTCAGTTGGGTACTTTACTTTGCCTTTTATTGTGTAGGAGTTTCGCAGTAAAGGAAACTTTTATAAATTTTAAGAGGGTTCTAAAAGTTTGTTCTGTGTTTAATATTGTAATGTACTTAATACAATACTTAAATTTGATATGCAATACACAAAGAAAATTTTGTACAATTGTCGTAATGTACGATGTTCATAGCTAAAGAGCAGTAATAATTTAAAGGAGCTAGTTAATAACGGTATTGCTACTTTCACTTCACTAGGTTATTCATAAATACTAGGTTATACATAAATAAATATTAAATTACAACTTTGATAGGAGATCACTGTTATTCGAAAAGGAAAGTGGACAGTTATATAGCCCCTTTTAAAATAATTTAATCCACTCTCAAAATATCTGCGGGCTGGTGTTACACAGCTATATAGAGTGTTCCATAATGAACGCAATTTTTAAATTGAGCGTCTCTATCCGTTTGTTAGGTTGCCGGACTTGAAATTTAACAGGCTGTCATTTATTTTATTGCGATTAACGATTGTCATTTGTAGGTATCGTTATCAGCTAAAACGGAGCGATACACGAAGGATCAACGCGTCCAGATTCTGCAAGTACATTTTAAGTACGTTGAATGTTATGCAGAGATCGTTTGAAGATTTCGTGTAATTTTTGATAGACGAAAGGCGCCTAATGTGTCAACAGTGCAGAGACTGGTAAGGAAATTTGAAGATACAGGATAGACAGGAACATCAAATCACCTGGACGTTCTCGTCGATCGGTAGAGAATGTTGCCCTCGTTAGACAGAGCGTTTCTGCGAGCCCAATGAAGTCGATTCGCCGCACGTTCTCAACAATTTAACCATTCCGAGAAGCAGGTTGCAGGGAATTTGAACAAAAGATTTGCATATGCATCCTATTAAGATAGAACTAACACAAGAACTGAAACCAATATCAGCGTTGAACATTTGCCTCTCTCGCAACGGCGATCAAAAATGGCCACCCATATCGTGTGATTTGAAATCTGAAATTTTTGCCTAAAGAGTGAAGGTGTGCAGGACATTTGCCTGGTGTTTTTTTTTTCCCCATGTTTAATGGCAATATTTGTGCTTCATATTTACTTAGTAATATTAACACTTTTTAAATAAATATGCTAATTATTAAAACAAAATTGCGTTCATTATGGGACACCCTATACGAGCTACTTTGATATTAATTGTATGTTTAAATTATTAGCTAATTAAAGTTATTATTAAACTGTCTATTTCAAGAATGTATGTAACTGTACGAAAATCGGGTAGAAAACACTGAAAGTCGAACGTGCGGTACAGATTATGGATTAAATGTATATGTCACGCTCTCTATGTGAAAAACCTAGTAAAGGTGTTTGGGCAAAATGTTCTCTCAGAAATGCGTGTTTGGTACTAACTACAGCGTACTATATCGACATGACGCCCCTAAGATTATAAAGTAATTTGTATTTTTACAGAGCACGAACACATTTGCTTCTAGTTGCCGAACTTTAATATTTGTTTTCACCGCCAGTGGAAATGTTCTTGCAAACTCGGCAAGTACAAAGGTTGAGGTAATCAAAGCCGGAGGTTTACCGTAATGGAACAGGAAAGGCACACCGGTTCAAGGGATAGCAGCAAGAGGCAAGGACAGAAATGGCCGCGAGGCATTACATCGTCAACAAACGGGAAGTGGGCTGAGCAAGACCGGCTTGCTGCATTCTTCCAGGGCGCAATGCTTCCTCTGCAGAGAAGTATTTTTATCAAACCCAGTTTGTAACCGATAAGGAAAACCACAAACCGTTCACTTTTATCCTTTTCGTTTTAATTAAGTGAGCTCTTTGTTCAAAAGTCACCGTCGATATAAAAAATTATGTCTCTTATAAGGAACTCAAACAACAGAAAGTTATAACTCTTTTTACTGCAATGCTTACTTATCCAATTCGTGCCATTTGCTGAAATACATAATATGAGGTGTATGGATTATTGAAAAGAATTATCTCGTTCTATTTTTTAAAAAGTCTTCAATTATTAGTGTAGCTAACATGTACAATAAAACAGCTATTTTTTATTTTTTTGATTTGACTTATTTACGGACACTCTATAACATCTCAGGTCATCAGCGTCCCATTCTATTCAGGGCATGAAACGGCCGACAATTTTTGCTCAGAGGCCTCTTCTTTCACTTTCAGGCTTGAGGTTCTTTTTCATGCCGTAAATGTACGACACGGGACCCACGGCTTTACTTCCCTTCCGAAGGAAGTCATACGGATTTTTACGTCCGAAAAAAAAATCCATTGATCCTGGCCGGTTTTACCCGCCACCTTGGGTTTAGAAGGCAAGTATGGTTGCCAGTAGACCACCAGGACCGACTAATAAAACAGCTACATGTCGAAACACTTTAACTGGGCATTTGTCATAAAAAGGGGTTTGGAAGGAATAGGAATGGGCTGGGTGTGGGGGATGGGAGTTAGAAATAGAAGAAATGAAAGTTAGAAGGAGATTAATTGATATTGATAGGCATACAGTGGAAGCTGAGTGTTCTAGCAGAGTATGGCTGGAATTACAATCACAACTAAAAGGAGCGTGGGGGAATGACAGGAGAAGAAAGAACGGCAATGGCCTGGCTGCGCCTCGCTAGATGGAAAGGGCAGAAAATGACGGATGAAGGGGGGAAGAATTTGTCCTATATTGGTAATAAGGAAAACTAGGTACATGTTTGTAGAATGTGAAGCTACAGAGTGCTGGAGGTCCTAGATTATCTCCGAAAACTTTGTGAGGTCAAGGAGTAGGACGGCATGTCTAAATTTGGTATTGGATAAGAATAATTGGCAGGGGTTATGTAAATTTATTAAGAAGATGAAGTTGGCAAGAGATAATCTCTGGCTAGAGAGGGCATAGCATATAATGTACCTACATATTTTAAATATGTTTTTTACTTTATTGTGTAATATATATAAAAATATAAAAGCAAAATGAAAATAAAGTAATACTATTAACAATGTAACAAATTAACAGTAATTATAAAAGCAGAGAAGGATAAAACACTAAGATAAAGTCACACCTGTAATCGCTTTACTTCGAACTACTCGAGTTCTTCTATGGCAAGAAGACAAGTGAATATATATATTGAATTATGCCTTTCTTTTGTTTAGCACTCTGTAATAACCAATTAAAGATGCTTATTAATTATATAATTTTTCCCATAATGACTGGGAGAGGGAGGAAAGTTATTTCCTTAGCATTTTACTACTTGTAGTATTTGTATATATGCAACTCTGTATTTCTATGTTTTTTCTCAACATTCCTTGTGTGTAAATAGCAGCACGTTCGGCTTGGTTAGAACCGTGCGCTGGAAGTATTCAATTTATGTATTAGGAATTCATTATTGAAATAAAGACACACTTACTACCACCACAAGGGACTCACGGCTTTACTTCCCTTTCCCAATTTTCCATTTTTACGCCCCCCCCCCCCAAAATCCATCGACCCGGGCCGGAATTGAACCCCGCGATCTTGCGTTTAGGAAATGAATGAATAGTGTTTAACGCCCGTTTTTGCTACAGAGGCACCACAGGCGATGGACACTGATAATGCATGAGATGAAATGATATATTGGGAAGGAAGGAATCGTTCCAGGCCTAAGTTTAGGGTACCTCCCCGGCATTTGTCATTTATGAGGACTGAGGAAAATCTGGAAAAAACCTCAGTTAGGGAGAACGGTCCTGGCGGTATTCGAACCCAGACCTCCCGCTCACGAGTCCGCGACTTAACGACCTCGGCCACCCTCGGTTGGGTTAGAACGAAGTATGGTTACCACTACACCACCAGGGCCGACAGATCTCAGCATGGAAAAGACACATAGGTTCAGTTTATTTAGTACTTATGAAAGTTTTTTTTTTTTTGGGGGGGGGGTTAGGCTAGTGAAACTTATAACATGTTTAAACGATTAAAATAAAGATCAAAGAAAGTTGGTGTATGGGGCCACCTTTATTAGTAGTACTGCTAATAATACAGAGGATATGACGAATGAGAGATATTTCTGTCCATAATAAGTAGGAAAATTCACAAATATGATCCTTAACGCTATTTGCATCTCCAAAACACCGCACCCATATGGCAGGCCTGTTGTTGCAGAGCTATTCTCTGAGCCTGAGATGACGAGTAAGCCCATTATCCTGTGCAGCTGTTAAGCGAAAGTGCCTATAAAAGTAATGTGTACGTGGAGAACACAGGTGCCCAAATTAATGTGCTCATCACAAGACATTAGCGTGAAGTGCACGGGGCTTTTAAATGCTCATATCTTCTCCTTAAGGCTCAAGGAACTCAACAGCACTGTGCACTCACGGTAATGTCTTACGACCAAAGCAAGTTAGTATTGAGGTGCTTTTCGAAGGTTCAAAAATATTTGCTTAGTACAAACGACTGGCGGAATGGGATTTTTAACTAAAGTTCTAAGCGTGACAAAAAGACTGTATATGTGCACAGATCTTTCGCCATAGCACATTTACAGATCCCATTCCAAAGGCAATGCTTATTAACCAATCCATACAATAGGACATCAACAACCTTATAAAATATTACCTTAAAATTATACAGTTAGGTTATTTGAGTTATGGGCCAGCAGCGCGCGGCAGCACGCTGGGAGAACCCAGCCTCAAGGCCTAAAATGCATGTGCAAATAACAGCTTATACAGTGAGGTCAGCTTTGTTTTCCCGGAGTGTTTTGCCTGCCGCTCGTAAGCCAGCGTGATTAGCGGGAGGGTAAAACAACAAAACAAACCAACCATTCAACAATACACAAATCAATTTAAGACGCCCATTACTTATCGAATTATCAAATGAGATATTGAAATTTCATTCCCCACACATTTTGGCGCCTCTTTAGGAAATTATTCATCACTTGCTGTAGTTTATTTTGAGAAATGCAAACAATATCCTGATGAATATTATCTTTCCGAGTTCTTGTATGGTGTGCGGGTTCGTCACGTACACGGCGTTTTTTAATTTACCCCAGAGATAATAATCGCAGGCTGTTAAACTTGGCAGCCTTTTGCACAGATCCATATAAACTTCCCACTTGTTGTGCAAGACGAAGAGATTTTTTCTAGGGGTATTAGCATGACAAACTAAGAGCTCTGTAATAATCTTCAGAAGACGTTTGCGTTACATGCTTTTAGTGCAATAACATTTAAATTAAATTAAATTTCAATGGAACTTTCAATTGTTTACTGTTGAATGTGTATATGTAAGAAAAATAAAAATAAAGCAACACTATCAACAATGTAACAAATTAATAGTAATTATGGCCAATTATGCCATAGAAGGACTCCACGAGTTCGAAATATAGCTATCTCAAGTGTGACTTTTTCTTTGTGTTTTATCCTTTTCTACTATCATAATTACTCTTAATTTGTTACATTGTTGATAGTGTTGCTTTATTTTTATTTTTGTTATATATTGTTTGCAACGCTGGTGCTGCTTTTAGCTTTGCTTATTAAGTTTAATTTGCTTTTGTGTGTTTTGCTTTTGACTTCTTTACTATTTATCTATTATTCTTTTAATTTTATTCCTTACTTTCTCTGTGTTTTCTCATAGACTTTATTGTTTACTACATCTTATACCATGACACCTATCCAAGGTAATGTTATGAAATTTTGGCTCAACAAATGTAAATAACATTCTAAGCAATTAGCTAAATATACAGGGCATGTTGGTTTTCTTTCTTATTGTGCTATTACTGGTGTTTGTCCTAACGGAATATTAATTCAATTGCCATTGTCCGCTATAGCTCCTAGCACTCATAGTCAATTTCACTTATTTAGGCACCATATCTCCCAGCAATTTCTACGGATGATCCTGAATAATTGTCAATATTTGCAGCAATTTCATTTGTCTAAATTAATTAGTTTTATCAAAATTATTTTGGCATGTTCTCCTAAATATATTACTACTGTTAATAGTATCTTGAGAGTGCGAATAAATTATTAAAAAAGGCCATAGAAGGACTCCACGAGATCGAAATTTAGCGATCTCAAGTGTGACTTTTTCTTTGTTTTATCTATTTCTGCTATCATAATTACTGTTAATTTATATATATACTAAAACAGTAACATGTTTTTGTTTTACTGAAACATATGAACATCCTCTTAAGTACACGATGTAATTAGAAACTTTCTGTTATTTTTCTCTATTAAAAGTGAATGTAAAGATGGTACTAAGGGCTCAGTTCATAAATATGGTTACATTTAAAATATTTAAAAATACCCACACAGTATAGCTTTGCCTATAAGTGGTCATACATTTAATTTAATTAATAGTATACCATTAATTTTTGCGGTTAAATTCCAATAATAATAATAATAATGATGATGATGATAATAATAATAATAATAATAATAATAATAATAATAATACTTCTAAAAATGTGATTTTTCTTTTGTAATACGTATAGATTGCAAGACTTTTAATTTTGTGCCCTTTAATATTGAAAGTTGGAGTAATTTCAATATAGGCATTTATTTTAAGTGATTTTGAATGGATTTTTTTTATTGATTTATTTATGGACGCTCTTTAACATCTCAGGTCATCAGCGTCCCATTCAACTCAGGGCGTGAAACGGCCGACAAATTTTGCTCAGAGGCCTCTCTTTCAGGCTTGAGGTTCTTTTTCGTGCCGTAAATGTACGACACGGGACCCACGGCTTTACTTCCCTTCCGAAGGAAGCCATACTTACGATTTTTACGCCCGAAAAAAAATCCATCGGTCCTGGTCGGGTTCGAACCCGCGTTCTTGGGTGTAGGAGGCAAGTATATTTTGAATGGAAAAACAGCTAATCTAGTGAAGTATTATATTATATTTAAGTTTTTCTTTTATTAGTTAGCTTTAGAGTTCGTCATACAGTAATACCATTATTTATTTCATTAATTAACAAGGTCATAATTTGTATTTCATATTCTTTTTTAAAGTTACTCTATAGGTGAGGAATTCCCCTATTTTACGCCTTTTTTTTTTTTTTTTTTCGTTGTTATTTTCGTTGCCTAGTAGGTAGAATCGATGTATATTTGAAGAAAATTTTCAAAGATCTTTTCATGGGTACAACCGCATTACTTCGGAATTCCCTCTAGGAAAGTGTACAAATAGCAAGCACGTCATTAGAATGAATCTGTGCATATAACACATTTGATTTAATACAACCGTAGCCGGAAGCAGCATATCATCACTAGGTTGGATGCAGCCCTCGTTCGAACACTGATGTACTGTTTCCAAGGGATCACACACTCTTCCATGTAAGAAGGTTTATATCCCATCTTAGTGATAAAATGGTAAAAAAGACGGTAGTGTAATATAAGCAGCGCGTGGCTTCGTATATAAAGTGCCTTGCTGTATATTGCCTTCCAAACTTTACCCTAGAGTACATCAAACTGCCTCTTCACTCCCACGCTCGCCATATGATTAACAGCATTACCTTCAAGACGCTTTTAGTCGAGAAATTCCGTAACTGACTAAAAGTATCACCAAAACTTCAGCGGTTAAAACAACCTCATGATGTGATTACATAATTCCACAATATTCGACTGAGAAAATCTCAAAGCATCAATTCATTCAGTACATTATTATTTTATCTCAAAAGTCAGTTTAGCTTTAGGAAGATAAAGTTGTATTTTTTTTACTCTCGAAATCGTTATAATTTGCACTTATGATAATAAAAGTCCATTTTTGGTGTCAATGAAATTGTAGGTATGTAGTACTACATTTCAACTCATTCATACAGGAAAATAATCACATGTAGTACATAAAAATCAGCATTGAAATTAAAATTCCACGGAAAAACAACCAGAGTCCTCTGTAAAATATCTACAATAAGACCATAGCAAGAAAGGGAGACGATGAAGTTGTATCTTGTTGTTTCAATTTTGTTTCCATCACTTGGACTCATCGGTTCGGAATTTGCAAATTTTTTTGTGATTCGTGCCCAGGCCAAAATAAACATTATAGCATTATTCGCCTCATTCATGCTAAGAATCATAAGTACAACGTATTTAAATCAGTAAAAGTGACTTTTCCCATCAGAAGCCACAGTTATATAGAATGTAACAAGGATACGGGTTTCATAAATAATAATAATAATAATAATAATAATAATAATAATAATAATAATAGTAAAAACATGCTGAAATATCCAGCGATTGGAATGAGCACATCAGAAGATTCCCCTTGAAACCACCTGCCTTCAATATCATTGAGTATTCCCAAGGTATTTTTAAATCTGGTCTTCATTTCTTAATAAAGAATACAGAAAGACATGTCTAACGAAGATAAAATAAACAAGAGAAATTATAGCTGACAAAACCTCTTCTAGAACTGTAGCCACTCGAACAACCTGCAATGACTCCTGGGAGTCCCATGTTATTGTTGACAAAATGTACCGTACACATTCAAATTCAATTCCACTTTTCAAGGCAAAATATGACGACCTGCAATGTCTAAAGGAAATATGTTCCTAAATTGCTCGGCTCTATTTTTCAGGGTTACCTGTAATACACAATGCATTGTTTTGATTGAATAATTATTTTCAATAGTGTTTCAAGAATATTTATATTTTCCTCAGCAATTATCTGGTATAATTTGGTACATTACATAATATAGTTAGCGAGCTTTGATTGTTTTATCTACAAATATGTGTACTTTGACCTTTTATTGTTAATTAAAAAAAAGTCTGTTACAAAACTATCTTAAGAATTATTTTATAAAAAACATTTTATATATTTAATGTGCTTAATTTTGTAGCGTTTTTAAACTTCAAATGAAAAATTAAAAAGTGAATATTGATTATTTTCCCCTTGTGCCATTCAATTGCAAAATTAAGACAACATATATGAAGCGATTCACAGTTAGCTGCTAAAGAACAAGGGGCATAGGAACAAGGATGCTAGTGTAAATAGTAAATAAAGATTTAGGGCAGTACTCACTTCCATCTCATTACCTAATAAAGTTAATGTGTTATCAACATTGTAGCTATCCACAAACTTTTTTCCCACAGTGAACAATGTATTCTGCTTTTGCAACCTCTTAATGTCTTTGAAGTGGACGAATTAGCACCAGCTCGACACTACGGATGTGTGAAGTGCTGAAGTTGTCATCCGGCATGAAATGTGCAACCCAGCAGTTCTACACAAAGTGGTGTTAATACATTCGGTTAGTTAAATGGGATCTGCCATCGCTCACAAAAGTCTCCTGGCTGAAACTGGAACCCAAATCAAGCTTCTGGATTGTTCTCGTATCTCCCAAACAAACGGTTTCAGCTGTAGGCTGTACTTTCAAAAGCTTCAAGTTTGTCATTGTCGCATTTCTTGAACGTTTTAAGGCACTGAATCTCAATGCTTGAGAAATGCTTCTTTTATCTACTGAAGCCAAATTCGTCTAAATCACCGATAACTATTTAAAACACATTTTCGCTACCACCCCAATATTTAAACCACAAATAAGTGTCAATGCACTTATAGCGATAGAAAAACACTCAGTACGGTATGGAATGCGAACCGCCACGGGTGGCCGAGGTCGTTAAGACGCGGACTCGTGACAGGGAGGCCTGGGAGCCTGGGATTCGAATCCTGTCATGACCGTTCTCCCTCGACCGAGGTTTTTACCAGGTTTTCCTCAGTCCTCATAAATGGAAGGTACTCTAAATTTAGGTATGGAACATTTTCTTCCTAAAAAAAAAAAAAAAAAACAACTTTCACAATTTATCATTTCACTTCAGGCATCATCAGTGTCCACTGCCTGAGTAGTAAAAACAGGCGTTAAACACGATTTAGGGGGAAAAAAAAAAGGGGGGGGGGAATGCGAGTCCATATCATCACTTAGCGAATTCCGAAGGAATGCAAGCAGCTATGGAGTTTGTACCCATGAAAAGATTAATGACAAATTTCTTTTTAAAAACATGTCTTTTAACGCTCTAGCGACCGCAGCGTTTGTTTCTTCTCAACGAAACTTAGCCTAAACTTAATCTAAATTAACAAATAATTCATCGAATTCCTTAACCAGCAAAATTGGATCACTAGGAGCGATATGGCTTTAGATCTTCTCACAATTCAATCGAAGCAATAGCCAAATTTGTGGAAAATTCCAAGTTAATAGCAGGTCGTTTTTACAACTTTACCAAAGCTTTTGATACGATCTCTCGTGATGTTCTTCTTCACAAGCTGCAATTGTATGGTTTTACAAAAAACTGTATTAAGTTTCTAAGTTCTTATTTAGAACCAAGCTGTATACTGTAACAACCCAATGTCTCGGTTTAAACGTGTGAAGCATGGTGTCCTCAGGGCTCCGTTTTTCGACCTATTTCATTTATTATTTATATAGATGATTTACTAACCTACACCGTACGTTTATGTTTGCCGATGATCTTGCCCTCTGTGTACATAATCAATATTTTGTACTTTAATTTTTTGTTACGAACATAATTTTGGACTACTCAATTTCAAAATATTGTTCGTATTTTTTGTTCATGTGACAGGGAGTTAGCTTAAATTAGAGTATAAGTGATAAGAGCAGAGAAATTCGTCAACTTTCAACTGCCCTATGAAGTATCACTCCCTAGCAACAAGCAAATGACAAGGAAATTTGACTTGTTTCGCTTCATACTGCAGATGGTAACATATCTTAGCTTGCCAGATGTTACGCTCGTGAGTTGCTACCTTACGTCACGTGACCAGCTAATTATACACCTTAACAGAGGAACAATACTTTCATGTCCATGGATAAACATTCTGTTACGAAAAACTCCACAATAAAAATATAAGCACAGCAGACTTGCTTTGTGAAACATGATAAATAATTGCTTAAGGTTTATTTATTTCTTTGTTTATTTACTAAAGAACTAGTAGAGGAAATAAAATGAAAAATCTTGACTCACTGAGTGTGAAAGGTCCTTCCTTATAAATACGAACCGCTGGTAGATGCTTACCTGTAAGAAAAAGAAAAGACAGTATTAAACAAAATACGTTTACTTTGAAATTAACTGAAAAGGTGTTAGACTAATACTTTCGAACCAAGGTGTAGTGTAACTATAGCAATAATACCAATCTGTGAAATTTCCTTACACTTCACTTTCTCGCCCGAAATTATTTTTAATGCATTCGTTTAGTTGAAATATATACGGTCTCAGCCAGGGATGGTTATACTAAGAAGAAATTGAGCTCTGGGTCCCGAAGCATTTCAACAACTTTTTACATAAAATTAATGCATACTAATTAATGTATGAACATAATCTTTAAAATAAGTCATACACGTTATAGCGCTCCAAAACTTACGGACACATTTTAGCCAAACAAAGAAAGCTATAATGGTAAGTGCTTTTATTTTACATTCACACTCGCCATTTATATTATTATCTACAAATAATGGTGTAGCTCAGTTTCTATGGTATTTTTTCAGGTGAAAATAGATAATCAAGAAGTACGGGAATGGATGTTGGATTTGAGACCACATATTACATAAGTAACCCTTCAGGTTTATAATTACAATGCATGTAACTTAATTGACAGAATCAATACTTAACCTAAAATATATACAGTAGCATGTAACTTCACCATTCGAGATTCACGGGTAGAATTCTACTAGTTAACAATACGCAATATTACAAGACAAAATGTTTCGTGAAACAAAACACTGATAAAACCAATTCGCACGCTGATATTACCAGTCTGCCGCACAAGTAACTAGCAGTACTACCTTCGTAATATCAGAAACATACACTTGTAAAATAAATAAGTGAAACAAGAATGGAAACTAGTGTTATTAGATCAGGAGCTTAGTGAAACAGGGTACTCAATTAAAATGGCGAATCTCTGGATCTTTTTGAAACTACAGAACCATTTTCTTACCGTGCTTTCTCCAATTGCATTTTCCCCGTTGTGTCACGAATGTTTCTAGCCGCCTACTCTGCCTTTATTCCTCTGTTAAACTCGAAAAGAATAATTTGTCGGAAATGTTCATAGTTTTTCCACTTGACACCTACCTTTAGCTCACAAATAGCGCAACTTTTCTTCAAATCTGCAAATTTAGGGCGTATTTATAAGCACAAGCTCTAAATAACGAATGACAGATGACAAACGGTAAACAATTTCCTAGCAACGCAGGCAGTGTTACCATGAAAACAAAAACGTTACGAACCTATGCATCAACCTAATAGATCGTCTGCGTCTAGTAATATCTCCGTCTTAATGTGTGGTATTTAACAGAGGCTTCAAATGAAATATGTAGAAGCTGTTATCGCTGAATTTATTGAAGAATGGAATTTCTATGAAAATGGGATAAATAGTGAGAGACGAGATTTAAATTACTCCAATTTGATTTTACGAAAGAAGTAAAAAGGATGATATTTTTTGTTTAGACAGTTTCGAAGCGTTGAAAACAATATTTTCACTCATCTTCAACATTTAAAAACAAATTTAAGTTTTTTCTTTTCTCCCCCTCTCTTGCTAACGCATTTAAGTGACGCCAAAGTTCCTTATCCAGAATTAGAAAACGAGTTCCATCGAAAGCTGCTGAAAGTCAATTATTTTTTGTCCGGAAAACAGATGTCAGTGACATACCAGCCGATGTAAATATATTTCAAAGACGGTCCTAGAGCTCTCATCGCGAGTGACGGCCACATTTTTAAGGTCTTCATATTCCTGGAGATATGAATATCGGGCCCCAGCTGCGGCGGGTGTGAATTGACTGCCAAGACACTCACAGTTTATGCTCACCATAAAACGTACGTCATCTCAAATGTTCCCGATTGCCTCTCAAGACAGAAGCAAATAACGGAGTCACCGGGTGTTCCAAAGCGCAGCAGGTGTGTCACTCGTGAATGGAATCTTGCATGTGCAAATGTAGGAAAACGCTGCACTGAATACAAACCCCTTAATGATCTACACAGTGGTTTCCTTTGTTACACAGAAGCGTAACAAAATCTGCTTTCTCATCTCTCTCCTCAAGACACCTATGCACTTTGGTGTGTTTCTGCCTTCAAATGATTCTGAATAAGGGTTAGAAAAACCTGCCGCTTTTGGAAACGGTTCAAGCCAAGCTTCTTACCTCTATTTTGAAGCACACTTTGCAAGGTATGTCAAGTGCTATAGCACCCAGGTTTAAAAATAGACTATAGGTCATATGAGGACACTGTTGCCGGATATCCTCACAGTTTTCTTTAGTTCTATTATATTCCCCCTTAATTTAAAAAGTACACTAAATACTAAAAACCCTAAATTAATGCGGATAAATTGCACAAAAATGATATATGAATACTCCACGTTAGAAACTCCATCACATAAGACAAAGCACATTGTGGTTTGCTTCAGCAACTTATCGAGCCGCAATTTCCTCTTATTACGATACAAACAACAATATTATAACAAATGTGCCTTATTTAAATCAAATCAAATTAAGATGTGACAGTCACTATAACAAAAACATTGTGCAGAAGGAGGAGAAAGAATGAAGACCGGAGGGGAGATGAGGACCACGAGGAAATGAAAAAAACACGGGCAGGTAGTTCGAGAAGAAGAAAATGGTGGATAATAAATGGTGATTAGTGCAGAGTAAATGTGAATAAGATATATATAAAATAGAGAGCAATGGAGAGTTAGTAGGTGAAGAGTGGCTAACAAGGGTTATAAACAAATACTGAATGATTGCTATAGTGAAGTGAAGAGATTGATTAGAAAGAACAGAAATATAATTAAAGAGAAAGTTTTAATGTGCTAAGAGAGCCAAGGATAGCAGTGCAGAGATTACTTTACGTATCCATATTATAAGAATATATAAACAATTAAAACTTTAAGAGTTTTAAAATAAAGTAAAGTAGAAGATGGAATTAAAAAAGTAATGAATAAAAATTTAAATTTTCCCAGATGTTGGAATGAGGACATTGATCTTTCGGCACCCGACGATATTAGTTTAGGCAGATACCATATATTGGTTATTTCACAGATTCCCATCTGATTGTACTTTTATTTGGTGTAGTAAATTATTTATTAGATTTAGAATTTTATTTTAAGTTGTTTTGTTCATATAAGTATAATTTTAGATAATGATCTGTAAAATTATATACAGTAATTGATTAATAAATGCTAAAATTTGGAAATATATCTCTCGGTGTAGGCAACAAGGTGCCGGAACGGAGTATTGCAGATTTCATTTTTTTTATTGCCTCATTTAATAGTGTATAACATAAACAATGCATGTTGCCATATCGAAACCAAGGCAGTTTTATGTCACTTTACGTTTTTGTTAAATGCTTCTTGCCATAGAAGAACTCAACGAGTTCGAAATATAGCGATTTATCTTGGTGCATTATTCTTTTTTACTTTTATAATTGCTGTTAATTTGTTACATTGTTAATAGTGTTACTTTATTTTTCTTTTTATTTTATATATATATGTATATATATACTATATATAGTACCATATGTCGGTGATTCTTATATTACTCTCATGGACAAAAAACCGAACGCTTTTATATTTTGTTCTTAATTGTTGTAAAATGAAAGGATACCCATTTAAACAAAAGATTGTTTTATTAAACACCTTAAATTACAACAACAGAAAAAAAACTTAATTCTGGTTAGAAAAGTTACAAAGGACGTAAAACAATGATAAGTTTTATTTTAACTGTGAGAACATTTTTCGGTGTTTGAAACATTAAAAACGTATTTTAATAACGGGCCTCACCCATCTCTGTCTTAAATAAATGTATTCGTACTCTTGGCATACTTTCGATCAGATTAGCTATGTCTTCTTGAGGAACATGCTCCCATTCTTCAATAAGTGCTCGCCTCAACTCCTGCAAAGTTTCTGGCAGCGGCAGTCTTGTCCTTAACACACCGTTCAGCGTGTTCCACATGTGCGTGTTTGAAAGCGGATTCATGTTGGGACTCCTTGCTGGCCATGGAATAAGGTGAATTCCCACTTCTTGAGATAATCTCTGAACACGTGGGCAATATTCGGGCGTGCACTGTCGTGCAATAAAACAAAATAGTCGCCTGTAAATGGTTCAAATGGTACAACATGATTAACCAAACATTCATTTATGTGCCTATTAGCTGTTAATATTAACTCGGTGCGAGGATTCATAGATACTCCTGCCCAAACCATCACTCCACCGCCTTTCGGAAATGCAGCATTGTGCAAATTGTTCTCCCCTCGTCTAGTGGTAACCATATTTGCCTCGTAACTCCAAGATCGCGGGTTCAATCCCTGCCAGAGTCGATGGATTTTTTCGAGCGTAAAGGGAAGGGAAGTAAAGCCGTGGGTTCCATGTCGTACATTTACGGCACGATAAAGAACCTCAAGCCTGAAAGAGAGGCCTCTGAGCAAAATTTATCGGCTGTTTCACGTCCTGAATTGAATGGGATGCTAATGACCTGAGATGTTTAAGAGTGCCCTTAAATAAAATCGGCCTGGACAGGGAAAAACTCGAGGATAATGTACTGGAGGGTATCAGAACACCCTCTCTATAGTTCACACTTACTACCTTGTCTTGTGATTGTCATATATTTGAACCGTTAAAAATCATTGCGAGATCGGCGATACTACAGCGACCAAGGTATGAAGGCATTGGAGCGAAATTAGCTGAAGACATAACGTGATAATGGGATTTAAAAGCATCCTATTTGCTAGGGAAAATGTGTTCGTAGATTGGGAAATTATGGAGAAAATGAGATGTATCCCATTTTTATTTAAATTGGTTTCAATAAATTACAAACAAATAAAAAATCAATTATACTTGATTCACCTTGTATGTGAACATTATGGTTATATGGGTAATAATATTTTTTAGTTATAAATTTTACCTTCACATTTTTTAATGTTATGTTCATTTTGGATTTGGCATGTACGCTCTATAGAAATCAATGCGAGAGAAAGATATCTTATAATGCTTTAATATTTCCCCAAGTGTTTATTCCAATTATGCTCGTATGTTTTGTCATGACCTATAAAATATTAAGATCTTTTATTAATAAGTTATATTTTCCAGCTGAAAGCATCAGGTAAATAATTAAGTTATAGGATTTTATAGGACCTTTTAGAAGAATACTCACAGAAATTATTTGTGCTTTATTTTTGATACAGTTACTTGCTCCATAACACACTTGATCCAAATGTCCAGCTTGCGTAAGAAAAGCTACTTTTGCAGTAGCCTTTATAAGTTTTGCATTGCCTCGATTACTTCGTGGTCATCTGCAAGCTTTTGACCTTGCAAATGTTCTTTTAAAAGTCCAAACAAGTAAAGTCCGATGGCATCAAGATTATATATGGCAATGTTTCACAATCTCAAAATTTGGATCATGCAGTGTATTTTATAGTGAAACAACAACATACTTTTGCGAAAACTCCCCAGCTTTTCGATCGTATCGCCGCATTCACTAGCTCACCGCCTTGTCACTGCATTGAACACTAGTCGCATTAAATCCTTTTCCTGAAAGTGCACCAACACAGGGTCAATCATATCGCAAACGATTGTGGTGTCTTGGTTTTGTCTTCATCGAGAGACAATAGCAGTTTCCATAGCATCGACTGTCTCTTGCTCTCTGGTCACTTGGGGCTGGTCTCTTGTCGCAATTGGATGGAGAAAAGCTCTTCACGAGCATGACGGTCAGAATGTTGCTGACCACGCACGTTTGTGATGAACTGACAGCTGTCTTGGGACCCTCTGTACACCCGAGGTCATCACGGATAATAATGTACCCAGCACCGTGACTCATGTTGAATTGTACGGTAATTTCACCAGCAGTGACTCGCCTATAGTAGCGCATTCACTGCTCGATATCTGCCTCAGTTTACGAAAATTGGTTTCCCATGATGTATACAATTGCATTTCTAAATTCTTCCACCTCCCCCCCCCCCCATGACTGAAAACCGTTGCATCCATTGCCGAATTTTCATTCTGTTGCAATACTTTAACTGACGACAACAACCAAAAATCGTTGTTCCTCAATGATGCAATTTGACAGAGTTCATGTTTCACGAGCTATTACGCAGGCGCATAGTGTCCGAACATTACAATCCTTGTATAGCATAATGATAAGAATAATTTTTTTTTATTCCGAAATAACATTTTTCTTTGTGCTTATACCTATATAAAATCCTGTTATTCAATGACTTTACCTCGTACAGTTAATAGATGTGCAACGCTAGACTCTAGCAGCATATACAGTGAGGTAGAGCGCGGCTGGGAAAAGTCAGTCTTCAAGGCCTATAATGCATGTGCAGGCTGCAGCTTGTAATTAGTTTGAGGGATTCTTTGGAAAAGAATGGTTCTGCATTGTGTGCAAACTGTTCTTCGTTAGTTATGGCAACACATAAATATAGTTTAGGAGAACGAGCTTGATGTACCATTGAAATTATGTGAAAACGTTTTCTTACAGAGAAGTGGTAAAGCGATCCTGGCAGTCGTGTTCCAGGTAAAGAAACTGCTTGCCAGTTGTTAACCTTGCAATAACAAACTTGTTCTGCAGGAAAATTAGACGAAAGACAGGACTTTCGGTATATGTTTTATAACACGGGTTAGTACTTATTGTCACTTTATGCTTTCAGTAAACATGTAAATACTAAAATAAAAATTACTGACTTTTCCCCAAATCTATTTCCCTTTTTCCCGTAGCGATGGCTGCCATTAATCAAGCCCAGAAGGCCCATAATTCAAATAACCTAACTGTATCTGTTTTATTACCGCCACGGGTGGCCAAGGTCATTAAGGCGCGGACTCGTAAATGGGAAGTCTGGGGTTCGATTTTCACCAGGACCGTCCTCCCTGACTGAGTTTTTTTTTTTTTTTTTTTTTCTCCAGGTTTTCCTCACTCGTCATAAATGGCAAAAGCCGGGAGGTACGCTTCCTTCCTTTATTAAAAAAAAAAAAAAATCATTTCATGTATCATTACTGTCACCGCCTCTGATGCCTCAGTGTTAAAACGAGCGTTAAAAAAAATTCCGTTGGTAACTTCTCTAAAGCGAGCAAACGGTAAGATACAATCCATTCTTTCGAAAGATTATGATTGCAATGTTACGTAACAATCAGTTGAGAGCGTATATTATTGATTAAATATAATCTCAGTGTTGGAGTTGTACACGTGTGTCGGAATATGAACGATTTTTATGGCTAATTTTTCATATGAGAGAACAAACCTATGAAGATGGAGAGGAATATGGATGACATTATTTACGCCCGTGACATTCAACAAAATGCCAAACTACGCGGCCTTTCGCGGGGGTCCACAAACTCCAAACCACATCACATGTGGCTTAGGAAATAGAAACGTAAACAGCCAACTGAGCTCAAACATGTAACCCATTCTTTATTTGCTTCCTAGAATTATGAACTCTTGATTAATTACCTATCTATTTTTTGTGGGTTGTTTTTACGTCAACAAAAATGTTGTGTGCTCTTCCACGCTTGTTTCCGATAAATGATGTTTTTTATATGACCACAAAACAATGTAAACTACACATTTTCTTTTTACATTCGCAGATATAAAGTCAGCAATAAAATTATTTACGATATATTTCTCATATACTGACATCATTCTAAATCCAAAACACAGATAAGATTTTTTTTTGCAAAACTGATTGTTTAGAGTTCGACTATGTAATTAATGTGATATACCATTTTTAGAGAATTTTAATTAATGAACTTTTATAACAAACACAAAAAATCCATTTATTTCTTCGATGGACAGTAACATGTCATTTAAAACTGTACTCTAAACTTCATATAGCTAAAAGAGAAGGAACGAGCAAGGAGGAAGAAGAAAAATAGGAGTGAGAGAACAAGGGTGTTGTCTTAACCCCCATCAAGAGGCCTGGTATGCAGTTTCTTTAAGTCGGCAAACGCTTTATTGCTCACCCAACAATCCGGCTACACTAAATACCCGTATTTTATTTGCGAATAGACCAGCAGTGCGCAAGACCATGAGAGCTAATTGCAGCTGGTTCCAAGAACACTGTACGCAAAAGCCTCATCCGTTCTTCACAAGAGATTCTACACTTTATCAAGACTTTAAACAAAATGGCGCCTATTTTCATATGTTTGTGACTAATTTCCAGCTCTCTCAGAAGCGAAATTGAATAATGGTTCCGATAGCAGAAAGTTAATGTTTGATAGTACAATTGAATAAAAGACAAACAAAAAAGATAGTACAACTTGGAAAGCCTTACATAACATAACAAGAAGTCTTCAGATTATAAAGATGTGAGCAAAATGCAAGACGCATTCAGGGAAGTGAGTATGAAAATTCACGTTACAGTAGATGTGGTTTCCGGGCTTGTAGACCGTGATTCTGTCGATTAGTTTAGAGTGTAATTTCAACCAGCCAGGGGTCCCTACGCTCTGAAGAGGCCTGACGGAGTCATGGCCGAAACAGCAGGATAGGCACAGCTAAAGCAGTGAAAGCGAGTACGAACTAATTGTAATTAAATTCGATTCCAATTACAAACGTAACAACATATAAATTAGATTTTTAAAGCTGCTATATTGGGAACTCCGTATGTGTTTTTTAATAGTGTTTAACGCCCGGTTTTACTACTAAGGCACCACAGGTGGTGAACACTGATACATGAGATGAAATGATACATTGGGAAAGTATTTATTTAAGGAAGGAAACATTCCAGGCCTAAGTTTAGAGTACTTCCCCGACATTTGCCATTTATGAGGACTGAGGAAAACCTGGAAAAAACCTCAGTCAGGATTCGAACCCCAAACGTCCCGCTCACGAGTCTCCGCCTTAACGACCTCTGCGATCCGTGCCGATAACTCTGACTGTAGTTGAGTCATAAAGTACAGCTTGTAGGCTGTTAAAAGGTGCACCGTGTATCAATAATTTGAAAACGACATCCTCCTGTTGATATCTGCAAGTCTTCCCATAGGTAAAAGCTCAGAGGAAAACCCCCATGAAAAGGCGACTGTATAATACGGAAGAAGAATTCACAGCTCAATTCATTTATCCACATATTTTAAATTTAACATAATAAAGTGCAAAAGCACCATATTCACCTTTTAGCACACAGTAAAAGTAAACGTACAGTGGCAATAATGCCTTGAGAACTTAAAACATGCTAAATTTTCAAAATTAAATGTTAAAAGATAATGGCTGACATAATAAATAGAGAAACATTTAACTAGCAACCAAACAATTAATTACAGTCTTTACCGCCTAATAAAATATTTATTTAGTTAAAATAACTTTAACTCGTCCAAAATACTTGGGTACACACAGGAAGAACTCCCAATAAATGTTATAATTATAAGAATCGAAAGATCTCCAACTCCAGGACAATACATAGCAGCTCAAGAAAAGGAGAAGGAAGGGATTAGAAGAAGAAACGCAACTTGACATGTTGATCGTGGACCACGTGTACGCGCAAAAACGGCACAAATTTCTTATGAGCAACAAATACATGCACTTTCTGAAAATGCTGATATTACCATATTACCATATTTTTAACTTTCGTTTATCTGGACAAAATTAATTCGGACATATGGTAAATCCTAATTGAAAATGGAATAAAAGGAGTTTGTATCCAATTCATCAGAGGTGCGTAACATTAAAATAAATAACCCATTGCTATAGTTATGCTAAAGGAGCATAGCAGTGCTCTGTGCTGGCGCTGGAAGCCTCTTATTTGCGGAAGGCTCACTGATTCCCAACATATTAATAAACTTATAGTTTATTATATAATAATAATAATAATAATAATAATAATAATAATATAAGTATATAAGTATGTAGGTATAATAAATAGTTAGATCGTGAAAGCCTAAACACCATAGGTTACACTCACACCTCCATTACTTTCCTGAAAACCTAGTTCTCTTGGTGAAGAACAAGGTGAAAGGTTCCATAAACATTTAAAGCAATTTGGGACAAGATAATAGGGTCGATGGGACATCAATATGCTTGCCGACTATTGGCGCGGAAATATAAAAAATGTTACATAAACGAAAGTAGAAGAAAACTGCCATATCAATAATGTACTTGCAAAGGATATGAGGTAAAAACTCTAGATATTTTGTAATTACAGTGTTATTGACGGTACACCGTAAAAATTTAACAATATTGACAGGATTAAATTGTGAAAATGGTGATATACACTAAAATACGTCACTTAAAAAAATTAGAGGAGCACATATTTAAATCAAAGCCCCAAAATAAATATTGATACAATGTAATTTCTGACAGTCAGATGTGATGTTCAGAAGTAATGTTTAAAACTAGACTAGAAATCTTCTAGAATTTGTCAGTATTTCTTTGAATAAATAAGTGCACTTTCAAAAACTGTTGAAATGAAAGTGGTCGCTCTTTGACTTACTTTTTTGAAAACAGGTATAACAGCAATCTGTGTTTTATTGTGTGTTCTTTGAAGCTAATTCAGAGCGATGAGACATCTGAATGAAATATCAGTCGCACCAGCAGTTGCGGGGATTGAAGATGGCCATTCCATTTGCTTTGTCTCCAGGATTCTTCACGACAGTCCTGTCATCCAAAGGGTTTGGAGGCGACATATAGAGAAAGACGGATCAAGAGGCGGCCCGGACAAGGGCGTAAGAAGAAGACAACAGAGGTACAGGATAGCTATCTCGTCCTAACAGTTTTGCGCAGATGTATATCTCTACAGCCAGAAATCTAAAAACGATGTAAGCACCACAAGAGATTGAGAAATGTAGGGTTGAGATCCAGAATCCTCTTTCAAGCCGCTAGTTTGACACGCCAGCACAAGGAAGCCTGGCTGAGATTTGCTCAGAATCATTTCAACTGGCAGCTCCGCCAATGGAAGGCGGAAGGCTGTTCACTTCACAGAGGAGAAGATTTCGTTTGACGTTCTGATTGTCCACAAGTGTATAGAGACATCCTGATGAACGTCTTGCTCCAGCCGCCATTATTGAATATGACAGATTTGAGTGAATAGTGTTTAACGCCCGTTTTTGCTACAAAGGCACCACAGGCAATGGACATTGATGATACATGAGATGAAATGATATATTGAGAAAGGATTTATTTTTTTAAGGAAAGAATCGTTCCAGGCCTATGTTTAGGGTACCTCCCCGGCATTTTCCATTTATGAGGACTGAGGAAAACCTGGAAAAAACCTCAGTCAGGGAAGATGGTCCTGGCTGGATTCGAACGCAAACGTCCCGCTCACGAGTCCGCGCCTTAACGACCTCGGCCACCCATGGCGGTAACGATACATTTGGAGGCGGTTCGATTAAGATTTGGGCTTACATTACTATTGAGTCTCGGACAGAGCTTGTTGTTGTCTCACAGCGCATGAATGTTGATGTTTACATTAATGGCATGATCCTTGTCATGTCGTACCCTTTGCTTATGGTATGGACCCAAATTTTCTTCTATTGCATGATAATGTTAAATCTCATACAGCATGGAATACCAAAGATGTGCTGCGAGAATGCCAAATTTTGATGAACTGGCCTGCATGTAGTCCTGATCTCAATCCCTTTGACCATCTGTGGGATAAGTTGGTATAACTTGTCCGCGAGCGCCCTGCTGTGTCACAGAACCTGGAAGAACTCGCAAATGCACCCACTGAAGAATGGGAGAGAATCCCACAGATCTTTATTAGGAGGCTGGTGCGAAGCATGCCATGTAGGTGTTATGAAGTCATCGCAGCTTATAGAGAACACACAAGGTAATGAGCGTTGAAATAACCATGGAAACATTGATTACTACAAATGTAATCTTGTATTTCCACTTAGTTTTCTGTATCAATAAATAATTTGTTCGTATTTCTAATCCCTGGAATAAAAGTGTGTTACAATGACTATTCTACTTTTATAAAAGTCTTCAATCTATAATTACAAACTGTCGTATCAATATTTATTTTGAGGCTTTGATTTAAACACGTGCTCCTCTGAATTTTTGAGCAATGCATAAGAACAATTACATATAAAATAATAATATTAATATTTTTAAACTCTATGGATATCATACAATTTTCTCAAAACCCTTTTTTGCATTATTTAATATTTGTTGTAAATGTGTTTGGAAGATAGTATTCAGAAAAAGTGTGCTAAACATTTTGTTTTGGGATAAAAGAACATGAAATTGGATTATATCGTTTGTTCACTAAAAATACTTACGGAATTGCCAAACTATATTAGGATTCAATACTCTTAATTTCATATTTTACTTGGCTCATGCAATAATCATAAAGCTGAAATTTGCAGCCTAGTGCAAGCAGTATCCAATTATTTTCCAAAATGTGCTGTAGAAAAGTATAAAAAAGACGATTTTTTAAGAAACATATATTGAACCACTTTGTATTTCAACCAAAGTTCTTTTTCCCTAAATACTTTTCACTAATTCATAATATGTCAACAGTTAAAACACGTCTCTTTCGAAACACATACTAAGTGTCTTGAGATGTTTTGAATTTCTCTTTCTAATATTGCCAGTTTCATGCTAACTACCGAGAGCAACACTACATATACATATTTATAATCACGGTGTTTCTGTGGACCCTGTATATTCCGGTTATCGACAGATGTCAATTATTCCAATTCTAAAACAAGATGTAATTCATTTTGCTATTCTTGAATAATTGCGTCAATATATTAATACAAAGTGTTGACGACATAGGACAGCTTTGTCTCATGCATGAGATTTTTGCCTATGGACCAACAAAGCGCACGTAGGGGCATTTCAGTGCAAAGAGATTTGTGACCGTGGACAAAATTATATCACACCTGAGTCGCAGCATCAATCAGCGAAAGCGCGTCGAAGAAGGCACAGACTGTTTGTCACTTGGAAAGATGAAGAACATTGTTCTTTGATATTTTCAGGGCACAGCCTTGATATAGGAATATGAGAGGTATGCTACCGTATGAAATATGATTTGAAGGGAACGTGGTCAAAATTGAGGAACAAACAGTGCCCTTTCACAACAATGTACTGTCCTACAGTTTGACACTCACAATTTTTCACCCAAGTTTTTTACTCTATGCTAAGAAATGGTTGTCAAATGAAGATGTCATCAATGACGCTTGCAAAAGATTTATTTTTCCGACAGTGTACAAAAATAAGAAACTCATTCAACCACGAGTATATGACAGACATTCCAAAAGTTTTGCACCCATCTTTCCATTGTTGGATAATAATGTCTACAAAAATGTAACTAATGTAGCTGGCAAAAATAGATCTTAAGCTATCAAAATATGCATAAATGTAACTTTAAACTTGCATAGTCACTGTCGTACAGTCTGTCTAGTTTAGTCCCGTGTTAAAGGTTGGTGAAAAATCATGATTTTTTCTAAAGAAAACTTTAGATTCTACATTTTCACATCTATAAACTAGACGAAAGAGCGAAAAAATCCGAGAACTTGGTAGTTATTCATGGTGATCAAGTGTGTTCACCTGATGCCTTTACGAGATGGATTCCATCATTTGAAGAAGGGCGAGATACTTTGAAAGACAACCCTCGCTCTGGCCGGCCTTGGAAATCTGTGAACGAGAGAACAATTCAAAAAGTGAGGAACTTGGTGAAGGAAAACCCACATATTATTGTTGAAATGTTAAGTAAGAAAGTGGGTAACATATACGCCATGAACATTTAAAGCTGCAAAAAATCTGTCCAAAGGGATTTCACATTTCCTAACCATGAAGAGAAGAAAAGGAGAAAGGAATATGCAAGACCATTAGTGATTGAATGTATGCCAGAAGGAATGACAACGAACGGAGAATATTATGGCACTTATATTTTGGACCCTTTGTTTGATGAGTTAAGAAGGCGGCGTTCAAAGACAGGAACTTCAAGGCTATTACTTTTACACGATATTGCGTCTCTTCACAGAACAGCTCCAAATTTGAGGAAACTGAAAGTTGCCAAAGTCCAGTTACTTGATCATCCACGCTACATCCTGATCTTGCACCTTGTGACTTCTGGTTGTTCCCTTGAGTGAAATCTTGCATTGCCGTAAAGCCTTTCAGATGTTGCTGAAGCTATAAAATGAGTTGGTAATATCTCAGTCTGAGTACTGCAGTGCTTTTGACAAGTGGTTGCACTGTCTACAACTGTGTGGCGAAAGATGGAGAGTACGAGGGTAGGCCCATTTGCGGCCTATTTTCTGGATATGATAAAGACACTATACTTCACTTTTCAATTCACTTATCCTTTATTGCAATACACTTCTTGCATCTTTGAATTAACATTTCAACCACTTAAACTTCCTTCCCTGAAGGTCCTCCTTGAGTTTTGAGAAGAGGAAATAGTCACTGGGAGCTAGATCTGGGCTGTAGGGTGAATAGTCGATCTCCTTGAAGCCACATTTCTTCACAGCTTCCTTTGCAACAAGAGCTGTTTGCACAGGCGCGTTGCCGTGAAGGAGACGCACACCACCACTCAGCTTTCCTCGCCTTTTCTCTTTGATGGAAGCACGTAGTCGCATAGGAAGCGCATAGTACTTCCCATTTACTGTGGTGTTCCTCTCTTTGAAGTCAATGAAGAGTTTTCCTTCATAGTCCCAAAAGATTGTGGTCATGATCTTCTTGGTTGACTGAGTGACGTTGGCCTTTAGAGGCGGTGCTTCGCCAGGTTTACACCATTCCATTGACTCCCTTTTGGACTAAAGATCATAGTAGAGAACCATAGTTTCATCTCCTTTAATAATGGTTTGCAGAACTTCTCTCTCGTGCCAATGTAGAGCTCCTAAAATGCCTGACAACAGATGACTAGTTACTGCTTTTGGACTTAGGAAAGAAATCTAGGCACCCATCTTTCTCTAACCTTATTCGTTTGTTCATGAATAAAATTCGAAGGTCTGTTTCAGAAAGACCCAACTTTGCTGCTATTTCTGTAACTTTGAGCCGTCGGTCTTCCATAATTTATCCTTCCACAAGAGCGGCGTTTTCAGCAGTGAGCACCTCCATGGTCCGACCTACACGCTCTTCGTCTTCAATGCTTTCTCGACCCATTAGAAAAAGTTTGGCCCACTCTTTTACAGTAGAATATGAGGGAGATGCTTTCCCACATACATCGTTCAATCGCTTTTTTAATTTCATTTGGAGTAAGCCCTTCTTTTGTGAAGAACTTAATAACAGCTCGAAACTCCATTTTGAACATGTCACAATGTTCTACACATAACCTTCTTTATGGAACCATATCTGAACAAATGAACACAGAGGACCGGAAATTATTTACTTAACAGATAGGGTATGACACCAGATAAGGATTTTGGGAATGCGATAATCCCTATCGGCGAGGCTGGAAACTTATGGATCTACCCTCGTACTTCGAAGAATTGTGAGGATAATTTTTCGAATTCAGTGTTAAGGTTAGACTTGAAGGTGGCACTTACACAACTTTTTGAATGCCCCTCGTAGTCCTGATGCGTTACAGCGCATCAACGCAGAGAAGTTTGTTTGCAAAGTATGGTAGCAAGTTTACAAGTTGACAGTAGCACCGCACTTAAACCAACTGAAACAACTCTAACTTTGGAAGTGTGTGAATGATGCGTAGCTTGTATACTGCAATGTGGTCTCGTACCTATTACTTAAATGGCGTCGAAAATAGAATATTTCTGGGAATGATACATTACTGCCCTTTTCGATGCAAACGCTCTTATTAGGAGGCATTATTTCACCATCTTCAAGAAAAGTATATCATGTTTGCTTACCAAAAAGGTAAGACCAGAAGAGGACTTATTCTTGATGGCAACAAACAGGCAAATCCATGACCAGTCACCAGTCGTATCTTCGAGATAACTCGGGAGGTTAAGGCTCTTGTCTCTAGCCCGAATCCAGCAACACTAATATCCATTTCATTGAAACTGGGTATCTCGTTTACAGCTATGAAAACCATTACCAACCGAGCTTTGAATCTAAAAAAGCGGTCCCGCTGCCTCAGGATAAGTCTTCAAACTCATTTTTAATAAGGAAATGGAGAGAAGGAAAGGAGAATATATTTAATTCCTTTTAAATCATCTGATGCAACCTCAGTGGATTTGGAGCTCTTGAAAGCAGAAGACCGAGAATAGTGGACAATCTCTGGAAAGCCTGATAGGAGAGTGGAATAAAATGAAGATCATTAATCTTGGCACCAGCTTGCTGCAGTCGTAGAGCGATACATAGAACATCACCGCTTGTAAAGGCATGGATTTTCATAAGTTAAAGCTGTTTGAATTTGTTATCATATATCGCAAACAACCCTCCATGTTTGACCGCCTACTGCTATCTAAAGAAACCACGAACATTTCAAATGCGCTTTTCTCCCTCTCTCAATTAATACATAGTGGGTATCACTTTTAGAACTTCAGAACAAATCAGTCATATATTCGTGTGTTTCTCTAAGGAAGATGCATGTAGCATTGGTAGTTTTGATGATGTATATAACTTTGCGGATGATGCAGGATTATAGGATTTGAGAGGACACAGGACTTGCTGACAAGACAGGGGAACCCTAAGGGGACTTTAGTGTAAACAGACAAGGACTGGAGGAAGTTTTCAATCTAATTGACAAGAGAGCACTCAAACGTAAATCCTTCTTGTGAGCATAACATGGGAATTCTAACAGCCAAAGTTCAACCTCGGAAAGGATCCTGTTTTTTTCTCTTTATTTTTCTTACTCTCTCTCTCTCTCTCTCTCTCTCTCTCTCTCTCTCTCTCTGTCTCTCTAGAATCTCCCTAAAACCAAATATACTGGTTCAAACTGTGTCACTCGAGAAGATCCAAATGCAAATTTTTATATCTTCTTCTTTATATACTTTTTCTTCTCATTTCTCTTTATATTTTATTTGCTTCTTTTTACTTTTCTATTTTTTCACTTAATTTCTGTATATTGCGTTGTTTTGTCTTTTGATTGTTCTCCAGCTTCTTCTTTCTTTCATTCTTTTGTGTTTTTATTTATCCATTCTTTTTCATCTCGCTTGAATTTGTATCCTATCTTTTCTTATATACTTTTTTAATTATTCGACAATTTTTTTCTTCTTCTACTTATTCAACACACACACACACACATTCTTCTACTTATTAAACACACACACATATAAGTTTTCTTTTACTTCTATTATTTGTTGACTTTATTCTTATATGACAATTTCCTTCCTCTTATATTTCTTTCCTTAGTTGCGATAATTTTTATTTTCTTTACTTTAATTTCCTCCCTTTGCTCGTTTTCCTTCAGTTTCTATTACCTTGATTTCATTCATTTTCCTTTACATTCTTCTTTCCCTGTTTGAATGCATCACAGTAAGTTTTGCCACGCTTTTGAGCTACAGCAATACGTTCCCATTTTACAATCAAATGGAAAAATTTCCAAACAGCGTTCTTCTGTTTGGGGGTTAAAACGGCAAGAGAGGAGGGACAGCACAGCCTCTGATCTGATCCTGTAAATCAAGGTCGTGATTGTATGTAAATGTGCACAGGCCATTAACGATAATGGCGCTCTGGAGAGACATCCAATACGATGCCGATGCCCCTCTAATTGCCATTTGAGAGCATGTGAAAGAGAACTCTTGCAGCAGCTGATAATCTGGTGATAACGACAATGCCTATCTTGCGCACATCTCTGACGTCACGAGTCAGTAAAGTAATTTAACACGCGGAGACATTTTCTCACATGATGGGAACCTGACAGGCAGAACCTACCCAAATACCGATGTTTAAAATTGATTTGCCACATAGTTTAGTAAATGGCATTCGCACAGTAAATAAATTTCCAGCTACTTCTATGAACAATTTTAGAAGCAAAGTTAAACAGCCGCGACACGCCAGCCGCCTAAAATCAAAACATCATGGGTGTGGGATAGTTTTTACGTAGAAACCCGGCATTAATAGCAGAGCTGATAAAGGTCGGTCGTGTATCACGTGATTTAGGTATATAATTTTTTTATTCAAATCTATTTAACTAAGTATTTAAATATGTCAGCAATTCTGTAGGTCGAGGAATCTATTATCTTTTTGCAGAGATATGGTTTGTCGAAATTTACGTAGCATTTGATCATTTAGGGCCTGTATCGATTACGGCATGTTTCACTCCCCTATCTCTTTCCAATCTTCGGTTCCATAAATTACTTGCAACAATTACACCTTCATCCCGTATTTTGTATGTACAACATGATTTAAATTAGCTTCATTCTGCAGAATGTTTGATGTTTGTTGGGCGAGTGCATGCCCACCTTACGAAGAGAGGTGGGAAACAGAAGAGGAAGAACTGAGAACATTATTCAAGCTACTGAAATGAGATTTCTTCGATCAATAAAGGGGTGTACAAGAAAGTATAACATCTAACAGCAGATAAAAATGGCTGAACGTGGACAATTCTCAAGAATGTCACAGTATCACCCAACTGAGAATGTAGGAAAATACAAATAGCCAATTGTCATTTAGAAAGAATCATAACCTCCCATTCATGAAAAGTGAAACATCTTGCGAAGCTATTCTCCAACACCGACGTTTACCATGAAGGTTGTCTGCTTAAAGACAGTTTCACCAGTTAGTTGTCTTCGGGCATTCCCTCTCTTGGCACCCGGAACAAAAGCTGAGGGAAATTCCTTAGCCTTATCAGGCGTTCCTCCCAAGGTGCTTGAACTTCGCTCCAACACTATGAGTCAGTCACCAACCTCGGTATGTCTTTGCTGTACATTTGAAACTTAACCATTTAAATACGAACTCTTAAAGGTTTTACCTTTAAAAATACGCCACTGGTGAACCGTTTGTGTGATTATTTTACCTGTTCATTTTAAAGTGTTTAAGGTTAAACAAAGTAGTATCCCTTGAAGAAAAACGCAAATTAATTTAGTGATCTTTTGACAGAACATAGATTTTTTTTTTTTTTCTTTTCTTTTTTTCCCCGCATTGCTTGTGTATTTTGGGGTTTAAACGTTTTGTAGATGAACTTTTCAAAATAGTTGTTGAAGCATCATAAGTTATCAACTTATTATTCAAACCCAAAAAACAGCTGTTTGGCATCGTGCATGACCTTGAATCAATAGGCCTATAAGGGGATGCAGTCGGAAATTTTGATGTTTTTGGCTGCTTAATTTGCTGGGAATGGGATTTAGTTCTTAATACATCTACCTGTTGTCACTTTGTCGCAGCAGCTAGCATGTGTGTTCAACAAACAGCTGTTAAATTTGGAAATTACACATTCATTAATTAAAAGATTAACTAATGAAAATTCACCTTTTACTTCTGAAATAAACTATATGTGGAACACTACAAATAGGTGAGTAAATTGTGGTTTTTTTACTCTATTTTTCTTGTTTATTCGTGTTTTTGAATTATGGGTAAATACTTTTGTGCATTATTATTATTATTATTATTATTATTATTATTATTATTATTATTAATATTATTATTATTTCCTCTAAATTCTTGTGATAAATTTAGATCGAAATTGTAACGATTCTGATACCGGGTTACCAAGATGGTTAGGTTAAGTACCTGGGAGCATAGATTAGTTTTATAATTATTTTAGTTGGCTGATTTCTGAAAACCGTATATTAAGGATAAAAGATGTGCTGCTCGCCCGTTGTAATTCGTTGCATCGTACATGGGAACATGTCCGTTTGCTTATTCCAGGTGTATCACTTCATATTAGTTCAAGGCAAAGACACACGACAAAACGCGAACTTTGAAGTAGTTATTACATATGAAGAACAAAGGTCATCATTACCATATGGATTAGGAGATTTCCCCTGTTCCGGTCTCATGTCCCTATCTTCTCTCCAGTTTTATTATTATATTTTTTAATGATGTTTAACGCCCGTTTTTACTACCAAGTCACCACAGGCAGTCTCCAGTGTTCCAATATCTCTTTTCCCACATGGTTGATAATAACCATGCGTCATTTAGGTTAGCGAGTCTTATCCATCCTCTGCAAATGCTTTCTCCAGCTTTCTCTATAATGATTAATTTTGTCATTAATTGCAAAAAATCCTAATTCCTTCTTTATTTCTTCATTTTTTTATGTTGTCCGTTATTGTACATCCCTTAATAGCTCTAAGGTATCTCATTTTTGCAGTATTTATTTTGTTCAATTCATTTCTCTTTGTCGTCCATGTTTCGCAACTATACGCTAAAGTTGGAATTGCTACTGCTTTATAAAATTTTAAGTTTGTTTCTTTTCTTGCTTTTCATTTTAATGTTCTTGCTAAAATTCCACAATTGTTCTGAAATTTACTTACTCAACTATTTTTTTCTTGGTTGTGTTGGTATGTTATATTACATCCTAAATACCTAAAATGTTGTTCTTGTTTTCAGCACTACGTCATATATTTCTATTTTGGATCTATGAGGGTACTTTCCTTGAAAAGTCATTACTTTCTTTTTAATGGTTGATATTTTCAGTCTATATTTTCCTAACTTATTTCCCAATTCAAAAATACACATATTAAAACATTGCAGGGATAGACTACACCCTTGTCTCAAACGATTATTAACTATCATTACTCATGAAAATCGTCTATTTTATAATATAAATTTATTTTAGTTGCTTTGTACACACTTTCATTAAATAACTGCGATATTCTTTCTTTTCTAGTATTTCCCAAATTATGCTTCTCTTTACTCTATCATATGCCCTTTTCTAAATCTATAAAGGTCAGATGTGTCTTGGATTAAATTCCCTTCTCTTTTATATTATTTAATTTACTTAACATACTTTGTCTATACCACTACGTCCTTTCCTGAAACCACTTTGATTGTCTAATAATATTAATTCTGTTATTTTTCTGATCGGGAATTAATTATTTTAGTATATGATTTATAAGCAGTATTGAGGAGACTGATACCTCGGTAGTTCGCCTTTCTTAAAAATTGGGATTCTATTGGCTTGGTACCATGAGTTTGGGATTTTTGTTTTCTTTTCCAACATTTATTTGATACATTTCAATAATCTGACGTGTAGTTAGTTCTTCACCTCCATATTTTACTAGTTCTGTGTTAATCATCAGGTCCCGGAGATTTTCTATTTTTCATTTTCTCCACAGTATGTTTTATTTCCTTCCTCCTCTATTGAATTATCAATATTTTCGTGTTTTTATTTATTCTAGCGTTTCTTCTGTCTTATACCATAATTGCTTATAATGCTTTTTCTAGAGTATTATTGATATTAGCTCTATTCTTCTGTCTTTCTAGAACATTTTTATAGCTTTATATGCTAACTGTTGCCTGCCATGTAAATCATGTTCTACTTGGCTAATGAAATTTTCCCAAACAAAATATATAGCTTAATTTTTGTATTGTATAATTAATTTGTGGAGATCAATTACAATATCGTCATAATTACTTTAATTTCATTAGCCTGTAACAGCGCCTATGTACACTATTGTATCATCCATAGATTTTGTGCATCTTTACACTTACCTTACCTAAATGTCAACAACTAGTTCAATATTTCAGTTTTGTTATATCTATAAGTGATTATGCATTGTTGACTGCAATAGAACTTCTAAGCATTTTCCATTGTTGTGATACTACTGCCTTTATTGTTGGTTTTAATATAGTGTCAGTGATTTGTATTTAATAATAGCTGCACAAAATGGGCAAAGGAATTAAATTTACTCCTCGTAAAATGAGTGTAATTGTCGCATTAACTTCTGAGGGTATTTCTGCTCGACATATTGGATCAAAGATAGCATTTAACCAGTCCATTGTGTCAAGTCATTGGCTAAATACAACGGGAATTTTGAAATAATTAAAGGAAGAGGCAGAACAAGTATCTACTGCTGCTAATTACCGCGTTTTGAAGCGAATCTGTCTGGAAAAAACCGGCGTATGACTTCAGTGAGTTTGAAAATAATGGGAAGAAGTTTCTAGTGTGGTAGTTTGCGGCAGAACCGTCAGATACAGATTTTCAGAAATGGATGTGGTCTACCTGCTAGACGGCCACGGAAGAAGCTCCTTTTGATAGTTAAAGTGAAGAAAGCTGGACTAAAATGGGCCAAGGAATATACCCATTTAACTGAAGTGATACAGAGTAAAGTCATTTTCTCAGATGAATCAAAATTTAATGTCAGAGGAAACAATGGGAAATGTTTATCCGTCGTCGTAACGGTTGAGAATTTCTGCCAGAACATTTGAACTCAACAGCGAAGTTTTCAGAAAGTGCGATGGTCTGGGGTTGTATTTCCAGCAAAGGAGTGGGTGCATTACATTTTGTTGATGGAACATTAAATGCAGATGCATACATAATGACTTTAAGAGAAAGTTTAATGCCAACAAAAGTGGACCAGGTTGTATCACTAGAAAATTGCACTTTCCAGAATGACTCCGCACCTTGTCATGGGGCAAGAAAAGTTTGTATCTTGCTTAAACACTAACAATTTTACCATACTAAACCACATTTTATCAATTTTAAGTTACATCCATATAATTAAAAAAGGTTACACTTTTATGCTACAGGTTAGAAGTTTTCTTGAAAAACAAGGGATTTCCACCCTTACATGGCCATAAACCAGCCCGGATTTCAACCCCATTGAGAACTATTGAAAGATGATTGGCAATGCCGTAGAAAAGGGGGGGGGATGTTTGAAGCTGTCCATAGGGTGTTGTTTGGTGAGATTTCGCCCGACCAAGTCAAAAAGTTAATACTTTCAATGCTCAGACGATGTGATGCCGTGATAAAAGATCGGAAAGGCAACACGAAGTATTGATTCAGTATTTTTACGATCAGCTGGGCTTATTTTATGTACGTAAAATACTCTCTTATTATAATTATTAAGCAAGAACTCCTCAGGATTCTGCTTACAACATTGTGGCTATTTGGTCATAAAATTTGACGCTTTGTTCAGTTTTACACTTTACATGTATTTTTAACAGATATAAAGATGATGAGACAGATCGCTTGTCCCCTGCCTCAAAAAGAAACAAATTTGCGTATGGAATAAATTATAGCTAAGTAATATTATCTAATGTCTCGAATTTGGAAGAGGGACAGAAGAGTCAAAAACAGACAGGAGGGAGGAGGAAATAGAGAAGAAACAGCGAAGATGAAGAATATTTTTTTTTTTTTTTGAATAGTGTTTAACGCCCGTTTTTACTACTGAGACACCACAGGCGGTGGACACTGATAATATATGAAGGATTTTTTAAGGAAGGAAACGTTCCAGGCCTAAGTTTAGGGCACCTCCCCCGGGATTAGCCATTTATGAGGAAAAACTCAGTCAGGGAGGACAGTCCTGGTGGGATTCGAACTCCAGACCTCCCGAGTACGTGCCTTAACGGCCTCTGCCACCCGTGGCAGTGAAGCAGAAGAAGAGATGAGGCAGCAGAAGTATACAGAGGAAGAGGGCGAGGAAGGTGCTGGGTACCAGCAACTCAACCGTTCGGCTTCCGATGGAACATATTTTTAGTTTACGTAAACATTGATTATGTTTATTGGTTTCCAGTGGAGTTGCAATTTAGTTTTTTTTTTTTTTTTTTTAGTGGTGAAATTTTTAATTTTTAAAAGATATATTTTTATTTTGTTTATATAATTATAGGATCAATTTGTAAAATTATTATAGGTAGATTGTGATAAAAGAAAATTTAATAAATGACAAAATTTGCAAATGCACGTCCAGGTACACGTAATAAGATGCCGAAACGGAGCAATGCACATTTTACTTTATCTTATTTTATTTTTTGTACTTCTCTGATCCCCCGACTCAGTGAGTGCAAAATTGCAGAACCGGGCCTCATAGATTATCGTTGTGTGCAACCGTTAACCGCTTGTGACCGCGACGAAAAGAAACGGTTGCAATGATTAGCAGCAAAATTTCACATTTTTAGATATTAGGGTTATACCTAGAAGCAGTATTATATAACATTTCATAACACTGATATTTCTAGATGAGCATATAGGGAAAAAAGAACATTTTTGGGTGATACAATAAATATTTCCAGCACTGCATATAGTTGGTTGACAGACATAAAGTCTGATAATTGCTGCACGACTAGCATATGTAAAAAGCACGTAAATGAAACCTTGGAGAATAAAAGCCACATAATTACTCCAGCGGTAACGAGAAAACTGCTACTGTGCATACGTTTCGTGATCTGAGCTGGTATGTAACATGTGCTGTTCTTTCTTTGTGCTATTTTCCTTTGCTTGTAGTGAAAAATGTGAGTTCTCAGCAACAAAAGAACCTGCAGATGAAAGTGCGTGTTACAAAGAGCGTTTCTTGTCTTAACGTCTCTTGTGAAGTTTTCATCTTCATCTGTAGCTTTGATCTCTGGCGGTGCTAATGGCCTACAAACACGCGCTCTTTCCACAGCTTCACTTTCAAAAAAACAGAACTTAAAAGTACATGATAATTGAAACTTTAGATTACCGGGTTCTGGGATTGCACATGTTTCCCAACTCTATGCTAATTTAACAGTTTCAGTGGCGGCGCGTTACACTGAAATAACTTTAACACTTGTTTCATCTACCAACAAATCTTTAAAGTGAATAGCTACACTTTTTTGTTTCTTGTATATTAAAGCAGGGGCCTCACTTTTTATTACTAGGCAACACGATCTAAAACTCAATAATACACTGTTTTATTTTAAAATATGGCTTTTTTTAATTTCGCGAATAAAGACATCTGTTACTGTTCCCTGAAAAATATTTCAATGTCAGATTTCTTTAGGAAAAATAATGACAGATGTCATATCTTTTGGATTCTGAAGGAATATTCTGAATCCTCAGATGTAGAAAATAGTTACGCCCAGGGCGTCTGTCGTCATTAAAATAGTATTTAACGCCCATTTTAACTTCTGAGATATCACAGGCGGTGGACATGGATATATGAAATGAAATGAAATGATAAACTGATAAAGGTTTTTTTTTTTTTTTTTTTTTATATTAAGACGTCTTCTAGGCCTAAGTTTGAGATATCTCCCCGGTATCGCCATTTATTAGGACTGAGGACCATGACGGACATCTCAGGTCATCAGCGTCCTATTCAATTCAGGGCTTGAAAAGGTTCATAAATTTTGCTCCGAGGCCTCCTCTTTCAGGCCTGAGGCTGTTTTAAATGCGGCAAATCTATGACACGGGAACCACGACTTTACATCCCTTTCGAATGAAACCATATTTAGGATTTTTACGCCAGCTAAAATCCATCGATCCTGGCCGGCCGGGTACTACGAGGAAAGTATGGTTACCACTAGACCACAATAACCTATGCGCAGGTCGAAAGAACAACACAAGAAATTTTATTTACTACTTTAATAATTCCTTTCCTTCTTTACCTGGAAATGAGTCTATAAACGATATTTATCTGTCTGAACAATTTGTAATTTTTCCATATTTAAAGTTATTATTGCCTTTGTGAGAAAAGTTCTAGTACCTGTGAATAAAACACATTTTCTTCTAATATTATAAATTAATCATTGTGTTCCCGAGTTATGACCTTTAAAATGAACAATTTTTCACATTTTTAATTTAAAGGGCTCGAGAGCATGCCTCTATTAAAAAAGTATTTTAATGTAGTTTTGGCGAATTTTCGGAGAACATTGTCAGAACCACGGTGTCATATTTCATAAAAAGCTTTCGCCTTTATATGTTGTAGTAGTGAACAAAGCTTATTAAAGGTTAAAAAAGGTGAGGTGAATTACGAATTTTTCTCCCATGTTACATTAAATCGCCCGTATGCAAAATAGGATTCGCCGTGCTCATATGGAACACGCATTATGTTGCGGCAACACCACAGTGTGTATAACCGTAAATGGATTTTGCTAAAGTCATAAATTGTTAAAGGTAGTTGGAAAATAAGCTGAATTAAGGGCTTCCCTTTTGACCGTTGCATACAGAAAATTAATATTTATCTAGAGGGAAGATTCTTATCCTCCTGTTCATATCCTAATTCAATATATTTTCCTTTAGCTCCAAGGGATTTTCATCTCTTCGCCGAGGTCGTTAAGGCACAGACTCATGAGCTGGAAGTCTGGGGTTCGATTTCCGGCAGAACCGTTCTCCCTAGTTTTTTTTTTCTCCAAATTTTCCTCAGTCCTCAAATGTAGGGGAGATACCTTAAACTTAGGACTGGAAATGTTCCTTCCTTAAAAAAACACTTTTCCAGTTTATCATATCATTTCATTTCATATATCATCAGTGTCCCCCGCCCATGATACCTCAGTAATGAAAACAGGCGTTAAACACTATTTAAAAAAAAATATTTCATGCACATGAATTTTATTGTTGTAGAATAGAGCGCTGAAGTGCATAGTATAACACCAAGAACATAAAAGAAGTGTTGTGAATGATAATAAAATATTTTCTAATATATTTCACAAATTTGAACTTGCCATTAGAAAGGTGGACAAAGGAACTGAGTCACAAACGGAGACTATGAATAAACTGAGAAAATTATCTGATCAATTAACTCTTGAGCAAGTTGAGTTGTTTCCTTTTTTAAAGAAAACTTCACATCCCTTATCACAAAAATCCCTAGAGAATTCTTCATGATTTTGGAGTTTTCTTATACTTGTGAATGCTCAACATGAATGGGTTCGGAGCAACACACACGTGATGTTAGTGATAACGCGGATGATGATGATAATAATAATAATATATTTATATTTTAAGATGTGATAAAAGACCATCCTGTCACATTTAAAAAAGCCTTCCTACCAAAAACTTAGTAATAACTTTAGACATTAGAGAGAAAGGATTTGCGATTATATCACAAACTCGGAATTAGTCAATAAGAAGCCGGATTTAAAGACACCTAACTATGACTAAAAGAAGCATTTAAAATTAATAAATGTGAGGAGATTAAAAGTCAGTTTTATGCATGGTATAAGGTAAGAAAGTTCGGCTTTCTTTTAATTATTAATTTTGCCTTTCAACCCACAAAGTTAGTTACTGTTAATTGTACTCACTTAATTAACTAATTGAGATCATGTAATACGATTTAATTCCATTCGGTCCAAAACCAAATCCTCTACAGAAGATTTCCTAAATATGTATTTTTATATACTTTTTGGTTCTTAAATTAGTCATATGAAATACAACTTTATTCCTCGATGAATTTACGAATTGACTGAAGTCACATTTTTTGCGAAAATTCTCCGAAATCAGAAAATTTACCTCACTTTATTGATAACTTGCCCTTCCTCTATGTCATGACAGCCCGATATCGGGATTTGGCCTGCCGCATCGATTGCTGCGTCCTCTACATGTCTTGTGACATAATGGATAAAGGGCAGTATTGCAGAGGGCCATTTGATAGCCGGATGTTGATGTATCATATGACCGATCGTCTTTCACGAATCTTTCGAGGTCAAGGCACGTCACTTCTATCAGGTAACTCCCCAATTGTCCTTACGAGGCAGGGTAAATCCCGCTCCAGACCTTCCTAACTTAGAAAATTCCTAAGCGGGTACCGGGAGCGAACCTGGAACCTCCCGGCCAGCAATCAGCAACGCTAACCAATACATTAATGACTACAGGCCATATTTGGTATATTATTACAAACTTCACAAAATATTACATACTTTTACAGGTTTTAATGTTATCACAGAATTGTTTGATATACTACAGGTTTCCCACCACACTATGTACAGAATCTTCGTGTATTAAAATTATTGCCTTACTCCTCGTTGCATTCAAAGCGAACTTAGCATTACGTTCTCGGCAACAATAACTCGTTTCAAATATTTTCCTTTGCTATTCTCAAAATTCATCAGAATTTGCAGCAGGCTCTTGTTAACCGTGAAACCAATCGCGTCTTCATTATTCCAAGCTGAAGACGACCAGAGCCCGGAAGTTAGGAAATACCTTTTCAATCTGGATGGTTATATCTAAGAGTCAGAAGAAAATGAACATGTTTCCGTACATTCGGGGTCGGCAGGGCCAATTTTTATTTTGTCTTTTTTGATTTCTGTTGCCTATTTTAAGGTTAATTTGTTTTTTTCATTTGTCTGTTTTGGATTGTTATGCTGTTTTTCTGCGATTGTTTACTCATTTTAAAAAGCACATAAAGAATTTCAATACATCGAAGCTAAAACAAAAGTTGGAAAAATTAAGTGGCATGTTCACTTCACAAAAATATCTATTTAAAATCTTGTACATTTATTTATTTTCAAGCAGTCAAAATCTTTCTCCTCAACCCATTCACTTAAGATCTTTAAATTCCAGAACTTTCATTAGTGAAAGGAACCAACGATTATCTCGGCCATAGGAATACCAGGACATAGATAGAATGAGGAAAGTACTGCAGTTTTGAATAGTCCTGGTGAATGACCTCGCATCGATCTGCGCGAGGCAATTCTAGATGGGGGTAACTTCTCAGCTGCATAAATGCAACAAACAATTGCAAGCGATATGGATAGAGGGGTACAGCTGTGCAATAAACCGTCCCTAGAATGTGTTCAGTACGGAAGTAAGAGAGATACTAACATGATTCCCCTATAAAAGCATAAACAGAAAATGAACTCGACCAGAAACCACTGCGCATCTTTTGCTCATTCGCCAGGACTATTCAAAACTTCTTTACTTTGTCTTGATTAAAGTTTCCAGGTGAATGCTCTGTTGTAACGGATATAAGTCTTTTCAAAATAACTTGTTTTAAATATGTTCCAATCACTTCAGTAGAAGTAGAACGATATTTTTCAATGATGAAAAATGTTCTCTCTGACAAATGACTGACTTTGACAGTTGATAACTTGAAAAAAAAAAACATTTTATTGTTGAAAGTACTTTAATTATATGATAAAGAAATTATTTAGTATCTTAAATGCACATTTTCATTAATAATGAGCGATATTACTCTATGTTTCCATTTTTAATAAATGCTTCTTTTAATTATATTACTGCTTACTTTCAGTATTGTAAGTGTCATCATGCCTGCTTATTTTAACCAAATTAAATGCCTGAATTTCCGAACTTTGGCAATGCTTTCACAAGTGAACTATACAAATATGGGCAGTGGAAAAGATTCATATGAATTTTGTACATTTTACTTGCCTGGCTTAAATTTTGCTACAGACAGGGATGAATTCCATGAAGTAAATACATTTATATAGACCAACCTAATTATAAATATTTTCAAATCTCTTTATTGTGTATAAGGTTACAAATAGCAACTACTTCTGTCTTCACAGCCTGAAATTACAAGGTAGGCAGGCAGGCTGCGAGTTTCTAAAATAAGCACTTTGAAGTTGTGAAGTCAGTGACGGAGAATTTTTGGCTCTGTAGAGTTTGTCGGCATTCAGTCATTCCAAATTGCTCAGTTCGGTTTCAGTTGGCGTTCCAAAGAATTCAGGTATGCCTCTTTAAGAAAGCATGGGAATAGCGGAAGATGCTTAGTGTTGTATCAGGTGAGGTATTTTGTCATGGCAGCTTCATTATGTGTTGAACGCTGAACAAACGAAGAGAATGTAATAATACAATTAAGTTCAGTGAAGCACTGAGCGGGCAACGCACAGCTTCGACATTATTATTGCAGTTAACAGTGTAAACATGGCGTGACGCAACGAACGTCATGTGCAGAATTGGGGTGGCAGTTTGATGTGCAATGCCAGTCGTATCACGGTTGATACTAGAGCGTATAAATTAACATTCTGCAAGGATACTAGCTCAATACATATTACATGATATACATCACAGAGTGGACGTTGGGGGGCATTTAAAATCTCGTCACGTACACAGCTTGGGGAGTTTGATTTCTATCGATTGCAAGCACTGCTCTATATGCGGGCAATGAATACTTCTCGGGTAATATGAAGAAGAGATGAAATGCACGACTCTTGCCTAAATACCAGGAATTATCTGTCGAAATAACGTCCCGGCAATACGACTGAAAAGCTGATCAGACTATTGTTACTCGAACTTATTACTCGTTTCAATCCACATTTAGATGTGACAAAATTTCAAAGGTCTACTAAGAAAGGGCATGTGTAAAGGGCTGAAGCTATGCCGTTTCCACATATTCCTCTAGTTGTTGCACATTTTTCACAACATCCAATCATAAGTGTACGTTTCTCTTCTGGTCTGCAGAGTTATCTGGTATATGGCTAATAGGACACCATACGTTTCCCAAGAGTAGTAAAGATGTGCAGGTTACAGGGATCATAAGAAATCAGTTCAAACTTATTCATGGAAGCTCTTCTCATTAAAAGTGTTGGAAGGTCAGGATATGTTCTTCTTTTTTGCTGCAAAGTTGGAAGAAATTTCGCTGCATGTTGTTGTCACCCTCAAGCTCTCGGGACATCAAAGGTGGATGGGTGAAGATAAAGTCTGTGTTTCAAGTTGGTGACTAGCCAAATGCTCCGACTATCGTTTGGTTAGGAATGAAAAAATCTTCCACATCTCATCCATTCTAGCAACTGGTGAAACAGCGTCAATTGTCAATACTGTCTGACACGTTCTCATCGGTCTGCATATCCAGCTGGCAAAAACTTTAGTCATTTCCATATCTTCACTCAGGGTGAAGCAACAGAACAGAAATGCCAATTGGGAGATGATCTTTATCGGCGAATCTTCTCTTTCGTACACAGCAGTTTACTTTCCATTTCGAGAACAATAGAGTGTGCTAATTGCACGCGAACACCTTTCAGTCAATGTACGTACTCATTGAAACTTTATTCACCAATCAGAATGGAAGTTAATCGGTAGCTTTTAAAGTATGGTGCTCAAAAACTGATTACTGATAGGTTTTTCCTCCTACTTTCATTTTTTTATTCATATAATCTCTGCTTCGATTCGAGTAAAATTCTAATTTAACTTTAAATTTATTGTTAAAATAAATAAAAAAAAACCAAAAACTGATATTATATCTCAAATGTTCATTTGTATTAAATTATTCGATTAAGGATAACTTCGAAGAACAAAAACTAATAACACTGAATTCTACCACCTCTGCTTTGATTCGATTATCTATTATATGCCAAAAGAATTCTCATCACAACACGAAATGCCACATATTTGATACAAAAATAGTATAAATGGTAATTGTTATAATAGTGTTCAGATGTATTTTATTTAATTTAGATCTCCGTGCGATTCTGCTTGGAATAAAAGCTGATAAAATTAGTATAAGTTTTCAGAAAGAATCAAACAGGTAAGCCAAAATTACTTCAATGATTATAAGTAAATAAAAAAAAAATATGGCATCTCTCTCGCATTGTCGGTCCTGGTGGTCCAACGGTAACCATACTTGCCTCGTTAACCCAAGTTCGCGGTTCAATCCCGGCCAGGATCGATGGAGTTTTTCGGGCGTAAAAATCCTCAGTATGGTTCACTTCGAAAGAGAAGTAAAGCCACGGAACTCATGTCGTAGATTTACAGCACGAAAAAGAATCTCAAGCCTGAAATAAGAGGCCTGTGAGTAAAATAGATCGGCCGTTCACGCCCTGAATTGAATGGGGCGCTGATGACCTGAGATGCTAAACAACGTCCATAAATAAACCAATGAACTCTCGCATTGCACTATCGAAACCCTCCCTCTTGATTATAATTTTTCTTAGGTAATTTAATTCAACTTTCAAACTCATGCTTGCTTTCATTAGATAATTATTTCAAGACAGAAGGTCTCGAAAAAATTATCATGTTAACAAACATTCATTAACCGCAATTAAATTACCGAAAAATTATCAGCACTCGTGCTATTACTGAAGATAGCTCCCTTTTAGCAATTTTCTGTAGTAATAACACAAGATCTCCAAAATTTCATTGAATCTGGAGATTGAGGTGTATTTATTTTGATGTTTAGCGCATAAAATAATAAACATTAAATAATATTTCCACAAAATGTGCTTAATAGTTATAAATGTTCAGTTCGGCTTTTTAATTTCCGTAGTTTCATTTGTTTGTTACCAAAGAGTTTCAACGAAAAGTTAAAAGAGTACATCCCGTTAAACGTTTTCATTTAATCTTCATCTGTTCAGTTGTTAACGGAAACTAAAATGCCGGACTGGACATTCATTAATGTAAGAGCATTTTGATTTTAATTCTTTTATTCGCTAAACAGTTAAAATAAATACGCCTAGAGTTTCAGATTCTCTCATGATAACATGTCTTTTAATTATTAATTTTAAATGTTAATGCGTAGCAACCTATGAAATGTTCACTGTTCTGATGAATTTGCATAAAAACAAATGTAAGCAGGTGTGATATAATGAAAGTGATAAAACAGCAACCATAAAACTGCGGCGACTATCTGATATTCTGATACTAAATTGGTCACTGATTCATAAACTAAATAGTGAAAGAAAATGAAACCACCAACATAATGAACTAACTATTCCAGGTTATAAAATTGTATTTCTTATTAAAGCTAAATTATGGGGTTACAGAGAAAAGAAATGTAATACATTTTCACCAAATGAAAATGTTATTACATGTAAACCATGTAGAAATTATCCTCACCCGGTTAATAAGTTAACTTTAGCCTAGGTTATTTTCGACGTAAGTTTGCCAATTGCTGTAATATTAAAGCATATATAGATAGAAAAAGACACTTTTTATTTCTACATGCACTCAACATTGGTAGCATCTAAAGTGTCCTCATCTCTGAGAATTAGTTTGGAACAGGAAATGAAGTGCATTAGCTTTGTGAACGGGGTGTTGCGTTTCTGAATCTCTTCGCTGCAGACTAAATGTTGCCAGCATCTTCATTTCGCACGGCACGCAGCGAAACCCACAAACACGTTAAGTGGGCGGAGCATTTACCGTGTGGTTTTATATGGAATTTCAGCTTATGCATTCTCTCGCGAGTCGCGTTTAATGTACTGGACATAACGTTATGCTGTTAAGTTGCCCGGAAGATAATACAGTACTAGAGGGTTTCGCACCCCCACGTAGCAGGGTGACCAGCACCACACGGCGGTCCTATGTGAACAATGGGCGACACCATCACGTGTCAAATGTTTTACTGCAAGTTTATCCATTTTCGTGAAAAGGCGAATGCCAGGTAACTGTTCAATGACACGACCTAAAACTGGTGTAAAAGGAGAGAGAGAGAGAGAAACGAGTAGATGTGTGAGAAAGATACGGAGATACTACAAATATTTACACTTAGATAAAACTGCCTGCACTTCAAACTTTCATCAATCGATTTGAATCTCCTACAGAGAAGGTTGATACTTTATACACGATGCAGTTAGAAAACAGTACAGTTAGCTTACTCAAAGTAAAGAAGAAAATGCAAGTATGAGAAATTCACTTTAGTGTGGTTATGGCAGTCATTGTTACAATGAGTGCCATAATTATCTTATTACAGCACTGAATGCAGTAATGAACTAAAATAATTTCTTACATGTCATCCTTCAAAAACGACACTGAAAAAAAACTGTCACTTAAAAAGAAACACTTGTGGACTTATTTATTATATATTTTCAACACAACCTTTGTAACTTAACTGAATACCAGACGACAATTCTCCCCGAGAATACCCACTGACAATTTTGATATCAACGTCGCCACATGTGACACAAAATTCCCTTGCAATCTTGCTTTTGGTAGTTGGTAGGAAAAATCGCACACATTGCCCTTCATCTCTGACATTTTCCACAAGCATATAGTCAGCTCATCTCTTCTATACGTCGGTCCTGGTGGTGTAGTGGTAACCATACTTGCCTTCTAAACCCAAGGTCGTGGGTCAGCATCGATGGATTTTTTCGGGGTGTAGAAATCCTAAGTATGGCTTCCTTCGGAAGGAAAGTAAAGCCATGGCTCCCGCGTCATGCATTCACGGCACGAAAAAGAACCTCAAGCCTGAAAGAAGCCTTTGAGCAAAATTTGTCCACTGTTTCACGCCCTGAAATGAATGGGACGTTGAAGACCTGAGGTGTTAAAGAGCGTCCGTAAGTAAATCAAAATTTCTTTTATAAAGGTAGGTCGTTAAAGCGCGGACTCATGAGCAGGAGGTCTGGAGTTCGAATCCCACCAAGACCGCCCTCGCTGACTGAGGTTTTTTCCCGGTTTTCCTCTGCCCTCATAACTGGCAAATGCCGGGGAGGTAGCTTAAACTTAGGCCTGGAACGTTTCCTTCCTTAAACAAAATCCTTTCTCAATTTAACGTTTCATCTCATGTACCACCAGTGTCCACCGCCTGTGCTACCGCCTGTGGTGCCTCAGTAGTAAATCGGACTTTAAACACCATTCAAAAAAATAATCTCTTCTAACGCGGACTCGTGAGTAGGCGTCTGGGTTCGATTCCCAGTAGGACCGTTCTCCCCGGCTGATTTTTTTTTTTTTTTTTCAGGTTTTCCTCAGTTCTCAAATAGCAAAAGCAGGGGAGGTACACTAAATTTTGGCCTGAATGCTTCCTTCCTTAAAATAATATATATATATATATCGTCCGCTTCTCTTAAAAACATTTTAGATTTCTTTGCTCTATATACCTTGCTATTTCTTTTAATAAATTCAATCAAAGTAGTAAATTTGCGAATATTGAAGTTTCTTTTCATGGAGATGACAGCTTGCAATTATACGCCCACATGGACGTAGTCTTATATGATTTTAATAAATGCTCAAAATATGAACACAAAACCTACTTTTTATGATATCACTTTCTCACTTACGCACCGCAAGTGGTTTGAAAGGCTTTACTCTGCCTTGGTTGAATCACCATGGACATATGGAGGGGAAATTTGGGGTATAGAGGAGGGATGGTGTAATATGGATTTAATACTAAGAATTTTCTGTAAATTAATTTTGGGAGTTCCCAATAATACTCAAATGCAGGAGCTTTGATACAGCTAGGAAAGGTAAGTGTCAGAGGGTTAACGATGGAGGAAGTATTGAAATATTTATTTACGGTTCAAGAGGTGTGTGTGTGTGAGTGTGTGAGTGTGTGTGTGTGTGTGTGTGTGTGTGTGTGTGTACATGAATTAATTGCAAATTCCAATAAAATAACGTGTGGTAAAACGTGAATAAATTCAATTTTGTAATAAGGAACAACATATTGCACCCAAAAAGTTAAGGAGAACAACACATAGGCTACATTACGTTTAACAAAAAAATAATACTTGCAACATTTACGCTCTAACAAGCATCTTTCGTTCGCGACTGCGGAGCTCGGCTTTCTCCGCTGTCGCTCGGGACTGAAGCAAGTGGTTTTTGTCCTGCTTGTAACCGCAAGTAGTTTATGTAGGCTGCAGTAGTGTCTGCTTTGACACTGGTGTTTCTCTATTTGAGGTCAATTAACAGAAGCTCCCTGCAGTCCCAGAAAAGTGTGCCCATTATTTTTCTCCAGAACTGTACAACGCTAGTCTTCCTTGGCGATGTCTCACCAGGTTTGCAACATTCCACGGATCATGTAAGAGGACATAATTTCATTCATTGTCACAAATGATTCCAAAACTTTCTTCCTGTTTGACACAAAACACTCCACGATATTGTTTTTGAACTGCCGAGAGGAGAAGAGGCAGCCATTTGCAATGCTCTTTGTCATGTGGAGATTCTCATGCGGAATCCTAAAGAGTGTTTTTTGAAAGGCCCAATCCGGCACATTTCTTTCAGTTTTAGTTTCCTATCACTGAATATCAGTACTTCTATTAGTTGGTATTCACGTGTATCATCTTTAATTTTTTTGTCGTTCTAATCGAAACTATTAAAACTACCATAGTATGAAGGGAAAGCTTCCCATCAAAGCGATTTTTTAATTTTGAGTCCCGCTCACGAGTTAGCACCTTAACGACCTAGACCACCAGTGACGGTATTTTTTAGGCTGGGATACCTTTCGATTGCGTTCCTCTATGTTAATTAGTATACATTTAGAAGTGATATATATATATATATATATATATATATATATATATATATATATATCGCGTATACCACTTGGTTTAAATCTTACATATTAGTTTTTTTCTTCCCACACTCTCATATCTAGTTTCATCTGTTTCCATGCATAACGTTACCTTCGATACTCAATATTTACTTTTATCACCTTCACTTGTCTAGCTTCTTGCCATTGAAGAACTCGCAGTAGTTCGAAATATAGCAGTTTCAAGTGTGACTCTTTCTCAGTGTTTTATCTTTATCTACTTTTATTATTAGTGTTAATTTGTTACATTGTTAATAGTGTTTCTTTATTTTTATGTTTCATATATATATATATATATAGTTAATTTTTACGGTTTTTGGTAAGTTATTGCAGTTTCACTGCCTGACGTGAGCATAGTTAATTTTTTCTTCCTCCTTTTTTTTAAAAAATGAAATTAAACTGCCTTAATATCTCAACTTTTCATCACTTATTAAGGCGGCTTTAATACGGTATAAAGATTTACTCACCCGCAAACCTTGAAGATGACTTCCGAGCCCCAAGAGTTGCCAGCCCTAATTTCACCTGTATGCTAAGAGCCGGTGTTTGAGATGGCGTTTTTACTTTTGGTTTGTGGAGGGTAAACGGTGTCAATTAGCAGGAATACTCTGTCAGCAATTAACTCTCACAGAAACCTAATTAACAAGTTCTTTTATTTCTCGCCCTCCACATTATTTCAGCTCCTTGCCTTCAAAAGAAATCCGTCTAAATTAGGTTTTCGTGCATGCCGCTACGCACCCTTTATAAATGCGCTGGGTTATAATTGTAAGACAAACCGCCTCGGGATTCTAGCCTCAAGACACGGAAATAATCTTCCACCCGCTCGCTGCTGGACAAAAGGGGTATGAATAATGGAGAAGCCAGGTTGCTTGTTAGTGCAGGTCCATTGTGTGCTGAAAACGCATTGTTACAAGACACCTGACAGGTGTTACCGCCCAAGAACATCTACATTTTATAAGACATGCAAAAATAATTATTATAAAAGCAAAAGGATTTAAAATGGACGAAAACTCAGTCAGACGTGGATGAAGGAAAGGAACAGTTCCATTAGAACTAAGGGGCGGATTTATATGCACTAAAAGCAGTAAAATATATGCACGAATATTTAACTCTAGGATTTTATGCACTAAAACAGGAAAAAAATATTTAAAGCAACCATCTATTATTAATAAAATGAATTTATGTTTCATTTATATACATCTAAACAACGTAATTTCGTGTGTAATAAACTAGGTCCAATAAATAACTATAAACCCATATTTTGCCGAAATATACTTTTCAAAATGATGGTGCGCATTACATTCGAATGCAAATTCGTTCTATAGTTCGCCGATTACTTAATTCAAGTTTATTACGTCATAATGCATTGCTACAATTCTTGACTTTGTTACATGTATTGTTGGTCTATTACTGCATACAGCGTTTAATAATAGGTGCTCACGAACGGAGGGCAAACAGGGAAAAACATCTTAGGATGCCACTTTCAAACACACCGCCACGGGTGGCCGAGGTCGTTAAGGCACGGACTCGTGAGCGGGAGGTCTGCGGTTCGAATCCCGCCAGGACCGTCCTCCCTGACTGGGGTTTTTTCCAGGTTTTCCTCAGTCTTCATAACTGGCAAACGCTGGGGAGGTACCTAAATTTAGGCCTGGAACGTTTCCTTCCTTAAAAAAAAAATATCCTTTCCCAATTTATCATTTCATTTCATGTATCACCAGTGTCCACCGCCTGTGGTGCCTCAGCAGTAAAAACGGGCGTTAAACACTACTCAAAAAAAAAAAAAAAAAAAACAACTTTCAAACATAAAGTAATTTTTTAAGCTGAAATAAACGGTAACAGAAAGGCAAGAAGAGAGTTTAGTGTAGCTGAGAGCTACGTTCACTTGTAGCGGCAACTCAAGCTAGTAGGAAGAAATACTAGTCTTCGCAAAGGAAGATGTCCTAACAATTAAGAAAAAGTTTTCGAATTTGTACATGAAAGAAGGAAGAACAGCAACCTGTGACTACCGACACCATAAGAAATAACTTTTTCTTCTTTGGCTTACACCAACTGTCCTGGCAACAGCACCAGTGATGAATTTTGTCCTACGTGCTTCAAGATGTAACAATAGTTCACTTGTAAATGCTATGTTCTGATCGTTTTATGAAGCGGACGAGCTTAAGTTTCAAACCTGGGATATACATTAGATTCGCGTAAATACGGTCAATACAGCTTTTCCGTTATACACAGGAACAATGAAGCGCATTTTACTCATTTCTGTAAGAGTTACAAACATACAACTACAAAACTTTTCAAAATGCTCGTGTAGTTTTAAATGCTGAGTAGCTACTTTCAACACCATAGGATGTTACAAGGCAATATTTAAGCGCTGAAATTTCCAATGCCAGATAACCTGAAACAATATTTGTTCCTCACCCTCTTCTTTGAGAACATCTGATACATTACGAAGTTATACACAAACCGTTATGTAGAATCATTTTAAAAGTTCTCGAATGACCCACAGATTGCAGAAGCAGTTCCGAAGAAGTTTTGTTATCCATCTTCCAAAGAAACATTTGTGCAATAATACATGGATTGGTGAAGAATTCTAGTATACGAATGCAGGTCCAAAAGTTTCCACCTCGCCGATAAGGATTCTGTAATGTGTTAAGTAAATAATTGCAGCTGTAACTTCCGCTCCGCTGTGTTCAGCAGTTCAGATATATTTACATAAAGAAGGCTATGTGTAGAACATTGTGACATGTTCAAAATGGAGTTTCATGCTGTTATTAAGTTCTTCACTAAAGAAAGACTTACTCCAAGTGAAGTTATACAGCGATTGGACGGCATATATGGGGAAACATTCGCCTCATATTCTACCGTAAAATATGGGCCAACATTTTTGGAATGGGTCGAGATGGCATTGAAGACGAAGAGCGTGCAGGTCGGCCCTAGGAGGTGCTCACTCCTGAAAACATCGCTCTTGTGGAAAAGAAACTAAGGAAGACCAGCGGCAAAAAGTTACACAAATAGCAACAAGGTTGGGCCATTCTAAAACAAAAGTCTTTCGAATTATTCATGAACATTTAAACATGAATAAATTTAGTGCAAGATGGGTGCCTTTCTTCTTTCCTCAGTTCAAAAGCAGCAACGAAGCATCTGTTGTCAGGCATTTTTGGAGCTCTGCCTTGGCAACGAGAGAGAAGTTGGTATTTTGTGAACATGGAGAAGCCATTTCACGCGACTAAGTCGATAATCGAATACTGTCTGAACAACTGCTGCTGCTGGCTGTAGTCCCGAATGACAGCGGAGGGAGCGGAACTACTGTTTGCGTGGCCGCTTGTAACAGGGTAAATGTTGCATGTATTATTTTATTGTTAAACATAATGTAGCCTATGGGTTGTCCTCCGTAAATTTTTTTAAATAAAATTTTATATTGTTTGGCGAGTAAAATACTGTAACGGTGGCAAATCTGCTCTTAATGAATTTCCAATTAATTCATGTATACATACATTTACTAATCCTAATGCTAACTTCGGGTAAATGCTAGAAACCGGTGGGCCCAGTAGTTTGCAGCGACTCGCTACGGCCTGACGGCCTACGTTCGCCTCCTTTTCGTAAATATAAATTGATGGGTGCGGGTAAATCACTGTAATGATGGCAAAAATTTTTCGATTGCAGAAAAAAAAACTTATAACGCATTTTGTGAGTGGTACTATGTTAAGGAATAAATAATTGTAATGGTGGCAAATCTCCTTTAACTCTAGAAATAATATATATAAGCAGCATCTGGACTTTAGCATTTGAAACCCATATCTTCACAACTATAACATTGGCAAATGCCGGGAGGTACCCTAAAGTTAGGCCTGAAACGTTTCCTTCCTTCAAAATACCTTTCCCAATATATCATTTCATTTCATTTCATTGCATGAAATATATATATACATGCTATGGGCCAATCTCGCTGACTGTGCAAGAGGAAATGAGCCGTGCGCCTGTCTATGTCTGCAATCTATCTGGGGCATGTGCAAACATCATAGCCCCTAAAACATCCTCGTTGAACATCTTTTAAAACACAGGAAGAAGAAGAAGAAGAAGAAGAAGAAGAAGAAGAAGAAGAAGAAGAAGAAGAAGACCTCAGTTGTAGTGTCCATTACAACTTACTTTGGCATAGTGTGTACGTGGTTGTATCGTAAAACTCCGAAGATATATTTCCACTAGACTAGCCTGGTACGTATTAGCCAATACATTATATAAAAAGTGTCTAAGGTTGTGGCATTTTAACAAATTAAATGTTAAACGACGGGTAAGATACAATCTGGGACATTTGTAAGTCATTTTAATTTTCTGTGAATCCTGTAAGAAGCGGTACAGGCCTTTTTAAACCTTGAACACAGAAGTATTTCTTCAAAATGTATATTAGGTTAGTAAATAATAGGAAATCTGCTTATTATATATAATGACATTTTCTGGATATTTTAAAGTTTTTTTAATAATTACTTCACATTAATTAATTGTTTTCGAGCAGTTATGAAAAAAGGGTCTTAAAAGTTGAAATAAAATATGCATTTCATTTAAGGAAAACACTACGCAATCAACTGTCATGGCTACCTCTAATATAGGAATGTATATTCCTTTAAACATCTGCTCAAAATCCTCCGTATCTCCACTCCACCCCTCGCCTCTCGTTTCATACACTTGTCCCTACCTCGAACCCGGAATATGACTACTGCCTCTCTCGTCACCGAATTCATTTCTACTCAACCTCATTCAGTGTGTCAGCTCCCAGAATCAGGAACTCCCTTCCTCCTGAAGTCAAGAGATTGTTCGACAATAAAGCAGGTTAAACGTAGTTTAAATGCCATCTCAACTCTAGCAAATCACAGCAGTTAGTCTCTGGCTTTTTTTTTCTTCTTCCTCCTCTTTCTTCCTTCCCCTTGTACTCGAGAAAAATTATTGAAGAACAAGTGGAATTCTAACACCATCTTTAACAACTTGATAACTATATTAAAATATTTACATGCATTATAACTTTAATTTGGGTTTTTATGTATTTATGTGACTGTATTATATTCTGTATTTTCACTGATTTTACCCTTCCTCCTGTAGTCAAAGATTGCTCGACAATAAAGAAATTAAAAGTAGATTAAATTGTATCCTCAACTCTAGCAACCACAGCAGTTACTCTCTCGCTCTTCTTCTTCTTGTTCTTCCTCCCTCTTGTACCCGAGAAAAATTATTGAAGAATAAGTGGAACTCTAGCACTATCTTTATCAACTTGATAACTATATTATGTAATATTTACAAGCGTTATATAACTTTAAAAAATACCCTTTATTTTTGCTGATATTTCGCCTTGTGGAGTGGAAGAAGTCTTAATCTGCAGAGATTCACCAGCACACTAAAAGTATTCCTTTGTATTTTGGATAAAGTAGGCGTTTAAAACATTTTAAAACATCTCATTTCAGAAATTTATAGCGTAGCAATAATGAGGGAAAACTTAAACAGAATGTGGCTTCTCTTTATTTGGTGAACTCTTCCAAGGTGGAGATCATGTTCAGGACAATTCCGGCACATCCTCCCCCCTTTGCACTCACACACTCAGATGTCCGGCCATCCTCAGTAATTAAAGCCTCGAGTGTTGTGTTAATTTACAGGGCCGCACCGTCTGCCTCATCACAAAATGCTAACACGCTGTTTTAACTTCACAGAAATAATTAATATTTAATGTTTCGGGCTCCAGTGCAAAGTGCTCTCATTCATTATTCAACACGAGCAATAAAAAACATAAGGGGTCTGTTTCAGCGCCAGCTCACAATATGGCGCGTAACTTGCGTTCTTTACAATGTTGCCAAATGTGATGTACAAATTATTCATAATCTGCGATGGGAAAGTCGCACCGAAAGTTTGTTTTAATAGGGGTAGCAGCTTCCATTAAGACTTAAGCTCTTATTTCTGATATCTTCAGAGAAGTACTATATTGATAATATAAAACAAGTGTTTCCGTAACGCCGCAAAACGTTTTTTTTTTTTATTTGCACAGATCATTTGTTTGTTTCGGTAAGAACAAAATTAGGGAACCACTAACATAAAATTTATATGTAGAATTATTTTACTTTACGTTTATTTTGTGAAGTTTATCACAAGTAATGCAACAAGAGGATCTGAAAGTGTCGATAAATTCTGAAAGTGTCGATAAATTCATGAACGTAGTGACAATTTAAATATAATTCCCCTAAACTGGACTTAATAATTGTACATTTGCATTATGAATACTTAACCTTTTGAAGTCATCTATCAACAAACGAATGTCGATTGCCAGTAATGCCAATAGAGAAAAGTCAAATATGGGGCTTGAGGGTATTTCATGAATGGAATATAAATACAGGTTATACATATGAAATCCGCGCACAGAATATTAACAATTGTATAGAGTATTATGCTTACTAATGAACACTTATCTATTCAGAAACGTGAGACTAAAATAGACGAAAGTTGACTATTACAATCGCTACCGTTCGATTTACTAATACCAACTTAGAAAAACAAAACAACAGATAACATTTTTGCATTCTAAAAAGTGTTTATTACAAAGTATGGTTGCTTCGGCGGGTAATGTTATATTATTAACCAAATGATTTCATACTGTTTGTGAATACACATTAAGTTAGCCTGTTAGCAAAAGTGATCAGTGATGCATGCTCAGAAATTACAGTAAGGATATGGTGTTGGCTACATTGGACAGAAGACAAAAGCACATCGTGCGGTAAAGGGATTTGATAAAACTTTATGTTAATTTTATTCCGATATCGGACTGTGCTTGGTCAAAATTCTAAATTTTGTTTCATTTCATTGGCTGATTTTATGATAACGTCACATAAGTGAAATAATCAGCATTAATTCTGGGATTGTGTGTACGTCCTATATCAACGATGATACTTCTAGCATTAAAATAAAATAAAATAAAACATTCAATTAATAGTAGTACTATTTAATACAGAGCTTTCAAGAGTTTAGAACTTTTAAACAAAGTAAGCAGATGGTTTGGCTATAACTGACTGAAAAAAAATTGTAAGTAAATTTATGTCATACAGTCTTCAAGAATTCCAGATTCTTGAGCATTCAACAAAGAACGCAGATGAGCTGGCTATAATCAATTTTCAAATAAAAAGAAAAAATATATCACAAAGTTTACCGGCAATTTTGTATAAGATTTAAATATCAGCCCCTTATTTCTTAGTTTATTAACTTATTTTATACTCTGTTATTAATTATATTAATTTTATATAGCTTAATTCTTTTCTTAGTCTTAAAAGAAACTATTGAAAATTCTCTGTTACTATGCCATTTCACTCATGTGACGTCATCTTAAAATCGACAAATGAAATGAAACAAAATTTTAAATTTTGACCAATCACAGCCGAATTACGGCGTGAAGTTAGAAAAAAAAAATACCACGCAACGTGCATTTGTCTTGTGGTCAATGTAGCCAACTCTATACCTCCACTATATAACTCCTGAAGACGCATCACTGACCACTTTTGCTAGAGGCGGTGGGAAGCTGTTGATAGCAACAAAAGCATGGACAATCGACAATCATACGCAAAATGAAGGGTTCTTCAAAGCGTTTTGGTGATGCGTCAAATGTGCACATTGATCCTATCGTTAGGAATTCCAAACCACAGAGTACAAAGTAAAATAGAAACACTGTATGTTATCCTTTTTTCCCTCAGTTGATATTAGTAAATCGAATAATAATAGCCGACTTTTGTCCATTTCAGTCTCACGGTTTCTAAATACAATAGATATTCATAAGTATAACATTTTATACTAGTATTAATATTCTGTGCGCGAATTTCAAATATATCACTTTTATTATTATTTTATTCATGAAATATCTAGACCACTATTTTGCTGTTCTCTATTGGCATTACTGACAATCGGTATTCTTCTGTCGCAAGATTGCTTGGAAAGGTTAAGTACAAATATACAATTATTACAGTTTTGTAAGCGAAGCTTACTGGAATTATACTTAAATTCTTATTTTATTCATGAAAGAGTCCTAATAAATATAACTCGAGGGTCTGAGCTTTCCAGATACATTCACGAACTTATAATCTCAGACTTTCTCGTCATATTACTTGTGATAACTTTACTGGAGCTATAGGGTTTTAACAAATTCCAGCAGTGTACTTTTATTTTTTACTGTGTATATATTATAAATTTGAAACATTAGTTACAACAAGGTGATTTTTGTACTATATCTGCATTACAAAGCTGAAAAAATTAGTGAACACATATTTCCCGACTGTCTCCTAAATTGACGATTACATTATGTTGCATGCAAATGCTCTAAAACTATGTCATGACGTGAGGGAAGAACGTACATAGTGTCATAGCCAGTGGTGATGGGGTTCCTACATTCATAAGATGTTATAATTTGTCAAATAATTGTTAACATTGCCTGATCGTCATAAAAACGAAAGAAAAGAGGTAACAATACTTTGTATAATCCATAATCACGAAGATAAAATAAACAGAATGCTGCCAACCTGCAGACTTTTGTATTTGGGTGACGGATTAGGTGTACCGCAGCTCGTTTAAGCAAACTTCTGACTGTTCAGCATCGAATAAGAATTTTGAACACAGATCGTATTGTTAATTTGAAGGCAATCTCCTTGAACATTCAAATAAGACAAAGCAAAGTTACTTTACCTAAAGGCTTCTAACTGTTCCTACGACCCACTCTTACTGAAATATAAATGTAATATATATTTTGTTAGCCCAATAATAATTTTATGTAGTGTAATTAGTACGTAGATATCATGTATGTATAATATGGTATAACGTTAACATGTGGATTGTATGTCGATAAAAGAGAAAGTTCTCTGGTGTTTTCTGTTTACGGTAGCTTGGAAAGCCAAGAAGGCCATAAAACTCTATACAAAGGGAGAATAAACATGAGAGTCGAGTGTGATGCCATTTTTAAGAGACTGCCGTTGGAGGGTTAATAAATCCAAGGCCTTTTAAATTCGTTTGCGCTTTAAACCACTTGACAGGCAGTCGCACAGTTACATTTAAACTAGCCAATGTCAACAAAATGTTTTAAACTTTCAAATAATATCGAATGTTACGTGTGGCAGGTGAACTTAAACCAGCTAATGGCAAAAGTATGTTTGACTTTTAAAGATAGGCGTGAAACTTGCGCGTGCTCGTGTGAACCCCTTTGGCGTCGTTAAGCCAACGATTATTTGATTTGAATTTAATATATCAATGCTGGGGCACGCAGTTTTCACTTGACATACGCAGTCGTCAGTTAGGCTGTTTTACGTTGGGCACTTGCTGAGAAGCAATTTAAGTTTTACACGCGGCGAGAAGCAGTTCTAGGTGCTACATGCAGCTAGATACTTTTTAGTTCTCCGTTCTGCAGGGACGCGTCCAGTCATTGTTAAAGTCTACACGCGGCGACGTACCCATTTGTCAGTTCTACACGCAGAAAGAAGCAATTCCAAGATCTACACGCCGCACACACGTCATAAGTTCCAGACGCGGCAAGACGCAGTCAAGTTTAAGTTCCATATGAGTCCAGATACTTGCTGGGAAATTCGTAACAAGTTCTACTTAACGCAAAATACCAGAGGACACGAAAGATAAATATAAAACTATATAACATATATAAAATAAGAAACATAAATATAAAACACTCCCGTGGAGAGCTAACAAGTCTTTAAAATGTACTAGAAAGTGACAGGATTAAAAATGAGATTAACGCTTAACACCTACATGTTACTACAACACAATATTTTGAGCCGCTGCGCCGGCTCTTGTCCGCGAGGCAAGACTATGAAGACCACGGCGGGCGGTACACTTCAGTAACTAGTATACTAAAAAAGTAACTCAGAGGGCTCGCAGAGCATCCAACAGAAACGAAGCTAAAATAACTAGTTGCTAGTGAGGGTAAAATTAAAGGGAAATATTGAGGCCCGGAGGGATGCGAGGCCTAAGTAAAACTATGGCCGCCATCTCTCTATCTCTTAGTGTACTAGTAAGGGAAGATAGAGGTAAGGCATCTATGAGGACTAAGGAAAAACTGTACCAAAAGAAAAGTGGTGGAGGCTGGCATGTTGAGTTATTCATTCTAAGGGATTGTGCATTAGTACTCCATTACTTATATATTTATAGTGTCACATTGCGTACTTATTTATACTGTTGAACTCCTCTCCCAGTCCTGTTGAGTACGAATCAACAAAATAACAGAATATCACCCTGATAATTTGTTGTCAAGCAAGCGTGGGCAACAATACCGAAGTGATCATTAATCAACCGACGAAACCGCCACATAATTGGCATCAAAAAATGAGATGCTACCAAACCGCTTCAAAATTAGTGCCCAACCTGAGGTACTCACCCGGAGCCTACTAAACCGCTTCCGGATCAACAAAAAACGAATACTTGAATATTTTTGTGTTCTGTTATGCCATTAGATTCGCCTCGTTCGAAGAAATTTTGAATATTCGTGTGTTCAGTACAACCATTAGACGTTTACTACAATTAGTCAATCTCTGTTGAAAACAACTCTCCATCCAAACAATAAAGGAAGTTAGTATAAGATTTAAATAAATTTGAAAGTGCACTGAAATTATCCAAGTCTTAAACCGATTCGTATTCCGCTGAATGACGCAAGTTGCCTGACCTGCACAGTAGGATACTTCGCCCTCATAGACTGCTAGGGTAAGAAAGGTATTGAGGATCCCCAGGTTTTAGCATACACAGTCAAGACTACATGACTATCTCACTTTCCTTATGTGAACAGATTTCATGTGGAGTTTATCAACGTTGTTATACTAATATAGTACAGTACCTTCATTTGAACTCGTGGCCGGCTTAGCGGGGTTTTGCCTGCCAAGTTTTCAATCAGTTCTCTTCCCCTCCACTTTTCCGCCTCTCCGTGTGCTGATGCGAAGTATTTATGCGTACAGAAGTTGAACGTTGTGAGATCACGTGTTTCAGTATTATAGTATGTAAGTGCTTTTATAATGCCAAAAAGTCCGTATACTTTAGCACACAGAATCTTCATGTATGATTCCTATGTGACAACAAACTCATGTAGAGAAGTGAGACGGCGATTTATAGACAGATTCTCTGATGTTCGTGCGCCTCACAGAGAAACGGTTCGTAATTTTGTGAATAGGTATAGGAAAATGGGGTATGTTCTTGATAATAAACAAAAGTAAAACGCCGTCCGTGTTCTTACAAAGGTAAAACAAATTGTTTACATCGGAGAAAAGTATTGAAGTCCAAAGAAATCTCTGAGAAAGCTTGCACAGGAATTAGGAATTTCGTAAACCTCTGCTCGGAATGCTACTAAACTTTCACGCGATAAAATGAGTAGAGTTAATTTCTGCAATTGGGTCTTGTATAATGACGATTGCTCTAATGATCCGTGTTTAATTTTTTTACGAACGAAGCATGGTTTTATTTACTTGTAGAGACACGAAATAATAGATAATGGAGTGCAGTAAAACCCGATCTTGTACACGAAATGGCCAAAAAAAAAAAAAAAAAAAAGAAAGAAAAAGAAAAAAAAAAGTATTTTGTGTGTTGTGAATACATATAGACATCTATGCGCTTGAATTTAATGGGCTATGAATATCCGATTCCGCCGGCAAAACAGCATGCTTCCCAGTGCCAAATCAATACCCGTTAAGCCGGCCAAGTATCCAAACGAGGGCTCTGTATTCTTTTGGTTTATTTACGGACGCTCTTTATCATCTTGAGTCATCAGCGTCCCATTCAATTCAGGGCGTGAAACGGCAAATAAAATGTTCTCAGAGGCCTCTTCTTTGAGGCTGGAGGTCCCTTTAAATGCCATAATCTCGACATGCGACCCACGGTTTTACTTCCCTTTCGAATGAATTCACATATAAGATTTTTACGCCAGAAAAAAAAAATAGACCCTGGCCGAGATTGAACCCGAGATCTTGGGACTACGAGGCAAATATATTACACTAGACCACCAGGACCGACCATTACAATTGTGCAGAGAGCCAGGTTGTTAAATACAATACTGATCGAAACATTACAATATATGACAAGCAAATGATAGCGCTTCAACCTGGGAATGATGACACCATCACCCACAGTTCGGATCTCGATGTAAGAGATGCTGCAGCAGGGCAACTCGACCGAGGGTCAGTGTATATTCTGGAGCCTTGTATTCCCAGAGGTCCCATACAGAAACATGTGGCTTTGTCTCCCTAGCAAACTGCTGCCTCTTCCCTCGTCACGATGTGAGTTTGCCCACACCGAACTGTTGCCTCGAAAGGAACACTGCCTCTAGGCTAGCAGGCAGTCCTCGCGCTAAACGTAGAAATTAAACTAAGCTGCAACTTTCAACCTGCCAGACAATTATTCACAAATAAACGTTCAAAATACACAACATTGAGCATTATATTAAATATCAATACACTTTATTTTATAATCAAATTAGACGAGAATAGAAAAGTTCTTTTTTGCTTCCGATAAACAGTCCGGAAATTCAGGTATTTGTTTTGGTTCAAATAGGCACGTAAAATGGCATTTAAAATACTGAAAATAAGAAGTAATTAATTAAAATAGACATTAATTAAGAGCGAAAATATAGCTTAATAACACTCATTACTAATGAATAGGTCTACCGAGTGGACTTAACACAAATTGAGGCATCAAGAGTCAGACAATTTCTTTTTTGTCTTACAGTCTACTTACATTATCCCAGCAAGGAATATTTTGGCAAATAGAACAATTACAAATATTTGGAAGAAACTGAAGAGAAAATTGAAAATGCTTTAGGACACAGATCCTGTTGCCCTCCTTAGAACTTTACTTTCTACCGCTTTCTTGGTATACTCAGAGCTCTTTTCCCACATTTAAAATAAGATGTGGAATTCTCTCTCGTTCGATATGCTCAGTCAGTTTTGCCTATATATATTTCATTTATCTTCTTTATTTTAATTTTATTTTATTTTATTTCTACTTTAAATTCTTTTCTCATTTTATCTTCTCCTGTTACTCCTTTCCCCGATCTTAGAAATGTCATTGCTTGAGCCTGCATTCTGCTTTTATTCTACTTAGCTAAAGCCTAGGTTTCGCTTCTTACAGACAAGTAGCCATCGCCATTAATTCATAAAAATTTAGTTAGTTTAGTTGAGTTTCCTTTTACGTTCTCAAAAAGTATCCAAATTTGATTAAATGTTTGCAGTTTATATTTAATATATATTTCCCGGTATATATATGACAGCCTAAAAATTAAAATACTTGATTTATTCAGTGCTTTTATTTCCAATATATCAGTTTTGATCTAATCGGCAATTTCCCTATAAATGCCATCACTTTTGACTTTTATATTGTTATAATGAGGTGTAATTTTTAATAACATTACCCATTTTATCCACAGTTTTCTGGAACTATTTTAATAGTCAAAAATCAAAACATGGGTTATCCGGAAAAAAAAAAAAAAAAAAAAAAAACCCGAGTGCGCATGCTTTGCAAATTCCGTAATTTTAAAACGATATTTAGTATTACAATTTGCCATTGTTTCTCACGCTCTTACAGCGTCGGCCAATTTTAAATTTGCACGGAAATAGTGAGAAGCTACATCTCTGCCGTACATCTAAACAGAGAGTGTTTCTTCTTCTTTTGTTTTTTATATTTATTATGATTCCTTTATACACTTTTTATATAAGGTTTATTACATTATTTTCCTTTTTTGAATAATGTTTAACACCCTAAGGCACCACAGGCGGTGGACACTGATGATACATGAAATGATAAACTGGGAAAGAAGCATTCCAAGCCTAAGCTTAGGCTCCCTCCCCGGCATTTGGCAATTATGAGGATTGAGAAAAACCTGAAAAAAAAAACCTCAGTCAGGGAGGACGGTCCTGGTGGGAATCGAACACCAGACCTCCCGCTCACGAGTCCACGTCTTAACGTCCTCGGTCACTCGTGGCAGTTAATTAGATGATGTATGCCTCGTTGATATATAATATTTTATAAAATATTCCTATGTACATTGCCGAACGCCTTTACATAATTAATAAATAGTATGTTAGTTTCTATTAAACTCCCTATGGGATTCAATTAGTTTTAAAATAAATACATTATATATGCAGGATATCATTTTCTAAATTCTTAACTGTTTTTCTAATAAAATAACTTTTTACTTTTTTGCTGTCTTTTTGTAATAACTTTTGCAAAGTTTTGTACCCTTCATTTAATAGACTTATACCCCATAATTTTTAAAGTTTCCTCTGTCTCCTTTTTTTAAAAAATAAAAACATTAAAACCTCCTTCCAGAAATCTCTACAGAGTTCCTTTTGAAGCGTATTTTATCAGCTAAGTTTTTATAGTATCAATTTTGGGACTTTTTGGTTTTTCTATTTAAAGCTTCTTTAAATGACTCGATTTCAATTGGGTCTACTTCTGAAGAAGGTGAAACTGTTAAATTAAATGTTATTTATTTTCGAGGGTTTTCCTATAGTGCACCATTCCTTAAAATATTGCATTGTAATTGTATATTATATTTATTTAATTTTTTTGATAAAATCTTTGAATATGATCACATATTTAAAATGAATTCGCTCTCTAGAATTCCACACAAAGTTGTATAAGCATTCATTACTAAAACTTTTAAAGAATGAAAGTTCTCTGAAACTAACTATTGCACTTCTGCTGAGTGAAAACTGAATACTAAAGCACTCTTCTCCAAATGCTCCTTACAGTATTTGGTTACCAAGGTGTCTTCTACGTGGAAACACTGAAAGTAAAAATTATATTTTGCTTGGTGCGGGCGCGGTGTAAGGGATACGCGATAGAATAGAAAACAGGGGAGCAGAAGGAAGAAGGGAAATCCCTAAGGAAGCACGGGATTTGGGGAGAGTGCGGTATAAATCAGCAACATCCAATGGGAAGCCGCACGCGACGATAGGATTATATTATTGTGTACTTTACGACATGTCAATTCTTGGGCACCCCTCCTTTTGCATTACACCTATAATTTATCTCTGTGTAATTAATTACCCAGCCAGAAATTGCACAGTGAAAACGCGTAAGGTAAGTTATGTTCCCATCGGCCACCCTTTTCTCCCGAACTTTGCAAACCAAATGAGACCAGCTATATAGAGAGTTGGCCCATCTTGGGGATTGGAAGGCCAGCACAAGGGGATATCCTTTTCGGCAAGGGCGGAGAAAGAATGAAGACGGATTTTCGAATCTTTGAAAAGGCACAGATGGATTTCGTGGTACAGCTTCTCTCCATTTTATAAATCGCTATAGGATGTGTTAGACAGGGGAATAACTCAGCTCTTGTACAGTGGCGGCTTCCCATTTCTTTATTCATTCATTCTTTATGTCAGCGTTTCGTTTCTGTCAGGCGGCATCACGACAGGTGCTTAAGGTGAAGGTCATTCACTCTACTTATGGGCATGGCTTAGGCGGAAAATCACACGCGGAGGATAGAAGTGGTTAGATTGCACTGAAATTCTAAACGAAAACGCGTTTTCTAGCTGTGGCAGCATGCAAACCTAATTTCCAGCACCGGTGTTGCCGATTTTGTTTGAAAGAACCTGGTGGATGGATATATGATGTTTCTGGAACAAAATACAGTGTCCGAAAAATACTGTAACTTTTTCTAATAGGTATATGAAGACTTCATTCAAACTGGCGTCGATTAGACAAAGAAGGGCGTTGCACAACGTTACTATAGTTCAACACATTTTTGGTGAGAGTTTTTTTCCATTGATCCACCTGATATCTATTAAGCGTTGGCATCAGCGGCGGCTCGTAGCAGAAAAGTTGGAGCAGTCATACCTCCACATACGCAGTTTAATTTGAAAATAATGTTGAGTATCTATTACACATTTTAATAAAATATATTGACATACTCACCGGTTTCGATTACTTATTACACAACAGAAGATTGATAAAGTAAGAACTACTATATTTCTACTTAAAATTTAACACACCAGAGGTGCAAAATAGAAAAATGAAATTAAAAAGTATATTAATGTACTTATACAAGAATAACTTTGTACGCCATTTTTTGCAAATGCAATAATACACCTTATGCACTCGAATGACGTCATAGAAAAACTAAGTTACAAAGAGTAGTGCCGCACAATCGCTTCAATAGAGCTAGAAGTAAATACAATTACAAAGTAATACATTAACAATCTAGAAAGTTGTGTTTTTGTATCCATGGACTATAAAACAAGTAGCTAAATTCTATACCAGTAAACGTAAATTTTAAATATAATTATATTCCGCAAGCGGGCAATACTCGCTGGCTCGCTCATCTTTCTGAGTTGCAATGGAAGCAGGGCACATTTCTCCACGTTCTAGATGCTTCTCACTGCCGTTCTTTATTTTTCGATGTAGCTCCCTCGAAGCTCAACGCACTTGCTCCAACCTCTCTCCAGTTTCGTGATTCCCTTGTGAAAGTGGTATTCTTCAAGACACTCAAAATACTCAAGCATTTCAAGTCGGTCAATTTATCGTAAGCGACGCTGCTTCAATACTCTGGCACTTGTCATGGTGAAACAACTCCTACTTTTGGTTATTTTCGGACGTTTTCCCGCGATAGCTGTCTTCGGTCTCTACAAAAATCATGCACAGTACTCTCCAGAGCTTATTCCATCTCACATAAGAAAATTTCTTTGCGTCCCAAGAAACTGAAGCCAATACCTTCCCAGCAGATCACCTTTTTGCACCGTGCTGTCTACTGTTTAGACTGCTGTTTCGTTTTTCACATGCTTTGCAGGCCCAGTGCTGCACAAGCATGCTATCCTCTCTCCCTCTGCCAGAACCGCCGCTATTTCTAATGCAATTTCAGAATGTCAGGAATATCTCCGCATTATATCCAAAGGCTCGCAGCTTCACAATGGAACAGAATCCGTTGATGAAAACGAGAACGGTCATGAAGATGAATTACGTGCTGCCTGGGAGTTGAATCATTGCTCCTTTCTCAACACAATTACGCAGATTCCCTGGCCAATGCATCACATTAATGTTGTGTATTGGCTTGGAGGCACTGCTGTTGAGCCGTTAGATGTTAACGTTGTACTTCTCACCTCATGATATAGTCCAACGGTTTAAAATGAATACGTACAGTTTCAGTATTTTATTTGCCTTTATTTTAGTATTGGCTATTTAATGATATAATGCAATATCTTTGTTGAATTTCTATTTGGTTTCATTGTTGTGATTTAAAAAGTATATAATTTTTAATAGATTTTCTAATGTTACTGCCTCCCCCCCCCCCAATAAGAAAGACATCCATCGCGCATGTAAAGTATAAGTTCCTTGTTAGTAATCCCAACTTTTACAATTTTTATAATAAGAACAGTGCAGGTTGTATTAAACAGAGTCCAGAAGTTAGGTAAAATGCCTGTTCTATCTGGGTGAATATATTTAATAGTCAGATAGAAATGAACACGTTTCCGTACATTTGAGGTAGGTAGGACGAGCTTTATTCTACCTTTTTGCCTATTTTGACTTCTGTTGCCTATTTTAAGGGTGAAATCCTTTCTTTCTTTGTTACTGTGGATTTTTTCTGCTATTATTCACGCATTTTAAAAAGCACATAAAAATTTTAATATATCAAAGTGATAAAGATTACTACACTTACACGTTTAAACTTTACAGCGCGCCATCTAAAGGATGATACTTAACAATTATCATAGTGGTTTGACCATGTTCATGACATCTTCAGGCCAAGAACTTCTAGAACACCCCTCGTACTATCAAAATATTTTTTTATATTTTCAGTTTTAATTTTTGAAGTTCTATTACTCTAATTGTTATGTTAGATTTCAAAACGCTGAATGTAATTACTAGAAATGCGAAAGGATGGAAAATTTCTAAAATGTCCGACATTTTCCTTTGAAGAAAGTGATTTATTTTTTACCCTGAAGAGTAATATGCAATAGCAAAGCAACATTATTCATCAAAGTAAATACTTTTGCGAATAAATTTTAAATAATGTACATATGGAATATGTGTGTTAAATACAGCACTCCGGTGCATATTGTGTGTGTGTGTGTGTGTGTGCGTGCGTGTTTGCCCTGAATAATGTATACAGAGTACTCGCTCCTTTCAAGTTATTTGCACATTATTACTGATGTATATCTTCAGCAGCAGATAAGTTTTAAATTACTTTATGTTTGGCTAACATTAAACTAGCCTTTGTTATTTTTTTGAGAATATTTGCATTTGAAATCTAATTTTTTCATTATCGCATCTCGATAGCTGTTATAATAATTAGTCTCTTTCAAGAATTATTGTTTCTGTTAAAGCTTAAAAATTACTTAATATTTGTATACTACTTTATATTAAAAGCTTACTTGCTTACTTCTACCAACATTTTTGTGTATAATACACAAAGTAACGGTGATAGTACAACTAAGTAACAAAGATCTGGTTGTGTATGAACAAGCTTATTTCTCCAGAAGTCACATTTTCAAATTATCCAAGAGACGAGACTAAGCCTCGGGCGACAATTTCTTAGGATGGGAGTGTTGTACAACCCACTCGATCATCACTCCCATCTTTTTTTTCCTCGATAATGACGATGGAAATGGCAGGGGTGAAAGATTCAGAAAAACGCCACGTTATTAAACCGACGGAAGGCCCTGAAATGTGCATAGGGACCTAGCTCTATTCTTTGTACTCTCATTTGGAACTTTTTCGTTTCCTTTTATTCAAAAGAAGCCAGTTCGGTGATGTAAAAACATAAATTAAAGTTGGAAGGAAGTTAGGGATAGGTTCAAAGCCCTGTTTTGGTCTTCAGGACTCTACAGCAGGCCAAAATCTTCGTTGCTGTCGCGCAACAGCAAACTTAAGCAAGACTGGTGTGTTATAGAAGATTAAGAACGATGTTTTTTGTATATCAGAATTATTAAAGAACATTAATATTAACATCTGTTTTCTTAAGGCAATAACTTCTTTTATTATATTTATAGCATTGTAACGAGGAAGGTTATTTATTTCCTGGTTATTATTATTATTATTATTATTATTATTATTATTATTATTATTATTATTATTATTAGCAAAGATGAATTTAGCGCAAGAAAGGATTTTTGTCCATGCTGAAAAGAGTGCATTGTTATTAATACCCAGAAAATCTTATACTTATCAGAAGAAATACATTGGATGAACAGTAAAAATATTAAAGATTTTCAGAACAACTTAGTATTATCAAATTCTTTGATTATTTGGTAGCTAATATTATCTTTGGTTACTTATTTGTATTGTGTTGTAATACCAAGGAAACTGGAGAATCGTCAAGCTTAATGTAATTGCATATCTGTCAAAATTTGGATTCCCTGCACATTCTACGTCAAATATGTCAACCAACTCTTTACTTTCACATTCATAAGTAGGTCAATAAGACTTTTTTATTAATTCTGCAATTATTATTTATATGCAATGAAGATGAACGGCCGAGTCTCTGTATATAAATTGTTTTCCATAATATGAAGTATTACAACTAACATTGGATTACTTCCTTAGTTTAGTGGTTAGCGTTGCTAACTGTGACCGGGAGATTTGGGTTCGATTCCCAATACCTGCTTAGGGATGTCTGGAACACAGTCCAACCTGCCTGGCGAGGATAATTGGAAAACTAGGCATGGAGAGATGGCGTTCTTCGATCTAGGCAGACGCTCGATGGGCGCTCTGTGAAATATTTTTTAAGTGCTTTTACCGATGAGGCATCACACGCTGTGAGCATTGGTGATTAGTGGGATGAAATGATAAATTGGGAAAGGATGTTTTTAAAGGAAGAAAACCTTCCATGCCTAAGTTTAGGGCATTTCCCGGCATTTGCCGTTTATGAGGACTGAGGAAAGCCTAGAAACAATCTCAGTCAGGGAGGACGGTCCTGGTAGGAATTGAACCCTAGACCTTCCGCTCACGAATCCACGCATTAACGACCTCGGCCACCTATACGGTATCTGCGGGGTGCCAGCATGCTGGTCACATGCCCACCTGCAATAATGCCCTCTATCAATGAAGTCATAAGAAAGAGTTAGAGGAAGCAGAGGTCGCTGCGGCATGCTGGGCTGCAACGTCAATGAGATGAAGATCTTAATCAGTTAATGACAGTACTTTAGAATGAAACAGTTTAATGACGTAATTGTTCTATGGTAATTTTATGCAGCTAGTGTCATATTGTACATTTTACTAACAATAAAGATTGTTTATAATTCTGAAGTACGACGTAAATATTTTATGTGTACGTGAAAATATATTCATCCATATCATGCCACATTATGCAAGAAATGACCTCAAATTTGTATAAATTTCAATAAAATAGTAATGCAGAAATATTCTAAGTAAATGGAACAGCGTTACATATTTATTATAAAAAGCTATTTATTACAGAAAAAATGTAAGGTATTTATGTATAAGAACATTCTGCAACTTTGATTTTATTACAAATATTTATAAATGGTGAACATGTTAACAGGCACAATTACGTCCAGGCTATAGTCGAACTCTTATTTATGTTGTGATAGCAGTTGCTCATGCGCGTCTATCCGTTGATATCTAATAACTTTTATAACATGCACGCATTTAAAGAATCTATTGATTCACAACTCCAACTTTCGCTCTTTGGGAAGTCTGTTGTTTTGCCATATAAACCTCGATATATTTTGTTACACAGCATCTTGCAAACAAATTTATTAGACAGAACAATAGGTTCAAACTGAAATACAAAACTGTTTATTTTAAAACCTCTTTAAATTGTACAGAGAGCGCTATGTTAAAGAAGATATATCATTTGGTGTTCTCTTTCAGAAGGAAATTTTATTTTTATTTTTACTTTAAACTAAAATTTAGCTTGGGCCACTTTTGGTCTGAGAAAACGCAGTTAAAGAACCACTAATGCCAGGGATGCGATGTGCCTGTAACAGTGAAAGCAATGTAAACTGCCAAAACCGAACATTCCCCTACCAGGTACGTGCGTACACTTCATCTCTCAGACTAGGGGCTATGTTATGTAATATTAACGCTTCTGTTGTTTATGGGACCACACCGAGTGGTGGGGGGAGTTCATTGTGATTCTAGAGAAAACAAGGGGAAAGGGCACTATAAGTCAAACATTACTTGTTCAACAATATTCCACTTTTACGCTTAATGGTGCGCGATCAAATACATAGCCTGAACATTAAACGTCTTTTAGCTGCTTCGCTTTGAAGGACCTTGGGGCATTTTACGCTTTATGTTGCTGCACTGTAGCAGGTAAAACGGCATCCCCTGACAGGCACGTTTATATTTGATAAAACATCAGCATTTATACCATCTATGTATGTAGAGGCGATATTGAAAAGAAACTGCCCTTCAAATACAAATTTAAAGAATGAACAAAAAACACTTTTTTTTTTTTTTCAAACTTCCATGCTATTTCCTACTTTATACCTTTATACAGGGTGATTCTAAAGCCCTTCCCTGATTTCGGGAGAAGATAAAACAATAACCAGTACAGACATAGCGGAAACGCTGATACCAGTGGATAGACTATCTCTCCAAGTTTCGTATATACCTTACACACGACCCAACATCTGCAATCGATACAAAAAAAGATAAAAATCACACAGGGTTAAGTCAGGTGGCCGTAGAGGCCACAGACGAAGAGGAGAGTCATCTCCAGTGGCATGTCCAATTCAACGACGAGAAATTTCAGCATTGAGATACTCTGGGCGTCATGATGAAAATGATGTATCGTAATATCACAACAAACTGTGACATGTATTATCTGTCTTTACAGAAACGAAATTTGTCCTTTCTATTTTTTTTTTCCAAACTCATTCCTATGGATATGTTTATCACGCTGTTAGCCAAACCAAAGAAAAAACTTCTTAATTTTGTACCGTCTTGCTGAGTATGCTCCTATAGCTTTCGGTTGATGAGGTCCAAATCGTTTCTTTTCCAAAGTAACAGCTAAACTTAGATGCGAAAATAGAGCCTTCAATAAAACACTCCACTCTTCATTGCCACAAAACATGTACGTTTTTTTTTTTTTTTTTTTTTTTTTTTAACTTAACGATTAAAACTGTGAAAGCCAATTTTACACTGACAAACAGTGAGAAAGCCACTCAATTTCAAAGTGCGCAAACAACCCCTAGTCAGTTATGCGTGGTGTCAGTAACCCCTCAATATTCCGTTCCTATAAAAGAGAGAATACCAAGCATGACCATTGGCCGTCTTCCTGCTAGCCCAAGAAAACGCTTGCAGGATAAAGATCAATCCATCTTGGAGTAAGACAAATACAAGTCCTTGTAAATCTTTGCTGGCCCATGAAGTTATAAGTTTAACACGTAAAATTGGCTGGCCGATGAGCTTCCCTCTATAACGGAGGACCCGCATGCTACCGCTACTACAGTAGAGAGGAAATGCGCTTATTGATAAGATATAATTAAGAATTAATCGGTTATACATCGCTGTTTTCATTAATTTTTTATTTTAAAAGTTGACTAGCAGAAAAGAAAACGGCAAATAAATAACTTATAGCCTTTTCTTTGGGAAGGGCAAGGTCCATTTGGCCCTTATTGACGGTCCCCCTGATTAATCAATTGTAGCCTGCATTTAACCACTTTGCTGGGCACACGAGATATTCAAATCATGAACTCGCTTCATTTTTCTCTTATTGCGAACATGTAGATTAAAATATCATCTTCGCTCGACAAGATCATGACGTCGACCGGATAAGAAAAGAGTATTTTCCTAGACGTATCGTCGCAGGTCTGAATGATGAAAGAAGCAAGAAGGTATCGGTGGCTTGCTTGCATGATGACGCATGCCGGCGTGCTGCCCCTCTATAGTATCTATCCATCATACAGTTCAGATTTGACGTCCTGTAAATTGCATCATTTTCGTGGACTTCGTGCAGATGACATGGTGAACTTCTTCAATAAACTTGCTCACCGTCCCTCTGCGGGAGTACTCCCTTCAATTAATAATATTCATGAAAGTATTATTTCTCATTTTTCATCTGTAGCAACGACATAATTACTATCACAATTCCGCATTTAGCGATTCTGCACTGTGAGCGATACCCCTGCTCCTACACGCAACAATGGTTTGACTTTACGTTCGTACCGCTGCAAGCAAAAACGCTTACCAGTGGTCATTTACGGTTCACATTAACATACAGGCGTCCATTGCCACTGACCCTAAATGCATTATGCCTGCAAGCAGTTCACGTCATAAACATTTTTACAGCCATTTTAATGGATTTTAAAATACTTTTATGTAATGCAATAATTGCTCATTACCTTGACCACACGATGCGTAAATGAGTTCGCTGGTCCGTGTAGTATATTACGAGGAAAGTGAAAACATGAGGTGTATACATTTACATCAGCGCTTACTTCCCTAAACACGTGTTTCGCTATTTTTTTATTATTGTATTAGCTAATTCAACAATATTTTTCATTTCTAATAGTAAAGCTATGTAGATAACAAGAAGATATCACGGCAAAATCTGATCTTATTCCATTCAACAGATTTAATGGGGCAGAAAATACAAATTAATTATAATGTTATAATTAAGACCCAGAAGTTTACGCATTTTTCTTGATTCTCTTACATAGATATTTGCTTATATATAATCTAAACAAACGACAGCATTTTATGTTTATTTAACTTGTTTTAATGTTGCATATAACTGCCTATTTTGCCAGTTTTAAAAATGTATCATATTTTTACTATTTTAATGCCTACATGGCATATTTATAAGATATGCTAAATATATTTCTTTAATCCTTCTTATACTTATGTAGTGAGCACAAAATCTCAGCGATACAAATAAAATTATGGCCTCAGGGTTGTTTGCTTTATTGCTGAGTCTTTCTAGGGGATTGAAGCAGCGTTATTGGACAAGAATACTGAAACAACACAAAAGGTCGCTGTTTTATTATTTCGGGTATCTTATTTACCTTGCTAGCTCAAAATAATTTTTTTGATGCACCAAATTAAAACTAATTATTTCAAACAAAATATTTTTAACATCATGAGGGAGTTCTTGCTGAAGAGATATATATTGTATTTACATTAATGTAGGAGATACAAGATATAATTTCTATTTTTTTTTTTAAAGTACCATGTACATTTTAATCAACAGTACACTTACCCTTTTCAAAAGCTATTCAGAAATGTAGATATTACACTGTACAATTTTAGTCGAGAAAACTTAGATATGGAAATGATAAATGCATGAATTCTTTTATTTAATATAACTACAGTGCATTTGTTTAACTAAATCATTTAAGCTCTTCTATAATGCAGTCGAATAACCATTGTCTGCCAACTTACAATCTCCGAGATCAGCAGCGTTTCTACTTTTCTCTTTATGCGTGTAGAAAAATTGTAGTCACAATAGCTCAGTGCAGTACTAACTTACTCTGATGAGTGACTACAGTACCCTGGTATTCAGTCAATCCAACGACAATTTGAGGGGTAAGGGAGATGGCTTACCTAACCCTACCTTCCTCTGTATTTACATGAATCAAAAATCATAAACAAAAACCAGAATTCCACTAAAGAACTACATTGGATAAGTAATTTGTACAACCAAGGTATTAAACAGTTCGGTTTCTTCAATAACTGTGCACTCTTTACCATTTGCATATCTACCGTTTTCTTGTAAAAATGATACAATGTGCTACATTTTTAATACCTCTTGGAGACGGTACCTGTATTCCTTTATTGACTTCCATGTAAACAAGAATGGACAAAATTATAAGGTATGAAGATATTTGAAGTGATTACTGATTAAACCAATAAAAACAAATTCAAAGTAATTATTCATTTTCATTCATTTGTTCACTACAACAATTTTGTTCATTAAATGATAGACATATTTGTGAGGGTGGAATAAAATGTATATGGTGTCATTTAAAAATAACGAAGTTCTATCCCGTATCTCCCTCATTAATGAAGACACAAAAAGAGTATAATCTCAGCAAGAACTCCCCCATAATGTCAAAAATCTTTTCTTTGAAACATTTTTTCTTTTTACGCACCAGAAAAGTTTTTTGGGTGAGCAAGATAAATGGAACACCGTGTATATACACTAGTGAAGAAACAGTTTAACATACCATTTAAATCACTCACGACTGGAAGGCAATAAGAATGAACCCACGACCGAAAATTGTCTATCGGTTTTAGCTCCCGTTTACGGAATTTAGAATGTTATGCCTATTGGGCTGCATTCACGTCTTCTACATTTATTCTCATCCTACGTCAATATGTCTCTCACTCGTGAAGATGACTGACGATGATATTTCTATTAATACAACTTTTAAATATTATTACGAACTCAGTAGAGTCAATCATTAGTATTATTTGGTGCAATAATGTTCATTAGTATGCGACTGTTAAAATAAACATGAGTCATAGCATCACGAGTGAAATAAAAAAAAAAAGAAAAAAAAGAAAAAAGAAAATAAGGTTAGCTCTTTAGCGAATTCCGAAGGAATATAGCCATTGGGGTTGTACCCATGACACAAACACAGACAGACACACGCATATTTACAGTGCGGTCCATTTCAAACCTGCAATTTCCCTTTATAGAGCGGTCGGTTCTCTCAGTTAGCGCTCGCCGCATGATCTGCAAGAACGCCAACAGGTTTGATATATATAGTTCTGGCTCTAGCGGTTGCAATTTTTGTTTTTTCTCAACGAAACTCGGCATATAACCATTAATTAACAAACGATTCGTCAAGATCATTGATCAGCAAAATTGCACCATTAGCGGCGGGGGTTAACCTAAAGAGGAGGAAAAATAAATAAATAAAAATAAAATTTGAAAATTCGCTCTAGAGGTTGCATTTTTGCTTTTTCGCAAAGAAAGTTGCTATATTTTTTTAAAGTAAACCGATAAAAATATTTTTCTAAAATCAGGCCAATCGGGTCATTAGGAGTGGGGGTTAAAATGAAATTTAAAAATCGCTCGCGGCCGACACGCACACACACACACACACACACACACACACACACACACAGAGGAAGCTCCGCATATGGTATTGAAATAAAATAAGAAAAAAAAAAATCTGAAAATCAGTGAAATCGGAGGGGGGGGGGGGGCGGAGAGGGTTTTACCTGAAACCCAAAATTTAAAAATCGCTCGTGGCATTAATATACATGTTTTCGCAACAAAACTCAGCACATACCATTTAAATAAAACAAAAAAAAATTGTTTCTGAAAATCAGAGAAATCGGGCCATTACGAGTGGGGATTTACTTCAAACACAAAATCCAAAAATCGCTCTAGTGGCACGAATATTTATTTCTTCATAACAAAATTCAACATATGCCATTTGAATAAAACAAGAAACATTGTTTCCGAAATTCAGAGATGTTGGATCATGAGGTATACTTGAATTCCGAAATTTAAAAAGCGTAATTGCGTTTTTCTCTATTTGTTTTAAAATAAAAGGACAAATTAATTCAGCATATAAACTGTATTTATACGAATGATATGTTTTATATTTAACAAAAGCATCATCATGAAGACAACAGCTGTGAAATATTAATGTAATATTAGTTTAAGAATTATATTTGTATATAAGAGCGCTCTGTAATAACTTTCAGAAAAAGTTTGCATTACGTGTTTTTACTAATATGAAAACCTATGAAACTTTCCATTGTTTATTGTTGATTGTGTATATTTTCTTAGTACATTGTAATTGTTTTTAAATAGTAACATGTTTTTGTTTTGCTGAAACATATGAACATCTTAAATACAAAATGTAGCTCGAGACTTTCTGCTCATATTCTTTATTTTGGTGAATGTAAAGATGATATCAAGGTCTCAGTTCACAAGCATGGTTACATTTAAAAACACCCTTGTTTATCAGCGGTGAATATTTCATTTAATTAATAGTATATTCATTAGTTTTTGTGGTTTAAAATCAGTAGTAGTAGTAGTAGTAGTAGTAGTAGTAGTTGTAATAATAATAATAATAATAATAATAATAATAATAATAATAATAATAATTTTTAAGTTGTGGTTTCTCTTTTGTGATACTTATAGATTGCAAGAATTCTTTTTGTTAATTAATAAAGCATAATTTTGATTTTATATTCATTTTTAAAGTTACTCTACTAAGTGAGGAATTTGTTTAGTTTACGCAGCTCCTGCGCGACGGACTTTTATTCACCTTTTCTGAAATAGAGCAATTTTCAAGGGCATATTGGCATGCATTGTGTAGTAGTTTTTAAGGCATGAACTTCCGCACAGTAATTATAATGAAATTATTGACATAAAACAAGACGGAACTCACCTTGGTCCACCCTCGTGGACTCCGGGTTCTTTCCTGTTCCTCCGATAGTACCTGAGTGTGCAAACGAACGCCACCAGCTTCCTGAAGACGCCCCTCCCCCTGCCCATGCCGCTTACATCACTTCACACGTTTAACGAGGGCACAGCAACCCAACAATGTTTTTTAACTTCACATTATTAGATTAAGTCCTTTTCGGCTGGACGTTTACGAAAGGGAACACGAACAAAGGCAGCTAGGGGAATTTACTGTCGAGAAAGGAAACAAAACTGTGAAAGCGTATTAATATTTAATTTTATCATTCCAGGAATAGCTATCTAAATGCGCGTAGGAAGACAAGACACTGAGATATATGAAGCACGTGTATGTACCACGCTTCTGAGCTACGATATGTTTGTTTGAAACAAGCCAAGTGATTTACGTGCACTGGCAGTTGGCTCTCTTTTCTTCCAGACAAAAACAAAAACACCGTACCAACTGTTTGTCGATTTGACACCTAGTCGCGCCCTACAAAAAGGGTCACTGTTAAGGAAATCACTGGGCCGTCTACACTGCGAGGCCCGCCACGCACCTCTGTCGCATCGCCACGTTCTTGTTTCCTATTTCGCGCTTACCTTCTAACTCCCCATTTGTCACAGCTTCCCCATTTTTCCTTATTTCTTTCTTCTTCCCCCCTCCCTCTACGCCGTTCTTTATTTTCGCCTGGCCTATTATATTTGACTCCCTTCCACCCCTTCTCTGCACTTTCATCATCATTTCAAACTATTTTTCCTTTTGTTTTACTCCGAATTGTTTCTCCTCTTTCATTCGTGCCTATTATTTTGTTCTCCGTCTCACTCCCTCTCGAGGACAAAGAGTCAAATGCTTTGTTCACTACAGATCCATGCGTCTTTCGCTACAGCAGCCACGGTACGAAACACTGACCGTCATCACAACCACTGCTAACGTGCAAATACTTCAAATACTCTACACCCTTAAATTCCCTACGTCTAAATACCTGCATAAGGCATCATTAGGCGTTAAAGCAAAGTAAAAACCAACTCTTTATGAAGTTCCCTTTTACAGAAGAAATACAGCACGCATGGAAATAAAAAACAAAAGAAATTTGTTTTAATTTTTACAACATTTCTCATATGATTGAAAAAGCATACACATTTTTTGTTTTCTCTACAATTTTAATAGAGGATCAAGGATTAAATGTTTAGTACTGCACAGCCGTTAACTTTTCAGTTATAGCGTTAAATGTAAACAAAATATGTTAAGCTTTTTCTTGGTATGAGAAGTGGGAAATGTGTGACCTTGAAATGCGCAATGAAGCTACGCATTATTCCAAGGCCACTACGTCAGTGCAATGTGGAAATAAATTGAATCGCCGAATGTTGAAACTACATAGCTGTTCAAAAAAGTTTTGTCATATTTCTCAAGCTGCTCAAATTTTAAATAATTTAAGGCTGAAACGAATTGTTGCCGAGAATTACACTGTTAAGCTGTAAGGTTCAAATTTTCCTAGTGTTAGTCAGCATTTCGAGATTGCGCGACTGAACCTGAGAATCGTAAAGATGATTTATGAGTTTGTATGCTCTATGAATTTAAACTGGAGAACCTCGGAAAATATGCTGTGAAAGAGCGGACGGGCAGAGACAGTTCACGAAGTCCCAGAAAGGCAACGAAAGCCTCAAGGTTAGGAAGGAAGACCATCAACAAGTTTCTCTTTGCGACTATTGAGGTGAACAACAGCCAGATGGTAAGGACGTGAAACAGCAACTCAAATTCAGTGTAGAACTATAGAGCCATCAGTTAGGAAAAATATATAAACCCGATCGCTGGGTCGAAACCGTATGGTCCGACGATGTAGTAGCCCCACGTTGGGCGCCAAAAATATGAAACGCTTTTTGTGGTTTCATGTGTGGTTAATGACCTTGGACTCAGACGACAGCCGATGACCTCTGGTTCTGCTGTTTTATGCGTTGGATTGCATGGGAGGAGGGTTGGAGAGAAGTGAGGGCAATTTGAGTACGGATGAATTCCAGACTATTTGATGTTTATTACTGGTACGTTGCTCTCAACTATGCTTCTCGACACGTCTGTTTGGACCACGGAACTCTTGGCGTTGCCGAGACGCGAACTGCTTTTGAGATGTGAGAACGCAGCGCTTTCCCCGAATTGAATTTGGTATCTATATCTGGATCTAACAAATGTCTGAATCGGAATGCTCAATGATTTTACGTCCCTAGACTTGTATATCTGATTAGCTGACGAGGAACGTTAGCAATTGCGTGAATAAAAAGCGGCACTCGCGCTGGATGGGCACGAAGAAGTTGTGTGTCTGCATTGAATTTAGCCTCAAGCGGAAGATGCTCTCGCATAATATGCATCTTCAACGACGTCATCATCAGCAACCATCTGCGTCGGCCTCACACTTCGAACAAGAATACTCAGCGACTAAGAATCTTTAAGAAATGAATAATCTGTATCAAACCGGGGGATGCAGATTGCAAGGACCGTTTCAGGGTTCCACACGAGCTGACAATGTCTCAGACGGCGGCTAGGCTGACGCCTGAGTTGCACTGTTACCACTTCAGCAGAAGAATCGCTTTCTTGATAGGCTGCTGACAGGCGATGAGAAATGGATGCTCTACAGTCTACTACACTGCATTACTCCGTCATCACTGGTTGGCACGCCATGAATCAATCTTCAAACAACCGAAACCACCACTGCACTAAATGAAGGTTATGCTCTTTATTGGTGGACTTGTGGTGTATTGTGTATCATGAACAGCTGGCCAACAACCAACTCCCATTGTGTATTCTAACCGCTGGAATGTGCCGATCCTGATGGTGTAGTGGTAACCATATTTGCCTTATAAATCCAAGATCGCGGGCTATATTCTGGCCAGGGTCAATGAATTTTTTTCGGGCGTAAAAATCCTAATTATGGATGACTTCCTTAGGAAGGGAAGTAAAGCCAAGGGTCCCGTGTCGTACATTTACGGCACGAAAAAGAACCTCAAGCCTGAAAGAAGAGGCCTCTGAGAAAATTGATTGGCTCTGGATTGAATGGGACGCTAATGACCTGAGATGTTAAAGAGAGTCCGTAAGTAAATCAAATCAACTAATGGAATGTGTTCATGACACGCTGAAAACCAAGGGGTCTACATTAGTAAATTGTAAAGGTGTTATTCTTTGGCATGGTGCAAAACCACATGCTGGCTCCTGAAACTATTATTCTTCCTCTGAGGAAGGCAATTCCGAACCTTTGACGATCTGGATCATCACGTTTGGCAGAAATTGCTCGATTGCGACTGCGGCTGTATTTAATACTAAAGATATGATTTAACCGAATGTGATACCTTGAAATTGTGATCTTGAACCGAAACACTTTCTGCCTATGTTTTTTTAAAATACTTTTCATAAGTAACAAAAAACTGATTATTACTGATTGTATTACTATTACTATTTGGAATATAGATTTATCTTACTTACATGCAATCAAAAACTAAATTATAACATACGGTTTAGACATAAAAAAATATTTATGCAATCCTAATATTAAAACATGCTTCTTATGACTCTATAAATCGTGTACATTTAGCCTGATTCTGACACAAGTTACCTGGCAACTAGTATTCCATGAAGTCATCGCAACAAAATTTCAAAATGTACCTGTAAGAAAAAGCTGAATTGTCGCCCTAACATGCATACCAACACTCAAACACGAGAATCAAACAACAATGCAAGCTATTAATCATCATAAATTAACTTCATTATCTTGTAAACATTGAAAATGCAATTAATTAATTAACACATTACGAACTCTTTAATTTCACAACGTTAACCTTGAACCACTGAAATATACTAACAGAAAACTTTCTTAATGTTACTATATTGATTTTTACATCCATCACAGTTACTTTGCTTGGTAAATATTAAAATTACAAAAAGTTATATTAGAAAATGTTATTCCTGAGCCACTAAGGCATGAACATTTCGTTCCCCCCCCCCTCCCTCAATGCTTGCAATGTAACATTCAGCAACTGACGCTAACCTCCAACCTCCAACTCTTAACTTCAGTAATACTGGCTCTAGTGTTTGCTAGAATTGTTACCGAACTCCGCATAAAGCAGTGCCATGTGTAATTTGATGTATTTGGCAGCTACAAAAACTTAGCACCCCCCGTATGAAACTTTCCAAAAGTATTAATGCCAACAAGGTTTAGGACTACACCTACCACCTCTATAATACAATACAAAAAGAGATTTTTGCATTTCACAATTTTTGAACATAAAGGAACACATTTTTCAAACATCACACAATTCACAGGAATACCATCAGGTACAGTAATAAACGTATTGGCTTATAATTTTTCGTGTCTCGAATATAATTTTTGAAGGTTTATGAATATTCTAAAATTAAAAAAATGGAATATCATTATATACAGGTATACATATTTATTTACATGTTAAGCTTAATTTTAAATTTTCTTTTTTATTTTTCATCATCCTTCGCAACTTCTTTTCTCTAGGTGAAGAAACGTTCCTTAGCCATCCTTCTGAACCCCTATCGCTTTCCTATTTGAATACTTTTGGAATATTCAAGGTAAGGGGAATTAGTTCCAATCAAAATTGAGAGTAATCTCTGCGACAAAAACGAAGTACATCGATCTACACAACAAAAAGTAAACTTCAGTTCTGGGCTATGTTTATGAGCCACTGAAGAAGGACTTGTTCAAAAATAAGCCATGAACGTTTAACACGAATGTTAAGACAAAACCAAGGCTGGAGGATAGCAGTCCCAGCGTAAGCATTTGTCTAAGTATTAGAAGCCATGCCTTGCTCTAAGACATTCCAGATGAGGATCTAAAACAGAGGTGGGCACATGCCCACAAAGAACAGCAGCGAAGGATTCCATTGTGTTATCGATCGATGAAGTAATGAATGTTACGACTCTGGATTGCTCTCTGCCACTTAATGAAGAGGTGCGGGTAGCAAACCTCTAGTATGGCTCGGCGTTGCCACCCGCTGATCTAAAGAAACCCTTAACAGAGGCAGAGTTTGTTTGAAGGAAATCATGATGTATTTTTGTAATAATGAATTATTAAGGGGAAAAGTGGAAACAACACTTTAAGAGGTCCCATGTACTTGCTTCTACGGATTGACCCCATGGAATATGAATAGTTTCAGAATCTTCTTGTGGGACACTCGTATAGAATTAAATAAAAATACTTTTTAAGCAACAAGTCGCACAATGCAATTTATTAATCTGAACTTATTTTTTAAAAATCACAAGTGATCCAATGGAATATGGCGACTTTCAGAAAGCTGCATTTTCTAGCGATTTTGCATTACAGTTATGGTATTGGTAGCTATACAACTATGCAATTTATTCTGTCATTTAGTAAACAACATTATTGATAATCGCACGATTGAAAAACGTGCATTCGTTTTTGTTATTTATTTGTCAACATTTATTGAATCTAAGTCAATCTTCTACGTTCAAAGAAGAATTAGGATAGGATTTAATGTGCCGGAAATGTTGACAACACTGAACTCTTAGATGGATGGTAATGATGGGTTTTGGTTCCAGTAAGATGGTGCCACAGCTCATACTGCTTGTTAAACAATGAACACTCTGCGGATCCTGCTTCCTAATTTCTCGATTTGCCGATCTGACTGCTTCTGGGGATACTTGAAAAGTAAAGTGCACTGCGACATGCCACGGACCATCATGCAGTTAAAAGAAAACATAACTCGTGAAATTAGAGACTTTGATCACGTTTTATTGTAGCGAGTTATGGAAAATTTCCCGAGTAGAATACACGAATGTGTTCATTGTCATGAAGCCAACTTAAGAAAATGTGATTTTAAAAAATAAGTTCAGACTAATAAATTACATTGTGCTACTTGTTCCTTGAAAAAGTATTTTTATTTAATTCTATACGGGTGTCCCTCAAGAAGGTTCTGAAAACCGTCATATTCCATTGGGTCACTCTGTAAATTTGTTCGTTGGCCACATCCTTAAATTGAATCTCATGTTTCCAAAGCAAGGAAGCGCGTCTTTTTCCGTTGGGAAGGGTAGGATATAGTATCTGCGCAAACATCAACACACTGGAGTACTAAGAGTATTACGCTATCCAAAAGTTTCCAATTTTCACAAGCAATGAGAAGCAGGTAAAATCCGCTTCATGCAACAAAATACATTCTAGTTTGTGTTGTTATTTTTTAGATGTGCCGAGCACAGCTGGCGGTTTATAGAGGATTCAATATAAACTGCTCCTGATAGTCTTAACGGCAAGTGATTCTCATATTGTTTAGCGGTACTTCATTAGCCAATAGCACCAATACTTTAAGTTTCGAAAGTTCCCCAAAGTTGTATACGGCTTTATCGGTGCTTAACAAACTTCTGTGTGCCTGCCGATAAGAACCTTCCCTGACAGATCAGCGAATAAGTTTTAGATTAACTGCTGGGTATAAAGAAAGAATGAGTCATTAAACTCAGCCAAGTACCGGAAAGTTTCCTTGAGTTGGCGCGATATTGACTTTACACACGCGCAAATTCCAGCAGGGCTAATGTTAAAGCCCCGGTCGCTTGTACGGGCAGTTTCACACGCTGTAGCCAGTTGAGGCATTAACTGACACGCTATGTTAATTGTTTATACATTCAAGACGACGTTTATATTAATTATATAAGCCCGGGGTACAGGACAAACAAAGTGCAGGTAAATTTAACTTAACAAACGTAAACCGAGTGAGCTGCCTTTACCTGAGATGGGCTGCAATGTCTCCCTGGTCAACATTCTCGTAGGGTGGCGGTGTCGTACAAAGATCAGTCAACATGCAGTCCAGGTCACTGGCCAGAGTATTCAGTAGCTGAAACAAGAAGGAACATCTTTCTCAACTGCGCAATTTTCTGTTTATTTACAAGGAATCCCCAACATTTTCACTGTTACAAATAGCACAAGTCAAGAAGCTATTTATAAATAAATAACTAAGATTACAATTGAAAAAAGAATAGCCGAGCAGATTGTTGATAAAAATAACAAACACACACAAGGATATCTTAAATGACCAGCATGCATAAATACATATTCAGATAAGATTGGACATTGGAGAAAAAGGAAAAAGCAAAGCATTAAAAAATTAAGTTTCCAGGACTACAACAGAACTATAATATAATATAAACAGAATATAGAATAAACGGGAAATTAATACAGGTTATAGGATAAGATGGGGAGGGGGGAATTGTGAAAAATGAAGAGAACGTTTGTAAAAACAGTAAGAAATGCATTTTATATATACAAGAAGAAAATAACATACAATACTGAATATGAAAAATATGAAAATATTGTTAAAAAGAAGAAGAAATGGAGATAAATAAGAAAAGGGCAAGAGAGAAAAATTAAAATACAGAAAGTGTACATATTATAGGATCAATAACACCACAATGCCATACAGAATAAGATTAAAATATAAGAAGATAGAGGCAATAAGATATGAAATAACAATAAAATTAAAAAAAAAAAGCATTAAAACACACTTGTTGGGATAGCTTGAAAATAACATGGCAGGAAACAAAATAGGCAATGGTAGACAACAAGGAAGAAAACAAAACGGAAAAAGGAAAATGTTGGGAATAAAAATGTTACACCAACAATAGTAAAATAACTCACAAGAGGCTCAAATAAGTCGAAAGAAGCAGTGAAAATTGAAATATAAAAATAAATATTAATAAAGATAAAAAACCTCATATTACAGAAAAAATATAATGAAATGGGTAGAAGAAAAGAGAAAGAAAATAAGTGACAGAGATAGAGAGAAATAAATATGAAGGACAATTAAAATTAGCAATGATGAACAGAAAGAGAAGGTGAAAAAATTCTAGAAATTGTACATTTTATATATTCATTAGTAAATAACATCCTGCAGGAAAATATGAGATAATACAAAATCTTGACAGCTATGGAGATACACATAGAGAAAAATAACCCTTAACAATTTAAAATATTTAACATATCATTTTTTTTCTTGTAAAACAACAAGTAAAACGATTTATTTTTATCTCAGTGTCCATCCCCTAACTTTGCATTCCTACAAATAGCAATAGCTTTCTCTTTATATTTTCCATTTCAACGTTTTGCTGCTAAGGGTTGATAAACGCGCTTAGAAACTCCTGGTTCGAAACAAAAGAAGTTCCCGTGGCAAAGTGAACATTGCATTCATTCTCCAAGGCGTTTTGGAATTTGAGTTACTAACAATACCACCATATCTGCCTGTTTAATAATACTTATATCCTCCCTATACCCTATTCACCCTTAGGGTGATCCCGATCAAAACAATGTCATGTGACTAGCATGACTGTGCAGCCAAGTACAACACACTAACAATGCACGCAAAGAAAGTAGTTCCATGTTAGCAATTTAAATTAAGGATGGGCTTAGTAATAAATAACATCTACTATACAAAAACAATACTTGCAACTTTAATTTAATTACTGCTGACTTAATGAAATTGATATTTTAAAATTACAAAGTGATGCGTTCCAACTCCCAAGATGCAGTTCGTCTGATTCAGCAGTTGTTTAAACAAGGAAAGGTGCAAGCAGTTTGCGCTTGTTATCATGCATGCTGCTGTTTCTACTGAGATATATAATGTAAAGCATAAACCGAGCAAGGCTTTAACTAGAGGCGAGAAAACAATTATTTAACCGTGTTTTCAAAGTTCTGCGAAAAGTATCCGGCACTTGCAATATAAAGGGAGGTAAACCTAACCTCAGATCGGTGCTCTTGTCACCACGTAGCTTTTGCTCCCCCCCCCCCCCGAATGGTGTTTAACTCCCGTTTTTACTACTGAGACCAGAGGCGGTGGACACTGGTGATACATGAGATGAAATGGTATATTGGATAAGGCTTTTTTTTAGGAAGAAAACGTTCCAGGCCTAAGTTTAGGGTATCTCCTCGGCATTAGCCATTTATGAGGACTGAGGAAAAAATGGAAAAAAAAAACCTTAGCCAAAGCGGACAGTCCTGGTGGGATTCGAACCCCAGACCTCCCGCTCTCGAGTCCGAGCTTCAACGACCTCGGCCACCCGTGGCGCTTATAATTGCCACGTGTTTTTAACACTCGGGAGTATTCTTGGTGCGAATAGCGGAAGGATACATTGCTTGTTTGTTGACGTTAGGATCACTCTAAGAGTGAACAGATATTAATAACGCAAACTGAAGTTTCTCTTAGTCTTTTACTTTGGGTGTTCGGAAATGTTTTACAATGGTAGCTATTTGTATCTTATTTATTATGAAACATGGTTCAATGCACGCGAAATGCCCCAATTTACTCTTGCCATCTTCATGGTAGTTTCGTTGACATTGCAAATCCATGGTTTGGGAGTACTACGCCACCGCTCATTATTGCCCATATTTTTTTTTTTTTAATCTCGCAGCGTTGTCAAATAAGGCAGAATCAGACGGAGCGAGATTCGGTGAATACGATGGGTGGGACACAATGAACCCCAGCGACGCCAGTTTTGCGTTGTAGTGTTGCTGCGGAGGAACACTCGTGTCGACCACTTTCCTTTAACCGTCGCTGAATCTTGCCTGTAAGGGTCTCACAGTGCACTCGCTGTTGACAGTCGTTCCTTGAGGAAGTGTCTATTAACAGTATGTCGGAAGTGTCCCAAAAGACGGCGATCAGTAGCAGCATGAAATTTCTTGGGGTCATGAATGTTTCCATTACATGAATTGAACTTTCCTCTTCTGGAGCACGGTATGACTCGTCACCATTTTCTCCAAAAAGTCCGGATTTTCATCATGTTTTCCAGTAACCCACGACAGACTTCAACCCTTTTGTGCTTGTGTCAAGTCCTGTAAAACAAAATGTGCGCACACCTTTTCCATATTCATATCGTCATGAATAATGGTGTGTAGGGTTGCATGGCCGACGGCTTTCTGACGTTCCACTTCATCAAAGGTTATGCGCTTATCAGCCATAATCAATTCGGACACAACCTCAATGCTCCTGGGAGACCCCGGTATTGACGGACGACCAATACTCGCGTTCTAGTTACAGATTCCCTGTCGCTGGCAAACCCATGACCCAGTTGTAAACGTCTTTTGGGCAGGAACTTCTTACTACATACAGCTGTAAACGTCTATGAATGTTTGCAGTTTTGACGCCTTCCTTCCATTAAAACCATGCAGCCAATCTTGTCCACGTCTTTCTCCACTTGACAACAAACGAATAATGTTCTTTCGCTACACACTCTGCTTATAACCGCTATCTGCCGTCTGCATGGAGTACAGGTATCAGTCCATCGCCCTACGATTGGAAGTGACCATAGATAGCACGGTATTCGTAAAAAAGTGCTATTGTAACTCATTTCCGAGCATCCCTCATAGTTGCTTACTAACGGTCAAAACATTAGCTCGAAGAAAACTGCAGAGGTTTTCAATTACTACCGTCGACATGTTGAAATATTATATAGAACATTAAATTTGATATTTTTTCAAACAAGTTATTTTTAAGCTAAGAACTTAAATCAGAAAAATTCGAAGTCAAGGCCGGGACTCCAATACTTACCATGCCATGCTCTTCCCTCAGTTACCGTGCCCAGTCCGACCCCAACCGTATTTCTCCCCCAGTTGAATCAGCATACCCTTGATACCTTCAAGGTTTTCCTGTTGCCCCCAAGAGAAACTCGAATCCTTTAAGTACTCAACTACACAGATGCTTTCATGTAAAAATCACATGCATTAAATAGTTTAGGTATATAAAATAAAATATATTGCTATTCTATGTCTAACGAAAGTTGGGTTGCTATAATGTCAACAAATGCATGTGTTTGTTGACTATAGCACAAGGATCTATTTCTCCTCCTTTATACAATTAGCAAAATATCTGCGTAGTATAGTCTGATAATTAGTTTATTAATATAAAGTGATAAATAAATAGCTGTAACAAGGTTTACATTTTAGTAGTGTGTGAAACTGGTCTACGATGATAATTTGTGGGACTAGAGGAGCGTTTGCTTCAATATACATGTGTGATTGCTTTCAACTCTTCCTAGTCCAATTATAGAATCTTCTCTCTTTCTCTTCCCCGATGTCCCTTTCTAGCATAAGCACTTTTTATTTGGTTTATTTACGACGTTCTTTAACATCTCATGTCATCAGCATCCCATTCAATTCAAGGTGTGAAACGGCCGACAAATGTTACTCAGAGACCTCTTATTTCTCAGGTTCTTTATCGTGCTGTAAATGTACGACATGGGAACCACGGTTTACTTCCCTTCCGGTGGTGGTCATACATTGGAGTTTTACGCCAGAAAAATCCATCGGTCCTGGCCAGAATCGAACCCGCGAACTTGGATTTAGGAGGCATGTATGGTTACCACCAGATCATCAGGGCCGATAGCGTAAGAACAAAAGGATATAGATTATGTTTAATGACAATGCAATTGAGCTTTCGGTGGGCAGGGCATAGGAATTCATTCAAGAGAATTTCCAATTTCCACCTTTTTGGTTTAAATTCTTATTTACATTGATAGTAATCGAGAGCAACATTTGGATTCACTAACAAAACACTTGAGTCACAGCATTTGCAATGAATGCATAAGGAATCCAATCTCCAAGAAGTTTCTTGTCAAATAATCGCCCAGGCTTCAAAGTTGACCGTACTGTTAGGGCTAGTTTATATTAAAAGTCGTTTTTGCAACAAGTTAGACTAATATTTGAACCAGACGCAGAGGAAAAAAATTCGAGTTCAGACTGAGACTCTTACCATTTGAGCTGCTGTGCCTTGTCCGACTACAACCGCTAATCTTTCCTATGTGAATCTATATACCCTGGAGTTCTCTAAACTTATCTCGTTACAGAGATTTTCAATACCACGCGTACAAGGCAATTTCTGAGAGAAACAGCAATAAACAATATGGACGTCGCTTTTATTTATACAAAAACTCCTCGTAATCTACGTATTTACATTAGCTGATACCAAAATTGGAAATAGTCGCGCCACTCGAATTTCTCATGGGAAACAATAGCTTCTTTCAAATTTTGTGCAACAAAATGTTTTCCAGATTTGTTCCTGTCCATCTACCCTTAAGTGTTGGAGAAAGCCTTGAGTAAACAGAATTCTGTATTCACTTTGCAGTAACTATCTTACTTTTCCAACATAAAGGCGGTCACATGATCGCTTGCTGAGATGACAGTGGGCAACATTTGTATTCTGCACCCCTTGGTTTCTTCCCCTATGTTGCCGGATATGCATTTCGGAAAAGATAAACCAAAGACCGGCGTTTGACTTCGACAATTCAGCTTCCGCCAGCTCTTACATTCTCATTCAAATTCTTTGCAGAAACGTTTTTACCTGCTTACTTGCTTTAACTCTTTAGAGAAGTTGTGCAGCAACCTATGAGATGAACTTTTCCTCACGTGTAGGATGGAGGTCATGCTCTGCGAAGTATATCCTAAGACTATTTCAATATCGTTGCAGGTTGGTATTGCACCATTGTCTTCACTGGAGAACTTTTTCCAATCATTGTTGCTATAGGTAATGATCTAAAGTGATATTTTCAGGGAATTGAAAATTCGGTGAACCAGCAGAATTCTGTGTCACACGAATAAAAGTTCACCGATATATATATCATTATGTCATGTTATGCTATCTTTTCGATTTCTATCATTGTCCCTTCTGGAACTCTCCTGAGAGTAGACTTCATCGCTGATTGACGAATTCCATGTAATTTCATACTCTCTTTCCACTTATTTGTTTAGTTTTGTTATCTCAGTGAGTTGATCGCTCCTAGCAAATGTAAGACATTACTTTGGCATGAGGCTTGGGCACCGGACGAGCCCCTGTTTCATGTTCTGTGATAGCTTTATTCATTACATGGGAACAACATTATATGGTGTGCATACTAAATTTATTTGTTTAATAATTTTTAGAGAACCATACTACAAGCATTGTTTTACTAGTTTGATAATTTAGGTATTTTTAAATAATGTTTTAAGTAATTTTGTAATTTATTCTAATCTTTATCATTGCTCTATTTTTGAAATTTTAAAATTCATTATGGAAAAGTATACAACGCATTACTCTTGTTTATTGTTTTCGTTATATCAATATGCACTGCCTCTGCTAATAATAATTCTGAGAAGTTAATAAGGTAAAACTGTTCGTGTATTTAATGCATATTTAAATAAACTAAGGAGTGTTGTTTAATAAATACATTTATTTCCTTCTCCAGTTATTAGCTATACAAGAGCTGTTCATGATTTCATAATACCAGCAAAAAGAGAAAGAGCTAAAACTGTGCAGCTCTAATGGAAAATGTTTATGGCAAGTATGGCAGTTTCAGTAGTTAACTGGTTGAAACTCACTTGAATTCAAATCCCACCACCTAACATTATACGGCATGCAAATAATTTGTATGTTAATTTGATGACGTACCTCTGCCAAATTGTTCTGTTCCAACCTCTTCTAGCAACTCTTATACAATAATATAAAAACTGACCTCCAAAATAAAAATGTCACGTTAGAAAAGAAGTAAGATGTCGGGATGAATGCATTTCGCACGTGGCCTCTACTATCTACCTGTAGTGTCTGCCGTGTGCACACAAAGGGAGTCCATCGGATTGTCCTCGTGCACAAATGGAGCGGAACATCAAACGCCGTTCTCCCTAGTTATTCAATATCGCACACAAAGGGGGATAAACCATCCATCCATCATCCCCTGGGATCTTCCATCCCGTCCATTAACATCCCATTTGGCTCTTTCCAAGTTATTTAAATTTACATACTATATTGCCCCGCGATGTGTGAAACATTTTCCGTAAACGTGTATCACTGGCCATCAGATTGACGTTTAGGGAGTGACAACATCCGGCAGATTTGTATCAAACATCATCATGACGAGAAACTAAAATCACTCAACTAACGCAGCGATCTCAAACGATTACACAAAAGTTCCAAGTAGGAGGGACAATCAATGCCATGTACATCCGAATGTGAAATAAAAGTCAGTGGTTAAACTCATTTCGTTACTTTGCGTCAGAACTTCTTGAAAGAAAATGCTACTGCAGACTGAAGGATTACTTTATTTTTCTTTTTAAAAGCACATTACTTGAAAGCAGCTTATGAATAGTGCGTGTTGTGAGATGGTGACGACAGTCTGCAAGTTTCCGTGTGAGGGCTTTCATTGTCCAAGAATACATTCCTCTAGCAGTAGCCGACTTGCATGACATGAGCTTCTTCAGCAAAATGCCCAGGGATTCAAGAAAAATATGTCGTATTTTCTGACCAATTATTTACATGAGCTTGGGAATTTCTTATACCTTCATTGCATGTACTCTGATTTAGAAGTCTTGCTGGTGAATTCAAATGTTACTCCCGGTAGTGATCTAAATAATTAAGATTTACACCAAAGAAATGTAAATTCTCTTGAAGGAATTTCCATAGCCTGCTTACCGAAAAAAATACAGTCAAGAAACATGACAATCTTCGGAGCTAATGTTGAGTGGAACCGCGGACAAGAGAAGCAGAAAAGGAGCTGTAACTGGGTGGAAGGAGTGAAGCAAACATCTGCATTAGTTCATAATGGCCAAAGTATATTATTATCAGTGCATATTTTACGAATATACGAAAAGCATGTTAAAATATTTATATATTTTTTGTGTTTCATTTGGCTACATTGATCTTCTCGCGACGTCTGTAAACTATGAATTGAATACTATACTGGGGATGTTCTAAAAGTTATCGACTTGACTCAGAGATGTAGTGAACATGGCCAAATTACTATGACTATTTCATTTATGTGACGTCATTTTAAAATCGACCAATGAAACGAAACAAAATTATGAATTCTGATCAATCTCAGCCGGATATCGCAGTGAAATTATCGAAAAAAAAATATTAAACCGTTTTATCACGCGACATGCATTTGTCTTGTTGTCAGTGTAGCCAACTCTATATCTCCATTATATAATTCCTGAGAACGCATCACTGACCACTTTTCGGTGTTTTCAGTAATTATAAATTTAATTAACTTAATGTATATTCACTCAAGCAATTGCTTTTGCGTATTCAGCCAAACAGTCTGAAATCATTTTATAAATTATGTAATAGTATCTGCCTAAGCAACCACAAATCTTAATAAACACGTTCAGAATGGCAAAATGATTTCTCTGTTTTGCTTTTGTCAGTTGATATTAGTAAATCGAACGGTTGTAATAGTCGACTTTCGTCTGTTTCATTCTCACGGTTTCTGAATAGATAGGTTTTCATAAGTAAGTATAATATTTTATACAATTGTTAATCCGTGCGCGATTTTGAAATATATATTTCTTTAATTCTTATTCTATTCATGAAATTGTCCCAAATCCATATCTGGCTCCTCTCTATTGTCATTACTGAAAATCGACACATCTTCTTTTGCTAGATGGTTTGAAAGTGTTAGGTATTCATAATACAAATAATAATAATAATAATGTACAATTATTATAATATTATAAGCCAATTTATTGGAAAATATGTATACATTATTATTTTATTCGTGAAATAGACATAATAAATATCACTCGAGGGTGTGAGATTTCCAGATAAATTCACGAACATACATAGTGAATGAATTTATCAGCATCTCAGACGCACTTGTGATAATTGTTAAGTATCGCCCTTTAGATGGCGCGCTGTAAAATTTCAGACACGTAATGCAGTCACTTGTTTGTTTGTTTGTTTTTTTTGAGTAGTGTTTAACGCCCGTTTTTACTACTGAGGCACCACAGGCGGTGGACACTGGTGATACATGAGATGAAATGATAAATTGGGAAAGGATATTGTTTTTAAGGAAGGAAGCGTTCCAGGCTTAAGTTTTTAGGTACCTCCCCGGCATTTGCCAGTTATGAAGACTGAGGAAAACCTGGAAAAAACCCCAGTCAGGGAGGACGGTCCTGGCGGGATTCGAACCGCAGACCTCCCGCTCACGAGTTCGTGCCTTAACGACCTCGGCCACCCGTGGCGGTGTCACTTGTTTGTGACAATGGTGTTAACAAATCAGCGTGAACATTTGCTAGAGATTGGATAAAACTGAAATATGAGCTGTAAGTAAGCATTTCATTTTGAAGGATTAACCCCAACAGAAATACCAAAGGAATTAGATCACACATTGAAGGATACTTCCTCTTTGTTTCCACAGTTAAAAAGTGGGCTGCTGAATTCAAGCGTGTTTGTACATCCATTCAGAATGTAAAGGGCTCAGGGCGTTCGAAAATTACTACCACCGACGAGATTGTGACAAAAATCCACAATGCCATCCACATTCGATGATCGCCGAGAGTTGGCTGAAATTGCAGTGTACACGAAGTTTTGGGTATGAAAAAGCTTTCCGCTCGATGGGTACCGCGTTTGCTAACAGATGAAAAGCGCATTGGAATGAACATTTCACAAGAGTGCTTAGACTTGTTTTAACGCAATTTCTGTGAGTTCTCCGATGTTTCATAACAGTAAATGAAACATGAATTCATCACTACACGTCAGCTACGAAGGAGCTGTCTAAATAATGGGTGGTAACAGGTGAAAGTGCACCAAAGAAAGAAAAAAACTGTTCCAACGGGTTTTCTGCGATTTTTATGGTGTGGTGCTCGTAAACTACCTCCAGAAGGCAGAATCGTCACCGAGGAGTGTTACAGTTCATTACTGGATCAACTAAAGAATGCTATTCAGGTTAAACGTGCACTCCTTGTGAAAAAGAAAGGTTTTTTTCATCACGATAATGCGCCTTCACACACGTCTGGATTGTTGGTGCAAAACTGCATGACCTTTCGCTTCCAAGTGCTTCCAGGTCCGTCATATTTGGCTCCCAGCGATCACGGCTTGTTCCGAAACCTGAAGATATGGCTGCTTAGACGAAAATTTACATCAAATGATGAGTTTGAAGCTGAGACTAACGTTTATTTTTCATAGTAGAACTAAATATATTGATTAAAAATTGAATACGTTGGAAAAAAAAAGTCATATCTTGTGTTTTCTTTGTCAGGCAGAGAATTTTTAGAACGCTCCTCGTAGGCATAAGGCTGTAGGGATGAATAAAATGAATTAATTATGGCGCAAATAAGCTCAGAGTCCTTGAAGTCTTAAAACTATGTTATTTGCCTTCTCAAGGTAAAGAAAAACTCCGAACATAAACTTAATCAGCTTGACCTAACGGAGATTGGAACACAGAACCTCTGCATTAGTAGTAGCAAAAGCTGGTTTCACGGAAGCGGTCTAACTATTAATGGATCAATAACGTATTGCTCGAATGTTTTGCGAACTATCAAAGGAGGAGAAATGCGGCGCTTGTACTGTAGTCAACAATCATGTGCAATTGTTGACGTCGCTACTCGCTTTTATTAGACAGAGAATATACTTTATCTCGTATCAACCATTTGCATGTAGTTTTCAAACGCCTGTTTGTACAGGTTAAGGTTTTGAAATGGAACTCGGATTTGAAAACTTCAGAATGTAGGAGCTCAATGCAACAGTTAATACAGTACTGTTGATCAATGGCTGGGCTGCAAACGAACATTGTTTGAGATCCGTTAAGCTTCAGGAGTTGACCGAAATTCTCTGCCGTATTTGTAAAATTTTTCTCCACAATTAAAGAAATTTATCGCATGCTCTTTGCCTATCGACCCTGATAGGTGTAACCTGTTGTAACGCAACGCTGCGTCTGTTTAGTATACGTGTACATATCTAGGATGTAAATGCCTATTCCATATAGAAGACAAGTGCCACAACACTCCACACTGCGAAACATGCACCATGGGACATAAAAGTTTGAGAGCTACTACTCTAACACAAACGAATGGTACTCGGATAGTAAAGTTACTCATGTATATGGCAACACTGCTCGGTGGCATTGTTACAACGAATTTAATGCTTACAGCCCTGGTATGAAAAGCTAATTGCAACCATGGTCGGGATATATTTCCTTAACATGCTCATTAATGACAAATACAGCCATAATCTCGTTCACTCTTTGGTGTGAATTCTCTGTATTACGATTCACAGAACAGTGTTGCCTCATTTACAGCGACACAGGGTAAAACAAATGCTCCTGCTCACATACTTAGAAAATTTCAACATAAAATTAATCGGCAAACTCTATTTAATATTCGGAGCAACTTTAAAGGTCATTTATCGAAGGCAATAGCTGTTTTGGGCGCCAATCCGAGAGTATATTTATGGATAATTAACAAACTCTTATTAACAGCAAATTTCCTCCATTTCATAACAAACATTTCAGCATTTTTAATAAAGCTGACATAAATTTGCTCGCTTCCAAATGTTTCGTCACTAAACTATCGTAGCGAAGTCACGGCATTCAAAGCAAAGTACAATCTTCTTAAGTCACGCTGGTGCATCCAAGTCACAATTAACTGTCCAACAGCTGATCTGGTTGTTCAACCCTAGGACACAGGTAGGTTCCGACGATAAAACAACTTTTGAGGGTTTGGTATACTCAGGTGGTTAGCGTACGGAAGGTTGCCCCAGTTAGCTTGGAACGTATTGAATGATTTGTCTGCCCCGACTATATTTAGCTACTTGCCACAGCGTCAAGTGTGATTTTCGTACAGTTGCTTGCAAGACTTGCTGAAAAATGACAAAATTTGCGGATTTATAGCAAGGAAACATTGTTGATATTTCAGACTATGGTTATAGCTACCAATTATTGTAAAATACTACAAAGAAAGGCGTTTCGCTATTAGCAAGTAGTGTGTGGATCGTATTACTCAATTCTACACCTGAAAAACAATTAAAAAGAAACTGAGCACAGCCAAGACACACTACAGCAGCACAGGAACATTCAATGAAAAATTGGCGCTTGAATTGCAACATAAAGCTACAAGTAGCCTTGAGAGAGCAGCACAAGAATGCGAGAAAATTACATGAACAGAATTTGTAGGCAAATTACATGGATATTTAAATGATACAAACAAACTCGGTCCAATGTGTCAAAATGGGTGCTCCAACATCATCCGGGAAAAGGACATTTCTTCACAGGGTTCATTGTGGTTCAGGTTAATCCGTCCGGCAAAACTCAGGTCTCATAAAGTTGCAAATGTCAAGGTAAATATACCCTATTTCCAGAAGAATGCTATGGACTCCTGGGTTACATGGCGACACCTCAAAAGTTTGGAACTCCATGGAGAGAATTTCAGCTCATTCCTCACCTTCTACCACCGAAAAGCTGCTGAGACTCAATTCCATACGACTAGATTCCGAAGGCCTAGCACCATCAAGTTTATGTACAGCGTACATGAAGAACAATGCAGTCCGGTACGCTATGCATGGACATCGCTTGAACGGGGCTATATCTTCGGACTCTAGCGATAACCTTTAAATCAATCCCTGTAAAGTCACTCATTGGTTTTTGTAGGTTTGGTGACCTTGTTTCTAGATATCCCACCGCCATTGAGACCATTTGAAAACCTGCCGAAGGTCTGGGTCATCATTTCTCTTCTTGCGCTGCGACGCGGCTTTGTTCAGTGGACATTGTAATGTAGAGCAATAGTCCACGCCTTTGTACATCACATCGAATTCAACTGGTTGGTAGTGGGGAAAGGGAATCTTGCCATGAAATAAAGAAAGAACGTTCTTCATTAACCTTCCTAATGCTAAGCGGGGACCCTGTGGATGCTAGTATTAATTTTTTAAGAAATATATTACAAAAAAATGTGTTTAGGGGATGGGCATTTTTTAATATGTCTTTAATGCATTAAAGTTCAGGATTATTACACTGCCTTTTAAAGTATACGAGCAATCTGAACATTAAATAGTAATATAGGTGTTGGGATCCACTTACAATTAGACCCTAATAGCCTTTTGTGTTATATAACCAACTTTCGAAGTTGGTAATAAAACAAGTACACTATTCTGATTATAGTGTGCCCGCGTTGTCATATATTTCTCAACAAATTTCGTATACATTGTTGATTTTTTCATTGTGGAGTTCAAAGTTTGCTTTCAGTCTCAGAAATAAAAGCCGTCAGTCATATTCTTGGTTTTTATACAAATAGTGTGCATACAGTTGTGCAGTCCGTCAGAAAAATATCAAGGAAAAGAAGAGAGAGATATGATTTAAATAAACATGACCAGTAAAGAAAGTTTTGCGAATAACTCATTGCTGTGACAGTGAAGATGAACAAGCTATTTTCTCAGATGTATCGGAAGACGAAGATGCTTTAGAAATAAGAAACACAAGAATGTGACCCAGAAACAATAGTGTTAACGAGGTGTGTAATAATGTTACTCGTCATTTTATTGCCAAAAATGGTACAGTCTGGTCAACTCGCCCGACAAAAGTATCACGTCGCACAATACACAATAACAATGAAGTGCCCCCAGGTTTTACGAACTGGTCTAAAATATCTAATCTGTAAGTGATTCATTCAGATTATTTTTTGATAATATGATAGAGATTATTGTTGATTTTACCAGCAAATAAAACATTAACTCTAAGGAATGAGTCAATGACAGAAAGACAAAAGTGTAGTGTGACAACTGTCATAAGTTTGTGTGCTCATTTCACTCTGAGACTGTAAAGAAAACAGTGTGTCAGAACTGTCAGAACTAAAGACTGTAAATATAAAAAAACTGACAGAAATTTTCATGCAACAGTAACCTTAAAATCAATAAAATGTAGTGGGACTAAAATTAAGTACTACAAATTATTATTATTATTATTATTATTATTATTATTATTATTATTATTATTATTATTATTATCATCATTATCATTATTATTATTATTATTATTATTATTATTATTATTATTATGTATCAAACAATGAGAATAGCAATTTAGATTATATGTATTGTTTATTACTTAATGTTCATTAAATGTCAAATATTAAGTACACCATCATAAAATTATTATACTTTTTATGTAGGGTGGGCCTCCTTTGGTAGTTTTTACGTAGATTCCACACCATAGCATTAGGAAGCACCCTTCGTAGTTCCAATCGATGGTACTATTTCCGAAATGAATAGTGAACTTAAATTCTGTTTTCACTACAGAGTAGCAAGCAATAAGTTTAAAGAGATGGGTTGAAATTGTGTAACATCATTTTACAGTTTTTTTTTACGCATAGATATATTTTTAAATACAATTCTCTTTTTCCTATAAAAAGGAAACTACTTACAACAACAGTAATAGAAGTGTTTGATATATAGTACGCAATATGAGATAACGCTTCCTGCTCATTGGGACTGTAGTATCACCAAATCCTCAAGTTTGACGAAGGGTATGCTACGCGTCCCATTTGACTGTTAAAATGAGACACTAAAGTTTAGCCTAGGGTTTGTTTTCAACGAACGTCACATATAACAGCGAATTGTTGGGCATGTCAATTCTATTAAATTTCTACATTCTCCATGTTGCATGTTATATCTCGTTTCTGGAAGCATTTTTGCAACATGTTGAACCTCCAGGTGGTAAATTACCTTTGCTAATTTAAAATAATTTATTCATGAAGCTGTTTATATTTGCTATTTTCTGGTAAAAACATTTGTAGTATTATTTAATATTCCAGATTTTACATTTACGGAAGTCCCTCTTTTCAACACAATATTTAATTGCTTCTAATTTGGAAACTTTTGAGATGCTTTACTTCTATATTACGCTTCTCGGTGTTTTGTCTTGAAAATTTCTCAGGACCGGATTGGGAATACATTTTAGAAAAGAACTGGACGTTGAATTATTGCATTTACCTAGTAACGATGAAACGGCTTTTTTACGACCAAGGCAGTTATTTGGGGGTAAAAACGAAACTAAAAGGCCGAGTCTAAAGATGAGCATTTTGCTAGCCAGTACGCCACCGTGTGAGCAAAGGAAAACTGCAGTCTGCACGTATCAACATTGTAAGCAAACTGCACATTGATTTCCAATGTAATGCACAGCGCGCTCATGATAATGCCTACCTGCGCATGCGTCAACAGAAGGTGCAGTATGCATTGATTACTGCCTCCATTTCGCTCAGCGGCACACTGGCTAACTTTAACGTCACGCGGTATACGCCGGGGTCACGCTGCTTAATGAATATAATCAGAGCCGGGGTTTTTTGGTGATCATTTTTAAAAATGTTCGTGAGAATGTAATAAAATAACGTAATATTGTGAGGTTACACACTCCAATACCATCTTAATTAGCAGCACCACGTCTTATTTGCAACGTTCATGGCGAAATACAGTTGTTTACGATAGACTAATAACAAACGTTTTAAAAAGAAAATTGATCACAAAATAATCAATTACTCAATTAATTTCAATCATATTAATTAAACATAAGTTAAAACATTTACAACATTCTGTTTCTCTACACTTCTCATATCTGAACTGCAAGATTATATTAGGGGGGGAAGGGGAAAAGGTTAATTACCTGTGTTTGAAACTGGCAACCCCAATATATTTACCAACACGTTTTTCAAATGACTCACCTTTTGCTTTCACTACTTCTAATAGCCTCGAACTCCCACTTTTACTGAATACATTCTTATCTAAATTACTTAACTCTGCATACGAGAGTAGATCCACAAGTTTCCGGCATAACCATTTTCTAGGTACGATAAAGGGAAAAACATATTTCCCTTTTCAATAAGTTATCCTTTAATGCAATACACTTCTTACATATGTAAATTAACAGATGTTAACATTTTGAATCTCGCCCCCCCCCCACAAAAGTCAGAAGCCTTGTCTGCAAAATGGGCATAAACAGCATCCATCGTTTCTTCGTCACACTTAAATTTCTTTCTTCGAGCTGTGTACAGGCGCGTTGTCGTGCCGCTAAGAGCTTTACTCGCCTTTTCTCTTTGATGGAAGCACGTAGTCTGTGCAGTAGGCCAGCATAGTACCGTGGTTCTCTCCTTGAAGTCAATGAAGAGTATTCCTTCACAGTCCCAAAAGATTGTGGGCATGATTTGCTTAGTTGACTGAGTGACCTTGGCCTTTACAGACGGCATTTCCTAAAGAGATGCCAAAAAGTATGGAGACTTCATTTGATAATTTGGTAAATAACGAGCCTCTTAAATTGGTTGTGTATTGTTATACGGTTGGTTTGTTTTATTATTTAACTCTCCCGCTAATCATCGAGAGCCGGCTGGCTGGCTAAACGGCTAACTAACGCTCACCCATAGACAAAACACTCCCGGGGAAATCAAAACTGATCGCACGGTATAATAAAATTAAAATTTAATTAATTACTAATATTTTTAAACAGCAATATTATTTAAGGGAAAAATACGCAAAACATTTACTAAACAGCTGAATGTTCTGCTCAATATATTTGTATTATCAATGTGAGATTCTGAAAGGAGAGGCTATATTTTGTTGAGCATAACAAAAGATGGCGCGGGCAATTCCAAGGCAATGATGTCGAAGTCTGTATTTCAGTGATAATTCTGGTGGAAAATTAGCTATAGTAATCTCGTTTTCATCAAGAGTAAGCAAGCAACGTCTAAAATATTTCCCTTGTCGCCTCATTGCTGCTGTTTGGTCTTTGTAATTGAATCGGTGCCTTGCTATAGCTGCAGTGATTATGCAAACCGAGCTTGGCACTCACAAACAAATATTGCTCTCCACAGTGCACAACAAGTCTACTATTTTAGCCTTAGGGCATTTTCTTTACAAAATAAAATCCGCAGCAAAGCGCTCTTTACAACAGCTGCGTTTAAAAAAAAAAAAAAAAAAAAAAAAAAAAAAACATTTTATTCCCACTAAAGAAGCATTGAACTGCAATAATATAATAAAATAATTACAACAGGCACAAAAGTACAAAATAGGTGAAAAGGGGGGATAAAACAACTTCGGCAGCTCACGAATGTATTTCTGTGCCTTAGACCTTTTCTTATGTCCATCAATGAAATAAAATTAAATAAAAAAAATAGGAGATTTGCCATAAATGCGGGCTGTAATTATGAGAATACCACAAACACCTTGCTCATAGGAAAAGCACTGCATTTTCTTTTTGTCTTAAAAGTTGTTAATGTATATTTATATAAATATTGCCACGCATCAGCTCCAAAATAAATAACTAAATAATGTGTTGGGAATGACTTTAAAAGTGTAGTATAGTGTTCATTCGACACTTTGTGGAGTATAAAATAAAGTCACTTCGATCGGTACGAAGGCGAACTTGTATCTAATAGTTGCTCGGCATCTGGTTCATGTTTACACGGTGGAGAGAAGAACCCGCGGTTTACTGATGCCTGTCAGTGTCATTGGGGTAACATAGGAAATACTTGAAGGCTGCTGGAGTCGAAATATAATTTTGGTACCTTAATTTTTCACGCATTCTTGAAATCAAGCGGTTCTTCTCTCCACTGTGCTCTTAGAAGTGTTTTCTCTTAAAACGATGATCAACTGTCAATAAAGGCGGCGTATATGTTATTAAAAGCATTTAGATACGTTAGTGTTCTATGAGGATATGAAATGTGCCGACGTCGCCTGCAATTTAAAACTAAATAATTGTGACATTTTTTAGTATATTTCCTTCAGCCATTCCTGTTTTCGGACATGCTGTACGCGGCAGTTCATTTTGAAATAAATATTGTTTATTTGGAAAAAAAAAGTTTTACAAGCATCAACTGATTCTTGTGCAAATAAATGCTCACAAGAATATTAAAAGCTAGTGTGATATCTACAGAGAATCATTCTGCGTTTTGAAAAACAAAAAGCTATAAAAACTCAGTGAACCCGAGTTCGTGGGAAGTTAATCTGCATAACGCGATCTCCCTTATGACAAGTGTCGCAAAGTTCATCAAAAGGGGAGAAAAAGAGAGGAGTGTTATGTCGATGCCGAGTGCTCTTTGAAAAAAAAGGCGAAAGGATTCAGTTGAACTGGAGGGCTCTTATATGTCAGTGCCAACACGAGAGTCAGCACTAATTATGTATAGTAGCTTTACCACTCTACGGGGAGTCGGCGGTTTCCACAATACCGAGCAGCTGTGGCAATGTCTAATACGCCATCCTTTATATGAATACTTGTTTGTTGCAGATATTTAAATGTTTTACCAATACAAATCTTAATTACTCTCTTTATTAAAAACCTTGCAACACTTGTAAACGCAGTGAAGATTTTATGCTAAACCTTTTCTTTTTCTACGAAAACTGACTTTAATGCATATTAAGATAATACAGGTAAAGAGTATTAAAGTGTTAACCTTCATGAATTAGAATTTTGACACCAAAAAAAAAAAAAAAAAAAAACAGAGAGAATAAAAATAAACATTTCCCCTAAACAGAGCAATATTATATAAAAATAAAATTTAAAACGGGAAAAATTTTAATAATAAAATATAAATATTACATTATAACAATATCAGAAACTATGCAATAATAAATACTACAAACTCAAAAAAACACTCGAGTGAGCAAGTGCTCGTGGTGGGTATGGTTCAGTTAATAAAAGGTGTTAACAAATGACAATTATTCATTAGATTGCCATTTAAAAATGTAAGTATTGTATCATAAAATATGTAAAAGTCATCAACTAGGAATACATATATTGAAACTAAAGCTATGCAATTTGACGAATGTTATTTTTAAACCAATTTCTTCTGATTGGCGCCCATAATGAGCCTTGGTCTGCCACAACGACCTCTGCTTCCGCTACCTCCGTCTTGCAACTTCATTAATAGAGGGAGACGTGTCATTAGCGTGCCGGCACTCCGCCGGTACCGCCACGGGTGGCCGATCATTATGGCGCGAACTCCTTCCTTGTTGAGATTTTTTCCAGGTTTTTCCCAGACTCATAAATGGAAAATGCCAGAGAGGTACCTAAATTTAGGTCTGGAACGTTTTCTTCCTTAAAAAAAATAATTTCCCTATTTATCATTTCAACTCGTATATCATCAACGTCCACCGCCTGTGAAAAGTTGCCTATAACGCGGTCTCCTAGATAGAAGAACGCCACCTCTCCATCAAGCAGCTATCCAATTATCCTCAAGAGGCTGCGTGAATCCCGTTCCAGACTTTCCTAATTTCTTATCCTGATACAGATATCAGAAATCTGACCCGGGTCTCCCAGTCAGCATTTAGCAATACTAAACACTAGACCAAGGAGATGGTCTGTTCTTAAATCTATTTCAACTTAATCTACTTAACACTGCGTTTCTTGTTATTACATCGTTACAGAACTGAATGTTTGCCATGTTTTAGTCCAACATGATTTAAAACACCTGGATTCATTCAATAAATTGAACTTATTGCTTCTGGTGTTATGTTCAAGTGAACTAATTTAAAAATGGACGCGATTCTTGTAAAAGTATCAATCATTTCTGTTTCAAAATATTTTCAGTTCTTAAAACATTGAATTCTGTAAAAATAAATTTTGATGGAAAGGTTACTATAAACATACTTTTAATATATTCAGTTGTAAAAGGAATAATACATTACGATTAAACTTCGTAATATCACCCCATGATAAATAACTGATTGATTGAACCAGAGTTAAAAATCGAATAATATTAGTAGGTGGATAAACTTGCTGGGTTACGAATTTATATGCTGTATTTCCAATCTTTTTTTTTTTTCGGTTTATTTATGGACGCGCTGATGACAACTTCGGTCATCAGCGTCCCATTCAATTCAGGGCGTGAAACGACCGATAAATTTTGCTCAGAGGCCTCTTCTTTCAAGCTTGAAGTTCATTTAGTGCCGTAAATCTACAAGGGAACCACGGTTCTACTTCCCTTCCGAAGGAAGCCATACTTAGGATTTTTACGTCTGAAAAAACCCATCGATCCTGGCCGGGATTGAACGTTGCGTTTAGGGGGCAAGTGTGGTTACCATTACACTACCAGGAGCGACTTTCGCAATCTGTTACATATATAGTCAATGCATACTTTTAGATGGACCATTCAATTTAATGTTAATTTATTAAGTTTGCATCTTTTAAAAATATTTTTATTTATGAGGCAAATTATTATATAAGTGCTATTGATACACGAAAATATTAGTCATAAAATTCTTATCGCAGACAAAGCGAACTTCTATAACGTCATCATAAAAGATTTTCTATACAGTGAATGACCGACTACGGCATATCTGATTACTTTATAATCTCAAGAAAATCATGCAAACGTTAAGACAAACCTTTACTGAAATTTCAAAGTCTGTTCTATGCGGTAAAATTAAAAAGCTCCGAGCAGCCGTTAAACAGTGCGCATATCAAAGCCAATTTGACTAAGTCACAGGGACTCTGTAGTAGCGTTGAAGATGATCTATTTATGAATTAATTAAGAGAGTCAGTCAGTTTTCCTAAATTAAGAAAGTGAATGATATCCCTGCTCAATTAGAATGCTCACCGCGAAAATACCGTTTTTCAAATGCGTCATTGAGTGTAATGCGCATCCCAAATTTTAAACTTAAATTATTTTTAAAAAATGGCATATTGTACGACGTCTTAAGAGATAAACTCATCCGCTTCATGAAACGATCAGAACATAGAATTTATAAGTGACTATTGTTATATCTTGGAGCACATAGGACAAATTGGTGCTGTTGCCAGGACAGTTGGTGTAGGTCAAAGAAGAAAAAGTTATTTCTTATGGTGTCGGTAGTCACAGGTTGCCGGTTCTTCTTTCATGTAAGAATTCCAAAACTTTTTCTTCGTTGTCAGGATGTCTTTCTTTGCAAGGACCACTGAATTTCTTCCTACTAGCTTGAGTTGCCAATTTCTGTTGCCGCCACAAGCGAATGTTGCTCTCAGCTACACTGAACTCTCTTCCTGCCTTTGTTACCATTTTTTTTTCAGCATAAAGAATTACTTGACGCCTTGAAAGTAGCAATATAAAATGTTTCTCCTCCATTTCGTGACTACTTACTATTCAAAAGCTCTATGCAATAATACGTCAACAATAAATATAACGAAGTCGAGCATTACAGCAATGCATTGTGAAATAAAAAACGATAAACTTGAATGAAGTTACCGGCAAATTACGGAACGGATTTGCACTCGAATCTAATACGTCATCGAATTTAATGTGCATTACAATTTTGACTGCATTTGGACAAAAATGTGCGCATTAGATTCGCGTATATACGGTATATTGCACAGCCAGCAGTACATCAGCACAATGTGCTACAAAATTGCTGAGTTGCATGTCTTACAGCTCAGACTCGGGAAGGAGACCTTTCTTATTTCGTGAAACAGATAATCCCATTTTCACTTCTTGGCTGATCTCCCGATCCGACGTGCTGTTTGTGGGCAGCTTCTGCGTGCGGGGAAAAACAAAACGAAGATCCGATATTTTTCATGCTTATATAAACTTAATGCTGTTCAATTATTAAAGTCACCGAATGAAGAGATTGCGTTCAACCCCCCCCCCCCCCAAAGTTAATTATTTTATCATAATGAATTAATGGTGCTTTTGGCATAATTTTACTGGATTTTAATATAATTAGTATATATATGTATACTAATTTTCAGTTTAACTTAAACAAATCCCATTAAAATTGACGTTGGAATAACAGTTGTCGTTCAAATAGAAAATTCACCGGAAACTGAAAAATAAAACGTTTACGCCGTTTCAGTTAATACGAAAAACAAGTCGTGTTTTGATACATTTATATGTATTATTTTTAAACCAATATTAGACAGGTCCCTTAAACATATTGCCTTGGGAAACCCTTTGTTATTTTCAATCTAAACTGAACATGATTTAACAATTTCCAACCAACGCTGAAAAGTCCCACCTACTATCAGTCACAGATGAAAAAACACTACATATTTTTTTTACAATATCTCAAGAACATTTTATATTAAATAGAATGTTATTCACAATATCAATTCATAGGTGAGCCCTCAGTATAGTCACAAAATATTAAATTCATATTATTTATGTGGGTGACATTTTTAGTTTTTTCGATTTTCCACATAATTAGGATGGACTTGTCTGATTTTGGAAGCAAGCTCCACAAAAATTTCTTGCACTTCAATATCTTCAATCTTAGCTTAGTTTATTTCCAAACTTTTTTCCCTTTCAATTCTATATCTTTCCATGTTTCTCCCATACCAATCCTTTCCAAAATCTCCTTAATCGTACATCAAGTTACTATATTGATTACTTGCTGCAAGTTTTATATAATGAACAGTTTCCGATATTAGGAGTATTTGTTTGAACAGAACTATTACGCAATGTTAAAATCAGCCCTGCAATTAAACAACAAAACCGGCCTAAAACGCGCATTTCCTTATAAAATCAATATAAGCATGATATATTAGCTCAATTAACTCTGATCATATGCATTACTCATCAATATATAGCTTAAAATGGACATAAAATGTAATATATAATTACGTTTTCACCTTTGCCACTCAATGCAATAAATTTAACTTCCCTTGTAGGAGAGAAAGCTGTCATGTTGTAGACCCCTTTCTGGCTACGCGGTGCTACAAACTGGTAAAGCAAGCAAACTACCCAAAAGGGCTAGTATTTCCCTGTAATATCAAATGAAGTGAAGCAGTACAGCTGAGGGAAGCCAAACCGGGTTGCGTGAAGCCAAACCGGCAAAGGCTTCCGTAGCAAGTCATTCAAACATTGGTGTCATAATTAGCTTTATCTATTCAAGAAAACTGCCCTTCCCAAAAGTAAATGCATGCATCACCTGAAAATTATTTCACTTCAATAAGGCAAAGAATGGTTAGTTGGTAGTCATTATTAGGCATTATGAACTTAAAAAAAAATGCACTGTTTCGTTATGTTTTCATGACTTTGCCTCCAATGTCATGGCCGGCAATCAGAGCGATGACATCCGCGCAACCGATTCGCATTTACAACTATAGTTACAATGAAAATAAGCACATGACTTATGGCAAAAGAAATGCTGTCCTGTTACAACCGTACATTTCTAATATCTGCTAGTACATTTCCATTCACATGCTTTATTTCAGCTTCCGAAATTCAGTCAAATTCTCGCGTGATATTTTCGTATAGTTCTCCGAACGTGTGGAGACTTGTTTCAAACACTTTGATTGTCAGCTTACTCCATAAATAAAATCCACCTACTGTCAGATAAGGGAAGTGTGCGGGCCATAATCCCCTACTAATTACCCTATTTTCAACATGTACAAAAATAAAACGGAAGTTCAATTTTAATTTACGACAATGATAGAGCTCAAGTAATGTATATTTGATCAGGCAACAATGGGATATATTTCGTCGTTTGTTCAGCAGCGAGATGTATTTATTATTAAGAAAGCAATGAAGTTATATTATTGTTGTTGAATGCGAGGTTTTATTTGTTAAATGATCAGTTTATGCCAGATTCAGAAATTGTCAACTTCATTAAGTGCAGAGCTATGAATTCACGATTACTTTCTATTTTATGTAATGAAATGGATGCTCAACATGATTCTCTCTATTGTCGGTCCTGGTGGTGTTGTGATAACCAACCATACTTGCCTCTTAAACCCCAATATTCGCGGGTTCAATCCTGGCCAGGCTCGATGGATGTTTTTGGGCGTAAACATCCTGTTGACCGTAAGTTTAAACTCCTAAGTAAAAAAAGCAGATTGACTATTTTTCGCTCTCCTTAAGGCATTTACGACTGGTCAAGGCAATGTTCATCAATTAGGAATTCACGACCCTTTTATACCAGCTTCCTACTATGACAAGCACATTCCTCTAAAACGTTTGTCAAAGTTTCATACGATTATGGGTTTATGCCCTTTCTGAAATGATAGAAAAGTACCTATTGGAAGTTCTATATAGCTTCATCTTTGACAAACAATGTAGAAATAGCAGGACATGACCTTCATCTCACTCTTCAACATGAAATATTAGTCGATTAGAAGAACCGAAATATAACGGGCACTCTGGACCTACAACTACAACAACTCTGAAGTCCATTCCGTGAATTTCGTCGGGTTGATGATTTGGTTTCTTTGGATCATGGCTGTCTCACAGAAATCCAAGCAGTTCCAAAGAATGACAGTCATCAACTGACCATGCAGAAGCGGAAGCACTTCCTCGAGTTGCTGTACCACGTCGGCGTTGATATGCTGCAATTACCTAAGATATCAAAGCTCGATGAGGATATCAAATTCGTTTTTTTTTTAAGGTTACTATCTGTAATTTGCAGTCTGCAATGTCTAGGCACCATCTTGCGTTACTAGAAAAGTCAGTAAAATCATTCCACTGCAATCGTTAGTTATTATGTTTATCATTCCTAATTTCTCAACTTGATCTTGGAATTGTGTTTAGTTTAAAAATAATATCCTCAACATTCTTTGTCATGTAACGAGTATGATTCATATTAATATAGATTTTGAGTCTATTAAATGAGATTGTAATAGGCACATTTTTTTAATTTCACGAGTCAGTCAATTTTCAGTAATGTTCGAAGCCTTTGTTGATATCTACGTTAAAAGGCAGAATGCAGGAGGTTTAAAAATATGAAATCCAGTGATGAGTTCCCCTCTTTCAAAGAAATGGTTGAATGGGACCCAACAGAATGGCAAGCTGCAATGTTTGATTCAATATTTACTGACGTGAAGTCTATATTAAGGATCTGAGACATATATAGCTAGTGGGCAATTTTTACAAAAGTCGGAACATTTTCAACCCCTGGAGAAGAAGGGGAAGTTAGTGATTACATGGAGATGGGATTGCTGGGGGGTGAGGGAGACTTGCCTCCAGGTTTCACTACAGGTTTGATAGAAATCAATGCACCATAGCAGGCGACCATTTCTAAAAAACCGTATCGTGAAAGTCGGCGATCTCCCACTCTCCTGGTGAATTATTCAAGGGAAAAATATCCCTCTGGAGCGCGTTCTAAACTTCTATACATGTCCCGCTAAAACAGAGAAATGCTGTCCAGCTCTCCTTTAATTAAAACTGTAAGAGACCTTCGGAAAACTCAGAAAAGAAATCAAATTAAATGTACAGATATGGACAAAAGATTCTAAAGGGATATGTGAATTTCATCTGTCTAAACACAACTGAAATGTGTTGCTTCGCAAGAAATCCGGTGGTAGATTACTTCAGTGAAACTTTTCCGTTTATTTATTCGCCTTTTTACTAATTTTAGTTGGCAATTTTGGAGGACCGAACATTCGCATGCATGGTACGAATACACACAAAGGCAACCAAAAATTCGCAGTTAGTCTATTATGGTACGTTTGGTCGGTCCTGGTGGTGTAGTGGTAACCATCCTTCCTCCAAAACCCAAAATCGCGGATTTAATCCCGACCAAGATCGATAGATTTTTTCGAGTGTAAAAATTCTAAGTATGGCTTCCTTCGGAAGGGAAGTAAAGCCTTCGGTCCCATTTCGTAGATTTACGGATGTAAAAGAACCTCAAGCCTGAAAGAAGAGCAAAATTTATCGGCCGTTTCACGCTATGAATTGAATGTGGCGCTGATGACGTGAGATGTTAAAGAGCGTCCGTAAATACACCAAATCAACAAATGGTACGAGCTGGTGCAGTCATGGTTCAGGGCTTTGAAAGTGTATATCCAGAGGTTCTGATACAGAGACCCAGCAGGCACTGCTACCCAACAGTGAAGATCGCCAGAGCGACAAAGTATTCTTATCTGGGTCCGACAATGGAGAGAACCAGGTAACGTTGTCACTAGGTCGGAGAAGTGTTTGAACTTCAGAGAATGGGGAGCGCTGGAACAGAGTCAAGCAAGAACCTTGAACATTCGCGAAACTCAATGTGTAGATTGCTGAAATATTAGAAATTTCATCCCTACAAACTCCCGAGCTACAGGACTCTGACAAGAGCAACAGATGTACCGGCTATGCTCACATGCTGGTATTGCTCCAGCATCTCCTCGTGTCAGATTAAGTAAACGTCAATAAGCATACTTTCAGATACTGGGCCAGAGACAATCTTTGGCGAGAGAGAAACTTGTAGTGTGGTGTGCAGTTGTAATGTGTGGGATTATAGGTTCCTACATTTATAGGAATCATGTCGAACGTTCAGTTACGTGTCATTGCCGGCAGCTATGTTGAGAAATATTTCTTAACAGGATGGCGCGCTGGGTCTACTCCGAGAGTTGTTTCTCAATCGTCTCATCTCCCGCTTCGATAATTCGACTTGGCCATCCGCCTCTCCGGACTACTTCACCTTTTGAAGGAGAGAGTCTTTACCTGTGCCTGCACACAACTGAAGAATGTTTAATTCCACAGGATACGGTGTAGCGTGTCACATACTCATTCCCTCTCCGTCTTCATATTCTGCACTATATGAGGGCCGAGCCCATTTGATTGACATTATTTTCAAGTTGTGATAATCCAATGCAAGAATGCAGTCGTCCGTTTCACGGCGAAAGAAATTTCTTACAAGTTCTCACTGTGTTTTAATTGCCAAATGAAATTGGTAGATTCAACATAGGCCACCCTGTACAACTATACAGTGCTTTATGTAGAGGCCAACAATTTAGCAACCAACAAAGATGGTCATTTTATAAAGGAAGACTGATTCTTCGTGAGCAATGAAATTCAAGATCTTCGCTGCAGCACTTTAAATCTTCATACATTGTGGAAAATTGCTACTCTTTCCTAACTATTTTTAATGTTTATATCAAATCCTTGATGTACATAGTTATGATAATCTCTTGTTCCTGCTGCTGATTGCCTATGGGCTCTAGAGTGCAAGCATTATAAGCAATAATGTGAACTATTAAAACGAGGACAGTTGTGGTCGCTGCTGCATAAAACCGATAAGCTTTCTGCCATTAGCCGGATTTAGTACTTGACTGAGATATTATGTTCTCTTGTCTAAGTACGCTTTATACACAGTGAAAATGTTACGGTGTTGTTGCTTAGCACCTATATAGAAGTTACAACTTATAACATATACTGAAAGATCCAAAACCAAAAATATCCTTCTTACCTTTTACAATCCTGTATCATCCCAGCAATTAAAAATTCCAATGCAAACCTAAAACTGCTAACAATAAATTTATTATAACCACTTATATCCTTTGTAGCTTGCATAGAACACCCCAAGCGTTATAGACAAAAGGCTCTAACAAGAAAATAAAGCATTTCCGGAACATGTTCATATGATATATTTACATCCTCTATATTCAAAGAACGTTTTCCCAAAATTTTAACATACCCATTTGTTACAACCTGTATACGATATCTGTATAAGAAGTTTGCAAACATTTTTAATTAATTAGGAGGGGAAGTAAAGCCGTGGGTCCCTTGTCGTAGATTTACAGCACATAAAAAAAATCTCAAGCCAAAAATAAGAGGCTTTTGAGCAAAATTTATTGGCTGTTTCACGCTCTGAATTGAATGGGACGCTGATGACCTGAGTCAACAATCATAGGGCTTTTTATATTGATTTGCCATCTACTTGTTTCGACCCTCATGGACAATTAACGCCGTTCCTTGAAAACCAATTCTTTCTCACCAGTTGTAACATACCGTGTCAAACTGTAAGAATAAAATGTTTAATTTAAAACTAATTTATGTTACTGTTTCATGTCTCTGAACTGAAAGTTACCTCAGAGGTAGCAGCAATATTTTTGCATAAACATTATGGAAAAATTTTTATCAATTAAAAAGTTCGAAATTAAATTATCCTTAAAGCATATATAATTAATAATTTAATTTATTAATTTAAGTGAGAAACACGTCCCCACTGGGTTCAAGTCTTAACGTTAATATTAATCTTTTTACTCGGTTATTTTGATTTATTTAAATTATTAATATAACACTGTTACTTGTTTTCCCTCCTCCACCTTCTTCCCTTTATGACTGGTTTAATACCTTCCCACACTTTGCGTTACCTTTGAGATTCAATATTTCCTTCTACCACCTTTACTTATATTCTGCCTTTCAAGAGCACGTGTGTTTCGAAATATTACGATATTTTTTTTTCTTCCGTATTTTATTCATTTTTGCTTTTCTAGTTCTTGCTTTTTTCCCTTTACTGTTCTTTATGAGTAACTTTATTTTTCATGTTTAGTATACATACACACAGTACAATCTCGATAGTTCGGTCTGAATGGTTGGTTACATCGATTCAAGTTACTCAACAGTTTTTCTTTCTACTTATCATTGCTGTATAACGAACTTAAATAACTGTCAATGGTTCTTATTTCTGAAAATCGGGCTAGGTATTCTGACTGCGATGTCTGACAAATGTTTAAAGAGAACATCAAAAAGGGTAGCTTTTTCCTGCTGCTCCACATACATCCAGCACCGACAACACCTTCACTATCACTCATCTTTTCTTGCGTATTGAAAAGTTGTCGCTCTTTCCTCCCCATTCCTTCCGTCCAGCTTTTCAGAGACCGTTCCTATTATGCGAGCATCAGTGATTTCCAACTGTCGTCATTTAGTCTTCAACGATGTATATTATTGGTTCAGGTTATGCGGAACATCGGATTATCTAGACACTCTCAAGGGCGCATTTAGGCACTTTTTGGGGAGGAATCTTATACTACAGGATGGGTCATATATAAGACACACGTTTTTTTTTTATTCTGGCGGGAATAAATCACAATGCCCCGAATTACTTTCAAACTACGCGGGTTCTCTTTCAAGTTTTCCTTATCAGGAGATGTCGCAGGTGTTCTGGCTCAGCAATCAGCCTCTCGTCAGAGGGCATTTCGTGTTCGCTATCCATATCGCAAAGTACTCCACATTTGTACTGTAGGCAAATTGAAAACTACTGAACTTTTTGCGAGGAAACGGACAAGCGTTCGTCTGCATTGTCAACCATCAAGACACGACTGGAGCAAATGGGAGTCCTACTTTATGTGAAGTGACGTGTTCAGCAATTCAGGCAATTACTTTCCTTAATTCTTATTACGTCCAGTTTAAGAGAGATGAGGAAAGAGCGTTACTTGAACCTGGAACCAATTTCCTAGCTTGTTTTTGTCCAAGGTAGGTTTGCCACCTAAGTTGGTGATTTTTCCCAATCCATGGTTTCACCGCAGTCAACGTTAAGAGTTATGTTTTATATGATGAAAACCTTGCGCTTGTTTACAGCAGATCAAAGAGAGAGAGAGAGAGAGAGTAGTTTTTTTTTTTTTTTTTTTTTTTTTTTTTGGAGCAACAACAACAGCAAGAGAATAGACTTACAACTGTGACTCAGACTTGACCCGCCATCACACACCGGAATCGAAACAACAATCAAAACAATGAACAAAAGCAGGTTGTTCAGTGTAAAGAAGAGAAATCGGTCCCAACTGCAGAAATTTTCACAAACTAACTATTTTCAGAAAAGTAAAAACATAACCAGATACAAAGTATTGAAAGCAACTAGATGAACTAAGACTGTTTGCAAAAGAAATAAATAAATCGTATACATAAAGACGGTACAGCAGCTCAAAGTGTTTTAGTAATGGGAAAATGAAGAAATCTGAAGTATGAACTGATGTAGCATCTACGCTACTCGCCATATTCGGCTCCCTATGATTTTCATCTGTTCCTAAAGCTCATTGTCAACGCTAGGCATTTGCAGCTATTGAGAAGTATTTTGTAGATCTTCCGGAATACCACTTGAGCTATTGGAGCATTTCTGCGATAAATGTATTAACCTTAAGGGATATTATGTTGAAAAATAAAAATAAAGTAAAAAAGTTGATTTAATAGAATATTGCTCGATAACAACATACAAGATCGGTTTCATCACTTAGGAATAGTATTAAGAATATTCTTGGCAAGCGCTGTAACCAGCTGCTCAGCCGAGCACTCTCTGACATTTAAATGGTAGTATTATTATTATCAGCTCCAATCAGCTATGTAGCAAGATCGAGTCAACAGTCGTGCCCTCCTGCCCACGAGTTCTGACAGGCACGTGGACCCGACAAATTTGTCATTAAAGGTGTAAAATCACTCAACACCTGACTTGCACTCGAGTTTAATTTACGTGTTATTTTACTCTTAACATAGTTCCTTTTGTGTACATCTCAAGATAAGCAGCAGAGAATATTTCTGTCTCAGGGCATCTAATTGGTAAATTCGCCCCTGGGAGCTACAGTTTCGAAGTGAAAACTTGCGGCTCCTTGTATGTCATTTTGTAAGGCGGCACTTTCAATTTCAAGCTAACATTTCCCTGCTTCTTGAAAAATAACGAGCTCCCCTTGTTGCTTTAATTAACATATTGCAAACGTGTACCCATACACAATAACAAACAGGCATACACAGATGGGTAAATGACAAATATCAACTTCCCCCAAGCTGAAATTAGAGAGTTTTGATGATAAATCAATAACTTTTTATATTTTCAGGCCATTTGTTCAGTCTGACAAACACAGGAAATTAAAATGTCAAGTTAATATCAAACACAATTTACTGCTGCCTGCAGCTTCTGGCTAAAATTCATTTGTCACTTAGCTAAAGAGAATTTTTTAAAGCTTCTTCTGGCAGGACCATGATCACTTCCGACGCTTTAATTTATAGCAAAGCGTCGATGATTCGAACTAATTGGGGCCACCTATAGTCAGGATGTTCGAATGTAGAAATAAAGAATGCATAAAATTTAATATTACTATTAAATATATATTTGCAACGCTGACTTTTTTTGAACCACTCTAGGAATTAGTTTTGGAAACATTTTCGTCTGAAATCAGTGCTAAAATCAGAGCTAGTGCATTTTCTTAAATACGAGTCTCTCTAAAAGTCTTGAGAATGGACAACTAGAAGTTGTAACAAGCCAGTGGAGCTTTCCTAGCTTTATATTGAAGTTTAGATAGCAACATGGGCAAGTCTGAGCGCGCTCAACAATGTGTATGTCAGCACTGCTGTGTATGTGTACGCGGGTGCTCTGCGCCAGACGCTAGGCTGTATCTCAAGCGACAGCATTTCCGCGTTATGATTTGCTACTATATTTAAGTCGCTTTAAAGGAGAGATAATGGCTTAAAATATTGTATTGTAAATTTGTCGATCTTTGTCCATCACAATCATATATTTATTGATTATTTGCAGAATTTAGAAGAGGAAGGAACTCCCTTGAAGATGAAGACCGTGCAGGGTGAGCAGCTACGGCAACAACGGATGAAAATGTAATAAAAGCAGAGCGTATGTTGCGGGAAAATCATTGCTGTACATATTTTCAGGTTCGAGAAACCCTGAATATTGGATCGGTGGCAGTGAAAACAATCCTTGAAGAAAATACTTCATGTCAGGAAACTCTGCAGTCGTGAGATTCCCCGCCACTTCATGGATGGCCAGAAGAAAGTACGGGTGGATTGGTGCTAGAAAATGTTGGATAAAAATCATGAAGGAAGATAAAAAAAAAAAAAAAAAAAAAGCATATTTAACATCATAACAGGTAAAGAAAGCTGGATATACCAGTATGCTCCAGAAACTAAGTCAAGTATTGACCACATTTAGTGCCCCATGGAGTTCAGTTCAGGAATGATAAAAGGCTGACGTTGAATATTAATAAAATCTGGAACATTTCTCCCAAGTCTTCCAGCCTAGTGGCTGGAGCTGAATCTTGCTGGAAGTAATGGCTGTTTTTTAAAAAAGGTGTGTTGTGGTTCATCACCTCAGATCACTCACATCCAGCAGAGAGGTTTCGCACACTTCAACTCCATTTTGACAGAAATGGAGCTTGATGACACCATCGTAAATTAAGCCCCACTTAACTGGGATTCTCGGGATCTTCAGAACCCTCCTACAAGATTCTCGTCAAGTCGAGGCGTATATTCTGTCATGTTGTTTGTAGCGACTTTCTTCAATGTTAAACACTTTATCATTAGAGTTTTTTTTTTTTTTTTTTTTTTTTTTTTTTTTTTGATTTGATTTGGTTTGAGCGACCGTGGTCACGAAGAGTGAACAAAGTGCTAATGTGAAAATGCATTTCTCCGCGGCCAGAATGCACGAGGATGCCACACAGAGCATATTTCAAATGTCTTTAGCGACTTGAGTACATTAACTTACTCATATATTGTCATGTATTCATTATCATTTTATCAATTTTCCCTTATTCAAAGTATTCAAACCTGCATGCTCGAGGTCGTTAAAGTACGGATTCATGAGCTGGAGTCTGGGGTGTGAGATTTTTCCCCCTCAAATGTTTCACAATCCTCATAAATGCCAAATTTGTCAGAGTTACCCTTAATTTAGGCCTGGAATGTTTCCTTACTTAAAAAAATTCTTTCCCAATTTATAATTCATACCTCGGCAATATAGAGAGGAGTTAAACACTATTTAAAAAAAATGTGCTTCAATATCACATTGAAAACCTGGACACAAAAAAGCTTCTTCCTATATTGCATTTCTCGTTACTTCTATCCCGACATAAGCAAATATACCGTCACGGGTGGCCGAGGTCGCTAAGGCGCGGCCTCGCTGGAGGTCTGTGGTTCAATTTCACCAGGACCGTCCTCCCTGACTGAGGTTTTTTCCAGGTTTTCCTCAGTCCTCATAAATGGCAAATGCCGAGGAGGTACCCTAAACTTAGGCCTGGAAAGCTTTCTTCCTTTAAAATCCTTTCCCAGTTTATCATTTCATCTCATATATCATCAGTGTCACCACCTGTGATGCTTTAGTAGTTAAAATGGACGTTAAACACTATTTAAAAAAGTAAGCAAATATTATCACTCCGCGGTGCATGACTCCGATTAATGAAGTGGTACTATTAGCCCTACAAGCAGCTGACACAACATATTTAATTGTTAGTTCTGGGCACTATTTACATACCTCACCTTGTTAGTACTTTCAAAGAATTTCCTTGACGGTGTTTCAAATACTAGCAGGATCGCTTCCGCCATGGCGTTTCTTTGCATTGAAACTGATTGCACTGCACAGAGAGCAACATATGGTAATTTAGTAACAATTAAAATGCATAATAAGGTATTCTTTACGCACAAGTTATTACAGTATTCACTAATATGGGCTTCTTAATGAAAACTAGTCTTTATTAAAGTTTAAACCGTAATTTCCTTTAGGGACTACTGTGCAGAGATATAAGTCGCCCTGGAGCCAATGAGAAAAAAGTTGCACCACATTATTATATTTACGTTTAGACAGAAGTAATAGGAACTTTACAAATATTTGAATTATCACTAATCTTAAGCTCATACGCGTAAATAATAATTCAAGTTTCCAGTTCAGATTCGACCAGGGTCGATGGATTTTTTCGGGCATAAAAATTCTAAGTATGGCTTACTTCGGAAGGCAAGTAAACCTGCGGTTCCTATGTCGTAGATTTACAGCACGTAAAAAAACTTCAAGCCTGAAAGAAGAGGCCTGTGAGCAAAATTTATCGGCCGTTTCACACCCTGAATTGAATGTGACGCTGATGACGTGAGATGTTAAAGAGCGTTCGTAAATAAACCAACAACAGTCAGATTTGAACCGGCTTCTTATGGTATGAATATCAACCTTCCGTAAAGTTAGAGCAAAGTTGAGAAATGACAAATCTAAGCTAACAAAATGCCACATTTGAAAGAGCTGAAAACTGATCTAACGCTAATACATATGCGAGGGTTCGCTGTGAAAACACAGCAACTGGCGATTTGTCAGAACACTGCAAGTCAATATTAGTGTTAGACGAATGAGCAGCAAACGATTTTAGTCCCAACTTCATTAACCCGCCATTTCATTAACCAACATGAAACAAATGAAAGTAAACTTTGCTCTCCACAGTCAATTTCAGAGATGAAATAACACGAAGGGGCGTACTCGACTGATGAAAACCGCACAACTGCAAGGGAGAACTTTGCAAAGCTCTGACTGGGAGATGCGAGAGTATGGCTGCTTTTAAAAATCTGCTGCTATAAAAAAGTGAAGTGTTTACGAAAGGTTTAACACAAAGTGCCTGGTACTCAAAAGTGCTGCTTACTTTGAGACGGAAAATTTTTACAGAGTGATTCTTATTTATGTTTTATTATTTGTGAGTGGAAAGTGTATTACATTTATTTACTTATTTATTCTGGTAGAGCTAAGGCCACTAGGCCTTCTCTTCCGCTCTACCAATCTAATAATAATTACATTAAGTTATAACGACAATATTACAAAACCATAACATTGACAGTAACGTGGACAATACTCATATACATATAAACCAATGTAAAACATCACGTAGATAAATAAATGTATGCTAATACATAAATATTGATAGTGAAAAATATTACCTTAAGGAGAAAAAGAACAACACAACAAGTACTAACTGTGACAATTTATACACATATCAACCTATGGAAATTTTGAAAGTGGAAATAAATATACAAGCAAAACATAAAATTAAAACCCTAACAGCGTGAAGGAGATAGGAACATTTATTACAGTAATAACAATAACAGAAGGAATAATTCTATGGTAGGATAAAACAAACAAATACATGTGTTGTAACAAAAGGAATCTAAATCTAGGATAATCGATTATTTCTAATAATATTAAACAATTTCTTATGAAATGCTCCTAAAGTTTGGCAGTGTCTGACATCCCGTGGCAATGCATTCTAGAGACGGACAGTGGTTACTGTGAAAGATGAGCAAAGTGATGTTCGGTGCAATATAATAATAGCACATGCCGGGTTTCAGAGCTTGTGAGAAGATGAATTTAGAAAGATATATGAGATGAAGAAGATGTATGGATAATGTTGAATAAATAACGTGAGACAATGAATATTTCTTCGGTCTTTCAAGCAGAACCAAGACATCGAAGGTGCTATATAATCGAACAAACGCACATCGTACATGTAACGTACGTATGTGACATAGTTTTTGTTTTAGGTTAGTGTTCAAGTCTGTGAGCAGAAAATCGCAGTAGGTTCTGGGTAGGGACACGTAACTTACTTTCAGCAATGTGATTTTCCCAACAGAGATTACAGTCTACAATAACTCCCAGGTTTTTCGCAGAAACAGTGAAGGGAATTGCAGTATGATTGAATTTAAGGGGGGAAGGGGTATTCGGATTTAAGTTATAATTTGATGATAAAAGGAAAAATGGATAGAAATTATTGAAGTTAGGTCACGTCCCTTACTTTGCAATTGGCATCACTGATCCTGTAGCTCTTTAATTTTAAAAATTACTACAAAACAACCAACACATTGTGTGACTTCTTCATCGCTGTAACATTTGCCCTTCCTAAAATGCCTTTTAAAGTTCAAATAAATTAAATTTGAAGGCAAGATCTGGACTATAAAGAAGATGAAAAGAATATATTTTCACTGCTGTTTCTATAAGCTGATAATAAAAAACTGGGTATTTTTGCCATAAATTAGATCATTAAGCTGGTAGCTGCATTTCCAGAAGCGTAGTCGTGAGCACTCTTGAGATTATTATACAAGTGTCTTTCGATGTTGAGCTGTGAAGGCAATGAACCCCTTGAGGATAAGCCATGAACAGAAGGATCAACAACAATGGACGAATTAGCGATACTGAGGCAAAAGCCAGACTTTTGAGGACGTGGCGCAGCAATTCAACGTCAGTACAGAAATCATACGGTACCATCACCAACAGCAAAATAGAAATAAAGTAAGTCGCTTTGTTCCACATGCTTAGCACGAATTGACTCCTGTTTTATGTTATTGCCATGCTACCACAGGGATCCCTTTCTTGATAGGCAGCTGACATGCGATGAGAAATGAGCTCCAAAGTGCTGTCATTACTCGTTAACAGCCCATGAATGTATCCCCCAAAACCGGAACCACCACTGCACCAAAAGAAGAGTATGCTCTATGTCTGGTGGACCGTGCTGCACATTGTGCACCGCTAAAACTTTACCAACAGGACAAACAAATAACGTCATTGTGTACTCTAATCTACTGGAACATGTTCATGAAAAGCGGAAAACTACGGAAGCTGCACTGTGAGTCGCAAAGGTGCTATTCTTTTACACGATAATTCAAAACCACATACAGCTGAAAAGAAAAATTCAAGTCACCAGAATCTTCAGCCTTCCATGCTGGCGGTCTAACAAACTGAGCTACGAATTGCAGATGAGAGAAGTTCATGATTCTGTACTTGGAGGAGGGTCGAATGCTGATGGTCCGTGGCTGGAATTCCAGCCGTGACTCGAATTGTTTCTTCCTTTCCAACAGTAAGTGTGAAAGAACTATTTCTATACATATATAGCTAGTTAGCTTGTACGTAAAAGCATTACACGTTACGGTTGGGAGACTGCTGAACCAACCATGTTGAAAACTAAAGGTATTATTTTATTCAGGATACAGTGCTTTGAAATGTTTGAAACGTTCAGACATTTTTGGTCACCTAATACATTGTCTGCTTGAGCAGCTGTATGTGGCCGAGCATAGCCTACGAGGGGAGTGAGGGGATTATCACAGGAACCTCATTTGCTTTCGTCAGAAAATCTACGAGCTAAGCATCCCTCATGTCCCCCTCCCAAATAGCCATAACCTTGTTTGCAGAAAAAGCAGCTACACTTCCAGTGGCTTTGGGGATGAGCAATGGCACCATTATATTGCACCGAAGTTCTTTTAATTTCCAACATTAAAGTTGTGCATCCAGGTCTCATTCGCAGTAAATGTCTCGCCCTCTTTTACGTAACGCTTCAACGACGAGAGAACAATCCACAGTCTGTGTTTTTGTTCTGGTCCGTTAACACGTACTCATTCTCATATTGCGACCGTTCTTTAATGATAGTGTCCAGGCTACCAAGTCATACATTCAACATTAAAAGGGCCTATCAGACGTTCTTGGGCTCCGGAAATGCGGTTTGTCCTCGAAGCGACGCGCTGCAGCTCTTCTTTAACTGTCTTGGATGTACTTTATGTCACGTTTTTGAGAAAGTCCATAAAATCTTCATAATAAAGGGTAACACTTTAATTCAATATTTGATATTTTAATTCAAGAAATATAATTTATTAAAGTGTAAGTCAATAAGTAAATAATCACATATCCCAATGTACAAGTAAATTACATGCTGCCGATCTTAACATATTCAAAATACAACGAAAAACTGCAGGAACGGCAAATACCTACCTACCCTCAACTTCTACACATTTCTGGTATCTGCTTATGAAATTATCCATTACCCTTTTTAATTCTCTTTGAGAAATGAAATAAATATATTGACGAATGTTATCCTTTAGTTCGTCTAAACTGTGTAGGTACTAATAGTTATGAATCGTATTCGATTTGGAACTTATTTCTTTTCAAGTAATCTGACAGCACGAGTGCACTATACACGACATACGAATCATAAATAATCACATTATAATAATTAGGTCTAGATACCTAATTGTTGTTTATTCATTGTTAAAACCAATCTGATACACAAGGCCAATGTGGCATCTCGGTAAATGCCGTCCGCTCCAAATGGTGTAGCCGGTTGACCTTGAGCGATGGTTTGTCGGCCAATGCAGTCCCGTGATGCCACACCAGTCATCAGATAATTGGATGACCTGATGTTTAATCGCTTTATAATTATTTTGTAAATGTTTCAAATTCAAAGTCAAGAAGGATGGCTCAGTTTTAAAAAGCCAGAGTGCTATTTTGAAAAGATAACGAAAAAAACATACTAACTTATTTAAATGCCTATAACGCAGTTATAATATTTTAAACATTAATCAAAGTGTGTCTTAATTATCAAATCACTGCAATAGCATTGCATTTTGTTCAACTACCGTGCAAGCTCACTGACACCTGGTATGGTGGGTGAAGCAACATTTAGTATCATCATTATTGTTGATAATTTCGGGCTGAAGAGAGTTGAATCCAAGGCTGATCAGCCCCGTCCTGCTCACGTCGTGTTATCTCACAAAATTGGTGCACGTAGTGGAAAAGATTCTGAAATATGGTGGCACAATATTGGATATTAAGGCTTTAATCGCTTCAAAGATTGGACCGACACAGCCCTCCTTGGAAGCTGGGATTTCTTATTACAGCGCCCAAGAGGCAATAAACGTAAAAGATCACGTGATAAAAACGTCAGCCATGTATCAGGTTCCCTGGCCAAAACCGGCCCAAAAACCCGAGATAACTTCCCCTGACCTACCGCTCTCCGTTGCCATGCAGCAAAACAAGGAATGTGAATTTGTAGTATAAGCAGAATTAAGTATCATTTGTTTTAAATACTACCGTCAAAACCTTATACTAATATATAATTTAAAATATAAGTAATTTGAATAACTATAGCATGGCAACTGCTTTCGCCTATGTTTAAAAATGATAACATACCTTATGTCCATATCCCCTAGTGTATCGTCTTGTTGTTTGAAACATACCATGGGTAATAATTTTCTCGATTCAAAGAGAGTAAACAGTATGCTAACCTTTAAACTTACTTTTTCTCAATATTTCACCTATTGTTCAAGAGAGAAGAATTTTATTTAAACTTTATTCTTATAAACAGAGCCCGGAAGTTTAGGCATTTATTTTGGTTAAAATAGCAAGCAAAAAGGCACTTAAAATACTAAAGGAAGTAATATAATTAAAATAGGCATTTATTAAACGTGAAAACAGAGTAATTTCACTCATTGTTAATGAAAATAGATATTTAAGATACTTAATTATATATTTGTCACACAATTTAAGTACTTAGGCTTACATTTCTTGGTTACAAGCAACAATAAGATATTTTTTAAGGTATTAACTGTCAGAGTCAGCTGCTATTCATCATGGAAAAAGAACGTTTTACTTCCACTGAAATGATTGGAGTTACAAATGACCTTTCAGGACATCATGGAAATGTTGATCAAGACAAAGTGAAGCAAGGAGTTTTGAATAGTCCTGGCGAATGAACAAAAGATGTGCAGTGGTTTCTGTTCGAGTTCATTTTCTGTTTATGTTTTATAGGAGAATCAGGTTAGCATCTCTCTTACTTCCGTACTGAACACATTGTAGGGACGGTTTATTGCACTGTTGTACCGCTCTTATCTTTTTTACCTGCGACTGTTTGTTACATTAATGCAGCTGAGAAGTTATTCCCACCACGAATTTCCAAGAATTGTCTAGCGTAGATCGATACAAGATCGTTCGCCAGAACTATTCAAAACTACAGTACTCTACTCATCCTATCTCATGCTATTCATATGCCCGAATTAACCGTGCCTTCTTTTCACTAATAAAGGTTCTGCTATTTAAAGAGTTTAAGTGAATGGGTTGAGGAGAAAGTTTTCACTACTTGAAAAGAAATAAATGTATAACAAGATTCTCGATAATATTTTTGTGAGGTGAATATGTCATTTAATGTTATAACTTTTTCCACTTCAATGTTTAAAAATGCTTTATGTGCTTTTTAAAATACGCAAATCATCGCAGAAAAATCCATTACGATCCGAGGAGGGGGGGTGGTGGTTTAAACATTAAAATAGCCAACAAAAGTCAAAATAAGCACACACACATAAAAATTGGAAACTGATCCTACCGACTTTAAATATACGGAAACATGTACATTTCTATCTGACTCTGAAATCTATCCACCCAGATAGAAAGAGCATTTTGCCTAACTTCCGGGCTCTGTTTATAAGTATCTCAAAATTATGAATATTTATAGGTTTTAAATAAGAAGCTCCGAGGCCCCCCCCCCAAAAAAAACAAGAATAATATTTTTATTAGGTATTGCTTAAATTTTAGTTTCGATATAGGTTTACTTTTCCTGATATTTAGTTATGTTTGGCATATTACCCGTTTTGAATAGTGAATTTCCCTTACAATGTAGCATCTAATACTCAAATTTTCACTGAAATTAAAATTAAACATTGCCAGATTGTTTCAAGCTGATTAAAAATTCTGCATGTTAAATGTATCATATGTATTATTTTTTACCAGAATAAAATGTAAACAAAAGCGTATATCTCAGAAAAAGATAGAAATAATGTTTTATGAATCATTTTATCAATAATATTTAGACATATTTTGGGGAGATATTATAAATAGAGATATCTCAATGTTTAAACACCACAATCATTGCTGCCCAGTTCCGGTGGCAGGATTGTAACTCCCCACACTTACCGATCAGAGAAGGCTTGTTTTGTATTCCAAATTAACGTCGGAATTTGTTCAGTGCGAGCCACAAATTGGCCGTGGGCAGCGGCTGGGGATGGAATGGGATCACGTGTTTACCATTCAATTGGTTGCTATTCTGCCAAAGCTTTTGATCGTTACCAACAGTCAGGGGCAAACTTTATCTCTGCACGCAGCCTGCTCGATATTGCAGATTTTACACTGGGGTGGGCTAGCATATGTATGTTTGGATCCATTTGTGAGACACATAATCACAATTTACTCTTATTCGTTGGTACAGGAAGGTCTAAATATCAGGAAAATAATGCGTGTTTACGTGAATTCTTCTTGCCCACAGTGAAACTCGCCGTTAACTTACACAGTTGTTACACCTGTTGCGCCTAAAGTACTATCACAGCTGAGTCCAACCAACTGAAAGAAACTTATATTTAAGAGATTATTTAGGTGTTCCCAAAATCTAAGTTAAAAAAGTTCCAAAATCTAAGTAAACAATTCACAAAAAAAATGTAAATACCAGGTCTGTTCAATAAAGGATGATTACACTTTTAGCGGATTCCGAAGGAATGGTAGCTATTGCGGTTGTACCCATAAAACGATTTTTGAAAAAAAAAAAAAAAAAAAAAAATCAAATCCCCATTGATCCTTCCTACTAAGCACTGAAAATGATAATGAAAAATTGTGCGTATATATATATGCATGAAGGCATGCATGTGTATGTGAGTGTATGTGTTTCTGTTAACGCTCTTGCGGTTGCAATTTTTGTTTTTTCTCAGCGAAACTCAGCATATACCATTTAAATAAAATATACAAAAATGTTTTCTGAAAAATCATGGAAATTAGACCATTAGGAGCGGAGGGTTTACCTAAAACCCAAAATTTAAAAATCGCTCTAGGCACCAACATTTTTTTTTCATAACAAAATTCAGTATGTACCATTTAAATAAAATAAGAAAAATAGTTTGTGAAAATTAAGTAAATCGTGCCATTAGAAGTAGATGTATAGCTGAAAATCGAAATTTAACGAGTGGGAGTTTAAAGCGAAATTTAAAAATCGTTCTAGCGGTAGCAAGTTTTAACATTTTTCAACGAAACTCGGTATATGCCATTAAAATAAAATATTGATAATAATTCTGAAAATCAGCAAGATCAAATTATTAGGAGCGAGTGTTTACCTGAAACTCAAAATGTAATAATTACTCTAGCGATACCAATATTTATTTTTTCGCAACGAAACTTGATATATATTATTTAAATAAAATAAGAAAAATATTTTATGAAAATTAGGGAAATCGTGCCATTAGGAGTGGAGGAGTGGGGGTTTTACCTGAAACTCAAAATTTGTAAACTGCTCTAGCAGTACCAATATTTGTTTCCTCACAATAAAATTTAAAAGTAAGATAACAGTTTCTGAAAATGGAAATTAGACCTTTAGGAGTAGGGGTATATTTGAAATACGAAATGTAAAAAGTGCTCTTGCGTTTATTTTTTTCTATATTGTTTTAAAATAAAAGGACAAATCAATTCAGCATATAAACTGTATTTATAACGTTGCATATATTTTATATTTAATAAAACATTGTCGTGAAGATAGCAAATGTGAAATAAAAATGTAATATGTGTTTAAGAATTATATTTGTATGTAAGAGCGCTCTGTAATAACCTTCAGAAAACGTTTGTATTACATGTTTTAACTACAATAACATTTAAATTAAATTTCAAAGCCAATGAAAATCGATGAACTTTTTATTGTATATTGTTGATTGTGCATATTCGCTTAGTACATTGTAATTGTTTCTGAATAGTAGGATATTTCTGTTTTATTGAAACATATGAACATCATCATCTTAAATACGCAATGTAACTCGAAAATTGTGTTATTTCTCTATTTTAGTGAATGATAAGATGATATCAAGGGCTCAGTTCATAAACATGACTACATTTAAAAATGTTCAAAAATACTCGCACGGCTTAGCTCTGTCTATTGGTCATATACTTCATTTAATAGTATTCCATCAATTTTTGTGATTTTTTCTTAACAATAATAATAATAATAATAATAATAATAATAATAACTCTAAAAACTAGGTTACTTCTTTGTAATACTTATAGATTGCAAGAATTCTAATTGTGTTCTCTTAACACTACACTGTAATGCCATGCTTTATTTTATTTCATTAATTAATAAGGTAATAATTTGGATTTTATATTCATTTTTAAAGTTATTTAACTTGCTGAGGAATTCGAGTAGTTTACAATTAACTTAGTGACAGTGAGTAGCTACAATGCCTCCACTCTTGATTACGAAGGATGATGCGTGTATAGAGACTGAGGGCAATGGTAAGTCCCAAACTATTATTAATAACTGGGCCTTGTCCGGAAACTCGTGGTATAATTAGTATGTAATTATAGCGCTGTGTACATGTTATATGTAAGTGGTCATAAAACTGTTCGAGGAAACTGTGCAGTGCACATTTTTCCAAGATCATAAACACTATACCACAAGAATGCACCGCAACATATGTCGCATGAGAAGTAAGCCTTCAAAAGATCAATGTCTGACACCATTAAACAGCACTTAAGTTCGAATGCTTACAAAAATACTGTAGAATTCTTTATTAATGAGAGTCGGATGTCAAAACAGTCGAGGGAAGGCACCGAAATATTGAGTTCTCATCAGTAAAGTCATTTAGCGGAAGAATGGTACAACGTGTATGCTCGATCATCTGTGGCAACCGGCGTAGACTGTGTTTAAAAAACATCAGCGCTGACTTTAACGTTCTGGATTAAAAACATGATTCTTTTTGACATAGCATCCCAATATTGAAGGAAGCAATGAGCAATTTCTCAATGTAGATGTGCGTGCTACGATATCCGTCGGACCTGTGTGTAAGCGAATGCAATCATTTTGAATATTCGTTGATTGCTTACAATGCAAGGGAAAATATCAAGCAAGCAACTGGTCATTATTCCTATTAGAAAGGTGCCGGCTCGTTTGCGTATCTGTGACATTAACGAGACAACTACTACCCGCAACGAATTCAATGCAGATACAAAATAAATCCTTTGCCGCCAATTTCCACCAGAAGGTAGGCTCTTTCCAAACAACTGGTGCTGCAAATGGCAAACGATCGCATGCCCCGTAGCATTATATAGCCTTTGATCGTTTTCAACTGGCCACTGCGTTCCATGGCATCGTAGCTTTGTAGTAAAGTTTGATTTATCTGGGCAGATTCCTCTGCTGCAATTGTTTCGAAAACCATAAGCATACCTACTGAAAAACAAAAGCACAACTGATGCAATCAACTTCGTAAGGCATTCAAATTCCAGAGCCCCCTATCATTTTTCCTTCTCGTAAATGATGCAAAATAGGGGAAGTCGGTGAGTTTTATTACGCAGATAAACTAGTTTTAAACACTCTATTCAAATCAAAACAATTTTAAAACACAATTCTTCGTTTTAGTAGCGGTGTTTTCCATCTGTTCAGCATGAAGACCGCTAATCTATCAACAGATGACCACTAACTTCATTCCCGTACTTTGTCTTCCTGTTCTTTCTTTCTCCCGTACTTCTCAAAGTACACTGGGCTGCAGAAGAAATGCCGATAGGATATATTATAGTTTTCCGCGGACGTAAGCAAACATGGCAAGGTGTAAAGCTTTTTAACGGTAATTCTTAATCCTGAATCACATTCTTAAGACATATCCGCGTGTATCTGATGTATAAGGCATGATGTATTCCAAATGTTATAGTTAATTGAAGACATACACGAAAAAACTGAATTATATAACAACAATAGGGTTTGTGTGGAAGGCATTCTGTATATCATATGTCATTTGTTTTCCTGAGTGAAGTCCTCGTGGCACCATAACGTTTGAAATCGATAGCAGCTTCAACTCGGCATTTCTTCTGCATGGAATGGTACATCTAAACAAGCAAATACTGAACATTAAATTTAAAAAAAAAAAAAATAAGAAATAAAGATGCAAAATATATTAATTGACGGGGAATTATTAAATGATATATAAAACAAATTGATGAGCATTTGAATAATGCACAATATTACATCAAAGCAAAATGAACAAGTTACAACTCACTTTGAATGCAGTGGCAACCTAAGTGTTGTTAGAAAAAAAGCACTTGGAAAATAAAGTCAGATGAATTATTAGTTGAAAAGGAAAAGTCACATACCTCGAAGCATGTTCAAATCAAGGAGAAAAGTTCAGCGGTGGCTCCCGGCACAACTTTATTTATTTTTTATTTACGCTGGCAAGAGTTAAGGCTATGGGGTTTTCTCTTCCACTCTACCAGAAGGGGAGAAAAAATTCAATAATTTTTCTCGAGTACAAGGGGGGAGGAAAGAGGAGTAGAAGAAGAAGAAGAAGAAGAAGAAGAAGAAGAAGAAGAAACAGAAGCGAGATACTAACTGTTCTGATTCCTAGAGTTGAGATGGCTGTTTAATTTACGTTCAAATTACTTTATTGTCTGACAATCTCTAACTTTAGGAGGAAGGGAGTTCCAGATTCTGGGAACTGGCACGCTGAATGAAGTTGAGTAGAAATATGTCCGTGACGAGGGATAGACAGGAAAATCATATACTACTGCTACTGCTGAAAACGGATTCTAAGCTTCTGGAAACTAAATAACTAGAATTAACGCTCATAACATGCACAACAGGAACACGAAAGAAGGATAAAGTTTGTCTCTGATGAAAGAATTGTATACTTCTTGTGTTTTGAAATTACAGCTTGACTCAAGTTGATATTAAATGGAGTTGGTCTACCCAGCATTTTAGTTCCAATCTTTTATTTCAATGATCGCAAAGAAAAAGAGTCAGAATGTAAGCTTTATATTGTGTTTTTTTTTTTTTTCACTCAATTACTTGAACGCAAAAATTCATTATCGCTGCTGCTGGAGAGTGCTTGCATGAAAGTGCCGTGTGATATTGTTTGATACTGAAATAGCTTCAACTTTTCCCTTATTTAGTATAAATAACTATGTGCAATTAATATCTGTTTTAGTAATTTTCTCATAGTATTTTAAAAATAGTTTATAAAACTATGCAACTCTACAACAAGCAGTCGTTTAAAACTCAAGACAACTTTTCCTAGGAACGCAAGTGACGAGAGATGACGTTTCAGGTGGTGCATGCACATAATAGCTCTTACGGGCAAGAGGCTCCTCTTACCGCTTCCTCTCGTTTCTCCCGATCAAAATATTCGACAAACTTACCGAGACATTGGTTTGCACCGCAATTCAAAACCAAGTCTCCTATAGATAATGACCAGTAACGGATTCCAATTCTTCCTTATTTGGAAACCTCTATTTTTGTTTATATTATCTGGATGCCGTTCTAGTTTTAAGACCTCTCTCCTGGTCGCAGTTGGTTTTCCAGTTTGATATTTAATTTTTCTCCATGGGAAATGTGAATAACACATTTTACAATAATAGATTTTTCTGGCTTTATAAATTCTTATTCTAGCAAATGTCTTTTAAGTTCTCCCTATCTAGTTTTAATGGAGGTTTCACCAATTCATGGCCTGAGATAAAAACTATAAGACAGAGCTGTAGGAAAGAGGATATAGTAAATGTGTTTAGGAATATCTTCATTTGTGATTTTCGTTGAAAAACGTTTCTTCCCGATTTCTAAGGATGGTTTTAAAATAATATTCAAAATAAGGTTTTTAATTTGATATTTAAAATAAGTAAAGAGCAATGAAGTACTAAAAATAAACAGAGAATTAATAAATTTATTTTTATTTTAGAGCCTGTTTAATTTTAGCGCCCTATTATTAGAAGTTCACATTCAGAAAAGTTTGCTATATTGAGTAAATGTCTATATTTATGTGCACAAACTATTAATATTTACGTAAGATATAAGTGATAACACTGCTGACAACTTTAGATGCAACAGCTACACTTTAAATAGATTTCTTTATAAGTAAAAATATTATTATCTCCTCCTAGAGGCGCCCTTGACTTAGAACAATGAATGAGAAAGCTCGCAGTCCATATTGAGCACCCATGTAAACATTTTGACTACAAAAGAAAGAAGCGGACGGTCATCATGCAACCCCCTCCTTTCCCCACTTCGCAGTGCTTAACCAACCAGCAGGATGGAATTACGCGTCTTTGTGTCGCGTTTCTTTTTGAAAAGCACCTGCTTACTATTCTGAAAGCTTCTGCGATAAAAGGGAGAGAGAAAACAATAACGTATTGGCTGCCTGTTACTATCGTCTTGAATTACCTTCTTTTATCCCATATTTTCCTCTCTTGTTTCGCGAAGAAGTCTGTAGCAAAGTGGCAGTTAACGGAGGAAATGCTGCCTCTTGCAGGAAAGCCTGCCTGCGACACAATATGCAACATTTCTGCCAACTTAAGTGCAAAAGTAGCGTTGTAGTTCAAGCGTCGACCCTAGGGAAGCAGCTGTTCTTATGATTTTGTTTTTAGTCTACTTTTCGTCAGGTTTCTACAGTTACAGTGCGATTCTGATAAGCGTATTCTAAAATACCAACGCTTAATCATAGTAAAATTTAATGCTGAATTGTGTTACGCGTAATTTTAATAAAATGAAGTAGACAGTTGACCAGCGTTAGTAACAATTAAATGCCCAACAAATAATTTTAAAGTGAGAAGCAACTGTTGCAGAGAGCTAAGACCGAAAACAGGCAGTTTAGTGTTATTCAGTATCCCAAACTTTGACCCCAGACTAAATTTATTGTTGAACAGTTTCCTTAGGTGTTCATATTCTTCCACCAGCCATCATGACTTTTATTACATTCTCTTCCTCTTTATGATATTACATTTGGATATATAAATATTTCGTTTTTTCATTCGTTTTTGATGCCCTATTTAGAACTGAGAGAAGGGTCAATTTGATCCCCATAAATTTATAGCGTAACTGCGCAGTAAAACTTTCGACAATACAAACAATTAGAGCAATCGATAATGTGAAGAGAGAAATATCGGCTCATTGTTGAAACCTGGCATGTGTGTATGTTTATATACTGTCTGCTTAAGTTCACTTGCCTATACAAGCAGGAAAAAGTCTGGCTGCTGCGAGCGACAGCGGAGAGAGCGCAACTGCTGTTTGAGTGGCCGCTTGTAACCAAATATAACAGTGTAAACGTTGTATGTATTATTTTTTTGTTATACATAATATAATCTGTGAATTATCCTCCGTAACTTTTAAATATGAATTGAAAAGGGATCTCCTTTGATTCCAGCAGAAAAAAAAAAAAAAAAAACCGTAAATTTCAATTTATAGAGCCTTGTGTGCACTAAGTAAATCGTTGTGGTGGTGGCAAATTTCCTTTAACTCCGACAGGGGAAGGAGACAAAAGCATGTGGACGTGAGGATTTGAAACCCACTATCTTCATAATTATAGCATCGCGCTCTAACCGTCTGAACTATCTTACCGATGCATTTGTTAGCCTTATCTTGCTATTATTGTGCAAGTTACTACCTTCAGCTTTCTCCACTGTCGCTCGGGACTTGCGACTCGGATATCTTTGGTCGCGCTCCTGGGGACCCACATTAATCAAGGACGCAGTGCCACAGGATAGATTTCAGGAGGTGCTCAGATTCCTCCGATTTGATGAGAAATCAATCCGAGCTAATAGAATGCCAACTGATAAGTTTACTTTTGCATTTGAAATTTGTCTCTGTTGTTATCATCCGGGGGAAAATATAACTATTGATGAGCAATTATTTCCAAGCTAAACAAGGAGCAGGTTTACCCCATTTATTCCCAACAAACCTGACAAATATGATCTAAACTTCTAGATATGAGCAGATATATCACCAAAATATGTATGTAATGCCATTAAATACCTAGGTAAGGATGATGCACATCCGGAGAATTCAACTTTAGGGAATATGTCATTCTACGTCTAATGGAGCCGTTTCTAAATCAAGGAAGAAATGTGACGGCAGACAATTTCTTCACGTCTCTTCCACTTACCAAGAAACTCCAACAGAATAAAACGTAATTGGTAGGAAGAATAAAAAAAATCGTCGTGAAATTCGTAATGAGGTAAAGAAGGCACACTCCACTCCATCATCATCTTGCCATTGACTGATCACAGAGATTGCACCTTCACTGTTTACCGAGCAAAGAAGGTAGGAAGAAACCATAAACTATAACCTTCTTAACACCAAATATGGAGTAGATGTCATTGACCAGATGGCTCATAAATATTCAACTAAAGTAGCATGTAGAAGATGACCAATGTATGTTTACTTCAATATCCTGGACATGGCAGCAATCAATGAACAGAAAGATGAAAAGGAAAAAGTTCCTCCTTCAGCTGGTGAATGAACTGAAGGGGGAAGAAGAAGAGCAGCAACAAGAGGAGGAGGATGAAGGACATGGACATACTAAAAAGCGAAAGAAATGCCAAATCAGTCTGTGTAAAGGAAACAAGACAGTGACTTTTGTGAGAAGTGCCGTTAAGCTGTGTGTGGAAAATGTGAACGATAAGTACAGGCTATCTGTGCAAAATGCGTGTAGGCGATTCAAAAAAAAAATATATATATATAATCCTTCAAATAAATGTATTTAAATGTGAAAAACTAGGAGATGTAACACAGTCATGAAAAGCAAACGCTAACTTTTCATATTTAGAATAATACGAGATATAGCATAATTTAATATCCATTTGTTTATTGTTCTGAAAGATTTGTAAATTCAAACAGAGCTATTAATTAAAAAGTATTAACGTTTTGCAATATGCTCTTGACAAACTGGAGAACAATGCAACTGTAAAATACGAGCTGAAACCAACACAACACTTGTGGTCACCTTATGCATAACAAAATGGTGCACCTCTACTACATTGTCAGACAAACATTTTCAAGAAAGAATGTTTTATTTATTTTAGGCTTCTCACTCGGTAAAATTAAGTCGCCGAAATTTCTTTTGTAGAGCTATGCAAAGGATGCTTACGCCTGAGAAGGAGGAGGAGGACGACGAGGAGGAGAGCACCAAAGAAGTATGGTAAACTTCATTAAGCCTATACTTGCCAACATGTGCCAGAAATTTAACTTTACCTTAGAAGCTGAAAGCATCTGCAGCCGGCAGTCCCCGAACCGTAGCGAAGAAAGCGACTGGTTACGATTTTAGTAGTAGCAACTTTAGGAGAATAATTTCCACGCGAGCATGAAGCCGTGGTAGCTCAGTAGGATAGAACATCGTGTTAATAATGTGAAGGTCGCAGGTCATGGGCAACTTTTGTTTTTGTAATCTTTTTATTCTCTCGGAACAAATGAATATTACTAGGTTTATTTTTAACCTTCATAATTTTTCTACACTATCTTAATGGAATAAATGATTTTTTATAAGTTAGATTAGGTTAGTTTAGTTTAAGTTTAACAAAAAAAATAATAAAACATAAAAAAAATATTACTCCATTAAAACTTTTTCCTGCACTAATCGAATAAATGTTACTGTTTAATAGGTTAAATTAATTTAGTAATTTAACACAAAAATTTTTAAAAAAAGTAATTTTACTCCATAACAACATTGTTTATCGTATCCTAACCAGTCGGCTTTCTTCGCCAAGGTTCGGGACTGCCGGCTGCAGCTGCAGACAGCTTGTAACGGCAAATGAAATTTATAATAATTTTAATAAATGCTCAGTTCAAAACTATGCAATAAAGAACGACTTTATTTAAGTTCATTAGGGTGGTTCATGTTATTAAAACACATTTCGAACTTATACATTATTTACAAAAGGTGAAGATTTTTGTTCACATAACACAGAACAGGGCATAATTCACAAGACAACAAACAAATGCACTTTAATTTTAATAATAAAATATACAAAATCCTCTACAAGTTCTACAGTTAGTAACAGTTCGCAGAGAGTATCAAGTAAATGTCAGATAGATATCACGGGGTACAAAATACCAACGCTCCGTTTTATATGAGGCAAGCGGCTTGTGCCTTTTAAGTTCGAGGCTAATGTACAGAAGTAGTGATCTTAGATTGAACCAAAATGCATACTTTCATTGAGGAAAATTTTTAACTTCATTTTATTTGAAGTTTCGCGAACTCGTTTAGTCTGGTAGAAGTTTTCTAACAAAATGAAATGGAACCTTATCCAATCCTATCCATTGAATTCTCGGCTTATTATATTTCAGGACCCTTATTTTCTACAAAAAATGAGTTTCTCCAGTCCAGATCCCAAATGCGACTGTCAGCTCTTCTCTGCTAATATTACTACATCTCCTGCATATATAAAAAAAGCTCATGATCCATAAAAAGTTTGGGCGTAGTTGCCTTCTCCCTTGCTAACATAAAATGTAAAAGTTTGTTCCCCACTCATCAACCCTACCGTGAAAACACCATCCACCCTTATGCTCAGTCAGGGTGAGCACAAAATATACGGCAAATGTGACACCTGAAGGAAAATTATCGACCAAAGGATCAACAACAAATTAAGATTCATCATGCAAACGCTAGACAGCTGAACAGCTTATTGGTTGTGTAAAAGAGCCAGAAGACATAGCATGAAATATGGAAATTAAGAAAAAATGACGATTTGAAACTAAAAGTTATAGTATATTGGGTGCTAAGACATGAATACAGATAAGATAGGAGAAATCAATATAGACACAGTGGTCCAAAATAAACCACTACTTATTATAAGCTTGAATCATCAAAGATAGCATCTAATAAACATATAAAAAACTTGTATCAATAAAAAGAATACATTTTCTACCATTATTAGCGAATTCCGAAGAAAAGTAGAATTGCGGTTCTACCCATGAAAAGATTTTTGAAAATGTTCTTCAAATCTCCTTCGATCCTGCCTACTAGGTACAGAAAATGACAATGGAACATATATTAAAACACGATTCGTCAAGTTTGTTAAACAGCAAAATTGGACCATTGGGGGTGGGGTTAACCGAAAGCGAAAACTTAAAAGAAATTTTGAAAATCGCTTTAGCGAACGAAAATTTTGTTTTTTCTCAACGAAACTCGCTATGTCATTAAAATAAATTAGTGAAAATAGTTCCTGAAAATCGGAGAAATCCGGCCATTAGAAGCGGGGGTATCTGAAAACCGAAATTTAAAAAGTGCTCTTGATTTTCTTTTCTCTCCATTGCTTCAAAGTAAAAGTACAAATTAACTCAGTACATAAACTGTATTTATAACGTTGAGTTTTATATTTGATAAAAGCACTATTGTGAAGATAGCAAATGTGAAATATTAATTTAATATGTGTGTGAGAATTATATTTGTATGTAAGAGTGCTCTGTAATAACATTCAGAAAACGTATGCTTTACTTATTTTTACATTAAAAATTACATTAAATTTCAAAGCCATTGAAAATCCATTGTTTATTGTTGATTATGTATATTTCTTTACTACACTGTGATTGTTTTTAAATAGTAACATATTTTTGTTTTATTGAAACATATGAACATCTTGTTAAATACGCAAGAAAGTCGAAACTTTCGGTTATTTCTCTCTATTTTATTGAATTTAAAGATATCAAGGACCCAGTTCATAAACATGGATGGTTTCATTTAAACATGTTTAAAAATACCCACACAGTATAACTTTGTCTATCAATAGTCGTATATTAAATTTAATTAATAGTATACCATTAATTTTTGTGGTTTAACCTCTACTTCTAAAAATGTGGTTTCTCTTTTGAAATACTTATAGATTGCAAGAGTTCTAATTTTGTTCCCCGAATACCACACAATAATGCCATAACTTATTCCATTGGTTTAATTAAGAGGCCATAATTTGGATTTTATATTCATTTTTAAAGTTATTCAACTTGGTGAGGAATTCACTTAGTTTACATAGTTCCTGCCCCCCCCCCCTCCTGAGAGTCTATCTCATTCAAATAATAAAACGGATGGGTATATGGGTTCATGTAAGATAAAGTTTAACATTGTAGCTATTATGTACACTAGCGCATAATGTTCACCTCTCCGCTCCGTGTTTGTGGTGACCCCCTCCACTTACTCAGTTCGCGCAAAAGAGACGCTAAATTAAATGTAGCTTGATTTCATCTGTGGTATTTTGCAGCGGCGTTTCGCTCCAGCACACACCAGGGATGCACAACTTTAATACTGCTACTGCTGAATATTAGAATGCAAGATTCTAGAATCTTTAATAACTGGAATAATCCACTCATAAGTGGGTGACCGAGCATATACAACCGGAAGAGAGAGAGAATAATCTAATAAAAATCTATATTAGCGTAACTAAAATAATTAGTTATTCTGTTTTTCAAGGCAAAAAAAAAAAAACTTATCGATATCTCTCTGATTAAAACCTGGAATATGCAGCATAAATTCCGACTCTACAGAAGACATTTTATACATTCTATGTTTTGAAATCACAGTTTGACATAAATTAATATTCATTTTTTAAATTTCAGTTTTCTCTTCTAATGGTTTCAAAGAAAAAAAAAAACACGTAAGCTTTGTATAGTGTTAATTTTCGTTACATTCAATTAACACAAAATGAAATAAAACAGTTATTTCACGAATTAACACGATATTTCACTAGCGTGCCATTAAGCTACAGTTTGTTGCTAACGGAAGGGTTGATTATTGATGCTGGGGAATGTGCGCATACAAGAATTGTTACTTCAAATGTAATATTGTTTAATATTGAGGAGTTTTTGTTAGCTGTGAAAGTATAGTTCCGCATATTTTTGTGTCAGGAATAACTGAGGTAATGTAAGAAATTTTGCAATATTAATTCATTTTATTTAAAACCCAACCATAAAAAGCACAGCGGTTATTTCAATATCAATCAGTAATACATTTTAAGTAACAGACTCTCCAGGAGCGATAAGCAGTTGTTTGGTTAGCAGTCAGCTGTTAAATGGCTGACTAGTGAATTTTTGTATGCATTTATACAGTTGCTTTATTTAATTTTGCATTAATTTAATACTAAGAAAATGTACACTATGCTAACATACATTCTAAACAGTTTTTTCTGCGATCATTGGATGAGAAAATGTAATTGAAAAACAAGGTAAACCAACTCCTGGCATTAATTTCAGTCAAACTGTCATTTCAAAACATACATAGGAAGTATACAACGCTTCCTGCAGGACGGACTTCATCCTGTAGAATCCAGACTTTAATCAAAAGGTTATCGACAAGTTTGCTGTAACTAGGAGAATTGATATTATTGTAAATAGGTGCTAATACAATATTTTTATTAAATTATTTCTCTGTTGAGTATGTTCACCCACTATGAGTGTTAATTATAATTTTTAAGATTCTAGATGCTCGATATCTATATATAACTGATCGACATACTTTTTTGCTCAATGAAAACTGTTCATATTTTCTGATTTCTTACCACACGGAACTTCTCAAACCAGCCTTAGTTTTGTCTCAATCGTGCTGCAGTTTTTCAGAAAATTGTGTTATAGAAAATAACAGTTTTTATTACTTATTCATTCAGCAGATATTTACAATAAACATTCTCAAGAGAATAAGATAATAAAGGGTTCACTTTGTGAACTGGACAGGAGGACTAAATCAGAGCATTGCACCAGAAAAAATTTGCCATAAAGGAGCATCTTAGTTCTTGGAGAAAAGAATGTGAAGTATGAACCATTGTTTTTTCTTCTAATGTCGTTCTTCCACCACTCCATATTAAGTTAGGCCTGATGAAGGAATTTGTTACTGCTGTGAATAAGGATTGATTGTTTCGGCTTTCTTGTTACAAAACTGAAGCTAAGATAGCAGCAGGTATTTTCGATGGACCCCAGCCAGATTCGTGAGCTTATGCGGATAAGATGTTCGAGTTAGAGAAGTCAGCATGGTTGGCATACAAAAAAGTGACAGAAAACTTTCTTGGCAACACGAAATCTGAGAACTATAAAGAAACTATGGAGGAAATGTTTCAACATTTTAGAAATCTAGAATGTAGAATGAATGTAAAGTGTATTTTCTCAACAGCCATATTGATCAATTCCTGCGAATCTTAGTGCAATGCGTAAAGAAAATGTGAACAGTTTCAAAAAGACATTAAAACAATGGAAACCACTATCAAGGCCATTGGGATGTGTCAATGATGGCTGATTACTTTTGGTGTTGAAAAGGGACACTAGTGATGGACATATAATTTGGAAAAAAAAACTAAGTTTTCTTCTCCTTAATAGTGAAAAAAAAAAGTTTGGAAATCCATAATTATTGACCCTAAGCTCTATTTTTTCAATATATTCGTTAATATTTAATTTAAAATGAGACCTAAAAAGTTTTGTCTTTATATGTCACAAAACTTAATATTTCATAAAAGAATATAAGTACATTATTACATTTATGTGATTTTGTCTATAAACCTACCACGATAGAGAAAAACTGAAAAAAAAATATTTGAGTTCGGGACATTCATATTACAATATATCCAGGTAAAAAAAAAAAAAAAAAAAAAAAAAAAAAAACGGGGAAAAACATTTTTACGAAACAATTTAATAAAATTGTTTTCTTGCAAACTATTTTTTTTTTCGTTGAGAAAGATGATCTTGAATCGTTTATATTGATTTTAGTTTTATATAAACTTGTATAATAATAATAAAAATAATAATAATAATAATAATAATAATAATGTAAAAACGTAAATAGTGAAATAAAGGATAGACTGGAATATACATCCGTGTGTAGGAAACAATGTACCGGGATATAGTAGTACAGGTTTTTATTTGTTGTTGTTATTATTATTATTATTATTATTATTATTATTATTATTATTATTATTATTATTATTATTATTATTATCAGCATTACAAGAACATTGTTATTAAAAGTAGAATTTGTTCAACCCAAAGTAATGTGTTATCTAGTTTCAAGATCACGTAGTCTTCTCCAAAAGGGGTGAAAAAATACTAAACAAACAGCCTTAGGAGAAAATCATAAATTTATATTATCCCTAAGACGAAATTCAGCTATAAACATTTGCTTCTTATCATCATAAATTCTATTTGAAATTAGTGAATGTTATTAATCTTTGACATACAGCTTAAATTGCCTGTTCTTTCAATAATTTTAAAATAGCGTCTACATTTATTAAAAAATGGCTACATAATTTCTATGGCGAAAACTTTCTGTGCAGTAATTGGCTGGTAAGAAATACGACACAAGAGCTTTATGCCACGCTCAACTTAAACAGCTTCCCAGTAGAATATTGCACTCGACGTTTGAGGTTATAGAACAAATACCTCGAGATTAAGCATTCTTAAAGTACAATATCGCCAACCGCTCATAAGAAATGCCAATATCTCAATCAACATTTGCACTTGTCGATATGGAAAAAAATTTCGCTTATATTTTGTGAGACTGGTGAGGACGACATGTGTATAATGATAAATAATAACCTAACAGCTTAAAAAACAAAAATGGCTGCTATTCCATCAGGAAAAAAAACATATTCACTAGCGCGCAAAAGATGTGCATTAAACTGGACAAATGAAATGAAACAAAGCGATACAATTATGGGCAGCAGTGAAGTAAAAACCGCCCATGTTTGATAAATTACCGTGCTATGTGTTTCTTGTGCTTGTCCAGTAAAACACAATGTACCAACGAGATGAATAATGGCAGGGATAAATAAATTGCTGCGTGTGACGAGGGTTCACAATATGATCCGTGTTTTGTTACCACCCCACAGGGCTTCGACATGTCACATAGGAAAATACAGCACCAATCCATCAAACAGAACAAGAAAAAAACATTAAATTAAGTGACAAGTAGTAAATACTGCGGACCTGTATGGCCTTCACCTTTAATGTGCGATATTTATGTATTCAAATTACTTTATTTCATATCCTTAATTTGTACTGCAAAGCCTCTAGACTTCAAACAACTAAAGCTGTATGAAAGTAAAGACGGCAGAATGAAAGTGGATTGTAACTGCCTTTTGTAAGTGAGAAACGAAAAAAGGAAAACTTTAGGACCAATGGGGACTAACCTTGTTGATCCAGATCAAAGATGTCAAGTTCCACATTCAACAAAACATGACTTGTGAGATAAATTTCACAATATCTCTTAGTATTTTAACGAAACTTTACAATAGCAATGTGTTTCTACGAGCTTTTTATTTGCAGTACACACATCAATTCCATAAATAGCATAAATCATTGTGCAAAATGGTATCTTTTCTTCCCCTCCTCCCACAAGTCAAGTCTCTTTGGTCAACCATAAATGTCAACACTCATTGTCTCATGAAAAAATCCGTCATTGTCTCTAAATATTGGTTCAGATGTCAACATTGTGGCATACCATCAATGGAGATCGGGGTGCTGGAAGGTCACCCTTTAGCAGCAAAATAATGACAATTTCTTGTAAATCAGATCTGGGTTGCTGCATCCTGCTGAAGCTCCAGTGCAGGGCTTTCATCACAGGCCTAAGAACAATGGTTGTGCACACATTGATCATCATCTTTATCCCCTTTTTGGAAGAAATGTCCCCATCGTAATTCAATTGTTACCCATCTAAGCCATCAATGAGACAGACTTGACCCCTGTGGACCTTCTCAAGAGCTTCTTGGGAAGTCGAAGTAAACACCAAGTCATTCCGGGGGCTGCAGCTCTCTTCGATGTTGAACAATATTTTGTCAGCGTAACGCTCAATGGAAAATGGAACGCAGGATATTAAGGATAAGGGGGCAAAATCTCAATCGAAGCATTAGCCCAAATAACATCAACAACAGATATCACAGAAAGAGCCGCCAGACTTAAGTGACAATGGAGAGACCTCATAGTGAGGATGCAGGACGATAGATAGATGTATAAGACCACCATGTAGGATATGCGCTTAGGAAAACGATCAGAGACAGGCCAAGACAAAGATGGGAAGACTTCTACGCGACTTCTTCTTGTGGGCAAGTCCACAATGGTCCAAAATAGCAAGAAGCAGGAATACATGGAAAACTATCGAACATCAACTTCAAAACGAGTGAAATTTGATGAACAGAAGTGTAATAAAGTGTAGTATACATGTCAATACTACTGTACATAACCCTACTGCAAATAAGCTCATCGCATTAGCGAATAAGAGCTACCCTCTTGTAGGAGGCCTTTGCCCTTCATAGGGACATTCGGGCTTATTATTATTATTATTATTATTATTATTATTATTATTATTATTATTATTATTATTATTATTACGTTCATGTGTGCCTGTGATTTCCAGTTTCAACTGCTTCTTCAGGCTTGGAATTAAAAATGTTTAGTACTCCGGCATTAAGCCTTCAGTCCAAGGTCTTTTCTCATTAATCTGAATATTGAAATCCTGAAAATGTTCATTCTATGGGCCATGACTTTCTGGTTCAGAATACGAATCATCACCGCTTTTACTATCATATAGGTGCTCACAGAACATGGGCATACAGATCTTGGACGATCATCCATAGTACCAATAAAGTGGTAGACAGTGCGATATTTAAAAAAAAAAAAAAAAAATCCTGCGTAAGGACATGGAAAATCTCAGTTGGCGACTTTGGAACAAGGCTTGTGTATGAATCTGTGAATAAAACGTTAACTAAGTGCTCAAATTTGCTTTAGTTGTACTCACCAGTAATCGCCAAAAACACCCAGTAGTGTACTATGAAATGTTTGTGATACAATTTATTGTTAGGTATTTAGGGAGTCAGCAATATTTAAATTTAAGGGCTTATAAACACGCTGGACGATCCTCTTTTAATATCTGCACAGGAAATGGAAAGCACCAGAGAGATTATCCTTTTTCATGACAATGCAAAGAGTTCAAAGACGACATCATTCTGTTACGGTCATGAGAGATAACACGTAGTAATTGGCAAAAAGACACTAAAAACTCTTGAAATAGAAAATGCTCTCTCACTCTTACATGAGAGGAGCATATTTAAAACATACAACCTGATATGCCTTCAATCCCTCCACTTCCTACACCTCTCTACCCAGTATAGCCGTTATTTTCAAAACCGTCTCCCATCCAGGATTCAGTCTTAAGATATTTTCCATTTTCCCTTTCAGCCCTTTCTAGGAATTTTCAGGGGTCCCCCTGTGTTTCTGCAACTACATTTACTGCTTCTGTTAAAGGAACTTGTTTTTTCACATTTCGATTTTCCCTGAAAGGTTCCCAATTGTTCTCCTTGATGTATGCTAAATATCCCATGAACATTTTCTGAAATAACAACAGCACAAAACTCTGCATTGATTTTTACTCCCCTTTATCTTCTGATGCCAAATGAAAAAAGTGCTGCTTTGATTTTTGTTGCCTGGTAATGTTACTTAGTTGGCTTCACTGCAAGAGGACATTGTAGTCACGTTTTCAAATTGTATTGACTATCGCTAGTCTTATATAGCATGAAAAAAACAATGTGAACTTCAATGTCATAGGGACGAGCCATATCCGCCCGCCAAAATAGTTGCAATACTTCAACCATTTTCTCGTTACAACACAGTATAAGAATATGGGACAGCTTGATGTTTAACGCCCGTCTTTACTACTGAGACACCACAGGCGAATCGGGCGAGTGTATGCCATTGAAACCCCAATAATTATTATTATTATTGAATGCAAGCATTTCGAAATATTTACTATTGACGCTACAGTCACAGGTTGGTGGTGGTTGGTGATTATATTGGCACAACCCACTCTTGTGAATTAAAAGCCTGCGTATAATTTTCTGGTTGCAAGGTTATGGTAAGACCAACTGCATTTACTAGACACCAATATGGTAAAAAAATGCTGGCCGAAGTTGCCCTACTACTGTCAATAGCAAATATGAAACCTTTACGCAGTACTGCGTTTAGAAGACGATATTATTTATTAATAATTTTCCTCCACAGGCAAGCACAATTTTAAATACACTAACTTCCAACTAAAACTAATCGACATGGATGGGAGAACATCATATTTATCATCGTCTATTTTAATGAAAAGAACATAGTCTTCCTTGGCAATAGTTATAAATAGTGTACCTGTCTTGTCTTAATCTCACTTGCAAAGTAGTCAAAACATAACATCCTGCTTACACCATTAACTAAAATTTTCTTCATCTCTCTCCAAAACCCCTTCAGATCTTTCCTTCCATTACTAACCCGTACTGTTACATATACTGGTTGATTAGGGAAAATTACACTAGGATAATGTCCTTCCTAACCAAATTTTGTAGGAAATGTTAAATACACACTACAGTTTCACCATTAAATTCAAAATTGCATGGTGTATACGGTTACTCACTCCTACTTTAATTACTGTATTTAGGAAATTTAAATATGGTATTATGCGGTGCACTCCCGTAATTAAGATATACAAGAGCAACTCATGTTGTACTAAACACTTTATTACACAAGTTCCTAGTGAGATTTCATTAATGTAATAAAAAACTAAAGAACTAACACGCTATAGTTCATTTGCTTCCAACTATAAACCACTATAAAAACCAGGTAACTGCAACAAACCAAATAAACAAACCCGTGTGTTAGTGGTAACACATAATCTCATTTGTAAATGAGTCAAAACATGTTATAACTTCACGCTTACACCATTAATTAAAAGTCTCATCATCTCGATCCAAACCCCGCTTCATACGTTCTTTCGAGTCTTTCCTTTCTTTGCTAACCCACATCCACATATACGATGGTAGATTACAGAAATTTCAAGGAAAAAGTCCTCCCTAACCATAAATTTTGGTACGAAACATTTAATACAGACTACAGTTTCATCATTTATAGCAAAATTTATAGAATGCACGCTCTTTACCCATTTTCCTTCAATTGCTGCTATTTAGGACATGTAAATATTGTATTATGCGATATATTGCCATAAATAAAGTATTCAAGGGCAACCCATGTTGTACTAACACTTTCTATTAAACAATTTCCTGATTTTACCAAATCATTAACTAATAAGAATCAAAAATAAAAGTTACGCACTACCGTTTATTTACTTCCAACTGTAAATCGCTATAACAAACCAGATAACTGCAACGAACCAAATTAACAATGTTATTAAAAGCACGGACCACATTTTCTGCCATGTTGTCTATTATCGATGCCTACGTCGGGGTCTGGTAAAATAGTTGGTCTAGTTAAGGCTATAATACAACATTTAATAGTGAACTGAATTTCTCTGAATATTCTAATCCTCCCCCTAATGTCCGAAATTGTCGAACAATAAAGAAATTTAAACGTAAATTAAATTATCATCTGAACTCTAAGAATCACAATAGTTAGCCTCTCGCTGCTTCTTCCTCCTCCTCTCCTCCCCCTCCCTCCTCTTCCCTTGTATTCGAGAAAAATTATTGAAGAACAAATGGAATTCTAATACTATCTTTATTAACTTTCTAACTATATTAAAATATATAATATTTACACGTATTATATACCTTTAATTTGGATTTTTATGATTTTATTGTATTCTGTATTTTTGCTGGTTTTTCGCCTGGTAAAGTGGAACAGAACGGCCTTTACTCCTGCCAGGGTTAATAAATAAATGTTCAGTCTAAAGAAATTTCATGCAGAGATATCACACAACTTTTCGATGTGCAAGTGTGCAGTGCGATAGATTGTGAAAGGTTTTTGCTTACATATTTATGTACTTACACATCTGTTAACTAAACTTTTTTTTATACACCAGTTCCCTCAGCCGATTTGACCCATTTGTTCGCATGTGCATTTCAGACCTACGCTCTAAACACATGCAACACGGAAGTGCAATGAGAGGCTTGCTTCATCCCACCCTTTGCGTGTTTGCATATGCAGCATAGGTTTTTGTGTTTCATGTTTTTGTTGCATCTCTCATGTCGACTGTCAGAAAGATAACGTATGGTATAGACAAACCGTACCAGCTTCGGGCAATTGAATGCAGTTACATTACATTATCTGTGTAAACTGTTTTGACAGATCTAATTCTCAAGCTTAACAATTTTCAGAGAGCAACCAAATTACATTAGACTGCCTGACTTCCAGCCCGGTGTTATTTGATTATCAGTAAACTCCTGGCTCCATAACTCACGTATCTGTTGGCAGTCACAGCCCGCAGGTTATGAGATTAGTGTAACCGAAACTCAGCGATGCGTGACTTCATCCCCCGCCCAGAGCATTAGCTACCGGTATAGCTTCAAACACAGAGCGCTGTACCGCCAGCAAGCGAATATTATCAATAATATTACTATAAGTTATTCTTTTCATTTCCTCTTCTCTTTTTTATACTTGAGTACTCTGTTTCAGAGAACGGGAAATAAAAGAATAGGATAAATTCTGATCAATAAATAAATATAAAAAATACTAATTGATAAATTCAGCTACCTTGTAAATAATTTTCAGTTGTAAATTGTTGAAGGGTCCGGAAGTTTGATATTAGTTACATATTAAATGAAACTTACGAGGGAATATTGTTCAGAAATGACTTTATATAACAACTCATACAGATCGACCCTTTGATACAGGCATTTTGGGATCTAATTTTCTTCACATACTAAAATGTTCTCAATTTAAGAGGGGAGCAACAAACTTTGCACTAGAAGTGTAACTAATCACCAGCAGTACTGAAAGATACATTTCTCTGCAGGAGACAATTATAAAGAAGACCTTATAAAGACGCTGAGAGGACTTTAAGGATAATTTACAGAGTGTTTCCTCCATCCTGCATGAACATTTGAGGAAGGAAAATTTTTTCATTGATGGGTGCCGCATATATTCTGCGAAGAGCAAAAGCAGATCAGAGTGAAATAATGAGGGTTGTCTACGATCTGTAGCAATAAGTTCACAGCAGTATCGCACTTAAGCCTACGGAAACAAATCTTCGATAGTTTGCTTCCGTGCCTGCCGCTTAAAACGGTGCTGATGCAAAATACTCTTATTCCGATATTATCAAGTAATATAAGCAGCTTTGTTTCACCGTCTCTAAGAAAGGCATCTTATATGTGAAGGTAATGCCAGAATAAGAAGTATTCCAGAGAGCAAGAAACAGGCAAATCCACGACCAGCCACCAGCCGTACTCCCGAGGAAATTCGGAACGTTAAGGTCCTTGTCTCTGGCCCGAACTAAGTGACACAGAGATCCATTTCATTGGAACTGAGCTTTTGCCACAGTTGTAAGTACCAATGTTAGTCAGGATTTGAACGTAAAAAGTTCTTTTGTTGTAAGATATCGAGAGAAACGGAATACATTCCATTCCTTACAGTCATATCCTTTGTAAGTCAACTGGTGCATCAACAAATGGATTTCTGTGTATTTGGGTTAATGCAAAGAGCGCTTAAAAGAAGAAGAAGAAGAAGAAGAAGAAGAAGAAGAAGAAGAAGAAGAAGAAGAAGAAGAAGAAGAAGAAGAAGAAGAAGAAGAACTGTTGACAGTCCAAAAAGCCTGCCAGCACGAGTGGGATAAAACTGGTCACTGTATTTCGCACCAGTTTGCTGCAGTAGGAACTGCATTTGCATAACGATAGCTCACATTGAGGCCAGCACTATAACATCACCGCAAGTTCTAGCAAGAACACCCGCCGGGTTTCAGATATCCAAACAGGCACACGAGTTCTGGATTTAACAATTTGTCTACGAAGCCAAGTGCCAGTCCTCTGTGAACTTTCCGAGATATGCAGCCTTCAACAAGGGTGCAGAACAAATAGAGATCAACGTTCCAGAGAGACTCAATTGATATTATATATAAGAGACTTCCACATGTGTTATACGCTTTAGAAACTTGAATACTTACGGAATATAAAATGAATTCAAGGCAGAAATGGAAATCCTACGTACAGGTAAAAACCTGTGAATAAAATAAAATATGCATAAACCAGACAAGATCTTGGAATATTTTGCATAATAAATGAAATTTTACAGTATAGACGTAAATGAATATTACATTTAAATATAATATGATTTTAAATTAATTGAATACCTTTGTACATTTCTTATAAAGGAATATTTACTATAAAAAGTGCATGAGGTATCAATGGATTCAATAACTTGAAATTTGCTTTAGTGCTTGTTAAACATACAGAATATATTCTAACGTCATCGAAATCACATATGCTGTATGGCAAGACCTGGACTATCGCTTGGAAATGTGGCGTATACACATTACAGGTTACGATTCGGTGCACAAACATTTTTCCTTGATCCTAGTGTTGAGCCAAAAACCTCTTGACACACTCCTTCACGTGCAGGCTTTTGATCCTTAACGAGAAAGAAAGAAATCCACCTTGCCGAGACTTTTCGGCAATCCACGTCATCTGAATTGATAGATTAAACTTTTTCATATTTCAGAAATGGTAAAATATTCAAATATCAATCACTCTCGATAAGATCCCGAATCCCGAATGTTTGTTTTCGTTATGCTTGTTCTAGGTAGTTTTCTTTCCCACAGTTTCTCGCCTTGCAAAACTTTTGCGGCACTCATACAATTGTGTAACAGACAGCCTCTTATTCCCAAACTGTGACTTTAATATTTGCAATAATTCGGTTGGCTTTTACGCCGTTCCATGTCAAAAACTTAAAAATATCGCAAAGATGCCAGCCATGTAACCAATAGCGTGTAGGACTTGCCTTTGCTACCGTTACAGCGTTTAATCTTCGTCGAAGGCTTTTCACTAAGTTCTGATACAATGAAGGTGGAATTTGTTGGCATTCTTCCTAAAGTATGGTGAATAGTTGTTAGCGGATTTTTGGACGAATTGGTCTGGCTTGCTTCATTCCAAAGATGTTCGATGGAGTTCTTGTCAGGGTTTTGAGTCAACCATTCCAGCAAATTCACCGGACTTTCTTTGAATCATGATGCAATGGCCCTTACTTTGTGGACAGGATCATTATCAGATACAGTAACGGTTCGATTCCAAGCTGTTACTATAGCATAGGAAGCATGTTGTTATTATTAACTAAAATGTTTTCTTAAACACCTGTATTTTTTGTACCGTCGACCAAAACTAATGGTCTGACCTCCAACCAGGAAAAACAACTCCATACCGTCACACCACCTCCACCAAATTTCACTGTCGCCACAACACACAAGTACCGTTCAGCAGGCTTCTGACTGGTCCACAAACACCCATGTGAATGCCACAGCATATATTGAATCATCACATAAAATCTTTTTCACTGCTCCACAAACCAATGACAGCATTGTTTGCACCATGTCGTACATTTGTTCTTGTGATCAGTGACTGGTGGGCACAACACGACCATGAAAACTGAGTCCTATCACCTCTCATTGGATTGTTCTGTTACTGACCTTTGCATCTGGCCTGCAACGGAAGTCCTCTGCAGTAGTTGCAAAGGATATCTGATGTTTGGCTGGTATAATATGCTTTAGAGTTCGGCAGCCCCAATCAGTTAACTTTATAGGCCTACTAGAGCAATGAGCGTGTACTTCTTGGTCAGACATGATGTACTGACAAACGAAAAGGCTGTGCGAGACTTTCCGGTTTCCAGGTGTAACGTCTCAAAGGAGTTTCTCACTCCGTGCTACTAAAAGCGGTAAAATCAAACTTCACACTTGTATAATAAATAGTAACTTTACAATAAACACGCAAAGTTGTTCCATTCATTTAGAGGAACTGTTTAGAATGAATGCCAAGACAAATCTTACAATATCAAGAGAAAACTGATATAGGCAAACCAAGAATGAGATACTTGAGGTCGGAATAGGTCAATTGATCTAATAAAATAATAAGAAACAGAATTATATGGCTACCTGAGGTGAAAAAACAAAGAACAATTATTGTTCTAAAGTTCAGAAGATGGCCAAATAAAGGGCGATGGGAAATGTTGTTGTGCGTTTATGACAATGCATCTGCTAACGTGACCAATGCAACACCGTGTTTCTTGCAAGGAAAAAAAAAACCTTTGAAATTGACACACCCGGCCTATACTTCCAACTTGTCTTTATTCCTGAAGAATACGCCAAAGAATTATCTGAGCTACAGGCTAGAAGGAAGCACGAGATAACAAAAAGGGGAAACCCACTGCAATGCTTCTTTGGAGGGTGCAACAGATAAGTGCTACTCTAGTGACCGCATTAAAATGAACACTCCTCTGGTACAGTTCGTGGTAATATAAAATGACTTCTGTCTGACAGCATGTGGTTGAACCCGGTCGTGTGCCAGACCGCAGTAATGTATGTGTATTTAAGCGCTCATGTTTTATAGGGCCTTGAAATTATTTTAACGCTAATCCGAACAAAACGCTGCGTGATGGCGATTGCCAATTTACTCCGCCTTTGTGCGCTGCTATTGTAAAACAGCTACGTTCACTCTAACGCCGCGATACAGCTTATTAAGTTTTCATATTGTTAGCAATCTTCAACAATAGTGTCAGTCAGTAACGCCCCTTTTGTTTCGTGCTCAATTAACAGCGCTCCACGTGCTGTCCAGTGTTTTCATTTTAGTACATAATACATCATCATCTTCCAGTAATTTTCCCTGTTATCAATGCACATGCAACCAGCAATGAAGGCGCTTGTTCCAAATTTTTTGAGTTTAGACTTTCTGTAAAAGTTGTCATCTGTATGTTCAACTTCAGTCGTTCGGAAATTAATGGCGAACGTCATTTTTGAGCTATGCTATAGGGAAAGACACATTCTCCATAGCCTTCCTATTACCAGCATAGGTTGATTTAGTTTTATTTAACATCTCAGATCATCAGCGTCTCATTCAATTCAGGGCATGAAACAGCCGATAAGTTTAGCTCAGAGACTTCTTCTTTAGGCTTGAGGTTCTTTTACGTGCCGTAAAACTACGACACAGGCTTTACTTCCCTTCCGAAGGAAGCAATACTTAAAATGTTTAAGCCCGAAAAAAATTCAAACCCGCATAGGCCCAGTTGAAGATTTGTTGAGACGAAAACAAAATTTCAAAGCAGTATGTTGTTCGTCACGTATCACCTTAATTTTGTCGTAGGCCGAACTGAACATGTCTCACTTGCACACCTCTAAGAGGAGAGAACGGGAAGTAACAGCAATAAACCTAGTACCATGTGCACGTTATGCATTAAACTAAATTTTAGAGCGAGAAATTATGGCTGTAAAAAATAAAGACCATTCTTATTGCACAAACCGCGTACTTCCAACAGTTCTATTGACAGCTGATTACTCCGCTTACTGAAATGGTAAATATTTCACATCTAAACACTTTATCTCTAGCTTTGTTACTGATTTCCCAGTATAATCGTGACACCGGCCCTTCATCAGTCACCCTCTTTCTCAGTAGCCTTGTTCGCCCTTGAGATGAATTTTCACAAGATATTAGGGATAGCCGAAATCTAACAACCTTTGAATTTGGTATTTAGAAATACATTTAGTAAGCAGAACCAGACGTCTCAGCTTATTGTTCAAATTAATAATCCTTAAGAATTTACATAAAGTTAAAAGCGTCAGCTCCTCTGTCAGTTTACGTATGTACTTGGAATATTATTTTTATATTATATTTGTTGTGTACCTTAGATTATAGTAGTCAACAATTTCAACTTGTTCCTGAATCTGGTTTGAAATATAATGATCCTACCTAAATTTTGGGTGCTGATTCAGTGGGGGAAAAAAGAAAAAAAAAAAACAGTTTTCCTATATAACATCACATTTCCTAGATATACGAAACTAACAGACCCCATGTAATACAATGTGGGCGCACGTATATAATTTTAAATTCATCACTTAAAACTAATAAATGCGTGCATTTTCTTAATTCTGAGTTGGAAAATTTAATGGAATAAGCTGTTTTCCTTGTGAAGTCACAGTACTTAGACACACGGCATAATTATAAAAAAATATTATCGGACATTGACATAAATGAATGCAAAAAGAAAAACAGATTAGGAACTCAGTAGTGTTTCTGAGAGAGAGAGAGAGAGAGAGAGAGAGAGAGAGAGAGAGAGAGAGAGAGAGAGAGAGAGTTTGGGCAAGCTACAGAAATATAAAGTTTATTTCCTATAAAGTTGCAATTTCGCTCTTTATATTTTGTTTTGAAAAGTGTGCCTATGAAGTTCTCCTTTTGTACGGCGTTTCAACACATTCCCTCAGAAGACACTAACAGTAGTCGACCATCATCGAAGGGTTCCAATGCCTTTGATAACAATGTTCCATAGTAAGCGCTCACCCTACTCATCGCTTACAGCGCCAATGTAAGTGATATTCTATTCTACACCTCATGTTCTTGTAGTTCTCCGACAGATCGTTTACTAAAGAAACTTAAGTTATCATCTTTTCTGCTACCCAGAAAGCCATTAACGATTGATTTGAAAAAGGACCAAGCACCCAATTCAGATTTTAACTTAGTATCAAAGGCTGGATCTTTCAATTGTTTTCTGACTTGTGATTCACAAACATGTCTCCTATCTTCTAGTGACTATTTTAGAATTTCTACCGCTACACACACAAAATAAAAATAAATAAAAAATCTAAAAATCTAAATTAGCTAAATACCTTATGTGCTAGCACATTTTAAAAGGCAGATCGAACTGTATGCACAAAACTATGTACTAGTTCATATATAACACGTAAGATGCAAAATGACTGTTGACTAGCGTCATTTTACATAATGTTAATATGATTTACTTTCATTATATCATATTTCCTATCATTTAAGGCTAGTTAATAATAATAATAATAATAATAATAATAATAATTCAGAATAGCTCTCAATGAACCCCATATTTCATAAAATATAGGCATATTTTAATTGTTTTTCTTCTTTTCATTTATTTATCATTAGTAATATCACAAGAAGGTCTGATATTGGCGATAAATTCACGAACGTAGTCAGTATAAGCATTATGAATACTTAACATTTTAAGCCACCTTGCAACAAACAAAAATTGTCTGCAATGTCAATTGAGAAGAACCAAATATAGGTTTGGGGCTATAGCATAAAAATAAGGTAATGTATATTTGAAATTCGCGCACAAATTACAAGCAATTGTATAAAAATTATATTTATGAATACCTACCTATTCAGAAATCGTGAGACTGACAGAGACGAAAGTCGACTATTGCAGACGCTACCGTTCTATTTACTAATACCAACTGAGAAAAACAAAACAGAGGAAACATTTTACCATTCTGAACAGCGTGCTTATTAAAATTTATGGTTGCTTAGGCAAGTATAATTACATAATTTACAAAAAAGTCTTCACACTGTTTAGCTGAATACGCAAAAACAATTGCTTGAGTGAATACACATTAAGTTATTACATTTACAATTCCTGAAAACACAGAAAAGTGGTTGCTCAGGAATTAACTATTGGGGGACAAATGCACGTCGCTTAATAAAACGGATTTGATAATTTTTTCGATAAAATCGTGCGATATCCGGCTGTAATTGTTCAAAATTCAAATTTGTATTACGTTTCATTTATGGATTTTATGACTCACAAAGTGAAATAATAAATTTAATTTGATTTTTTAGTGTTACAATTTAACAATAATTTAACTCGACTTTTTTATTTATTTTATTTACAACCCGTACTTTAAATCCATTTGAGGAAACAAATATTACACGATAATCTTAGGGTTATTCACTGTCAATGTTTTTAGTTATGTTTACAGAAAAGTGTGTATAAGAGTTCGCTGTCGTGTTATATGGCACGGAGCTACAGATGGAAGGTTCTGTTCTGCTTCTATCTGAAAATATAGGGAAGAGGGAATGCTAAATATTTTTTAAAAATACCTGTTCATTTCACAAAGACTGTAATTAGTTATACAAGTAAATAAAGATTAGATTCCGGAACTTTGTAATTTTAAAAAGAAAATGTACACAACACATATCATACTGTTTCAAGGGAAACACTTTTTAAATAAAAGTTTCGGTGTATATATAAACAAAGTATAAACAGTGAGTAAATGTGGGTGCTTTGTTTATTTGTTTAGCTAAAGTTATCATAACATCATAATAACCTACAAGCTAATATAAGTTTTCTATTTATTTAAATGCTACATTGTGAATGAATAAATAAGCTATTTTTAACATAGGCGTCCAGGAAGTCGAGATGAAATGTTTATCGCGATTGAAATAATTAGAACATTTTGGAGCGCAAGCTGCTGTCGCTAGGCTCTGAATACCGGAAGAGGTGCCAATCCAGGATGTAGAGGTGATATCAGAATTTCACAGTTCAGAAGTACAACATCCAGGCAGAGCAAGGATTACACAGCTGCACTTATATGATAAGATTCTGTGCCCAAGGGCCTTGAGAGAAAGGTCAACTGCTGTCAAGTTAAAAAAAGTCCTGCATAATTTGGTAATTGAACTGTTTCAATAGAAACAACTGCAAGAAAAAGTACTTCATTTCCAACGTCCAGGGAACGTCGTGGAAATAGAGCACTTTCAATGTCGGCAGGATGTCAATTTACAAAAGAAACAATGGAGACATGTTACCTTTACAAGCTGCTGCCGTTAAGGCTCTGAATACCGGAAGAGGCGGTATATCCAGGATGTGGAGGCGTTATCAAGAATTTGGCAATCCAGAAGAACCTACACTGGCAAATAGAAAAGAACATTATTTTGATCCATGAAACAGTAAATGCAAGAAGGTATATTCAAGATATTTTGCAGCCTATGGTCCTTTCTATTGCCTAAGAATGCCCTGACAATGCCAAAGCACATGATGCAGGATGTGCTTAAGTGGTTAGAAAGCAGTGCTAGGATCAGTTCCCAGATCTAAATCATGTAGAGCTTTCGATAGAGAGTTTTAGAGGATAGTCAAAACATGGAGACTCTGTATCCGTTATTCCAATCTCTCCATCATCCTTGGGTAATATCCAATAAGGAAAAAGCCTTCATCAAATGTTTCAGTCACACAGAGGTGTTGAGTAGAACTTAATGTACGAGGTGCAAGTACAAACTAGGGCAAGAACATATAAAATATTTTGTTGTATAAATGTATGACGAGATTTAATTAATAATTATTACGCATTTTTTAAGAAAAATGCTTTTAAATGCTGTACTTTAAACAATATTGCTGTGGTATATACATACATATTTCATATTTTGGCTGACATTTCACAAAGGTGTTTTTTTTTTCCTCTGCAGTTTAGAAGTAAAACAATAAAGAAAGATATGTGACGAGTATTCCACACGATCTACTCAATCATTTAGGTACTAGCCATGTACACAACGCCCGAGAGAGCAAATCCCGGCGTTATCGATGCGCTGCAAATGATTAAATGAGACGCTCGGTACAATGAATACTTATGTTTTGAATTTGGTATACTAGAATAACAACTAATTAAAATACTGTTTAAATAAATGCCTAAATTATTAAATATAAGAAATAAACTGCATAACTCAATTGTCGATCATATACTAAAAATCATATCCAATTTGAAACCTAAATCACTGTTTAAAAATCCATTTTCTTAGAATATAATTTATTTTATGTTAATGGGAACAACCATAAAAAATAAAAATTTGTGCAATTTTCGTGCTTATGAATTATATGAAACCTTAAGCTTAAAATTTAAGATCATTATGTTTTTAATACATTAATTTACATAGCTGCGGGATTTTGAATTTTGAAATTTCCTGTAAGCGACTTCTATTAAATTACTACGCTTTTAATTACTGAGGTGATCTTCATATTGTATATGAATAGCTTCTCCGTTCCTCTCAGGTTTCCTGATAACGCAATATGGGATGAATGTCCCATTCAAAATTTCGAAGTTCAATATATGAAGCACGAATAAAACACTCCTATGTTGACAAAATAAAAGTTTAGGGTGGTAACATGCAAAAAATGTATACAAACATTTGTTACATTAAGAACGGGCCCATTATGAAAATCCTCCCCCATTTTACTCCATGTGTTGTATGTCGAACGTTAAAAGTACAACGAGGCTTGCACAAAGCGCGTGTGCTTATGACAAAGCTCGTATCACATTAACACACTGTGAGCGTGTAATCAAGATATATGCATCACAGTTGCACACCCATTTCAATTTCCGGGGGCTGCGATTGGCTGCTTGACCACATTCCCGGAATTAATTCGCTTGCTAACAAGGGATATTGCTTCCCGATTGCACCCTCTCCTGTTTATCGCGAGCTTGCCACAGGATATAAAAGAATTCTGCGGATTGAAGGGCTGGTTTAGCCGTAACTTCCTGTGCCACGTTCGTAGATATATCTTAAGAACTAAAAAAAGAGAAAGCATAATTTAAAAAAAAAAAAATGTTCTGCGAAACTTATAAGAAATTTAATTACAGGAATGGGAACAGTCAGAAAGTCACTAATTGGAATTAACTGCACGAGAGGCAGAAAGTTTCCGGGATTGACTAAATCGTTTGAAATAATGTGTAAATAAATATGCCATGTGGAAACGCGTACTTTTGCCTGTTAAAGCAATACAACTTCTTCCAGCTATTTTCCGTGCAATCTCAACAATGTCGGTTGAGAGCATTGCCTGCAGTTACACCTACGACTCCGGCCGTTTTTTTTTTTGAGTAGTGTTTAACGCCCGTTTTTACTACTGAGGCACCACAGGCGGTGGACACTGATGATGCATGAAATGAAATGATAAATTGGGAAAGGATATTTTTTTTTAAGGAAGGAAGCGTTCCAGGCCTAAGTTTAGGTACCTCCCCGGCATTTGCCAGTTATGAAGACTGAGGAAAACCTGGAAAAAACCCCAGTCAGGGAGGACGGTCCTGGCGGGATTCGAACCGCAGACCTCCCGCTCACGAGTCCGTGCCTTAACGACCTCGGCCACCCGTGGCGGTAACTCCGGCCGTGAAAGCCTACGTTCTCTCATTACAAATATTTCCTCTACCTGGGCGCCCCTAAACCCCAGTGGAATACTCAAAAGATACAATAACGGAACTTTCGCTGAGTTTCTGAAATCATAACAGTTAGTGATATGATCCGGAAACAAAGAGTCAATCATCAGTTTGTATCTTCCCACCATGCAAGAAATGCGAGGAAGAAAATGGTGGTGACATTCTTCTCCTATAGCGGCAGCGATTCTCCTTGACGATGGAAGGCAGTCACCGCAGTGTTATACAACAGTTTGTATCACAAAAGTATGTGGGGGGAAAAAACGGCCAAGAACGGAACTTACGAAGTATTGGGCTGCACTACGACAATGCCTCCGCCAATACAGTCTGTTAAACTTGTCAACCATCCTCCTCACAGTCCTACTTTGACACCTTACGACTTTTTCTTGTTCCCTTAACGGATTGCGTGGGAAAAGATTTTTCAATCCTAGTAGATGCTGTAGTAGTATACCAAGAGGAGCTTAGCAACTCTGGGAAAAATTAATGAAGTCAGTGATTCTAATCTTGGTTTCGAAGCATGATCTCTATTCTCTAGAGGCTAAAGAGAATATTTTGATAAGCTGAAGTTATACGTTTCAAATTATCATTAACATCTAGCCGTATCTGGATGTCCCTCTTAGAGTCACAAAACCAATAGTCTATGATCATCCAAGTTCAGACAGATCATAGTGTTTGGACACAAGCAAGTAACTATCTCAAGCTACAAACCTGATGTGTCATAAATCATTTTTGGACAAAAAGTATTTTATTGAAAAAGAAATTTAAATGGCCTTTGTGCGTAGAAACACCTCTGGAACAAAGATTCCCGTAACATCAAAATATTTAAAAAGACTTGCTGAACAGTTGTTTGCTATTGAATTGCAGGTTCGGAACGAAAGAAAAAAATAAAAAATGAAAACGCTGTTCGTGAAGAAGGTGGTGGAACCGTACAAACAAAATTATGAAGGCGCATGCTCAATTATCTGTAAAAGCGTCGCAGCTGGTGCAAAGAGTTCATAGAGGTCATTATCCCTAATCTGTTGTGGATGACGAGACCATAGATGCTCGAAGTGTTCCAAGAATAAGCCCTAAAACGTGTTGTTCAGCCACCAAACATACAGTTTAGGTCCCGACTCCTAGGAGCCGGAAGGGCCAGTCCCCCCCATATTTTCAAATAGCTGATGATAATAAAGTTATTAGTTCAATTGAGCTAAACTTTATAACAGATATATTTTTGTGAGGAATTCGTCGGTCCAAATGGTGTAGTGGTAACCATACTTGCCTCCTAAATTCAGATCGCGGGTTCAGTCCCGGCCTGGATGGATGGATTTTTTCTGGCGTAAAAATCCTAAGTGTGGCTTCCTTAGGAAGGGAAGAAAAGCCGTTGGTCTCATGTCGCAGATTTACGGCATGCAAAAGAAGCTCAAGCTTGAAAGCAGAGGCCTCTGAGCAAAATTTGTTGGCCGTTTCAATCTCTGAATTGAATGGTACACTGAAGACCTGAGATGTTAAAGATCGTCCTTAAATAAACCAAATCAAAATGTGAGGAATGCGCCTAAATCACGTGTATTCTTCAAGCTGTTACAAGGGGGTGATGCTGATAAGAACATGCTGTTCAACTGCTTAGTTATTAAGTATTTTATTTCTTAAAATATTTTTATAATGATCCATATTTTCAGTTCAAATATTTAATTTCATTACTAGCTGCCATATATTGTTACTTTATATTAATTTGTCTGCTTATTAATGCATAACATTAACAAAAATATAATTATTAGTTACATGGGAATGAACATTTACAAAGTTTGTAATGTCGCTGACGTGTATATTTACAAATCTCACAGGTATTACACAAGTCGGGACCTATGATGACGGACTTTTCTGTGGCAATGGTTGATCTTCGATCAGTTTCAGAGTTTTGTTTTGCATTTAAAGGACTTCATTATTGGATCTCTTAAGTGTCTTACAGAAGAGTGAATACTTATGTGTGTAGAAAGTGCTTGCTGCGATAGTTAATGAGTATTAATGAATTGCACCGCAACAATTTCAGATTGTAGAGGGGTTTTAAATAAGCATCTTTGTGTACGTAATTTATGGCCCAGGAAGAAAAACTGCGCAGTTTTATGACAATAGAGTTCAAGTGATAAGCAGTGATGTAACATTGGCTACCACGGACGCGAAGTTGTCTTAGCAACAGCCATACAATGTACTGACCCTGAAATCTGCTAGCGTTCCGATGAAAACAGCAGCAGGTTTCTGCAATCCCTCCCCTCTGAATCACGTGCCTTGTATGTGTCATACATAAAAATTTAAGGTATTTTTTGATACTCCTTGAGCTGGAAAGAACACATTATCAAACCAAAATTGACCAAACCCATTTTACCATCAGGATGGTACAAAACACATCTGATATTCATAATTTATTCCTTGTAGATGTGTATATTACACATATGTACAATCCGTATTAATTAATGTATGATATTATTGTACACGGGTACTAGCACGGAATTATAGAGATTATTAATGTAAAAAAAATTAGTACTACTGTGAAACCTGACAGACTCACTGATTGATTTTACAAAACTTTACATTTCAACTGTTCTATGCATATACATATTATAATTTATACACTTAATTCAAAGAAGTTTCTATTTATTTAAATGCAATAATGAATTTCATGACCATCTCAAGCAAGTAATAATAAAACTCATATTACAAGAAACAGAACTGCTAAAAAACCTCAATCAATTCTTCGTCATTGTCTTGTGTTTTACAATATAATTCCAAATATTTACACAAAAACAAATGCAACAGATTCAAACACAATTAAAAATGTTTTTAATTCAACATTGTTTTTATATTGCAAGCGAATTTTTGGAACCTCTTAATAGCAAAAAAAAATTGTGTTATATCTTGTAAATCATGTAAATATAAATTATGTAAAATTAGCATTTAAAGAACAAACTATTCAATGTCACGATATGTTATGATTCGGTTTGTATATGCAATGTAAATTGTGTACTAATTGTATTTTTTTATTTTTGTTTAATTATATATATTTTATATTCATTTAATGAAGCCCAACCTTCTGTATAAAATATTTTGGTGAATACAATATCCATTCATTCATCCATCCGTCCATATTCTCGCATCGGCTTATGTTGATATCTTGTTCCCAAAAGAAATAATCCATTTCTATTGATAAACCTGTTTTAAAGCAAAATGAAGTAAACATTTGCCTTAGGTCTTCAAACCTGATTCACCGGCGAGTAAATACGGTTTTTTGTTTGTTTGTTTATTTAAGGACGCTCTTCAACATCTCATGTTATCAGCATCCCATTCATTTCGGGGCGCGAAACGGCACGATAAATTTTACTCAGAGGTCTCTTCTTTCAGGCTTGAAGTTCTTTTAGGTGCCGCAAACCTACGACATAGGAGCTATACTTAGGATTTTTACACCCTAAAAAATCCGGATTGTCAATTGCTCATCATAACCGTTTTCAAGATTTAGATCTATAAACATCTCTGAAATCTCGGACTAATCATTGACAACTCGGCACTGAACAACGGTAAAAGTGCGGGACAAACCTTAATAACCTTGCCCCATTCCACCAAGTTTCGAGTGTCTAGAGTTAACGCTTTCGTCTAAACAGTAGAAACTGTTTAGACGAAAGTTTAGTAGAAACTGTAACACACTGCCATGAGATACCACTAAATTGTCATTGTTATTTTGGTACATCAAAGATTAAGCAGAAATTATGAATATTTCCTGTTTCTCATACTATTAAGAAATCTGAATGCACCTTAATTAATAAATAACGAACAATCAAATAAAAAATTAACTCTCATTTCTAGCATCTGATCTGTTAGCACTAAACATATATTGAAAGAGATTACAGAGACGTGACAAGGCTGGATTACTCGGTGAACTGCAATATACCTTGATCCTCGGGAGTTATTATTATATCATAGTACAAAAAGCAGCTGGATGATTGTAATCTCCAGGAAAAAAGACTATCAATGCTTATCCTGCACTATCGCTGATTTATTGTGCTATTAGCATAGTCTAAAGGAGCTAACCACCTGACTGTGTGGTCAGTGGATAAGGCGACAGACTGTGGTTTCGAAGGACCGTAGCTTCGGGCGGAGAAGGTTGTTTATGTTTATTTTATGACGTCTAATATTAAGAAATAATAAATGAGATTAGTGCTCGATAACAACTACCCAGTTTATCAACTACGCCAAAGAGACATGCTTCACAAGTTAATTCCGTTATTGTGAGGCATTATTTTGAAAGGAGGCTTCATTAGTCAGTGGTTTAGTGATTCTTTAAAACTCATCGACATAACTTAGACATTTGAACAAAGCGGACCAGAGATTTCACTAAAAATTGCTTGCCTAAGACCCCTCTAACTCTGGAAACAAATTTGTAGCATCTTTCTGTTTTGCTTTTGCACCTCAATATCTGCGTAATAAGAATGTGTGACTGACATAGATATCCGAGATCTTTAAAACATGGACATATGAGCGAGTGGCCTGGAGTTCGGTTTCCACCATGATCTCCTTTGTTGATTAGGTTTCTTCTTCTTCTTCTTCTTCTTCTTCTTCTTCTTCTTCTTCTCCTCCTCCCAGGTTTCCCTCAGACCTCATAAATGACAAATGCTAGCAAGGTACCCTAAACTTAGGCTGGAACACTTTCTTCCTTTTAAAACATCCTCTCCCATTTATCATCACCAGAGCCCTGAAGTTAGGCAAAATACATTTCTATCTGGTTGGTTATATTTAAGAGTCAGATAGAAATGAACATGTTTCCGTACATTTGGCTTGGGTAAAAGTCAATTTTCATTTTGTCTCCTCCCCCCTTTTTGACTTCTGTTACCTATTTTAAGATTTAAATCGTTATGGATTTTTTCTGCGACTACTTGTGCATTTAAAAACGCAAATAAAGATTTTCAATATATCGAAATGAAAAAATCTATAAACATTAAATGGCATGTTCACCTAACAAATATATGTAATGAGAATCTTGTAATTCGTTTATTTCTTTTCAAGCAGTCAAAAACTTTCTCCTCAACTCATTCACTTAAGCTCTTTAAATAGTAGACCTTCGTTAGTGAAAGGAACGGAAGGTTATCTCGGGCACACGTATACCAGGAAACAGAGAGGATGAGGAAAGTACTCCTGGCGAATGACCTTGTCTGATCTGTGCGAGACAATTCTAGGAAATCTGTGGTGGGGCAACTTCTCAGCTGCATAAATGCAACAAACAATTGCTTGCGAGAAAGATGAGAGAGGTGCAGCAATAAACCGTCCCTACAATGTGTTCAGTACGGAAGTAAGAGAGATACTAACCCCATTCCCCTGTAAACACATAAACAGAATATGAACTCGACCAGAAACCACTGCACATCTTTTGTTCATTCGCCAGGACTATTCAAAACTACTTTACTTTATCTTGATCAACGTATCCATGATGTCCTGAAAAGTGAATGTTCTGTTGTAACTGGTATGAGTCCCTCAGAAATATCTTGTTTTAAATATACTTCAATCACTTCCGTTGAAGTAGAACGTTCTTTCTCCACGATGGAAAAATTTTTTCTCTGACAAGCGGCTGACTATGACAGTTGATACCTTGAAAAAACATCTTGATGTGCTTGTAAACAAGAAAAGTACGCTTAAGTAATTTAATAATGTCATAAAGAAGTTATTAAGTATGTTAAAACCTATTTTAATTAATAATAAGTGATATTACACTCTGTTCACGTTTAATAAATGTATCTTTTAATTATATTACTACATATTTTCCGTATTTTAAGTGCATATTTGCCCGACTATTTTAACCAAAATAAATGCCTGAAATTCCAGGCTCTGATCATCAGTGTGTTGCTTCAGCGTTAACCATAAATTGAAAATTAACCACGTGGACGAGACATTTTAAAACAGTACATGCAATTCAAAAACTGTTATCCGCTTTCATTATTTACGAGGGATGAAACGAGACAAGCGATATTCAACTGCTCTCACATGTTCCGTTCTCTCCTAACCTTGAACCAAACTCCAATGATGCGAAAGGTTACATGTTAGAAAAGCGAGGTAGATTTTGGCAGTCTGTGATGCCAAGCTGAAACTTCTCCCCCAACCAGCTGTCATGTTAACTGGCGAACCCTCCGGGGGACTTCAACATATTCTAAGTATTTTTTTACGTTTACTGCTAACAAACTGCATTGGTTAGACCAAAATGTTTATCACAAAGCGACTGAAGCGTGGCCGGGGCGTCCATCAGCGTTACTATGGCAACAGACTGGCGCGCGGTAAACAAAACCTTTATGCCTACTCTTTCCCAGAAAATCAATCGAATTTTATAAACTGCTAACAACAATTGAGCAGTTCATGACTAAGAAACACTGACCTTAAAATTACTCATCTGTCTAAAAGCAAAATACGCCCTTCCCAATTTGTTTAAGCGTATAACTTTCTTTAGCATTAACATCTTTTTAGATATGTCGATACAAATGAATATGCACTCAACTAGCACAGCTGATAACGTGATAACGTTTCAATATTAAAGACCTTTGCTCGGGAAGATGAACCACGCCTAACAGGTGGAAAAATGTGTCAGCGACCTTACACACCACTGCTCCAGTTGAGAGTTCACGTGAAGTAGGCAGCGCCACTCCCACAAGATGTGCTGAAATGTCACATCAGGTTGTGAATTTAAGATTCACAACTTGCTCGCAACAGTTGTTGTTAACTAGAAGCTCGGCAATGTGAGATATGATTCAACTAACCCGCAAACTTATATTACATCACGTGAACTCACATGATATGCACTTCACAAACCGAAATGTCTTACCCCGTAGGTCATATCCCTCAGGCGACTCCTCCGGCGACATTGGGACAGTTGTAGGGTTACACTTAACAACTGATATCACACAAAATCTTTACTGTACACTTGTTCCACGTGCTAGCTTCACAGAGACGCTACCGTCTGGCGCAAAACAAAACAGCAGCACGCGGTCTGCCAAACACTCGCTCGATAACGGAGCGTTGATTCGTCATCGGGGGTAGGCCCCGCAAGGAGCATTGTGTTAGGGATGGAGTGGGCACTCGCTAACCCTCAAGTGCGGCTTGTTTTCCCCTTCAACAAGGGAGCAGAGCGTAAAGCAAGAACCTGGGTTTGAAACCTTGGCTTTTACTCATTGAAACATTCCACTTCTGAGATGCAATTCTTTTTGCCGTGCAATGCATGTGAAAAACAGTACACACTGGTCATTGCCAACATTGCAACGCAAAAAGCAAAAATTTGCTTTCACCAAGTCAGTAGTCCATTAATGATTAACAACGATGAACTGCTTCTTCATGCTTTGTCTCCGTTAATTTATTTACCGTACTTAGGAGAAGCTAATGCGCCATCGAATGTAATGCGCACCCCAAAATTAAAACTTAAAATCATTACAAAAAAACAAAGACATATTGTTATACGGCGTCTTAAGAGATAGCGCGTCCGCTTCATAAAACGACCGGAATATAGAATTTATAAGTGAACTATTATATCTTGGAGCACATACGACAAAATCCACCATTGGTGCTGTTGCCAGGGTAGTTGGTGTAAGTCAAAGAAGGAAAAATTGTTTCTTATGGTGTCACTAGTCATAGGTTGTCCGTTCTTCCTTCTTTCATGTAGAATTCAAAAACTTTTTCCTCAATGTCAGGATGTCTTCCTTTGCGAGGACCATGTGAATTTCTTCCTATTAGCTTTCATTGTCAAATTCTGTTGCCGCCACAAGCGAACGTTTCTCTCTGCTACATTGAATTCTTTTACTGCTTTTCTGTTACCATTTTTTTTTTCGGCATAAAAATTACTTTACGCTTGAAAGTAGCGTTCATAATACGTTCTCTGTTTGCCCTCCATTTCATGACTACCTATTATTCAAACGTTCTATGCAGTGATAGGCCCCAACAATAAATGTAACGAAATAGAGAATTGCAACAATGCATTATGACGTAATAAACGATAAATTGAAATGAAATTACCGACGAAATATGAAACGGACTTGCGCTCGAATCTAATACGCCATCGAGCATAATTTTGACTACATTTGGACAAAAAAATAGTGCATCAGATTCGCGCAAATACGGCATTATTTACGGGTGCTCTTTAACATCTCATAATCGCATAAGCGATTTAACAGGTTTGTGTTCATTATCGGAAACATCAGGACAGATTTGAGCTACATTGATTGAGAGTTATACCATACTAGTCCACCTTTATGTAGAAATCTATACTTGCACAAATAGAATCCTACACGGAAAAAAATATCTGTCATCAAGTTTGTTGCTGCTTTCAGACAGCGCGCCATTTCACAAGTTCCTTAATAGATAGGGGTGCTGCTTAGAAAGTTATTTTCACGAAGCATACAGCTATACAGTGCAGATATGGCCCCTCGTCAATTATTTATGTTTTGGAGACCTGCGCAGAGTAAGATTTTCTACAAGTAACGCCATCAAGGCACTAGCTAGTAAAGAGGTAACAGACTTTGTAGACACTAAAATGCAAATTCTTTGATTTTTCTTCTTCTTTTCCCTCTTCCAAATAGAACAATGGGTCTATTTCTCTGGGGGAGCACCTTTAAGCCTGATGAAGACAGGATCACTCCAGTTTAATGTATGGAGGTTGTAGTTTAAATGTTTAGCCCAGCGAAGCATTGAATTGTCGCATACCTAATAAAATTCTAATAATATTTGGTCTAATAATTAATATAATTATGTTGCTATTCTCATAAGAATTGCTTGAATAGTAAATTTTGGTAGATGGAATTATATTTATTATTTGGAGTGTATACATAATAGAAATGAATTAAGAGTTATTATAATTTTAATTGTTTTAGGATTCGAACATAGGACGCTCAGGCTACAATTACACTCCGCAAAGAGTTTTATTACGCCAGGCAAAAAGATATCCATTGATTTCAAGGCCTCTCCATATAAGAGGGTGTATTCAAATCAACACTAACATATTTACTTTAAGTATTGCACTGAAGATGTGACGCTCAGCATGGGGTGGCTAGCGTGTCGTGTAACCTTCCCTCTGACTTTGTCTCTTGGTGGCGTTTGCTATCTCCTCAAAGCTGCCCCTTCTTCCGGTAGACACACCGCCACGCTCAGACAGACGGGGAATGTTGCAGTGCCTATACTGGCTAACATTAACTCACTTCGCCATGGCAATATATGGCTAACATTTGTAATACAAATCTCTCTAAAATTACTCATTGAGAAAGTTTGAAAAACGTGGACACACTTTGAATTTCCAACAACATCTTTTATGAACAAAGGACTGCTAATGTAAAATGAAAAAGAACAACCGGTGTAGTCATACAGATTTAGAGATAAACCAGCGTTTGCGTCACCGCATGCTCTTCACAATTGATTACTTGTGGCATATTTCTTCATAACGAGGACCGCCTAGAAACTATTATTATTATTATTATTATTATTATTATTATTGTAAATGCATTTGCTGAAGCGGTGCAATATGGTAATAGCCGCTTGTGGACCGAATTTAGTTAATCAACTATTGTACAACCCTCTGTCAACTGGTCAGTTTACTAGCCTCCCTCTCGCCTACAGCGAGTGAGACTGGTTTACTCTGTTCCCGGACATTTCGTAGACATACAGTGCAATCAGTGATGCTTTCCCCCGTGGCGCGGAGTTTTTCCTATGAGCGAGCCCCCACTTGTTTTCGACGCCGTGGCGGGGATGACAAGCCTGCTTATTTACTTGTTAACTTTGCTGACTCGCAGTCGTAGCGCCGTTATTCCCAGGTGTGTGTTGTTGTGCGTCTCTTAATTCTACAGTATACAAAAAGTGCATTATGCCTCGTGTGTTTACACGGCGCAGCGTATCTTTATATACAATTTATATGTGTTAACTCAATGGTGAAAGAATCATAGGACCAATTTTTTTAGCATCCAGTCAATTCGTTTACAACTCCCCCCCCCCCACAGAGAATTAAGTGATAGGGAGCATGATCATTCATTTTTAATAAAACTCTACTACTGCTCACACAACGAATAATTCCATGACAATGTGTTTCCACAAGACAAAGTTATTGGTAGGGATTTGTGGCCTCCTCGGTTCCTCGATTTAACAATCTGCGATTATTATTTCTGTAGTATATGTTAAAAAATGCCGCGTACCAGATGAACCCAAGCCATACAAGAACTCAAAGATAATATTCATCAGTGAATTGTCCGGATTTCTCAAAATGAACTACAGTGAGTGATGAATAATCTCCTAAAGAGATGCCAAAAATGTATAGAGAATGAAGGCGAGTAGTTTCAACATCTCATTTGATAATTTGGTAAGTAATGAGCCTATTATATTGGTTTATGCATTGTTGCGTGGTTGGTTTATTCTATTCTTTTACCCTCCCGCTAATCGCCGAGACCCGGTGAACGAGTGGCGCGCTTGCCCATAGGAAAAACACTCCGGGGGAAAACAAAACTGATCGCACGGTACCTGCACAATAAAGAATGCCTTTAATACCAACAATAGTAGGCCCCAGATACTTTGTGTCATTACGAGCTTTAGCAGAAACCATAATTGAAAATGTCAATTCATCATTAACTTACCAACTACAAGTACGTAAAAGAGTTATTTTCACTGAAGGCCTGGCATATTTTTTTATCGCCTATGCAGTTGTAGTGTTCTCCAGTAAATTCATCATCCTTGGTGCTGAAGTTGAACATATTTCTCAAATGTTAACACTATAAAACATTGAACCAACCAGCACAATACCTAACGTCGGCAACAATTCATTCCTGCCTTAAATTCGCGCGGTGCGCGGTCATACTTCAGCACCACGGATGATTTTACGAGCTGGTGTGCTCTATGAATTTAAACTGGGGAATGCTGCGACTGCATCGACGATAAAAATATGCCAGGCCTTCGGCGCTGATATTGTGAATGAACAAACGATACAAAGATGGTTAGCGAAGTTCCAAGAAGGCAACGAAGCCCTCAAGGATGAACCATGGTTGGGAAGAGCTCAGCAATGAATAACAAGACTCTCTTACCGACTATTGAAACAAACAACACAAGACTTGTGGGGACGTAGCACAGAAATTCAACGTCAGTGCAGAAAGCACACGGCTGGAACTAAATTAGTTAGGAAAAAGATATACGAATTAACAATGGTTCAGAAGGCGGCACGAGCTGACACTGTTTTGTATTGTTGTCACTTCAACAAAAGGATCCCTTTGGTTGTAACGATAGTCAGATGTTGGAACGTGTATGACAAGAGCTTGACTACAGGATTGATGTCTGCCGCGTTACCAATGGAGGACATATGGAATGTGAGGTATGTACAAAACTTGGAGAGTTACTCTATCTGCTAATATAAGCGTTTTCGTCAGATCTGTTACGTTTACTGTTATCTTGAGCCACGAAACCAAGGAAGGGCTTTAGAAGCATCCTGTTATTACAATGAGTCAATGAGATTTGAATTCAACTTCGACTAAAACTAAACGTCGATCTATAAAACGGATCCATACCGAATCTACATGAAAGTAAAAAATTCAAAAGGACTTCGTCAGCAAGATAGGTCATGGTCACTCTTGTCTGAGATTGCGTAGGGACTAATTCTGATGTGTGAGGTGCCTAAAGAAACAATATCAGAAATCTGGGGGAGGGGGGGAAATAAATTAATTTAAATGTAAGACATCTTCTCCAGACGATAACGCTAAGACATCCATTCTACAATAGAACCTTTCCTTTACAATGAAAATATGGGAGGTGTATGGAAACACGGAATAAGCTCTTGGAAATGAAGTGAATTCCTACGAAAACGCATGCGCATGTAGCAAACGTATCTTTTAACAATCCAGGTTAAATAATTTGTCAGGAAAAAAAAAAAAAAAAAAAAAAAAGAATATAACTTTCTGGGCAACCCTTGTGTGTAATGAAAATCAGCTAGGTTCCAAATCTGCCGTTTACAATAAAACGGGGAGTTGTAAGGCTACCCTTTCTGCGCATGAATGGCAGCAGGGAAGGATTGTAACAAAAGGGTAACGCGATTAGCAGACCGTTGTCCCATTCAGCGATTCCTCTGCGTTGCAACCTTTCAGTTTCTCCTCACCAGATGGCACCATGGTTTCCATGGCAACCAACTCTCTGCTATTGCATTTTTTTTTAATACTCCTATGGAAATGACAAATATTGCTCGAGGCTCGCAAGCATGACTATTTTCCTTACATTAATTTTTTTACGAATGTCCCTGAGGGTTTCTTTTATATTTACTGTTTTTCCTTTAAAAAAAAAAGATGAAGTAATTCCATATTCATCTGAGCAGAACCGGAGAATTATTATTTCATTTCTGTTCTGTGTAAGAAGGCAACCTTTTCTCAAATGAAAAATTGAGTAGAACATTATACTTCTTCTTCAATACAATATCCATAAAGAAAAGGTGCGAACTATTCTGCAGTACACAGAAATTAACAGCTTTAAATAATATGTGTCTGAGACATTGTTGAAAATTTATTTTTTTCTTTTCATTGACAAGCCTGGAAATTAACGAGAGCGTATACTCTGTATTAAAATGGGCTAAACAAAACGATCTTATCATAAATCCGGCAAATTACTGGCAATCTTAATGGGGCATAATCATTTATTGAATAAAATTAATCACATCGTAGGCATTCCTGTGAACCTTAATGAAACGAATAAAATAGTTTGTAAAAAATATCGGTGTCTATCTTGACAGTTACCTTAATTCACACATTCAAACAGAAACTTGCAAAAAAGATTTTCAATATTCCATTCCCTGAAATGGTTTAAGAATTGCGGTTGTACCCATGAAAAGATTTTAAAAAAAATTCTTCAAATCTCCATCGATACTACTTGCTAGCCATAAAAAAGACGGGGGAAAAAATGTGTGTATGTGGGTGTTAACACTCCAGCGGCCACACTTTTTTTTTTCTCTACGAAATCTGGCATATAACGATAAATTCATTTATTTTGTTTAGCAGCAATACTGGAGCGGGAGGTTAACCTAAAGGAAAATTTAAAAATCCCTCTAGCGGCCACAATTTTTACTTTTTCTAAACGAAACGCAGTCAGTATATGCCATGCAAATAAAATTAAAAGTTGCTGAAAATCAGCGAAATCTGATATTAAGAATGGGGGGGGGGGGGTGTTATCTGAAAATTCAAATTTTAAAAATAGCTCTAATATTTGTTTCTTTGCAAAGAAAATGGGTATATGCCATTTAAATAAAATAAGAAAAGCAGTTTCTGAAAATCGGGATTTCGGACCATTAGGAAGGAAACCTGAAAACCGAAATTTAATCAGCGCTCTAGCGGCACCATTTCCTGTGGTAGAATACGAGTCAGTGCTACCTCCCAAATTCTGTTAATATGTCATTTCTCTGTTCTAGCGCTCTGTAATGTACTCCACAAATTCGACTTGCTGAGGAATGTTCAATTGTTATCCTTGCAACTCCTCATTCTTCTGTGTCGAATTATATGCACCTTAACTCAGCACTCTGTGTCAACCCCTTTTCACGGCTTATTTTCTCATCCAATTTAAACACCCGATCGAATAGCAAGCCCATTCTCTCTATGCCCTTAACGCCGAATTCCTTACTTTTCTTCATCCTTTACAGTTGTCGCTGCTCGTCGTGGAGCTCTATATCAAGGACTGCCGGTCACGACAATTTAGAATATAGATCGAAGCTTATTTATTTGGAGAACGTAGTATTTAACAGGTACTAAACTCAAAATGTTAATGCCATTGACTTTAATGTATAAGAGATGGTATCCACCATATTCGGGACTGATGCTGCCATCTCGATAGTAGTTGCAGTAGAGTTTTGTACCGCTAGGTGGCAACACTAGTACATCTAATGAGTGAGTGTTGAAAGTTTCATGCAGCTGGGTAGATGTGTTGAGATTCTATAGTAGTTTTCACGATACTCTGTGTGCAGTGTGTGGCGATTTTACGATGGATCCAAGATTAGAACAGAGAGTGTGCATCAAATTCTGTGCAAATCTCGAGAAAAATGCTACGGAGACCATCGCAATGATTCAACAAGTATATGGGCGACAAAGCATGAGCGGTACACGTAAGTTTGAGTGACATGCTCGGTTCAGGGCCGGCCGTACAGTTATTGAAGACGATGCTCACACTGGTAGGCTTATCAGCTGCACAACGCCGGACATTGTTGCCAAAGTTCAACACCTCGTTCGTGAGCGTCACAAACCATTGAAGACTTTGCTCATGAAGTGGGAATTGCTTATGTGACATGCCAATGAAGTTTAATTGATGAATTGGGCGTGCATCGTGTCGCCGCAAACTTGTGCCAAGGATCCTTACTGCTGATCAGAAAGCGCAGCGTATTGAAGTTTGCACGGAGCTTCGTCAGGCCGTATCTGATGACGCAACCTTCTTGTCCAGGGTCATTACCGACAACGAGAGCTGGATGTACGTATATGACCCTGAGACAAAACAACAATCCTGCCAGTGGAAGAGCCCGAACTCACCAAAAAAAAAAAAAAAAAAAAAAAAAAAAAAAAAAAAAAAAAAAAAAAAAGGCGGAACAGGGAAGAGCAAAGTCAAGAGCATGCTCCTCGTTTTCTTTGATACCAAGGGGATTGGGCTCAAACAGTGAATTCCACGTACTGCAGTGACGTTTTGTGACGGCTTCGTGAAAATGTGCGGGTATGACGGCCCCAACTTTGGCGAAAAGGGAACTGGCTGTTGCATCACGACAATGCGTCCTGTCACAATTCCTTGTTCACCAGGAGCTTTTTGACGAAAAACAACATGACAATTGTACCCCAACCACCGTACTCGCCTGATTTGGCACCCTGTGACTTCGCTCTATTCCCCATACTGAAAATCAAGTTGAAAGGACATCGGTTCGACACAATTGAGAGGATTCAAGAAGAAACGCTGTGTGTGCTAAACACCCTAAAAAAACATGACTTCCAAGATGCGCTTGGAAAACGGCTGGGAGCGGTGTATACGTGTGGAAGGGAATTTTTTCTAGGGTGACAGCGGTCATTAGTCTCAAAGTAAGTTTTTGACCAGATGGCAGCACCAGTGCCGAATATTCTGGATACCACCTCGTATAGTGTAATCGTAATTATTAACGCCATGGGTGGCCGAGGTCGTCAAGGCGCGGACTCATGAGCGCGAGTATACGGTTCGATTCCCACCAGGATCATCCTCCCTGATTTGGGATTTGTTCCAGGTTTTCCTCGGTCCTCATAAATGGCAAATGCCGGGGAGGTACCCTAAACTTAGGCCTGGAACGTTTCCTTCCTTAAAAAATACCTTTTCCCAATTATCCATTTAATTTATCATCATTGTCCACCGCCTGTGGTGCCCCAATAGTAAAAACAGGCGTTTAACGCTATTTAAAAAAATAATAATTATCCCTGGTTAAGGAGAAGAGAGGACCTTACGGTCTTATTTCGTCAGGTAATATATGCATTATTAACCTGACATTTGGAGCTAAAAATTGTTTCAAGTTAAACTATGGTACATAAGAGGGGCATTCAATAAATGGATTTCCCAAATTTCTATCTCTAAAAAACAATCAGAAAAAAATGGAGTTTTTTAGCAGCTTTGGAACAGTTTTATTAAATGACGCTTAACACTCTGGCTGTAGTTAGACAGAAAGCAATTCAGATTGTGAACTATGTTTAGCCGCGAGGTTTTTTTCCCCCCACAGGGAAAAAAAAAAAAAAAAAAAAAAAACCAAATTCCTGCGAATAATCATCATGAGTTGTTCTGTTTTTATGAGCATTCCGATGGTTGGAGTGCAAGGTTCATGAATGGACGTGAAAACGTACATGACGAAATACGCAGCGGAATGCGATTGCACTGTAGGGTGTTGTGGGACTCTCAAAGGATTTCGTTTGTGCATTACAAGAACCACAATGAATGCTGAAAGATATTGTGAGATTACAGCCGCGATCAAATAGAAATGCTCTGGAATTTTGACTCGCAAAGTTCTGCTACTGCATAACAACGCTCGCCCACATTCATAATCTGCTTTGGAATTTCACATGGGAAATTTCCTGCCATTAATCTAATTCTCCTGATCTTGCCCCTAGTTATTTACATATTTACACCGAACTCTTGAAGCAATACAAAGGCCAACGATTAGAAAACGGAGGAAGTGAAAATCGCAGTGACCAAATTGTTGGGCAAACCGGACGGATAAGGTGTCGAAAAACTGGTGCTAAGATCCGAAAATGCTTAGGAGTTTTAGAATATTATTTACTTTATTTCAAAATTAAAAAAGTGAATTTATATTTTTCCCGCAAAAGGGAACCTTATTTATTATATGACCTTGTGTATGAGAAACATTTTATTAGTGTCTATACATATTCAATTTTCTCTTTTAGCATATAGCTGTGTATATTCTGGTATCTAAAAAGCAGCGTTATACATACACTGTCTTCGAATTTTTGTCACTGAAATATTCTGGTACAACAAATTACTGTTCACATGATGAAACTTAAATCGCTAAATTTCTATTGATTCTCTGTGATGAATTCTATATTTTAATAGAAATATTGAAAATTTAATAATAATTATTTTTAATATTTTTATTATGGTTAAAATTTACAGCCTTACACACGTATCACCAAAAATATCGCTTGTACAAAAAAAAAAAAAAAAAAAGCATATGTTTTATTAACTAGCTTGCCCTAGATATATTAATTTAAAACAAAGAGAGCATTGCAGATAAAAATGGCATGCCCCATGTATAGAGCCTCATAAGCAGAGCCCGAAAGCTCAGGTATTTATTTTATTTGGTTAAAACGGGCAGGCAAAAAGGCACTTAAAATACTGAAAATAGGCATTTATCAAAAGTGAAAACAGAGGAGTAATATCACTCATTATTAATGAAAACAAGTAGTTAAGATGCTTAATAATTTCTTTATCACACAGTCGAAATATTTAAGCTACATGCAACAATAAGATGTTTTTTTTAAGGTACCAACTGTCATAGTCAGCTGCTTAAATGAGAGAATATATTCTTCATCATGAAAAAGAACGTTCTACATCCATTGAAGTATTTGGAGCATATTTAAAACAAGTTATTTCGAAAGGACTCATACAATTTACAACAGAAAATTTATCTTTCAGAGCATCATGGAAATGTTCATAAAATAAAGTAGTTTTGAATAGTCCTGGCGAATGAGCAAAAATACGCAGTGGTTTCTGATCGAGTTCATTTTCTGTTTATGCGTTTATAGGGAACCAGGCTGCATCTCTCTTACTTCAGTACTGAACACACTGTAGGGAAGATTCCTTTCACTAATAAGGTTCTACTATTTCAAGAGCTTAAGTGAATGGGTTCAGAAAGTTTTTGACTGCTTGAAAAGAAATAAATGTATAACAAGACTAAATATGTATTTTCGTGAGGTGAAATTTTGTAAATTATTTCACTTCGATATATTGAACTTCTTTGTGCTTATTAAAATGCGTAAATAATAGCAGAAAAAAAATCCATAACGACCCAAAACAGGCAAAAAATGGAATTAAAACATTAAAATTGGCAACAGAATACAAAATAGGCATAAAAAGTCAAATAATACTGGCCTAAAACTTCAAATATACGAAAAGATATTCCTTTCTATCTGACACAAATACATCCATCCAAATAGAAAAGGCGTTTTGCCTAACTTCGGGGTTCTGGTTCGCAGGGATTTAAAAATGGCAGCAAAACAGGTGTTTCAATAACTTAAAGAGCCATGAAACTATAGCATTTCCCCCATCAGGTTTCCTGATATTTTAAACACAGAAAATTGCGCTTAAAAGGAACCGCTTTGAGAGAAAAATAACGTGTGTCTGATCACAGAACTGCTTCAAAACACATGGGCCATCGGCCTTACTTTAAACAAGAATGTATACTATTATAACTCAAAGATGACGAATGGAAACAGAATTGAACAAGTGTTTCTACTATTTTGGCTAAAAGATTGCGAATAGTAACAGAATTATGTTACAACTGGACAATGGAACATATTACACCGCTCAAACAACCCCATAAAATCCAGGAATTGAAGAACGCAACCCAACTCCTGCCACACATGACATACAGTGCTTTAGACTGCTATTTATTCCGATTAATGGATCAATTTCTCTGAGGAAGAAACTCTCAGAACATCAGAAGTTTAACTTTGTGTGTGTCCGCGTATAGAAATGTTTTTTTTTTATAAAACAATGCCTATAAACGAATTTGGTACCGTAAATTGTTTAATTAACCTACAAGTTTGACTTATGCTATATAAAAGGTTCTCATTTAGCTGCGCAATCGGATATTGATTTTTCCTGACAGGAAGTTGCTGATTAACGGCCTCGCCACATGCGGAGAGAAACCATGTCGCGCGATCGGAACTCATTGAGCGCATTTCTTTAGATTTCTTTCGTTATTTATTAAGTATTAATATTACCCTCACCATCATAATAGATGCTCGAATTGCTACATACATGAATCCTTTTGAGGAGATTTTAAGACATTCGCCGGGATTCATTCCCCTGAATATTATAAATTGCCTCCCGGATCTTTCAGCGCCTTCGCGGGTTTATTTCAGATACATCAGTAGCTATTAAATGAATGAAGATGCAGCAGCTGAGTGACTTTACACGCACTGTCGACAGTTATACCAACTTGCTGAGCCAGTCGTGTTAAGGGTTTTGGAGAAGTTTCTAATCGGCAGCCCTATTTCATCAAGCTTCTCTTCTGTTAAAATCCATTTTTTTTTGTCTCGACTTCTGTCATTGTAAACGCCTTTGTTCGCACTTGTTTATCAATCTGAATTTTTCATTTTCCATTATGATATTACTCCGGGAAATTGAATAGAGTGCTTGTAATTTTTTTTCACAGATAACAATCATAAATAAGTTTTTTGATCAAGCGTATATCTCGCTCTTGGCATACTCCATGTAGAAAGAGTAACAAACATTTCCTAGAGAAATGCAACTGAAATAGTTGGCGTGAACTATTGTATAATGTATTAATTTAAATAACGCGCACGGGACTGCTTTTACAAGATATGAGCATTTAATGAGGAAATTTAAAGAAAATTAGACATTTAGATCTTTATGAATGTTGTTTATAAAGTGTAATTTCTTATGCGAACAGGCCAACAAATTTTGAGACAAAATGCAAATCGTTTGGTGCTATCATTGACGTTCCTTCTATGAATATTAAAATCCAGCACTTCATTGTTCTCTATTTCTGCATTTCTTTTGTCTTTCGTGCTAATATCACGCCCTTTGTCTCAAGGAGTGAAAATCAACTCCAAATGAAAGGCAAATTACTCCTTGGGTTGTAATGTTCCTCTCATTGTGTAGGAATTGATGACCACCGCTTGGAAAACAAAAACATAAAGGAACACGCTTAATCGTTCCTTCATTACCGCGTTTTATTTAATGACGGTATTAAGGCGCGTTTTGTTTCAGTACCTTCATTAGACGAGCAAGGGACTTTAATGGGGAGGTGGGCGAAAAGGAAGTGTACACCCCGTTTGTTCCTTCTTGCTCTAGTATCTTCGACCCAATCAAGTTAGCATCCGCCTAATTTTAAAATAATTAAGACAACTATCGTGTTTAAGAGCGTTATATGACGAAAATATTTTAAATTTGTTCTTAGCAGTATTTAGCTGAAGTGCCTAAAGAAACTTATCTAAGAAGAGAGTTGTTTATTTTCTGACAAAAAGTAAACTGGATACTTGATAACCATGCTCCAAATTCCTCTGTTTATTTTCTAAGTTAAAAGAGAATGCAATGCTTCACAGATACGAGTATCACCATAGTCACATAATTTCCTTTAAAGGGAACATCGCATAATTTTCGTGATGAAATAAAAGATATAAAATGGCAATTGTATTTTTTAAAAATATAGGCTCGTTTTTCTTTAAAACTTCCTGGATTTTTTGGGAAAAAACTTGAAGTTTTTACAAAAAATTACATAAAAGATGCAAAGTTGTAAAATTAATGTCGATAAGATTGAAACTGAACTTTCATCCTAATGCTCCATTTTGTTTTATTTAGTTATTGATTAGTAATTATTTATTAGTAGAACCTAATGCAGTATAGCAATATCAATGGGAAATATATATATATATATATATATATATATATATATATATATAAAACAATAAGTAGGTAATCAGAAAAAGATCAACACACTTAAAAGTCACAGATTTAGTGTCGCAATATTCCGAACAGCTCGTGTTCTTCTTGGGCAAGAAGACACATAAACGTAGTAAAAATAAATATTGAATATCAAAGGTAACGTGATGCATGGAAGCTGATTAAACAAGCAATAACAGTGGCAAAGAGAGAGAATATAAAAATATATTAATATGAAAGATTTAAACCCGGTGGTATACGCGCTTTATACAAAAGCATATCTATCATTTCTCTATCTCTGAGTTAACTAAAATGATTTATATTAGCGAATAAACTAAGTAAATATATATTGATTGATTTAGTCTCAAGAAATCAGCGTCCCATTCCATTCAGGGCGTGAAACGGCCGATAAAATCTTGCTCAGAGGCCTCTTTTTTCAGGCTTGAGGCTTCAGCCGTAAATCTACGACGTGGGACCCACGGCTTTACTTCCCTTCCGAAGGAAACCATACTTGGGATTTTTTATGCCCGAAAAAATTCATCGACCCTGACCGGGATTGAAACCGCGAATCTTGGGTCTAGGAGGCAAGTATGTACCCATTAGACCGCCAGAATCGACGTGTTTGTATGTATGTATGTATGTATGTATGTATGTATGTATGTATGTATGTATGTATATATAACTAAATTAACAATAATTAGAAAAGAAGAAAAGGATAAAACACTAAGAAAAAGTCACAGAGTTGTAATCGCTGTATTTCGAACTGCTTGAGTTCTTCTATGTCTTGTCTTCATGCCATAGAAGAACTCAAGCAGTTCGAAATATAGCGATTACAACTCTGTGACTCTTTCTTGGCGTTTTATAAAAAGTCCACTGGTAATTTTTTTGGAAATATCATTCATATGAGTCGACAAAATTAATATAAATTCCTAAAAAATTCATGGAAGCTCCAGTGCCCATATTAAATGCAAATTGAATGTCCATTGTTGCCATTGTTTATATTTAATTAGATGGCATTACAACAACCATTAACAGTAGAGGACTTCATATATAATTTGGTTCATATATAAATAAATTACTATGATTTTATTTTGATACGAATGAATAATAACTGTTAGTTTATTTAATGTTATATTTTTAGTTTATTTACGCACACTCTAACATCTCAGCTCATCAGCGTCCCATTCAATTCAGGACATGAAACACCCATAACTTTTGCTAAGAGGCCTCTTCTTTTATACTTGAGGTTCTTTTACATGCCGTAAATCTACGATACGGGTCTAAGGCTTTACTTGCCTTCCGAAGGAAGACATTCTTAGGATGAATGAATCCATTTATTTCTTCCAATTTCCAATTTACATGCAGATGTAATGTTTCAATATATAAATAGAACCAATTTCACAGAGTTTTAACAAACAAGTATACATGTTAAAATCAAAGTAAATAATTTACATTTCCATGCTCTCAATACACATAGACTTACTACCATTAAAACATTTAAAGTTCCTACTTAATCATCCTAACTTTATGGAGTTCCATTTCTTCCGTACTCCATTACAATAACACCAGGTTGAGTATGTAATGGGAATATACACTCACTCCTAGATAGCGTAATTGTCAGTAATGTTATTCCCATTTGTCTTGCCCACTTCTATAAGCATTTTTGTCTCACCTTCCTATGTATTTACCAAGTTTCTTAATATTTTTATTTATGATTTTAAATACAAAATTCTGCTGCCTCTTATTTCATTTGGTAAGTTTTCCCAATTTCGTAAAGAAACTGTTCCTTCCAATACTGGGTTTATTTACATTCTAATACACAATGCCAAATACTATGGTTCTTCACACATAGGACATATCCCCTTACTATATCCATTTCTTATCTAACTTAAATATATTGCTCCTGTTCCAAACCGTGTCAGTCCTTCCCTCCTTACCTTATCACAGGTTTAAATGTATATTTCCCTCCCCCACACATTTTTTAGTGTGTTAAATAATTTCAGAGATTTCTTGACATTCTTGTTTTTATCCCTTTCCAAAAGTCTTTTCCTATTTTTTCCCCTACAGCCACAGGTGGCGAAGGTCGTTAAGGCGCGGACTCGTGAACGGGAGATCTGAGGTTCGAATCTCACCAGGACTGTCCTCCCTGATTGGGTTTTATTTTTCTAGGTTTTCCTCAGTACTCATAAATGGCAAATACCGGGGAGGTACCCTAAACTTAGGCCTGGAACGCTTCCTTCCTTTAAAAAAAAAAATAAATAAAATATTTGTATCCCAATTTACCATTTGTTTCATGTATTATCAGTGTACACCGCCTGTGGTGTCTCAGTAGTAAAAACGGGCGTAAAGCACTAATAAAAATAATCCCCCTCAAACCATATTGATTCCATGCCCACTTCTTGTACAATTATTTTGGATTTTAGATATCCAAATCTCTCTCCCCTTAATTTTTCCTTGAGCTGCCAAGGATTTTTTACGCCCGAAATAATCCATCGACCCTGGACGGGCTTGAACCAGCGTTGGATAGCAGTTAGTAGGTCTTGGATTTTTATTAATATAACATATTAAAGTATTATATGTATAATTACAGTTTATTTCCCATTTTTACATATATGTAGACTGCATTAATTTTGTCTGAGTAGAACGCGCGGTTAAAGTTTACATTAGAACTCATTCTCAGAATGAACGGAGTGTAGATAGCGATTTGTTACCATGGAAATTAGGCAATTTTTAAGTTCGACTTGAGCTGAAGCAGTTACATTTGAGCCGCTGCCCATAACACGATATTCAGGATGTTCCTTTCAATGCAGTTACACTGAAACAACTTGCAGGATGGAGGACCCTCTAATAGCAATTTATCAAAAGGGACAAAAAAAAAAAAAAAAAAAAAAAAAAAGGAACTAACTGCTTCGCGCCTGCTTAAAAGTATAAAGGAAATTATCGGGAAATATTATTAAGTGGTTAGGATTGGAAAACGATTCCAAACATTATCCTGAGCTTTGCGATGCGAACGAGCCATAAAGTTGAAAATTTTAACAGGTTATGAATCCAAGAGACCTCCTTAAGTAATCTTTCCGTTATAAAAGCTACTCACAGACAGAAGCTCTCAAATTAATCCCTCACGGTGTGCATAAAAACTCATAAAAACAGTTTTCTTTCCTTCTGATATTAAAAGAACGCTCTCAGTACGAGATAAACAAAGTGAAAGACTTTCTCCAAGCTCTGCTAACACATCTTTTTCTGTTTCTTCGAAAATCAGACTTCAGAGACTGTGAGGTAATTAATCATAAGGGGAGGGAAATGTAATTTCATTGTATAAATAGCTGAGAGGGCGTTTGTATTCTTCTTTTGAAACCTTCCGCGCAGATTTCGCCAAGTTTCATTTTCTGCTCGTAATTACACAGAGCTCCCGGGCATTTAACATTCGCTACAATATCGTAACGATTTTGCTTTGTAAATAATTTCAGAAACGTTGAACTTGTATCATTTCACAAAGTTGCATGGTTTAACTTTGTTACAGACGAGAATACATTTGTTAGCGAGCGGAAAAGATGTTCAGTAAACGACAAAACGTTTATGAAGCTGATTATGTTCCCAGCGCATAAGACACGTTCTTTGTGTATAAAAATTATCATCCTTGGCAATGCAAATTCAGGCGCAGAGAGATTAACTCATGTTTCAGCCGCAAATGTGCAATTGGCCACTTATTGTCAAGATCTTTAGAAAACGACGCCTAGTTATAGTTTTCAATTTTATTTCAATAAATGATAGGCGTGTGGACATGTTTTTGCACTCTATTTTTGGTGAGATGACAGAGACAAAATATTTTTGTGCAGAGTGTTCGGAAAGTCACTGTGCAGTTACAACATATGTTGGAAATGTTCACGGGTTGATGTACAATGATTAATTTTATTGAAAAACACTTTCTGCAGATGTGTTAACATAACCAAAAAGGTGGATTGTTGATTTGATTAATTAATGGACGCTCTTTAACAACTCAGGTCATTACCATCCCATTCAATTCAGGGCGTGAAACGGCCGACAAATTTTGATCAGAGGCCTCTCTTTCAGGCTTGAGGTTCTTTTCGTGCCATAAATTTACGACACGGGACCCACGGCTTTACTTCCCTTCCGAAGGAAGCCATACTTAGGATTTTTATACCGAAAAAATCCATCGATCCTGGCGGGGTTTGAACCCACGATCTTGAGTGTAGAAGGCAAGTATGGTTACTACTATACCATCTGGGCCAACCAAAAAGGTGGAAATCAGACCTCGCTGTATAGGTGACATCAAGAATAACAATGGTATTCCTTTCAACAACAGAAATAAACCATTCGTAATAAACAGATTCGCTTTTCATGATCCGCACCTTTCAATTCTTGCACTGCTGTCACTTTATATTTCGGAAACTTTTCCTCGTTCCAACATAACTAGCCATTTTTGTTAGATAGTTATTTGGAATGCTTTATATCTAAACGGAAATACACTTAAGTTCATAATGATATCTAAGATCTAGACCATGTTTCATAAAACAACTAGTGTACTAGTTCTAATTCCATTAGTCCAATTAAAACCTATTGGACAATGGTAGACTCGTAACATTACTGCGCGGAATGTTTGCTGATGCGATTTTGTTTCTGCGGCATGTGTTTTAGATCGTATATTCAAATCAAGAAATAGCATTATGTCTACCACATCGAAAAGAAGCTCTAGTATTCAAAACAAAGTAATAGTGCTGCCTTTAATTAATGAGCATAAAGAAATACTATTTGGGCAATTCTCCGACAAAATTACAAAGAAAAATAATCCAAAATGTGCAAAATAATAGCGCAAAAGGTGAAAGCGTTGGAGTTAACTATACCGGAGAAAGATTACGCATATGTGACGGACACATTTTGGCCAAACATCAAGAAAGTTACAATGGTAAGTACTTTTATTTTACATTCATATTCGCCATTCATATTATTATCTAAAATTATGGTTTAAGTAGCTCAGTTTCTATTATATTTTTCAGATGAAAATAGATAACTCAAGAAGCACGGGAATGGGTTTGGGACCACATATTACATAAATAACCCTTAATGAGTTTTACGACTAAAATGCGTCGAACTTAGTTCATAGAATCAATATCTGACTTAAAATATGTACACTAGTATGTAAATTAACCATTCGAGATTCACGGGTAGAATTCTACCTGTTAACAATACACAATATAACAAAACAGTGATCTGTTTCGTGAAAGAGAACACTGATAAAACAAAATCACATGCTGATATCAGTCTGACGTCCTAGTAACTAGTGAGTTCTAGAAACATTGACTTGTAAAATAAATAAGTAATACTAGAATGGAGACTAGATTTACTAGATTAGATTAGATATCGGGGAGATTTAATGGAGTTTAAAAAAAATTAAAAAAATACTCCAGCACGTCAGCCTATAAGACTTATTGTGCTGCCCCATTGAAAGGGGTGCCTTCATTGTTTACCAAAATCCGTCCCTTTTGCAATACCTTGCTTCCAATGTTGACATCTTTTCCCAGATGCTCCCTGGTTATAGAAAGAACGAATCTCCTTCTTTCAGGAATGGACACTCAAACAGGATGTGTGAGGCAGATTCCTCATCCTGTTTACAAATTCTACAAATGGGTTCATCTTTATAGAGCGCCACTTTTCGATGATCTTTTCTGAAGTGACCATGTAATTAGCGCAATTATTATCTTCACTTCCTTTTCTATCCAATTGGAGAGGAAAGATTCTTGCTAGGACCTAGGATGAGTTTCCTAATTTGAATCTGTCCAGGACAGGTTTGCCACCTTGATTGAAGTTTATCCCCAATCTGTGTTTTGAATGCGATCTTAGCAGTATAAGTACTGAAGTTTTACTAGACCACGAGCTTCTTGAAACAGGGAACTGGAATGAATCAAAGAAGCAACATAAGAGAGACATTTCCTCACTGGGTTCGGTCAACAAAGAACTTTAGAATAGGCAGCATGTTCAGTGCAACAAAAGTGGTTTGTCTGCACTTCCCCCATGAGATGTCGGTCTTGAGTAGTTACTCACGCCTCAGGAGAGCTCATATGACTCATGCTATGTAAAATACAGAGAGGGGCGATGAAGTTACTTCTCCTCTCTTTTTTTTAAACACCAGTCGAGGGGAATTATTTGGTCTCCGAGAGAGGGTTACGTTTGCCCACATAAGCCTTTTGTCTAAAACCAGATCAATACCGCAGTGGTATGTCATAATGTCCAACATTAATCAACTAGCTTTTTGCTGTATGGGATATGATCGATATCTGAGGACCTGTTCACACACCATGCGTAATTTAAGCACTAACCCGGTTGCTTCTATCTCACGGCTTGGTGAGTAAACCCACTTAGCGCCGGAACTCTCTTAGCAACGTTCATTGATTTATCCACTGTGGAGTTAGTTTCCTTTGGCAAACCAGTTTTCAGCTGACAGACGCTTCTCACCAGAGGACTTTGATAACTAGAGCCCGGGTTTATGGCAAAATTAATTTTATTATTAGTGATATTTAGTTGAGCTCGATTCTTAGCATTCATTATGTATTGAAGTGTTTTTCTTCAGAAGGACTAAGTGACAGCTTTTAACACTACATTCTAAATTTGATTTTTCATTCGCCAGAAGGTTATTATTATGATCATAGTCACTATGCTATTCCCAAATATAACTTATGACCAGGGTCAGCATTAGAGTGGTAAAAAATATACAAATTATCACTATTTTCTACAGCTACGTTCTGTAACCACTATTGCACGTATACATCGAAGTCCGGATAGGCGACATTTATTACACACCTACTTGTTGACCGAGGATTCATGTTACAACTGAACATTTTAAATTCGGAAGAAGAAACGAAGTTATTTCTTAAAAGGTCTGACTAAAACTGTGCGGTCTCTCAAACACCCAACTCTCTAAACAACAGACCACAGTCGGTCCTGGCGGTGTAGTGTGTGACAGATCCTCTCACCAAGCATGCTCGAGAGTGAATGTATTTATGTAATTTAAATAATAATTATTAAACATCTTATATATCCTGTAGTAACAAGCAGGAACATTTCATGTATCACAAAAATGTACTCGTGATTACCTGGACTAGCTCCTTGACGAGAGGGAAAAGGCTGCCTATTGTAATATCTTGTGCCGTCACTTACTAACAATGGCTCGAGCAATGGGCCTCTTTGTTGTGACTCAGCTAAGTGCATGCAGGTGTCCGGCATGGGCCGAACAATAAGTATTTTGTATCTTTAGTTGCTGGAGATGCTCCGAAATTCGTTAAAATTAGAAAGGGAACAGGTGTTGGTCATGAGGTCATTACATGGCATGATCATGAGCTCCCAATGAGGAGTCAAAGAGTTGATGAATTTAAAGTGAGGGCGTTTGGGAGCACAAGGGCTCACCAATAATATTTTAATATTTTGAAGGTTCAGACCCCATGGGCGCTAGTCTGTGAACCCTGTGAGCTCTCACGATCACGTGGGACATTGAATTTAGTAGAAAATACTAAAGTAGTGGAAGACGGCACAGTCCTATGGACAGTAAAAGGCATTTCCAGAAGGCATCTCCGGTCAGTACAGTACAGTAATTACATGGAAGCAGTCCCGGATACAGTATGAAAGTGAAAGAAAAGAGGCACACAATATAGTGGCAGGGCGGTAGATGCAATTTCAGGCAGCGTATGTAGCTCTTGGTGTTAATGTCGAAGAGGTAACGAACCAGGTGGCCGACAACAAAGTGAAACAAACTGTAGTGTGATTTGAGCCCTTCTCTTTCATCTCCCTCCTTCCGTGACTAAGAGGACACAAGAGGTGACTTCGGGCCTCTGAAAGACTCGGGGTGCGAAGTGGAACCCTCGGGCACAACAACACTGACTATTAAAACAGCCTCAAGTGGTAACCATACTTGCCTCCTAAACCCAAGATCGCGGGTTCAATCCCGGCCAGAATTGATAGATTTTTTTCGGACGTAAAAATCCTAAATATGGCTTCCTCGGAAAGGAAATAAGCCGTGGATCCTATGTCGTAGATTTACGGCATGTAAAAGAACCATGAGCCTGAAAGAAGAGGTCTCTGAGGAAAATTTATCAGCCGTTTGACGCCATGGATGGAATGGGACGCTGAGATGTTGAAGAGCGTTCGTAAATAAACGAAAACAACAACAGACTACAATAGAATGGTAGCATAAGGGCTTCTCACCACCATGTGCGTGAGATAGTCGACCAAAAAATTGTTATGTCATTTTTTTTTTTTCATTTGTGCAATATAAAGGCATATTCTGATGTTGGCATCCATAATAAATAATTCTGCCCTCCCTGGAGAAACCCATGCTTCTACATAAAGTAGTTAAATCATCAACGAGAAACAAGGTAGAAAATTTACAGCGAGAGTGTTGCTGCTTCTAAATAATGGACCTTACCACAAATCCCCCAAACAGCAAGAGCTCTTATCAAGAATTGCGGGCACTTAAGAGCTTAACCATCCACCTTATAATTCAGCCCCCCCCCCCCCCAGTGATTATTGTCTTTTTCAAAAACTAAATAAATTCTTTCGTGGACGAAGAAGTTCCAAAGATAATGCTATGAAGAAAGGGTAATGAGTTGGCTGGAGGACCTAGACATATCCTTAAATTCTGAAAGAATTATCACTGGAGGCAAGATGAATTAAGCGAAATTACCGTGAAAAAACAATGAGGTGAGCTTCACCGTCAGGTTTCATTTTCATAGCCAGGTACACCCTTTGACCAGAGAGAGAGAGAAAAAAAAACAACAGTGCAAAAGTTGTGCTTTATGGTACGTACTAAAGACGCTGTCTAATATGTGTGCTCTGTTACCTTTGTGGCACAGTGTGCAGTGATGTCTTAAGAGAGCAGGTTCGCCTCTCGGCATGAAGCACTTTTTTTAATAAACCCTCGTAACATATTAGACAAATTAGTTTCGTAATATTGTTTCCCATGCACAGCAAGCTTCACGTTAACTTGTTATATATATAATGAGTATTATATTTCCTTCAATATTTGTTCCATCTAAATGTAATATGCTGCACATGCATTCCCTGCACATGCAAGAAGGACAAAAGGTGCCTTAAGAGCACAAAATCAAGAAGACTGGGATGTTGTAGCCTCTCTTTACACTACTGTAGAAATCTGACATCATCTATGTCCTGAAGATTGAGGGCAGTTATACATGCTGAAGGTTCATAAACCCGATATTAATTTGTGTTTATTTCTATGTGTTTTTTAATTTAGAAGATAAATGTTTCTGTTCATGTACTTATTTAATTAATTGTAAAGAATGTGTTAGTTTGTGACTATATTTTTGTGTACATGGATAATGCCATAAAACTCAAATGATACGTTAAAATATAATATATTAAGGCAACATAATGTTCTACTTATAGATATAAAAATCAATAATAAAAAATATAAAAAATGTGTGGGATTTGAATCCAGGAGCTTACGGAGAAGAGCTATGACTTTAAACCGCTCGGCCACTGCTAGGCCACCACTAGTGCTCTCCTTTCAGATGCTTATGATTGTAGCCATTACATTTACAGGCAAAGCGCCCACTGCAGTGTGCCAGTCGCTACAGGCGCGTTGTGAATACAGCGCTTACGAGCGTTCCCGAAGTTTTCCGATAGACGCGTAGAATCTGGGAATGACTCTCTCCCTCCCTCCCTCTCTCTCTCTCTGCCAAAGGATGTGTATAAATTATTAAACATCCATCGTACAATATTGTTATATATCCGAACTAGGTAACAATTGCTTCTTCTTAGAATTACATGATTTACATACTGAAGTGCATTTTGTTTCATACTCTCCTTTGTTGTTGTTATACTTTAATATAAGAATAATTTCCAAAAAATCTGCTTGCTATGCATGTGCAGCCAGTAGGTTGGTGCAATCGTCAGATCAGTTTGTGCCACATTCCTGTTGAGAACGCTATCTATATATTTTACAGTCTAAGTGAAAACAGGAAGGGAAAAAATAATGCTTGAGTCAGGTCTTGCACACCGACTACCAATCATTCATTAAAGCGAGATATCGCAAGTTAAATACCTGCCAGAAATCGACTTACTTTACGCTATGAACCCGTCTAGCTCGCTTCCAAAATTAAAAGAACCACTCTGAGGGAGATGCTTCGCTAGCGTTGGAAAGACTAATGAAGCGACCCGAGTAACCAGGAGAACCAACAAGGAAGTAATCCTCCTCATGGGAATAAAAAACTTACAAAAACGTTGAACCACTGCGGCAGAGGAAGCTGGAGAATTTATTTGATTTTGTAAATTTCTACAGGAGAAAACTAAGCGAGTGTAACAGTTAATGATTTTACAATTATGAAAATTAATTTCTTTTTTACTCAGAGGAAAAAATTACCATTCTAGGAAATTATTATGTAAAGGAATTTCTGAGTACCTTGAAATGCCTTCGTAGTTGTTATTACGATAAATACAGGTGTACCTGTAAATGAAGGAAATAATATTGTATTACAATCACTATTTCACTTACGTGACGTCTTCTTAAAATCGACCAATGAAAGGAAACAAAATTTTGAATTTTAATCATATCAGCAGAATATCACAGTAAAATTATCGAAAAATTTATCAAATCTGTTTTGTTACGCTACGTGTATTTGTCTTGTGGTCAGTGTAGCGAACTTAATTCCTAAGCACGCATAACAGACCACTTTTCTGTGTTTTCAGTCATTGTAAATTTAACGTAATGTGCCCTCACTCAAGCAACTCTTTTTTTACGTATTCAGTCAAACAGTCTGAAATCATTTTATAAAGTATATAACAATATCTGCCTAGCAACCACAAACTTTAATAAATACATTATTGTGAAATGTTTTCTCCGTTTTTTTTTTCTCAGTTGGTATCAGTAAATCTAAAGGTAGCGATTTTAATGGTCGACTTCCGCCTATTTCATTCTCTCGGTTTCTAAATAGGTAAATAAGTATAACAATTTATACAATTGTATCCGTGCGCGAATTCTAATTATTTTTATTCTTGTTCTATTCAGGAAATAGTCTCAAATCCGAATTGACTTTTCTCTATTGGCATTACTGACTATCGACATTCGTCTGTTGCTAGATGCTTGAAAAGTTTAAGCATTCATAATACAAATGTATAATTATTACAATATTTTAAGTCAAGTTAACGGGGATTATTATTTAAATTATTTTATTTTTGAAATAGTTCTAATAAATATCATTCGAGGGTATGAACTTTCCAGATAAATTCCTGAATTTATCAGCAATCTCAGACCATTTTGTGATATTACTTGTGAAAATTCTACAGCAAGTCCATGTGGCGCGTATGAATACATTACGAACGTTGTCCAATGAATGATTGCAATTTCTAAAATCTAACTTTACAATATTTAGTTAAAGTAGGCGAGAAATTACTTTCTTTGACACTTGGACCGCCGGAGAATCAGCTGGAAAGAGGCTCGTCATAACGCTTACCTATCAGGTAATAAAAACCTATTATCTTCAGAAGCATAACATCATCGGCGTTGCAACAGTTATGGGGTTAGAAAGTATAAAACTACCTAATAGTAATACATTTTCAAGTGCGTGCATTGATCCAATTTTTGTGTGTGAATATTTTATTAAGTGTAGTGGTTGTGCTTTGTATCATTCATCAAACGAAAGTGATTCTGTAAGATTTTTGGATCAAAAGTGCACATTTTCCTGCGCGTACCCGTCGTCTTCATACACGCTACTCTTTCGCGCCAATGCATCCAATTCCAGCTTATTAATTCTGCCGCTAGATAACACCACGTAAAATCTCCTGAGGTTAAAGTAAGTTTGCGACTATTACAATAATCATGAAAACATTTAAGATAAAATGTTCAATTATATAAGCACATGTGAGTTTTTGTCATACATGTAAAAATATGTACTACAACAAAGATAAATACGCAGGGTAAAATATGTTTTAAATTATAGAGGGGCAGGAAGGAGGAGGAGGAGGAGGAGGAGGAGGAGGAGAAGAAGGAGGAGGAGAAGAAGGAGAAGAAGAAGAAGAAGAAGAAGAAGAACTTGGATTGCAGTTGCTGATGATGAGGGACAGGATGTGGCAGTAGAAACGTCAAACAAATAGTATTTTCTCCCCTAATATAGCTTAATGTGCATGTGGTAGTAGTTTCGTTGTTGTCACGCTGGTTCACGCAAGTTGAGACATATTCAGTTCCTCCTTAAGCAAAATAGAGGTGACACACGACAAACAATATGCTGCTCTGAAATTCTGCTTTCGTCTCAAGATCTTCGGATGAGGCCTAAGCAATGTTAAGGGAGGCTAGTGGAGAGTTTGTTATTTCCTATAGCTCTAGGAACGCTAATGGCCAAAGTTATTAAAGAGCATCCACAAATAAAATAAAGCCACCTATCAGTATGAGTGAGAAAATTGGCAACATTCGTCAGTCTGGGTCTTTCCAGAAGACCATTCTCAACAAGAGTGAAGAAATCGGACATTGTTGGCAAGAAAAGTATGTCTTCCTTTTCACCTAGCGACCATGTTACGAAAGTTATGCTTGAGCAATAAAATACAGTCACTGCCAAATGAAGATCTACAAAACAAGTCTTCAGAAGCGTCCAAAGACAGGTCTTTTTTTTTTAATAGTGTTTAACGTCCGTTTTTACTACGGAGGCACCACAGGCGGTGGACACTAATAATACATGAAAGGAAATGGTAAATTGGGAAAGGTTTTTTTTTTTTTTTTTTAAACAAAGGAAGCGTTCCAGGCCTAAGTTTAGAGTCCTCCCCGGAATTTTCTATTTATAAGGACTAAGGAAAACCTGGAGGAAAAAAAATCAACCAGAGAGGACGGTCCTGACGGGATTCGAACCCCAGACCTCACGAGTCAGCGCCTTAACGACCTCGGTCACCTCTGGCGGTAAAGACAGGGCTGCGGGGAATTCTGTTGCACCATGATAGCACACATTCATATGAAATGAATTTCATGAATTTCTGCACGAGTCAAATGTTTGTGCCATTCTACCTGCAGTCCAGACCCCATCTGACTCCCCCCCCCCCCACTTTTCCCAGTAAACGAAAAACTTACATGGTCATCCATTTGAACCGCCTGAAGCTGCAGTGGCTGCATATGAAGAGTATGTTTGTAGCATTATCAAATAGTATGGTTGACAAAACCATATAAAATAACGGAAGGGACATATGACATTTGCACGGATGTTTCAACTGACATAAGAAATGATCACACATTCCCGTGTATTACAGTTATTGTAAGCTTACTGTTCTGGCATAAAGGGATCTCCAAGGACTTCTACAATAGCAGGAATCTCCGAGAAGAAGCGCGCTGGTTCGATTTTCTGTCATAACTCTGTACACATCAAATGCGTGAGTCGTGGACGAATCCCTGCCGGTAAATTCTTCCCTTCGTAGTATATCGTTTATATGTTAAATGTGTGATTTCCGTTTTTGTTAATGTGCTCATCTGGATAGATGGAAATCTGCTTGATCTGAACATGAGTACAGTAAACCGCACCGATCGCAGAGAGAAAACGAAAATATCGCAGTCACTCATCCATTGCAGTTTGTAGTTCTTCAGCAGCTGCCGGAAACTTGATCCACAAAGTTGCTTTAGTTGCAACAGCGGTCAAAACTTGAGCAAAAGTAATGGAAACTGTTCTTTGATGTGCATCCATATCTTCAGCCACTCTACTCTGGAAGGCTGAGTCACTCACATATCTTAGATCATCCTCTTCGTTGTTTAAAGCTCCTCCTCTGGTTTCGCTATATTCAGTAAATAATCTGCCACTCATTGCAAATTTTATTTTTAAAACCCACAAAGAGACTTATAATCTATTAGAGCAAACTTGCTATCTTTCTACCTTTACAAGCCAAGGAACATGATTCATAAATGTAGCCATATCAAGCATTCACACCTTCTATCCTTGAGATTCAACCTACTACATATTTCTGATAAAAATTGTCCAACGTGTGATAACTGACAACACTTTATTAATAAAGGAATTGTGAGTTGACTCCAGTTACAAGTCGGCACCATTAAGTTTACTTCAATTTGCTCAGCTTTATTCATTAAGAAATAGGAGAATTCTCAGTCCACTCAGGACCAATGCGTGTTTTACAGAGTTTGACAAAATATATTTTTCCGAGAGGTTGAAAAAAGTGGGAGCATGTTTGTTGGAGACTGTGTTGATAAATAAAATTAATATTTTTTAAAATCTGTTTATACTTACCGTTTTACCAAACTTTTTGAGAGACCTTTGTAACGAAAGAGGAGATATAACAAGAGGGGACACCTAAAATTTATAGCTCTAGCTAAAAGTACGGTGTTATATAGTGAAGATACTTGGCAAAGTATACATAAACAGAATGGAAATAAACTTTGGCAACTTTCTGCTCGAGTTTTAAGAAAGGAGAAGATTGGAAACGAACTAAGATAGAGAATGGAGGTAAAATATAACATTCTGGACTATATTGCGACAAGACATATTACATGGAATGGGCTTATGTTGGGAATGAACGAGTTAGGAGTACGGAAGATTCCATGCGAATCGATTGGAGCAAGGAAAAGGAAAAGAAAGGTGACCATTAATAATACGGAAGATAAAATTCCAGAAGTGACGGCACAGAGACATCTAACGGAAGGAAAATGGAGAGAACAGGCAGGTTTTGGGGCAGTTACGATAAATGATTCAATGCTTATTAAAACTTGTTGCCATTTGCTGCGAGAAAATGCTTTTAAAAATATTAATGATGCCGTTATTATAAAGAGAATACGAAACACAAACTGTATGCTTTTTTTTAAGTTTAAACTCTTACCTTTAATATCACGATTAGTTTCATTCCTGTGGAAGGGAGGAGCAATACACAATATTTCAGAAGCTAATTAGTATTAAACGTTAAAAAAAATAAAGGTTCCATATATATAATAACTTTTATAAACCAAAAACAACAACTTTAATGCAATTCCTAAATATTTCATACTTTTCCTATTGAATACAGCTTCCTTTCCTTTCAACAAATAATATGCAAAACCATTCTTGAACATAAGAAGTGTGCTATTATTTTTGTTTTTCCTGTAATTAATATCTTTATGTTCATATTTTCAAATTTGTTTAAAAATTGTATTTATTTTACTGAAGCATGGCACATATTCCGTTAACTGATATTTAAATAAAATGAAAAACGTTTGTACAGGACAAAGGTTGAGTGTATGCAAAATGCATTAACATTAGCTGATAACTTTTGGTTTGTTAACCTGATTTTTTAGTAAAATTAGCAGACTACTTAAACTATTTACGTTGTTTTTAAGGTACTTTACGTATTTTCATGTAGAAGAAAACAAAATTATGTGATATCTCACCTGCAATTGTATGGTGACCGCTTTACACCCTTCCTTGTTATAATCTCTTCCTCTTATTTTCATAGTTCGGTTTGTATTAGTATTTATTAATCTCTGAAATTGCTCACGCATAGGAGATGTAATAATATACATTCATCACAATCGACTTTTTAGTCCTAAGGCCTATTCTGGCTCCTGATAAACTATGAACTATTAGAATTTAAGCTAACTCTAGTTCTACAGATATCAGAAAGCTTGGTGTCAGCCCATCGCTTCAAGTGTCATGCTAAGATATTGCTTGGAGTGAAATTACAGAACATTTTGTCCAAGAACCTCTTTTTTCAGGTATGGAGTTCTTTAACGTGCCGTAAACCTACGACAAGGCACTCATACCTTTAAGCTCTTTCCGGAGGACTTGACCTTGAAGGTTTTACGTCCCGAAAAACCTATCGGACTCAGTTGTGCACTTTGGGTCCAGAAACCTGTTAGGTTAGATTAGATTAGATAACGAGGGGTTTAATGGAGTTTGGCCACCTCCGCAAGCCATACTATTAGACTTATTGTGCTAACCCATTCAAAGGGACGCCTTCATTGTTTCACAAAAGTTGTTGTCGGTCCTGGTGGGGTAGTGGTTACCATGTCTTGCCTCATAAACCCAAGATCGCGGGTTCGAACCCGGCCAGGACCGATGGATTTGTAAAAATCGTAAGTGCGGCTTCCTTCGGAAGGGAAGCCGTGGGTCCCGTGTCGTACATTTACGGCACGAAAAAGAACCTCAAGTCTGAAAGAGAGGCCTCTGCCGTTTCACGCCGTGAGTTGAATGGGACGCTGATGATCTGAGACGTTAAAGAGCATCCATAAATAAATCAATCAATAATAACAAAATGTGTTCCTTGAACAAGTTGCAGTATTTTGGTTCCAATGTTAGTGTTCGTTCCGAGGTCTTTTCTGGTTATGGAAAGAGTAAGTCAGGAATAAACAGGATATGCTGTTTACACATTCTAGAGATGGGTTCTTCTTTTAAGAGTCCCACTTTTCGTAGATGTTTCCTGAAGTGACCGTGCTCAGTAATTAACTATCTCTACAGTAATTACCCTACCGAATAGATAAGGAGATATAAGGAAAGCGTGTTTCTTGAACCCAGGACCAATTTCCTAGCTTGTTTTTGGACAGGATAGGTTTGCCACCTAAGTTGGTGTTTTTCTCCTCTCCGTGTTTTTACCGCGGTTTTAGCTGTACTTGTGCTAATTCCAACCACCAGTTCAGGGTCATCTTAGGGTGATTTAGAACTCTTTTTGACCATATGGTCTCCATTTTCATTTCCATAAATGCCCTGATGCCCCGGCACTCACCGTAGTTCTAACCTGTTGCGAGATGCCAGGGCAGTTAAGGCATTTAAGCATTCCCATACCAGTTCATTTAACCTGATCGGAGGAAAGCACTTTTGACTATCTGTGGTGAGAATTCGTTCACCATGGTAACCTTTCTCAAGTTCTCTAAGAACACAGCACATGATAGCGAATACTTCTGAGAAATCTATCACCTTCATTTAAATTATGAATAACTTACAAAGTTAATTAGGTGAAGAGGCGCGGCTGGGGTTGATTTAAAGGTACGACCTTGATCGCACGCGAAATATTTAACTAGTATCTCTGCCAATTTGTAGATACTGAAAACATTCTTTCACAAATATAAAGCTGCAAGTTTGTTTCTAATAACACGCAACACTTTTAAAAATGTATATTTTTACCCTTTAAGACATATACAACTCCTTAACGTGAAGATTACAAAATTTTCCATAACAAGCACATGCATGCTGTGAGCTAAAGCGTTCCACGCAAGCTACACCAGTACCATAATGTAGCGGAAAATTCATTCTTTAGTTTGACTTACTGAATTAAGCTTTTGCTTTTAACATTAGCAGCTTAAGAGTATTTGGAGTTGTCACCTTTATGCAGCAAAATGCTGTGGTTTAAAAGATTTAATAATAAATTACAAATGTATTATGTTAATGATTGATATAAATGTTTCATATTGAAGTTTTCATTACAATAAATTCAAAGACTGGAAACCAGATGAATATTTTTCATTGCTCAAAATTACCAAATTGTCTCATATTGTGATGCAGAGAAGCACTGGATTCTCTAAGCTGCTGTATATAGCATCCATTTTCTGAGACGGACACTGATGTTGGTATAACTGTAACACATTTAATTCCAGATTTCCCAATAAATGTAAATGAGTAATGCATTAATTTATACTCTTATTGTGTTTTATTAATGTTTACAAATAGAATGTCTTGTCCCAAAATATTTACTCCGTTACCTGTACTAAATTGACCCAAACACATGCAATTTATATGCAAGAACTACAGAAGAAACTAACTCGATGTGATAACCGCTAAGGTATCCTGTAACTTATAGTAAATTGTTGGGCAATGCAATTCATATTGGTCCATGACCCGCTTCCCTCACAGTTTCAACACCAGACATTGTTACGTGCCTCCCAAAAATGTTTATGGCGGAAGGGCTTCCCATATTGCATTTTTACTTTTTTACAAGCGTGCGAAGACAGCAGCTAGTATATAAGAGCAACACAAGTCAAGATGGCCCATTCAGTTGCAGCACATCATCAGATAAACATGAAAGCGTTGGTGAGTACTACTGGCTACGTTACTTTTCATTTAGTCTACAAGTTGACCGCAGTAATTTTTATACGGAATTACGTAGTCTTATTTTGCTAATATTTTTACTAAAAAGTGTGCATTTAGCACCACTACGAATAGCATGCCGAAGGTTTTTAGCTATGAGAAAAAAAAATATATTAATTGAAAAACACTTTCACAGTTTTTGAAGCTCCTCCTTACAGACACTTGTACACTTGTTTACTTTCACGAACTTCGAAAGCAATTTTTGCCACTCAGTTGCACGGCCTTCAGATATGCTGCTTCATCCTCAGATGTACATTTGATGATGAAGCAGCTTCTTCCATTACTTTAAACTTCATCTTGGGCGCTACTCCTTCCATTGTTTTTGTTGGCAGTGTTTCATCTAGCGACTGCTGTTTAGTTTCCAGATCGTAACGACAAATTCATGTTTCGTCAATCTTAATGATGTAATAGCATCCGAACTTTTACCTCCTTTCAGTTTTCCTGTTGTTTAATGGCTAGTAACAAAATGTGGGATTCAAAGAGCACATCGATTAGTAGACATAGATGGTGCACGGTCGTTTGTGCTGCTGCTGATACGGGTATCTTCTATGTTTATTCCCTTACGGTATCGATTTTTTTTCAGGTGTATAAAGTAGAGGCGAGTTCGTATTTTAGGGATTCCCTTTCCCTTTTAAATTACCGATACCAGCTCACAAATGACGAGGTTAAAAGTTCCCCAAAAATGTTTCCCAAAGTTTCTGGATGTTGCCTTGGGGTTAAATAATTTTCTAAAGTCACAGAAAATCTTTGCTCGAAATCGCGTCTGGAGAGCTTCATCTTTGACACTTGAAAATTCTTCATTCACTCCTGTGTAATCTGAAAAACTCTAAAATGCCTCAAATGATTCCCCAGATTCAACAAAAAAATATCTAATTTAAAATATTATTTCATCTTAGGACTGAACACTAACAGAACATACAAACATATGGAACACGTAATAATTATACATAAATTGTTTAATTGTACACAAAGTTTAACCGCCACGGGTGGCCGAGATCATTAAGACGGACTGGTGAGCGGGATGCCTGGGGCTCGATTCCCACCTGGACCGTCCTCCCTGACTGAAGTTTTTTCCAGGTTTTCCTCAGTCCTCATAAATGTCTGGGGAGTACCCTAAACTTAGGCCTGGAACGTTTCCTTCCTTAAAAAACCCTTTCCCAGTGTATTATTTCATCTCATATATCAATAGTGTCCGCCTGTGGTGCCTCAGTAGTAAAAACGGGCGTTAAATACCACAACGTTAATTAGATAAAGCTATACATCAAAATTACAAAAAATGACAACACCTTAGAATAGATTAACTGTATTCCTCTTCATCACGCGTTTCCTTCAATCATCCCCATGATTTGAACTTTTTGAGAAATGGTGCACTGTCTGTCTTTGCACCTTCAAAGTATAACACTCTTTGTTGATATTTATTTTTGCATACAAAAAGTCTTTTAATTGCGTCTGCGGGAGCAGATGGGTGGCATGTTTTTACAATTAGAAAATACCGTTTCAACAACTATAGTTAAGTTGGTACACTAAGATGCTTTCTGCAAATATTCTCAACATAAGAGACCATTAAAGTATCTTAGTTCGATTTCATTTTTGTTACTACTGCCTCGTACCCCGAAATCGCCAATGACCTGAGATGTTAAAAGAGCGTCCATAAATAAACAAAATAATAGCTTATACTGCCCAAAAGTTACCAGGAACTTTTTCATTTGTAACTAGTTATGACTTTCTTAATATCCAATATTATACATCTACATTAGTATAACCACTTTTTAGCAGGGGTTCTCAACCTATGGTACGCGTACCATTGGTGATACGTAAACATTTTAGCAAATAGATAAAGGAAGATTCGTTTTACAAACAACAATTCTACTATAACTAAAGGGAAACATTAGATTTTACATTGTAGTAAAAAACCTTTGTGTGATAATGAATAAAAATAATACGGAAGTTCAATTTTAATCCTACGACAATGACAGGGCGCAAATATATTATTTGATTAGAGACAACAATTGTCGTTTGTTTAGCTGCAAGACGCATTAAGAAAGCAAGTGGAGTTGCGAGTTTTAAGAAAAACTAAGCTTCTTGATAACGTAAATCAATATTAGAAACTCATCTTCCTTTCCATTGTGAGCTGGCAGTGAATATTAAGCAGCAATTTGGGAGTCTCATTACAGATTTCAATGTAAACTTTCTTGAAAGCCTGGATTCAGAATAGTGGATTACAGACCCGTTTTCTGTTGCTGACATCTTACCAGAAACCTTAACTCCTTCCGAGAAAGACAAATTGATCGAGCTATCATGTGACAGAAGTCTCAGGCTAATGATCAACAAGTTGTATTTAACAGGCTTCTGGCTGGCAAAATAAAACTAATATCCAATCATCTTAGAAAAAGCTGTAAGAGTTTTTGTTCGTGTTTTAGCTACTTATCTTTGTGAATGTGCATTTTCTTCTATAATTTAAATTAAAAAAAGTGAAGAAACAAGTTGAATGTTGATCCCGATTTAACAAAAATTAAGTCAATTGAACACAAACATTGAAGAAATGTGTCTAGCTAAACAAGCACAACCTTTGCACTGAAACAACAGCGTGAATCAAAAATTAGTTAAAATTGTAAAGTTTATAGCTTTTACTGACTGTACGTCTGAGTACCGCAGTACCTGGAATGCATGTCTGTTGAAGTGTTTATGCATTCATTCACTAATTTTTACCTTTAACAAAATTAATTTAAATATTTCACAAAACAATCATTTGAACAGGAATAATTAAACAGTTTTTTCTTCAATAAATACCTAATTCTAAATACTACATACAAGAAATAACTAAATGAATCACTAGTGTTGTTAAAAATGTAGAGAATTGCTTTTTTTGACACTTGTACCACAAAATCACACATTTCCCTCTTACAATTTTCTTACTGATACTTCTAATATCCTGAGTTGAATATAATTGTACGTCCATAGAAAACGTTGAGAACCCCTGCTCTATAGCATTTGAAACGTAAGAAATAAAAGTTAAAAACCCCAAAACAATTTATTTGCAAGAATTATCCTCATATCTTTAGATGGCGAACTGGCGATAAATCCCTAGGGTTGGCAAAACAGCTCCCTCCAGATTCAACAATAACGCAACTCCCCTTTGTAAACGGTTATATAAAATACTGCTGCGTTTCCAGCTTTGCCAAACTATTCTTATTGGCTGTTTAATTTATAACTCGTTTTTTAATAACTATGTCCGTGTATAAGATTTGTAGTGTTTTTCGTCTGAGAAGGAATAATAATAATAATAATAATAATAATAATAATAATTTATTGTTGTTATTTAGTCAGATTTACAATGTATCTACATATTCTGACAGCAAAATACACTTTTTCACATTTATAATTATATAATTAACTATAAATGGGATGCTATAATCATTTCTCTCGGTTCAGCCATTGCTGTTTTTTTAGTTGTCTATTCTCCTATATTTCTTCTTGGGTGCCCTTCATCCACGTTGTATGTGGTTTTCCTCGTTTTCGTCTTCTTAGTTCAAACCATTTATGCATCATCCTTGGTAATATTTTTTCACCCATTTTCATTAAATAGCTAGGTATACCATATCAAATTGTTTTGTTCAAATGTCTCTACAATGTTATTTTTAATTTGCATCTTTTTTTCTTATTATATCATTTCACATATGCACCTTGTTCACTCTTGTGACCTCCATTCCTTAACCACTGTCGCTCAACAACTGAACTTCGGAGCGTGCTGAAACATGTAGTTCTGCTCGCATACACCATCTGGTGGCTTCTTTCGAAAGTACAACCCATATACTTTCAATTGTTTATACTAGATTTTTCGTGTTGTCCCTTGTTCACGAGAGAAAAAAACACTTGCCAGGACTTATGATTTATCCCTCATATATACTGCTACATATGAGGTACTTCAATTCTTCTTCTTTTTGTGCTTTGTCAAACCCCAAGATTCACTTTATATATATTAAAAAGCAGGTTCGTTCAACTTGTTTTAATTTTGCCTCTATTGATATTTTAGTTATCTACCACATCTAATCTTAATTTCCACTAAGCACAAACAAGAAGATAAGTATCAGTAATCATACAAACTGCTCATGACACACTAAATTTCGACCCCAAGGAATACTAAACACATAACCATTTTTCAACCCTACCCCAGTTCCATTTAACAAAGTCCATTAAATCCAACTTGTTCGTCAATAGATATTATTTTCTCGGTCTTCTGAAAATCTACGGCGCATGCTGAACATTTTCTAAAGCTTTTCTCACAAAACAAATACACTGGTTTAAAAGCATCGCTCTTGGGTAGTGTGTCAATGCAAACGTCTGTTTTACAGTCGTTTTGTGGTAAAATAAATTTTGGTAGCCATTGAGAGCATAAATTTTAAAACTAGTAAGTAGGAGGAAAAAATCTCTCCGAGAGGATTTTATTTGTATGTTCCTATCACAGTATTCACATGTGATTTTAGTGACATCGCCGTCTCAAGAGGGATGATCGGAGTATTCCCCCTCAATGCAACGAACAAATATTTACCAAAGTCACTGGGAAACCAGCCAATGATTTCCAATCTCTGTCGATATGATTTCTGTTTTTTGTTGAGTAGCGAAAGAAGCCACATGGAAAATGAACTGATTTGTTTTTGAACGAGAAACCCCCAAACGTCAAGTTCAGCTGGGAACCGTGGTAACGATGCGGTCTCCACTGTAATTGGCGTACACTGTTGGATTTGATACATGCGGTTTTCATGGTAAATAGAAAGCGTAATTTATCTCCCTAGTGAGCGTAATTCACGTGCATTTCTTTCTAATATATACTTTTTTTTTTCCAGAGGGCTATGAAACTGGCTTTTCAAAAAAAAAGCTTAATTTATTCACCTCAGTGAAACTATCTAAAAATAAAGCGGTAGTTTCATATTTACAGAAACTTCAACCAATATTCCTCTAGTTGGTGTGAAAAAAAACATTAAACTATTAATATTCCAGAAAAAACAGTGCTTACACACAGTGCAAGCCATTAAAATTAAAAAATAGTGCAGTGAAAATTTCATTGTGCTGAAACAATAAGGAAATTTATCAAAATCGATTTAATATGAGTATTTCAGTTATTTAACTTCATCATAAAAGCGACAAATGAAATGAAACAAAATATTTGAATTTTGACCAATCATAACCCGATCCACAGTGAAATTATCGTAAAGTTTTATCAAATACTTTTACCACACGAAGTGCATTTGTCTTCTGGTTAGTGCAGTCAACTCTATACCCCCACTACAATTCCTGAACATCATACAGAACATCAAGAACATCATTCGGCAATACTAAATAAAGTGCGGAGTTTTGCTTACACATCTTATTCCCTTTGTAACCAATGAAACTACAGCCCCTCATTCAAATGTGTTTTCAATAATTGTATATTTAACTAACAATGTGTACCAACTCAAATAAATTATTTTTGCTTATTCACCCAAACAGTCTTGGAGCAACTTTGTAAATTGTGTAACAATATCTGCCTAGCAATCATGAATCGTTTTTCTCGGTTGGTATTAGTAAATCGAACAGCAGCGATTGTAACAGTCCACTTTCGTCTATTTTATTTTCACGGCTTCTGAATAAATTCATAAATTAGTATAATATTTTATTAATTGTTAACATCTATGCAAAAATATCAAATATAAATTATTTTTATTCTTATTCTATTAATGAAATAGAACTAACCCCTATTTGACTTTTCTCTATTGGCGTTACTGACAACCGACATTCGTCTGTTGCAAGATGGCTTGAAAATGTTAAGTATTCATAATACAAATATACAACTATTACAATTTTGTAATTCACGTTTAGAAGAATTATATTTAAATTCTTATTTTATTCGTCAAACTGTCCTCGAGGGTCGGAACTTTCCAGACTTTCTTGTGATGTTACTTGTGAAAATACAACGAGAGAGTTTATTTAAATGTGATACATGGTTCAGCCAGTGACAGACACCGCGTTCTTGAATAGACTGGCCTCAAGCGCTACACTATGTTAAAAATTAACATATTAAATAACATTTGGTAATCGTCTTCCTTATGCTATGTGCTGGAAATGTCCATTTTCCTCTTCTTCGGAAATTATCGCCGACATGCATCAGTACCCCATGATCAATAAACCTTACTTTGTTTCCATTGTTTGTTTTAAGTTCCTCCAGTGTGTGAGGGTTAGTTGAATTTCCTCTATTTTTCAATGTCCCGTCAACGATAAAAATCACAAACCGTAAGATCTGGGGAACGAGGAGGGCTTTAAATGGATAAAACTTTAAAAACAGAATATTCCTAACCATTTTGAATTAGAAACATGCGGTAAATGCCATTGTTATTTTAATTCCATTTAGTTTAATATGTACTAAACTTATGACTAGTGAGTTGTTAAAATACATATAGCTCTTGCTGAAAACAACTTTTTCTGATTAGTATTAACTCTGTATAGGCTCTAGCTGTGCGCCTCTACGTATCTTTAAATTTAGCAAAAACAGTTCATCAATATTAATAACACAAACTGACTTATATAGAACTAACACATTTCTTTGTTTATTTCAAAACGAATGATGCTAGCCACCACTTATTATACTTCAAATATAAAGTACCTTTGGGAAATTATTAACCTCTCCTGCATAACTCATAATATCGTTCCATGTTACTGACCGCTTGTTGGAGAACTGTTCAATGTCATTAATCTCTCGTGTAATGTGCTTCAGATCGTTTAATGTTTGGGGGCGTGTGGCATAAACTCTGTTAGGAAGAAGTCCGGTGTTGTCAAATCAGGTAGCCACAGGTTCTTGGGGATTATTCGGTCGTGAAGGAAACCTTTAATTAGGGCCATGGATTGGTTTGATGTATGGTATGCAGCGCGCCATCTTGTTGAAAATGGCCATGGCCCAACTCTACATTGCTCAGTTACTCAACAACTCCATGAAAATCCAGCGGTATTCGCAGTGTCCACAGATAGATCAAAAATTCTCTGTGCGGATGTTGCACACCAAACCCCGACTTAAACTGGGTGCTTGGGTGCTTCATGAACGAAAAGTGGATTTTGAACGGCTCAATAGCGTGCCTTCTGCGAGTTCGCATAGCCGCATAAATGGAAGCATGCTTCATCTGTGAACCAAGTGATGGACAACATGCCAATATTTCGCACAATGAACGTAGTGTTCTGTTAAACATTATGCAGGAGGGAGGACATTTTCAACATTTTCTATAAAGGTTAATGATCTTCCAAGATACTCTACATTTGAGTAAAATAAATGTGGCTAGCATAATTCATTTTGAAATAAGTAAAGAAAGAAAATTGTTAATTATATATAAATCACTCTGTAGCACAGGACATATTTGAGGAGTGTTATTAACTGCCCCTACCTGTATAACTAAACATTTAATTCCCATATACAATTGTGTGTTAATGAAGCATCGCTCATTCATTCATGAACTTGCTGTGAATTTGCTTTACAGACCTTTAGTAAGGCAAAACTCAAAGATTAGGTTCGAAACTGCAGCTCTCATTTCTCAATGAAGGTTTCTGAAGTTCTCTCATTAAAATGATATATATATATAGTTTTTATTCGTTTCCTATACCGGGAACTCTTTCAAAGTTTGACTATCTGTTTGTCGTACCATAAACTGCATATATTAGCATCACTTGTTTTCAGTTCTTCAGCATTTTAAAGGTGTTTTTTCTCTGTCACTTTGACTACAATGGTCTATATTGCGACATTTGTTGATTACTAGTCAAGTATCAGTTCATTTAATGTTGGACAGATGCCTATAACCATTGTTTTCGAATTTAAAACTTTCAATGTTAAATGCGCTTTGAAATTTCGTGCCAAGCAAAACGTAATCTGACACTTACTTTCGCAATGTTACCAAAGAATTCAACAGAATACGATTGTAAAAAAAACACACAAATGACTTTAGCTGCGCTATGTTCCAACAGGCTGTGTTATTTATTGCGGCAATTGTCTCAGCCGCTGTCGAGGAGAGTCAGAGGGAAGACAACATACAGGCCTTCAGAGACACGTCCAACAAACCTAAGAGAGGCCTGTTCGAGTTGGATCAAGGCTACGGACATGGCTACAGCTATGCCGGCTATGGGTTGCCAGAGGAACCTGTACACAGTCCCCATCCCGGAATTTTCGATCTGGCGCTTCACCACCACCATCCACCTCTGAGGACCATAAGTATCCCCAAAAAGGTAATTAAAATACATTCCAAACATTGAAGCATTTTAAAAATCATTACATGGTATTTTGTAAGTCGTCAATTAAAAAAGAACAACAAACCTTTATTCAAGCTACTTTCGCATTCTGGCCATGCCTCTACTGCAATATGGACCTCATACGTTGGAGATAAGTTCACTTGAGTGTTGCGAGATTACTTTAGAGAAGCAATATTTGGGTCACTTTTACAGCCTCTATGACTATGATTAATAAATACACCAACGCTGCCTCCCGTAAAACGGAGGTTCCGACTCATTCAAATGCACTCTTCGAGGAGTTTTTCGGATGGGTTGGCTCGGGGAGGTTCCCGCGACTCACCAGCAGTTAAGTATATTAAGGCGTAGTGGTGCATCTTCGCTATAGGATGAGCCACCTAAGAGCTCGGATTAACATCTGCGGATTTGGGGAGGCTGGTACTAGATTAGGTCACCCTACCAGTGGAACGGGTAGCCCAGCGGGGGGCGAAGTCGTGGGTAAGTAGCATATTTACATCCATTCCGAAATGAGGGTTGGTTTTGGAAACTGAGTACCATCCTAACACAAAAAACGCACCAAGGGAATGTTTCTGGAGTGTACCTTGCTGGGTACAGGAGAAATAGAAAAGATGCATTACAGGACATGTTGAAATGGGAGAGAAAACATTTAATTTTAAAGCTGCTATAATCATTTGTGTACATTCTCAGGAAAACGGAGACACTGCTTTTGTACCATTTATTGTACATGACATTATTTAGCTCTAACCAAACCTAGAGACACCTCATAATACAGGACAAGATTTCTGCTTACAGGTCTCATTCTCAGACCCATACACAGTGGAGGTAGTGAAGAAAGTCCCAGTGCCTGTGAAAGTACCCATCGCAATACCTGTGGCCAAACCCTACCCAGTACAGTACCTGGTGGAGAAAAAGGTACCGGTGCCATACCCCATCCAAGTGGAGGTCCCACAGATGTACTCCACCAAAGCAGTGCTGCCAATATTTCTGCATCAGCACTATCATCATCACCATGGCGAAGCAGGTCTTCAGTATTAAAGGATAATGGCTTGACACTGACTTTTGTGTATATATAATATGTAAAGATTTATTTATGTAAAACCAGAGTATTTAAATATATGTGTGTATGAAACTTAGCAATGTGTATAACGATATACGTACACCCCCCCCCCCAAACACATTTTTTCAAAGTGTTCTCTACCAGCACATACTTAATATTTATATAAACATTGCATATTTTCATAGCAGGTGGAGCTGGTCAAGGAGATAAAAAAATCCCATAAACATATATTCACTAATACATCTTGAGTTTTGGCCATGTTGCATCGTGGCCTATTCACTATAGAGGTGCTCTGTCAGCGATTCTCAAAATTTCCCTGGCGCGAACACCTAAGAATGAACTCAAAAGTTTAAATCTTAAATTTGCAATTTATATACGTTAAATGCCTATTTCACTCTTGTGATGTCATCTTAAAATCGACCAAAGAAACGAAACAAAATTTTGAATTTTGACCAATCACAGCCGGATTACGGAGTGAAATTATCGAGAAAAAAAACTATAAAATCCGTTTTATCACACGATGTGCATTTGTCTTGTGGTCAGTGTAGCCAACTCTATACCTCCACTATATAATTCCTGAGCACGCATTATTGACCACTTTTATCACTTCTAAAGCGGTGGGGTGCTATTGATAGCAACAAAAGCATGGACAATCGACAATCATAACGCAAAATGGAGGGTTCTTCAAAGTGTTTTGGTGATGCGTCAAATGTGCAAATTGATGTTATAATTAAAAATTGCAAACCATATAATACAAAGGAAAATAGAAACACTGTATTTTATCCTGTCCCCCCCCCCCCAATGGTATTAGAAAATCGTACGGTAGCGATTGTAATAGTCAACTTTTATCTATACCAGTCCCACAGTTTCTGAAAAGAAAAGATATTTATAAGTATAACATTTTATACAAATGTTACTATTCTGTGCGCGAACTTCAAATATATATTGCCTTATTCTTATTCTATTCATGAAATAGTCCTAAATTTATATTTTGCTCTTCTCTATTGGCATTACTGACAATCGACATTCTTCTGCCGCAAGATTGCTTGAAAAAGTTAAGTACAAATATACAATTATTACAATTTTGTAACGCAATTTTACGAAAATTATATTTAACTTCTTATTTTATTCGTGAAATAGTCCTAATAAATATCACTCGATGGTCTGAACTTTCCAGATAAATTCACGAACGTAGTGAGTTCTTTACGAACGTAGTGAGTGAATTTTTCGTAATCTCAGACCCTCTCGTAATATTGCTTGTGGTAATTCATGCTATAGTAGATAAATGTTTAAGAAATAAAAGGGTTAGGGTATGTATTTCCTTTGCATATTTTGAGAAAGCATTTGATACAATAAATAGGGGTGCATTGGCATACAAATTGAGGTGCAAGAGAGTCAGTACTGAATTTATTTTAGGACTTTTGTACAAAGTTCCCACTTTGCCGTTGAAATAGCTAGAAAGACTATATGAGGCTCTGGTTGAGTCAAAGATGATGTAGAGAGTAGAAATTTGGGAGTGTCAAAGAGGTGGACAAAGGTTTTCGGAAGAAAGGTCTTGCATGGGACCACCTACATGGTCTAGTGGTTAGTGCTGCTGACTGCTGGCCGGGAGACCCGGGTTCGACTTCCGTTGACCACTTAGGAATTTTCCTAAGTTAAGGAGGTGTGGTGCGGAGTCCACCCAGCCTCGTGAGGACAATTGGGAAGGTACCTGATAGAGAGGTGGCGTTCTTCGATCACGAAAACCGTGTGATAGGCGACCGGCGGGTACCAGCATGCTGATTACATGCCGCCACCTCCCGCCTGCAATACTGCCCTCTATCAGTGAAGTCGTAAGACAATAATAGCGGAAGCAGGAGTCGCCACGGCAGGCCAAGGCTCATTCCTGGCTGTAGCGCCAAATGACAAGAAGAAGGAGCAGGTCTTGCGTGGATGAGTACAGGGATATTATTTCTAAAACAAAAAATTTAAAGAAGGATGTATTATGTGCGTTCCATTGTCTAATAGAATGTGAAATGGTAAAAATGTAGAGGGATGGTGTCTGGTGTGAAAAAAGGGACAAACTACAAGATATAGTGGCAATTAAAATGTTGTCAGTTATGAGGGTATAGAAAGTAAACAAGATGGGGGAATTCTTACGAAAAGTACAGAATAAGAGGAGAAGATAAGGAAGGTGCTTGAGGGCACACACAGTTGTGAAAATGGTAATTTATTTTAGGGATTCTTTACCCACATATAACAGGTGGTTAAGATATGGGGGAACTTTAGTTTTGGTATTGCTGAATCCTTGGATATTATGTTTGTTTGTACATTTAATTGTAACGTTGTTTCCTGAAGTAAAATTCTTTCATACTAATACTGAAAAAGTCGACATGATCCTACTGTATGCAGAAAGCAGGAAGGAGGCCATGCTTTCAATACTGTGTACGCTGAGAGAAATCAGATAGACATCCCAGATAAATTGATATATGCTGCTGATAATTTCATTAAACTGTAGACAAAATGCCTACAGATATGTACTGCTTTACGTAATAAATAATCGGGGAATGGGCTGCTTTTTGCTTAATGATCATGAGAGTTCTCTAAAAGGCCGAAGTCCGAGCCCTGTATACGAGTACATCTCGTAAACTGCTTGGCCTAAAATCGTGGGAGGGGAAAAAAAAAAAAAAAAAAAAAAAAAAAAAAAACACATTGACATTTTCATCTCATCTAGTTGCCGAAAGGTGCATGCCTTTGTTAGGGAAACCATGACAGTAAATGAGTGTATGTTTTCGGCTTACCTGTTTGAAAGCCCCCTCCGGAACAAAAAGTCGCCTTCAATTTAATTTAACTTTAATTTCCTTTATCTCAAAACATACACATCGTAAATCGGCATCATATTTCACTTTCTCGCAATTAATTGTTCGTATTTACATAATGATTGCTGTTAACAATATTCTATTCTTTGTGGAGCCTCTGAGAGGGCCTGGTTTGCGAACCACAGTTTGAGAACTGCTGTTCTTGTTACCAGGGATTGTCATACAGCCTTCAGCCTTAGGTTTCAGAATCACGCAATCATGCCAAAACACGTGGATTTTTTATACGTTCCTGCAATATAATTTCTTTTCATGTATCATTAGTGTCTACAGCCTATGATGCCTCAGCAGTTAAACACTAGTAAAAAAAAGTTCGTAGTTGTTGGATGAGACCGGACAGGCTAAATACAACAGTCTGTATGTATCCATCGCATAGCTGATATCGGGGCGTAAAAATCCTAAGTATGGCTTCCTTCGGAAGGGAAGTAAAGCCGTGGGTCCCATGTCGTACATTTACGGCACGAAAAAGAACCTCAAGCCTGAAAGAGAGGCCTCTGAGTCGGCCGTTTCACGCCCTGAGTTGAATGGGACGCTGATGACCTGAGCTGTTAAAGAGCGTCCATAAATAAATCATAAAAAAAAAAAAATCACCATTTCGAGCGACTTTATTTCTGTGTGAAGAAGTGAAGATGTACGTAAGTAAATCCCCATGTCATCAGTCATCACAAACTTAATGCCCCGTGGTATTCTGAGGTAGTGATTTAATAACATTAATGAATTTCACACTTTCGCCCAAGAACTCTTTTAGGGAAGGTGGCATCTCCTTCACGCCTAGGGCTTGGCGGTGGAGGACGCAGTGGCTACCGCTGCTCTCCTTTGCTTTTTATTTAATTTTTGAGATAACATCAGACGTCGTTCCAGTCATGTTGTGCCGTCTGTGCACACATCGACGCAATTGTCCCGTGGGATGATTTCCATTGTTACCAGCGTAAGGTCAGTATGCACCTCAATTATTTCCACTCGATTTTTACCGACAAAGACTCGTCGCACAAAATTCACAATTTTAAGACGGTCATTTCTTTATTCTCGTTCAAGATATTTCCGCGGAGCATATTTTGGGAACCGATGCACTAGGTACGGTATTTAAGTGCCCACATAGCCACAAATCCAATGTTGATTGCTGAGGTGATGTTACTGTTCCTCCTTGACCAATACATCGCCTACTATCTTAATATGTTGAACATGAGAATAGTGTCGTATGTATATGAGCCACATACTGTTACTTTTAACCTCGGATGATTGACATATTAATTACTTGCGCATTACTTTTAATGAACTGTAGAAGTAAACAGGGCGAAAGGGCATCCCATACCACACTAGAGGTAGTAGAAAATATAGCCTATTACCTTGGATCCACGTTTACTACCCCGTTTGGCAGTAAAAATGGTTCATGTCTCAACAGATGTGTATTACGAATCTTTTTCTTCTACTTTTAACTAGCTCTAACCTGCTATGAAAATATCTAAACACCCTGTATACTTGCTCATTTTCACGAATACTTAGGAAGTGTTTCCTTCCACATTTTTTACAGCCTCCAAAATATACTACAATGGCTTCACCACTGATGGAACATCGGCGCCATGTAGCTTTTCCTTCATTTCGGGAGAATGAGAAAGAAGCAAGTCTTGAGAACAGAGTGGATATTTACTACCTCGTCGCTCAAAAAGCAGTGTGGACGGAGATGTTTTCATCTTTAATCTTGAATGTTGCTCTTTTCTTTGCATAAAGACCTTTAGCACTTCAGGAGTACAATAGTTCAAGTGTAAATGTTGATACGTGATCCTTTTTTTTTTTTTTTTAAGTAAAAGGGTGCGATATTTTTTCCAAAACTGGACTTATGGCCGTTGTTTAGTTTTGGAATCACAATGATGAAATAGCATTGCATAAGATATTCCACACTCCGGCGTTTTATCTCCATTGGATTTGTCCAACATAAATTGGTAGTAGCAACATGGACTTATTTTAGGTTACCATTAAAATAAAGTGGAAACGCAAGAGAAATATCAAGAAATGTGGATAGTGGATGATCGTTTGTACTGCCCTTCCATTTAGAGTCTTATCTCACGATATAGTTATGGAGTTATTCTTACACCATTATTGAGGTGCTAAGACACAGCAAAATCTATGTAATTGTTGCATCTATGAAACCTTCAGTTCATTAGCATTAAGAAGCATGGTACATGTATTCTCTAATTTGGTTTCTGTACTATACTCAAGGAAACGTTTAATTTCTATTGTAGACATTATCCCTGACAAATCAACACGAAGTACCTTACTCCACTGTTGCGCGGTGTCTAACCCTAGCCATATACATGTCACCCCCGACATCCTGATGGGTACAGGGCTCAGAAAATCCATTAACATTCTACTGCTGCGGGAATAATTTAGCTGTTGCCCGCTCTCACAAAAATATATCTGCAGCATATGTTCCCCAGCACCACGTCATGGATATCTTAATGGTGTGCCTTCGTTCGCTGGGCCATGTCATCATCACCATCATCACTATTGCTGTCAGAAACAAAGGGTGATATACTATGTGCAGGAACGCACATACTGCGCAGTCACTTCCTATCGAAAATAATCCATGAATACCAGACATGGTGGGCATGGTGGATGAGGTATTAGCATCTCAAGTTCTCAGTTACCGCCACGGGTGGCCGAGGTCAAGGCGCGGACTCGTGAGAGGGAGGTCTGGAGTTCGATTGCCACCAGAACTGTCCTCCCTCACAGAAGTTTTTTTCTAGGTTTACCTCAGTACTCATAAATGGCAAATGCCGGACAACTTAGGCCTAGAATGCTTTCTTGCTTTAAAAAATCCTTTCCTAATATATAATTTCATCTCATGCACCATCTGTGTCCACAGCCTCAGTACTTAAACGGGCGTTAAACACTATTTTAAAAAAGTTCTTAGTTGTTCGATGAGATCGGATAGACAGTACAACAGTCTCCATGTATTCATCGCAAAGCTGATATTGGGAATAATGCCAGCGTTATTCCCAATGCGAACTTTTGACAATTTTTCAGTCCAGTCTTTGCTGCGCTTAAACAAGTTCATTTTACTTGATTGTCATAAGTATTTTTGATAATGGAACGGAATACGAAAACATAATTTAATAACAATGTAATTAATATTCTGTATATGCTACATTACAGAGTGTTTTAACGCCCGTTTTATTTACTAAAATATACAGGTAGTGGACACGTGCATATATATATATATATATATATATATATATATATATATATATGATTTTCAGCACGTGATCAAGAGCCAAGCTCGAAATATCGTTTGGTTTTAGTGATCAGTTTAACGGTTTTTAGTGTGAACTTTTATGTATACTTTTTATATTGCATTCTGAGTGTTTTTTATGAGTTTTATGCTTTTAAGAAGTTTTTATTATTCCGTGAATAGTATATATATACACACACTTTCAAATAGATATCTATTTAATATATTTCAAAGTTGAACCGAAAAACAACAGTAATGTGTAGTATGATGTTCTGTAAACAGATGTGACTCACATACATTATGCTAGCGTTGCTACAACAAAATGGAGCCAAGATTATCGTTTGAACAGCGGAAAGCAACTTTGACAGTGGTATTGGAAAACCGAGAACGTTGTTGAAGTTCAAAGGCAAAGGAGACGTGTGTACAGAACAGAACCGCCAATGCGAGTAACAATTGCACGCATTTGAGACAAATTTCGGATTCATGGTACCGTAAGCGATGTTCACAAGTATCCCCGAAGTTGTTCGCTCGATACGTAGAATCTGGCGATGACTCATTTCTTTGTATGTACATGGCTGTAAATAAAGCAGTGGCAACTCGGGAAGCGAGTATACGCATGCTCGTGTAGAGAAGGGTTGTGTATTGGTAGTTGGAACCAAAGTCAAGGTGTGCAGTGCCGAAAGCAGTAGGCAAAACTTGTGGTTATCGTGCTGCAGTTGTTGAATTGACCCTCGTTGTGCCATTTGCTCTAAAGTATAAAATGAAATAGAGTTATTAGATAAAAATTCAAGTGACCCGTGGCAAGAATGCACGTCAGTGCAGGAAGCGTGTGACAACGGTGCGCTCCCGTGTCGCACGGTTGCACGATCGGTCAAGCGCTTAGTGCATGCCAGGAGAAGTCAGCAAATTGAGCCTAATAAAGTTTGTTCCAGCATCACCTGCGAGCGGCAAAGCATTCGCACTTCCTGAAGAAAACGTCATCTTGCATCTTTCATGCTGTCATATTGCAAGTATGGTGACCCATTTGTTGACCAGGTGGCATTGGGAGGATTTGTGACATCCAACATACATGCCGGACATGGGCTCGAGTGATTTCCATCTCTTTCTTTGATTGAAAGAACCCCTTCAAGGTACCAGGCAGTTTCCAGATATCCCTTCCTTGTTGCATGCTGCTGGGCGATTCATCACCATCAACAATAACAACATCGCCAATGCCATAAGACGGTAATCTCGGATTTTGGAAACTGCAGAACAACGCCGAAGATTATATAAAATATCTGTAATGTGATTGTCATGTAAGTTTAATACCATGTCTCTAATACTTTATTTACACCCCACACGACGTGGAAACTTAAAACCATTCTTTCTTCGTAGCAATTTAATAGCCCTAACAAATTCCGAAACCAGGATTGCTAGATAGTGGATTCCAGTACAAATTGGCATCGACTTTTTTCATTCAGCATCATTTCTACGCTCGTGCAATTGTTATATAAAACGAATTTTTGTTATTCTGTGCAATACATTACTCTGTACATTTGATCGTTACTTTTGCTTTAGTGTTATTATTTTATAAATCTTGCACTCCAAGAGTATCTAGGTGTAGTGGTATTTGTTTTCAACCGTAACACTCCTGCGGAACTGAATTTTTTTTTCTTCCTGAAAGGGACTATTTCCATGCCCCTCGCATTTCCCTGAACTGCCCCAAGGGGAGCACACCCCACTTCATTGCAAAGTTAAAAGCAAAAATTAATGAAATTACAGTGTTCGTCCCGAGGCAGAGGAAGATGCCGCGTTCGACAGGAAGGTCCTGCCAATTAGCAAACTTTAATGTCTCCCTTCAACAGGATTTTTATTGTCTATCTTTACTTGCCTCCACGCCTCCTCATTTAATTCACACTCTGCGTTTATAAAATTAAACAGAAATGTGGCTATGTCTACAACGTGAGAACACCGCCGTCTTTTTCTATCAGCTCGTTTATTGCAAACAGACGCTTCATATTGTCGCAGGTAGAGAGTTACTCAATTATTCAGGTTTTAATTTCGCAATTTTACACGAAACTGTCAGAGGATTCTTTGTATGCTATAAAAGGAGTAAAACTATGTACGTGGACGTCAGAGCTTGAGAGAAGAATGTAATACTAACAATTCCTAGATTGCTCTATGTAACAGGTTTCTGTAGCAGTCAGTAGAGGCACTAATCTAGCTGATTTCACAAGCATAACTATACGGTTTAGGTCGTAATAGCTTATGCAGAAGAAATACCAAGTCGAAGTCGCTATCGATTTGAAATATTATGGTGTTACGAGAACCTCACTCAGGAAACAAATGACATATGATACACAGATGGCCTTGCACATAAACTTTATTATTATTTGTTAGTTTATGTCTTCAATAACCTATAAATAAACTATAACATTTGGAAAACACCATACCTTATACATCGGAAATGACACGGGGACCAGGAATGTGATTCAGTACTAAGAACTGATCTTAAAAAAAGCTTTACACTTCACCAGGTTTGCTTACATCCTCGGAAAACAATAGTAATATCGTATCAGCATTTCTTCTGCACTCCAGTGTACTTGTATATACTTCCTTTCTACGATTAGCTTCACTGTGCGTTATCGCACCATCGCAGCGTCTGTTGAAATTAAACCTTTTAAATATAAGTGGACAAGTTTTAAATGTTGTTGAATACGAGTCCTAAAAGGTTTTAAAATCTATCTGAGACCTGTATTAGCTATATAAAATATTCACTCAATATAATATGAAAATATCTTCGGAAAAAGTAAAGCTATGGCTTTTCAGGGCAAAAATGCTTTTCTATCTAAACTTTAGAAAATAAAACAATAGATCAATAATAACATATTAAGAGAAGAATGACAGAAAGAATCAATTATATGTATGGTACAATCGACCTGACGCACAAACACCAACTTGCATTTGCTAGCAATTAGAAGAACGTAAAGAAATAATCATGTAATTAAAAACAAACATTTTAGGTCAACCATATGACACATATGATGAAAGAAATGGTATATAGTTAGACAGTATTTTGTCCATTCGTGGACAAAATTCTGTTTGATGTGATTTCTTACTCTCAGTAATGCCTTGCATAGACCTAAAATTGCATATTCGGTGCAGAATGAATTTAGTCCATTCAGTGTGTCCATCCAAGAAACGCTGTTTTCCGCGCTCTTTTCATATAATGTATATAATCGTTAGAGAATTGAACAATGCCAAAAGTAAGAGGTTGTACCCACCCTCAGAACTCATTATTAATAAGTTATTCAAGATGTATAATGCCAGAGTTCCAGATCATCTCAAAGTAAAAAAGTAGTTTTTCCAGAATACTTTTTCTAATAAATCCAATCTGGATTGGCTCTCCAACAACAGATGCTTGTGCTATTGTACACGAATGTCCTATCTATTGAAATCCATCAATGATGAAAACAAAAAAAGCTGAATTTAGATTAGTCTTAGTTCATCACAATTTGAGGGCAAAAACTTTCCATACAATTATGAAGGAGAAGCCTATGAACAGCCTTTGGTTCTTTGTCCTCCAGCTAGTTCAGACTCTTCCTAAACCTCCCATAGGGGAAACCTACTATTCACGGTAGATTTCGTGTTATACTCTTTACGTAACTGACTTAGAAAACAAATTTCCACACTTCTATTGCTGAACAAAAAACTCAGGATGGTGGTGGTGGTGGTGGTGGTGGTGGTGGTGGTGGTGGTGGTGGTGGTGGTGGTGTCTTATGTTCTAACTGATTTCCTCAGCAAATTCCAATTTGATTCTTGTACAACAATTGTAAACCTTTATGTGATGTATGTGGTGAACAAACCTGAAACAATCATGTTGTCCATGCGCTTTTATGGAGGCGTTTGAAACATTCTTTGCCACAGATAAAGAACATTTCAAAGATTTTTCCAGTCAAGGGACATTCATTTCTGCCCTCTGCCCTCTGTTTGAAGCTACAGAAAAAGAGTTCCGAAAGATGCCTGAAATAAAAACACCAGAAGAGTATCATGAAATATATGGAAAAGTAGGCACTATTCATTTATTGTGTAAGATTGGACTGTTAGGGATTTTAAGTGTTTATCAAATGTGCTAAAAAGTTAAATGGCATTAAAGATATGAAGAGGATTGTGTTAAAGAAATGAGAAAACGCAGGAAAGGTTAATGTCGTTGTAAAAATGGAACCTACTTATAGAATTAGATGATCCTTCTAAAAATTCCAATCAGTTTTGAAAAGGGGACATTCAGAGCAAAATGTTTGTGACCCAGATACTGTGACATTGATACCCAAGATTAAACCTGCCAAAAGGAACGAGGTGGACAAGCTACTGAAGCAGGGATTTGGTGACAATTGGAGAAGTCTAGACTCACTTGGTGTCGTTCGTTGATCAGACGGTACAAGATATGATGAAGATTGTTGAAGAGGATGAAGGACTGCAGATGTTGTAGATTAATTAATTGCCTTCTTAAGATACCATTAAAAGTGTTAAATAATAAAATTTGCATTTAAAATTCATGTATGTTGTTTCAAATATTAATAAGTCCATATGTTCGATGCAAAAGGCAACTTGTGCAAGTATTTGGGGGGGTGTACCCGAACATTATAGCAATTGTTTTGTTTTTTTAACCTTATAGCCATGCAAGATCTTGATCTCGAAAGTTGAAATTTTTGGTACTTTGTTTATCCTTTTTAGTTTGGTTGCTGTTCATTTTATCTGATTGCTGAAAAGTTTATATTTGCGGAAAAACTGTTTTTGAAACCATGCTCCTCATGTGATAACAAAGCTCACATACATTATTGTGGCATAAGGGGGGTGAATAAAGTAATAATGTACCAATTATGTAGTAAATTGTTGAAGTACATGAAGTAAGTAGCGTGGTTGCACACATTGTTATGTGAAGGAAAACTAGATTGAAATCCCGTGTTTTACTGGAGGTGCTTGGAAAGTTGTTGTTATTTTTCCCCCTGCTGTAAGTAAAAGCTAATGAACGTCGACAGGTAGTTAAGTTAACTGATGTAAGACTTCCCATTATTGTTTTCGAATGGGGAGTCAATTCTAACAGCTGGAGTCAATAATTTAATTTATTTAATTTAATTAAATTTGGATAAATGTTTAGCTTTCAATTTTTTCCACATTGCTAAAATAGTATATGACCCTTTATTTTTGTAGAACACACATGTCCATTTGCATAATTTTCATTATTCTAAATATGGAAATGCTCTAGATATTAGAAGCTGCTACAGATGATGTCATTTCATCGATTTGCGTAAGTTGCAGGTTATACGCGCTGCGATGGTTTTATTTATTTATTGTTAGTGGACACTTTTATTGGGTATTAATTTCTCTAAACTTCTAACAGATTTTATAACGAAGAAGATCATGTGTATTGTGTAATGAACACAGCGCAGTCACTAGATGCAAAACTATTCGCTGTTAAATATCGTTTTAGTCTGTTAAAAGAGTGCTCTAGAGAATTACTAAAAGCACAGACGATGAGAATATGTGTGGTTCAAGCTCTGCTTACCAACTAAGTCAGAATGAGCCAAAAAGAGTGACAAACGACTAATACTTAGGAAGTCCTTGACGACAAAATTCATGGGTTGTGTTTTGCAACAGTTGGGGTCCCTGGGTTGAATCTCAAGAGTGGAAATAGCCCGTATTGTCTCACAGTTGCGTAACTTGGAAAGGGGAGGAAAAGTAAGTGTTGTATACACTGTGAAGAGCATTCTGCCCACCACATACAAGTGTCTGGGGAGCGACTCTACTACATCAAAGTGCGTCTTCGAATCGAACCCTGTACAAGGTAAAGTTTACAGTCGTTCTGGTGTACAGTTAAGAGTGCTCTCGGGGGATCATGCTCTTCACTAAAGATCTACTCCCCCCTTCTGGTAATGTCAGCCAAGTAACGGTGACCTCCCTCAGTTTGTAAACATAATTTAACACAAACTTGAAAGGAAACACCACAAACGTCTTGGCTAACTTTACCGCCCCTCCGGGACTCTCCCTGGTCAGAAGTTGGGAAGTCGAGCTCATCGCCTACTCCTCGACACTTCCTGGGTCATAAAATCTGCAGGTCACGTAACATTACACGCGTTTATAGGTGCGTAATGCATAACATGCTACAATTGATTTGCACGGTTACATGAAAATCGTCTCATCTTTTAAACAGTAAAGTTTGATTAATTTTTATGAATCCGCTCGTACAAAGATGAAGAAAACACAACTTTTTTGGAAAAAAAAAAATCTTTTACCTCTCAACATAATTTTCATTCAAATGCATGCACTTATTTCAGTAATTTTCTAACTTAAAACAGTTGAAATCTTCCGGGCTGTTTTGCCGTGATTCATTATTTAATATGCTATCATAGCTTTTACCAGCCCGGAAGATTTTAACTGTTTTAATTACAACACCTGCCGTGTAAACCTAAGGTATATTTTATAATTTGTTTATCCTATATTAAATATGCGATTTCTTGAACTGTGTGCAAACTATGCATTTGTTTCGGCAAAAAACATCTTCATTTGATACAAACTCATTTCCTGCTAGACATTTCTTCACCTTGGGTATTAGGAAATAGTCCAAGGGAGCCAAATTCGGAGAATGGGGGATGAGGAAGTATTTCATACATTACAGGCTGTTTGGTTTAAGTTGAAACATGGCATTTTTGCTGCTACCTGAGCTGTCTAGGAAAAGGGTGTGCTAATGACAGTCAAAGGGGCTGAGAAGGACTGTCGCAGTCATCCTGCACTGCATAGTCTCTCAGTGACTACGTGACTACTCAGTGACTACTTTCCCAATTTACCATTTCATCCCATGTATCAACAGTGTCCACCGCCTATGTTGCCTCAGTAGTAAAACGGGCATTAAACACTATTTAAAAAAAATCTCTGTCCTCTTTTTGTTGTGCTAGCTATTCTGTTTTGGTCTGCGTGGCTATACATTCCTTACTCTGTCTAAAAGGAGCCTGACAATTAGTTCACTCTTCTTTACGAATCATAATGTACAGTGGGGCTGAAATAAGAGAAACATCTGCAACTGAGTGATGCTGAAATCAAGAAAGGAATTCTTATTGGCCTACAAATCTATGAATAATATCGACATACATAATTCTAGGAAATGAAAAAAAGCAGCCTGTCTGTTTTTTGCAATTTCCTGGGCAATCTAATTACTTTCTTAATTCTCATTTTTCCCTTCTTCCAGAAATTTGATTCCTGAGTGATAAACTTAGAACGCGCTTCCTCCAAGACATTGTAGCAATGGAATAAAGTTACCAAGTCAAGTGGAATGCAGTTATCCTTTATTCTTGCTCATGTATTGGAGTGTAACAAGAGATGCTGCAGAAGTGGAATACATTAGGCGGGGTGGGGGAGATCGCTGAAGGGAATAGATAACATGTTCATGTACAGACCTCGTGTAGATAACAAATTGCATAACAAGTTCTAGTTTTGACATTTTATTTCTGATATTTCAATATATTAACCACTATAAATAATTATTTTGTAAAATTTGAAGGGAATAATGCCTTCTCAAATTCTGCAGCTAGTTAACATTTTTCATTTGTCACAATCTACTTAGCATCCGTTTGAGTTGAGAATTGATTGTAAATCCTTGGGTGATATAGGACTCAACTGATGCTAACCATACTCCACAATGGATGCTAAAAATAGTGCAAATGCATCATTTTTATAAACTATGCAATATTAGTTGATGTTGAGATAGGAGGGTCACTAAGTAAAAGTAGACGAAATTCTCATCCATGTAAACCCCTTGGACTGCACCTGCTTGCAATGTACGTAATGTAAAGCTATGCAGCATGTTTCACGAACTCGAACACGCCTTCAATTAATGAAATTCTTTATCTTCTCCTTCAAGGACAGACTGAAGTCCGTTCCGCTCGAAGATCTTGGGCGTCTATACAGCGACGCCTCCTGTGGAGTATATTGTAAAATTTATTTTGTTAACCTGGATGATTTCTTACGTTCTATTTGCTCAGATTCATCCAATTAATTCTCCAGCATTCTGTTTTCTAATATCGATATAGTTTAAGTGGCCTTTTCAATGAACGCTATACATCTTGGAATCGCATTTCTGCAGAGTTCTTTATCTATTCAGGGAATTCCACGAATCATCAGTTAGTGCCTTGTATGGTATCATTTCTGGTTTTGTGTTTCAGTTTCACAAACAAGTTGGACCATAAGCCTACCTTAAAGAATTTTCATTGCAATATTAAATAGAATTTGCATTTAAATATAAAATAATTACTGCAAATCTATAATTGTGTAGAACATGATAACATGGAGTCAGCACACCTACGATCCGTGCTCAAAGCGTCCTTTACAAAAATGTAAAATAGAAAAGGTAAAAGGTCCTTCCTTTTTTAAACGAATGTGGAATGAAAGTCAGTAAAAAGTTTGGTTTAAACAGACCTTGCGATTATTATGTAACGCAGAGAGAAAATTAATAAGAATGCTACCTAAACTATATAATTATAGTTTTACAATAAGATGGAATATTGCGTCTCATATCACTGTTGTAAAAAACTGTAACGGAGCGATGGTCCCGATTTTGAATGTCCCTCTTTATTACACCCTGCACAAAATCTTTTAGTAGTGGAGATATATGAGATGAGAGACATTACAAGAAACAGGAAGATGTTTAAAATAAAAGTCAAACAGTACAGTTCTCATTTTTTTAGCTTTTCAACAACCCATGCGTTAATGAATGAAATGAATTAATGGTGCCGAGAATGAACCGGATTCCGCTGCGACTGAAGTTACCTAGCAAACCAGTTACTTCTCACAATACGAAATATAACGTAACCACCAACTAGAACATGACATCATGCCTATGTCACACAGTCCTACAAGCGCGGTTATTGGGGAAAGAGTCATTGGGTGGTGTATGAATGATTGAACTATTTCTTCCAATTTCCAATTTACATGCAGATGTAATGTTTCAATATATAAATAGAATCAATTTCACACAGTTTTAACACACAAGTAAACATATTAAAATCAAAGAAACAATTTACTTCCATATTCTCAATACATATGAACTTACCACTATTAAAACATTTAAATTTCCACTTAATCACCTTAAATTTATGGAGTTTCATTCCTTCCGTACCACATTACAATTAACATCAGGTTGAGTATGTAATGGGGATATATATTTACACCTAAATAGTGCAATTGTCAGCATTGTTATTCCATTTGTCTCTCCCACCTTCCATAACCATTTTTGTTTCGCCTTCACGATGTATTTTCCAAGTATTTTATACACACATATGTTTTCATCCGATTTTAAACTTAAAATTCTCTTGCCTCTTATTTCATTGGTAAGTTTTCCCACGTTTGTAAAAGAATCTGTTCCCTCCTAAACTTGGTTTGCTTACATTCTAATATATAATGCTAAGTATTATCTGATTCTTCACACATAGGGCATATCCCCTTACTATATCCATTTCTTATCTCACTTAAATATATTGCTCCTGTTTTAAACCATGCCAGGGTCTTCTTTACCTGCCTTATCACAGGTTTCAATGTATATTTCTCTTCCCCAATAATTGTTTATTGTGCTACACAAGTTAAGAGATTTTTTGACATTAACACCAGTTCATATTTCCTCATTGGGTATATAATGATTACAGTTTGGGATTGAAAATTCCGAATAAATGTTTTGTACCTGAATGTATTAATAATTAAGCTAGTAGCGAATTCGTACAAGTGTTTAAATTTCCCACAGAAGAAAAGAGACGCAAAAGGTGGCTATCTGCCATTCACAGAGAGCATTCCTACAGTAAATTCAATGGTAAGCCAATATTTAAGTTGCAATAGAATGTATACAAAAAGGAGCAAAATTGCATGTTATAATTATAGGGGATTGGCTGTCACAAGTATCGTATTAATCGTATATATGGTAGAACATTAAAAGAGCTATTAGATGAGGAATATATGAACAAGGAAGCAGAGAAACAAACCGGCATTAGAGCAGGAAAATCTATTATTGCTAACCTATTTTGTTTGAATTTTGTATTATAATCAGGAAGTACATACAAGAACAAAACTTATGATATGGTTCCACGCACTAAACTTTAAGAGCATTTAATAATAGCCGGCATTTCAAAATATATAATCAAAGCAATTAGTGTGTGTGTATGTGCACACACACTAATGTTAACGCTAACCTCGCGTAAATCCTAGAAACCTAGTGGTTTACTGACAGCCTACGCTCGCCTCCTTTTCGTAAATATAAATTGATAGGAGATTCTGTGCTACTAGGTAGATGGGTAAATCATAGTATCATAGTAATGGTGACAAATATCCTTTGACTGCAGAAAAAAAAAATAGTCCAGTCATTGAGTTTCCAGCGCACTGTCTTTACAACAGATACAAGTAGGTAATTACACTTTCAAAATAACAACGTAGTAGCTCAGATGGTTAAGATCATTGAACTAGTCCACTACCTTCGGCTTTCTCCGCTACCGCTCGGGACTGGAGCTGCAGATATCTGCGCGCTATAAGCAAAGTGATATATATATATATAACCTACATGTGGGCCTGCAAATGCCTGAGAAACAGATTGATTAGCTCTGTGAGAGTACCACAGTGTTAGGTAGCATTTTCCGTAATACGTTACTGCGGTTGCTATAACACAACATTTGTGAAGGTAGCATTTTCTGCTATCGCTTCTTTAATGTGGCCATCTACCAGGAAGTCCTCGCAAACGCTCCACAGCAGACAGAGGGGAGGAAGAAGGATTTACGACTGGCAGACAATTACAAGTTTGCAATCCCTGTGCAGCAAACAGAAGTCTCATTTCCTTCCGAAATGCCAAGTTTAGCTCTTCTGCCAGGCAACACTGACAAACGACATCTTGAAAATGGAACATGGAAATGAAGATGACAAGAGATAGCCAGAGGCCGTGGCGGCAGAACACAGTTACAAAAGTTCCTTAAAACAGCGGCAACCAGAGATATACAAAGAACGATGAGAGACAAGAAAAGGAAAAGAAAGCAAACTATGAAAAGAGAAATAAGAAAATTAGCAAATAACTATTATTCTCTTCCTTCTTATTCTTCTCTTTTCGTTTTCACTTCTTCTGCTATTTGTAAGCGGAACAAAAGCTGAAAAGGTTTGTACTCTGAGCAAATTGTAATTTTTGAGTCCGACTGAGAATGGAAATATCGACTTGGTTGCTAAATTTATTTACTTATAAGTAAATCAGATTAATGGCAGTTACTTATTGCATGGTTGGAGTTGACGTATAAGTCTTATAAAAACTGGCGTTTTTGTACTATCAGCTTGGCATCAGGAAATCCGGGCCAACAGGTGTTTCATCTGGTAAGCTCGCAGACACCAGCTTTAAGCGAATAAACAAATGCTATCTCCCGAGATCCACGCTGTCAAGGCAATTAGAACACAATTTACACAGTTTAAAAAGATCGAGCAACATACGAACGCACAGCCATTGGCTAACAAAGCCCCGAGCAGTATTTGAGAACTCCAGGAGACAAGTGTGTGCTTGGGATTTCATGAATTGACTCAGGGATTTTCTCAATGCCCAAATGATGCCAGTCAGTGATTAAAGCACATGGTGGACTAATAAAGTACTAATGCAAACAATGCAGGTAATTAGGCAGCTGAATTATCCAAAAGTTGACATTTAAATTTACTAATATACTCTTTTTCATTAATGAGTGTTTTAACTACATTATATTGAATATGTCAAAATAATAAGCAAGCAATTTTGTTGGCAATCTATCTTTATTTCTTTGTGCCAGTATTTAGATCCTATTTTTAATAAACCATTATACTAAATAAAAATAAAATGTACAAAAAAAAGTATTAACACATTTATGCAAGAAAATGCAGAAAATAGAAACAATTATTGAAAGTTCAAAGATTTTAATAAAATATTACAGAATTAAAGGTGACGTAATAAAAATTTCCACCACTGTATGTTGCTTTTCTTTTTTGTAGTGAACATTATCACCGTATGTACAAGGTGTCCCATATAAAACCGGTATGTCTCACTGTCTCACTGCCATTCACGTATTACATATGCAAATATCGCATTGTTACAAGACTGCCGACTTATAAGGCCGATTTGCATCAGTGTTTAAAGCCCGTTTTTATTACAGAGGCACCACAGGCGGCAAGCACTGATGATATATGAAATGAATGTTAAACTGAGAAAGGATTTTTTTAAAGAAGGAAGCGTTTAAGGCCTAAGTTTAGGTACCTCCCAGCATTTACCATTTATGAGGACTGCGGAAAACCTGGAAAAACCCTCAGTGAGTGAAGACGGTCCTGGCGGGAATTGAACCCCAAGCCTCCCGCTCACGAGTCCGCGCCTTAACGACCTCGGCCACCCATGGCCATATCCAGGCCGACAATGTTCTGATTAACATTGTAGTTCTTGAGGAGAGATATTATTTTTCTTATTTGTAATGTTCTCTCACTTTATCGTTCAAGGGTTGTTAGCATACACTTTGCCTTTCAGAGCTCCCCATAAATAAAAATTACAGTCCTGTGAGGGCAGAGGCCACAAGTTTTTGCTGACAAGTTTGTTTTCGGGAAACACTTCGCTGATGCGGGCCATACTCTGGTTGGATGTGTGGGAAGTAGAGCCATCTTGTTGAAAGACGCCACACTCCTTTTCATTTTCTGATAATTGTGAATAGAACAAATGAATGGTATTTAACGTTCATTTTTGCTGCAGAGGCACTATAGGCAGTGGACACTAATGATACATGAAATGAAATGAAATGAAATGATATATTGGGAAAGGATTTTTTAAGGAAGGAAACTTTCTAGGCTTAAGTTTAGGGTACCTGCTCGGCATTTGCCATTTATGAGGACTGAGGAAAACCTGGAAAAAGCCTCAGTCAGGGAAGATGATCTTGGCGCGATCCGAAACCCAGACCACCAGATCACGCGCCTTAACCACCTCGGCCACCCGTGGCGGTAATGGTGAATAGATCGTCTCAAATATCTGCAGATATCTGTACTGCTGATCGTCTCATTGTAAAAATGCACACCATGTGCCAATCTTCCATGAGTGAAGAGGTTCGTCATGCACTATATATGGGCAATCCTGCGACCACGTTAACATAACCAGACAGATGAAAACAGGATTTTGTCATAAAGAGGAGCATGAGGTCCAAGTAATGATCGAAGATAAGAGTCAGTTGCAAAAAGTGACTGTTTATCTTCGTCTGATTCTTTCAATTCATGCACTACGCTCACACGTAATGCTCGGTATTTGAACTCTTTTAGAACATGATGACATGTGCGGAATACACCAACTTAATGGCATAAACTGCTTTTCGATTTTTCTTGTTCATGAGAATTCTCTACGGATTCTGTAGTCATCCATTTCTTATACAGATTTCAAATTGTGCTGGTTGTGGGGAGCTTGACACCAGCATATTTACCCTCAAACATGTCTCCTTAATGAAGCCTGTCTTTATGTGAAATTCCACAATATCAATTCGGTGTTCAACTAAAACTGTACCATTTCTCACAGCACTTCCACGATATTCACGACAATTACTGTTAAAACTCAACTGTTCAACCTTAACAACCATGTAAACGGAGCCAAATTCAAAATATGAACGCAGTGAAGGAGCGCAAATATTAGCGTCAGAATGACAGCGAGACCTACCGGTTTTACGTGGGACACCCTGTATAAGCCAACCTTTAGTTTCATGTTCATTGAAAGAATTCTATGTGGCGTTAGTAATGCCTATGATGTTTATGAACATTACAAAAGTACTAACAACACAAAATCTGAATTACTACACTATAGTTTGAATATCTTTGTACAACTTACTACAATTGTGTTCGCTTGCTGCGTCCTCGTGATATTTCTCCTAAAGTAACGCCACTGATCACACAAGACGTCGTCGGAAGCTTGTGCCATTTACGCTCTCTTCAAGGGACGCAGCAAAGTGGCAATAAGGGAGAACCCCTAACTACATACAGTAGGGCCAACTGAATGATCTATAAAAATGGATTTGCTCACAGCCCTCTATATAACTTCTGAAGTATTGTGGCCGGATTAAAATATTAAACATTTAAGTTGATGCGCGCGCTTTATTGCCAGAACGCATACTTGCATGTTTAATCAAATTAACTTTCAGTTCTTGTGCCAATGATCCATTTCCGTAGACAGCAAATAACAATTACTTTACGAGGGTTGATGCCTTGTTCCACCCCTAATCCATTTCTAGCTGATCTAAAACTTTTATTTCATGACACAGAATGCCTGAAATGTACAAATATTTTATTCATTGTTTCATTAGGTCATAGCAGCAGTTGAAATAAGTGCTGGCTCACTTGGAAATGAGCAAAGATCTATGAATAAAGGGCATGCAAATTCAACGAATAATGATGATATACGATGGTTAGTCAATAAAAACTGGGAATGACATGGTGGTGAAACAATGTTTAATGAGAAGAACTGATCTCACGTGATTGGTGGAAAAAATTGCAAGCTCGTACGTACATGCGTTAGTACCACGTGCCAACAGAGGTTTGCTAGTCGGCTGCATAAAATGAAGTCACTTTATAAAGAGCAGATACTGCTCTCAAATTTTGCTTCCGTAAGTGGCAATGGTATTATAGCAAGCATATGGCATGATATTCTGCCACAAGTTACCACATTTAGGTGGTTTAAGGAGTCCGTGTTTCAACAACAAAGCATGGCGGTCCAGGTGCTCCAACCACTGCAGTGAACATGACGATGATTACGCAGCTGCTGTCATAGTTCGGCAAGATCGACAAATCAGAGTAGATAGACTGGCTTACATATTACACGGCAGTGCGATTTTGGACGATCGCTTTCAGATGTATGCCGAGATTGCTGAAGCCTGAACATAAGATGGTGCGAATGTACATGTATCGGCAGCTTCAGTGTCTGGTAGCGGAGTATGGCGAGGCCTATCTGAATTGCTTCATTACAGGCGATGAAACTCGGCTTCATCATTACAATCCTGAAAGCAAACAAGCGAAACGACCTGGTTCTCCGGCATCAAAGATGGCCAAGGTTGTATGGTCTGCAGGGGAGGTTCTTCGACTGTCTTGGAATGCTTTATCAACATGAAGTTCCCCTGCAAGCAACTATTAATAGGTAGTATGAGAAGACTCTTTTCAGTATCCTGGCCTAACAGAGCCGACAAACGCCCTGAACTGCATCCATCCAATTGATGCCTACACCATGACAATGAACGCTCTCACATTTGCCTGTTTCTTTGCTACCTTTTTCTGTTTCCTCGACTCAAAGATGAGCTGCGGGACCAGAATTTTGGTTCATCAGCAGCTGTTAAGAAGAAGACGATGTCAAAAAAAATCTGTTTCCAGCATGTCTTTTAGGCCTAATGCATACAACTCAATGGAGATTACTTCGAAAAAGACCATAGCAATCTTGACGCTTTTTAGTGAAAAATGTAAGTAAGTAAGTAAGTAAGTAAGTAATAATAATAATAATAATAATAATAATAATAATACGCAATCTTTATTGACTGTTCATTGAGTAGAGGAAATAGTCATCTCAATAATATGTCTTAACTCAAGAATTAAAGAGAAAAAATCAACTGCAAGATGGATGCTCAAATCTTGAAACCTATTCAAAACGGTTGAGTCAACATATGTCTGTTCCGGCTTCAGGAGAACATATTGTTCTTGGCTGCCATGAGTTCTGTTTCCCTTTGACTTATATTTAAAAAGTAGCTTAGGAATTCTGCTTTCACCCATTCTTTGCACTGAATGTATAGTACAGTTTTATTTTCCTTTCATCTATTAAAATCATTCAAATATTCAGTATTTTTCTGATTGTTTGCTGAGAGTAGCCACAATAAGTGGACATTAATAAGCAAATTAAATTTTAAATTAGAGGAGAAATACAGTAAAACATTTGTTGGTTTGGAAAAAATGGCCACTTTATTCTCGACAACCGTTTACTAAACAGTTCCTGCAAAGTGATACATAAAAGTCTAGTTAGTGTGTTTGCCTGTTAGCTTGCAAATCCAGCAATGTAGCTATTGAGAAAACTAACACTGACACATCTGACTTCGCACCAAGCGACACGTCCCTGTTCTTAGAGCCCAGAAGAAGAACTGCTGTTGTTTATGAAACAAAGCTGACAACAAATGGATAGTTGTTTCCAAATTTGAAATACCTGAGTTCAAAACCAGAAAGTTCCCCAATCCTAATTTTTCAGAAAATGAAGAAACTAATACCTTCGTATCAATTTATTAGCATATTATGCTGTCACCTACATTTTACACAAAATGCCCTTGAGCTATTGAAAAAAAAAATAAAAAAACATGGATATGATCAGTTTTGATTGGCAGAGGTGAACATGTTTAGCATAGATTGAAAATGATTCATTTTTTGCGAAAATAAAAATATTTAAATTATGTAACATTGTATATTTTAAATATACATACTATTTACTGAATTATTCAATGAACATCATTGTCTGGCTTTATTGTCGTTTCCAGAATGTTTCAATAAAGTAAAAATCGTTAAGTTATTGTAAACACTAATTATTATAAATTATAGTCAAAGCACACATTGAGATAAAAATATAGGAAATTTTATTATAATTTTGTTAGAATAACAATTGGTATTTCTTGTGTTTTACATAACTTTTATTCTTTTCTTATCTCTCATTGACCTCCGGCAGATGGTCACTTTCTGGTCTCGCAATTAATGGTATTCACTGGTACTACTGTTTCTTTCTCATAAGAAAATTTACTAAAATGCTTGCACTAATGCACATACTTATTGAGTTGCTTAGGATAATCGCACTGTCTTGCATTCTCCAACAGTGATTATACACAATACAATAGTGAAATGTTAGAATCCTTTAATTATTCGTTTCCTATACTATTCAAACAGCTAACGGAGAAAAACAATTCCTACAACAATATACACTAGAAAGTGAAATGCGATAATAGTCTGCGAAGAACAGAAAAAGAGCGGAGAGCTGATATACACTAGAGGGAAAAAAGACATGAGCAAAACACTAGGTTGGGCAGTAACAATTTTGGAGATGGGAGGTAGTGTCGATGCTATTTCAAGCAACTTACGGCAATTTCCTTCCTCCCCCTTAAAGACTGTTGCGGGCGGTAGGGGAATTGGATCACTTATGCCTACATTTCATTCATGTCTTGCCTGCCCAATAATAGTAATCTGTTTTGGTTTTCGTTCATATGATTTTCTCGTTAACCAGCGGCTTTTTTTCATTTGCTACAATGCTTTTTGCATTGTCGAGCATATTTTTACATAAAAGCACCATTTACTTTTATATTTTGGTAAACTATGAAAAGGACTCGAATTTGGTATTTCAAGAATGTTAGGAATAAGTTTCCAACCTTACACAAAAGATTCCCCATGGCAATGTATAAACAAGATTTGATTAATTTTGTTTAAAAAAAAAAAAAAAAAAAAAAAAGGAATACACATGTAGCGCTTGTTTGGTATTGGCTTAAAAGTGTGCTCCCATTTTATTATTGTTGGTCCTGGTGGTGTAGTGGTAACCATACTTGCCTCGTAGACTCAAGATCGTAGGTTCAGTTATGGACAGGATCGATGGATTTTTTCGGATAAAAATCCTAAGTATGGCTTACTGCGGAAGGAAAGTAAAGCCGAGGGTTCCGTGGAGTAGATTTGCGGCACGTAAAAGAACCTCGACCATGAAAGAAGAGACCTCTGAGCAAAATTTATCGGACATTTCACGCCCTGAATTGAATGGGACGCCAATGACCCGAGATGTTAAAAAGCGTCCATAAATTAACCAAATCAACAACAAATTTTATATTTTTCGGTTACCTCTGTGCGTATTTGTTTTGGCGAAAACCTATACTTATAATGCATATTTGTACAGTACTTGTTCAAGTTTGATTTAAAAATCAATACAGACATCAAAAGCATGCATTAAAAATATGCCAAAAGTTCATTTTCTTCAAATTATGGACTTAATCTACAGAAATTGTGACACTTTCCATACTGCTCACTGTTGCGCATCTCAAAAACGTATTATTGATCTTCTCATGTAAAGGCACGTAATAGAACACAAAGAAGTGATGCACAAATGGCTAATTCGAGAGAATGACGAATGTGAACTCCATGTGTTGATATTTTATTGAGGCAGTAACGAAAGCTAAAGAAAAGGGAACTGTGAAGCATAGACGTTCCCAGGAACATGTCTTCGATCACGACACCCAATTACCCGACTAATTCGAGAATAATCTAGCCAGCAGCCCCCTCAACACTGCGGCTTGTCTTTCTTCTTTCCTTCCTTACCTCGCCCTCTATAGCAGACGATACTCGGGGGAGAAAACAACCCCTCTTCAAGGCGCTAGGCAACCGGCGGTAATCAGATTTTCGCGATGCAAAATTCCGAGCGCGAACATTGGGGTTTCCAATCATTTCACAATACAAAATGAAGAGAAAGAAAAAGTTAGTTTAACCTTGAGAAAGAACACAATGGCAACCAGGAGACAAAACAGAAAATGATAAAAACCCCTTGATACGGGTTATGATATGTTTTACTTCCCATTTCAAAGCAGTGTCAACTTTTATTAATTTCTAAAATAAAACGTGTTTATATAGTAACGTTTCACGTACGTTTCAACATACTAAGTGCCAAATTAAAACTTCGCGTTAGCCGGTAGTATTATTTACCCATCGCAGCTTTGTTTTCAATTTATGTCGCTTTTAAAGAAAAACACAATCATCAAAACTTTTGACTTTATATAGCGAACCACTTTTTAAGTTAAAGGCAAACTGGAAAGATATAGTTTCCTAACACCTCAGCATCTTCCATAGCAAATAGAGGTTGGAACGTTGCCTTCTGAAGCCGGAAAATCGACAAAAAATGGGTTCTTTTGTTCTTAAACGTTCTGCGGCATGATAATACCCGAACTCATACAGCGCACTAAGGAGTTAGTACAATTATTATCATTTCCGACTGGCATGCAGTGACTATCCTCCTCCTTTGAACTTAATTTGTCTCTGTCTTAATAAATACAGGTTGGTAAGCCTTTTCTGGTTTTCATTGGAACCGTATATGCGTTGTAGTGTTATACTATATTTGTCTATATATGGAATTCATTTTCATGCTTTTACTTATAGAAATAATTTAAAGAATATCTCATCGTGCATTGTAACCTTTTGTAAAAACCCCATTTTTACTTCTGTATCAGACCAATGTTGTAACAGTACACAGTTATTCTAAACTAAGTTCCCAATTTGAAATGATTGTATTTTCTGTACATATTAACAGTTTGTTTTTACATAGATAGCATTATGCATCAGAGATGGAATATATTTTTTTTTCCTTATGCATTTGTTTAATTTTTGTTGCAATGGTAACTGTGCCATGTTTGTGCAAACCATATAATACTACACTGCTAATAATGCCAGTCAAAAGAATAGGTTAATTTTGTGTATGCATAGTTAATGTCATAAAACTTAAAAGATTCGTTAAAATATAATATGATATTAAGACAACAAAATGTCCTACCTAAACACTTATAAACCCAATAACAATAAATAAATCAATTGTGTGGGATTTGAACCCAGAAGCTTAGGCTGAAGAGCAATGTCTTCTATAATCCTGGCTACCGCTACTCTCTCTTATGACTGTGATCGTTACGTTTACAGGCAAAGCGCCACTGCAGTGTACCAGTTGCTGCATGCGCGTTGTGAATACAGCGTTTATAAGAGTCCCCGCAGTTCTCCGATCGAGACCTAAAATCTGGCGATGACTCATTTTGTCAACAGGTGTGCAATGCAATTTATAAAATTAAATACAAATAGTAGTTATATATCATTACAATTTGATATAGTCGGTCCTGGTGGTGTAGTGGTTACCATACTTGCCTGCTAAACCCAAGATCGCGGGTTCGAACCCGGCCAGGACCGATGGATTTTTTCGGGGCATAAAAATCCTAAGTATGGCTTCCTTCGGAAGGGAAGTAAAGCCGTGGGTCCCGTGTCGTACATTTACGGCACGAAAAAGAACCTCAAGGCTGAAAGAGAGGCCTCTGAGCAAAATTTGTCGGCCGTTTCACGCCCTGGGTTGAATGGGACGCAGATGACCTGAGCTGTTAAAGAGCGTCCATAAATAAATAAATCAAAAATTTTATATATTTAATGAGTTTTCGTATTCTCTTCACCACAAAAACCTTACTTTTCGTTGTGTTCTGATTTTTTCATAGAATCATTCATCAGTTAAGTGCTTTCCCTTTCTTTCACGATCCATGTAATTATTACAATACACTACACACATCTGCAGTGTCTCAAACCTGAATCTTCTCCGATTATCACGAAAACGATTCTTATGTCGGAAAAAACACCGCTCCACAAGTGATAGGAACAAAACGAAAATAAGGTACAACGTTGTTCTGTGGTTGAGAAGCGCCAGCAGCGGTTAGCTCTGTTACACTGCTTAGTTAGTATAATATCCCTTATTTCACACTTTATTGGATAACTATATTATCTCAGAATTTTCGTTTCACACTTTCGGTAACAGGTGTAACTGATATCCAATTACTTTCTTGCGCAATTTCATCCACTAGTTTTATATCTGATGTTGCAAAATGTTTCATTGTATTAGAAACATGTGCAAAAGTTATTCTGTATGAACTGTAAACACCGCTACGGGTGGCCGAGGGCGTTAAGGCTCTGACTCATAAGCGGGAGGTCTGAGAGTTCGATTCCCACCGGGACGGTCCTCCCTGACTGGATTTTATCCAGCTTTTCCTCGGTTCCCATAAATGGCAAATGTCGGTGAGAAACCCTAAATTTAGGCCTGGAACGCTTCCTTCCTCTAAAAAATAAAAAATCCTTTCCCAATTAATCATTTCATCTAATGTATCATCAGTGTCCACCGGCTGTGATACCTCAGTTTCAAAAAACGGTTATTAAATACCAATAAAAAAAAGTAAGCATGCATATAAGTATCTCACATTTCCTTGTTTTGTCCTTCATAAGCACTTGAATGGACACCTTCCACGAAATAATGTCAGAATTTTAGCAACTACTGTAAGAATCCCAGCGGAAAAACATCTTGGCAATACTTGGTTCATTTTTTCAAATACTTGTATCGCTGCACATTTATTTTGTTTCCTGTGTTTATTTCGTGTCTATCATCAAATCTAATTATTTTAGTTAGTTGCAGACACCTGGTCCTGCTCATAGTTGCAGTATGTATGTATCTGCCAGAAATATTAGACCCGAAGAGATCTGAAATACAGGTGCGACTGTCCTTTCAACTTCCATGTATACAGATTGACCAAAATGAATATGACGGTTTTCAGAACCTTCTTAAGGGACAGTCGCATAGAATTAAATAAAAATATTTTTTCAAGGAACAAGTAGCACAATGTAATTTATTAATCTGAACTTATTTTTTGAACATCACTTTTTTAACTGGGCATCATGACAATGAACACATTCGTGTACTCTGCTTGAGAAGTTTACCATAACTCGCTGCAATAAAACGTGATCAATGTCCCTAATTTCACGAATTATGTTTTCTTTTAACTGCATGATGGTCCGTGACCTGTCACAGTACACTTTACTTCTCACTTTAATATCCCCAGAAGCAGTCAGATCGAGCTGGCCAGGCAACATCAGCAAATCGAGAAATTGTGTGTTCAGGAAACAGAATCCGCAGTGTGTTCATTGTTTCATGAGTGAGCTATGGCACCATCCTGCTGGAACCAAAACTCATGTTCATCATTATCATCCCTCTGAAAGTCCAGTGTTGCCAGCATTTCTGACACATTAAATTGTACCCTAAATCTTCTTTGAACGTAGAAGATTGATTTAGATTCAATAAATGTTGTAATAACAACGAATGCACGTTTTTCAACTGTCCAATTATCAATACTGTTGTTTACTAAATGGCAGAATAAATTGCAATGTTATATAGCAACCAATATCATAACTGTAATGTAAAATCGTTAGAAACGGCAGCGTTCTGAAAACAGTCATTCCATTTCACTTGTGATTCTAAAAAATAGGTTGATATTAATAAATTTCATTGTGTTACTTGTTTCTTGAAAAAGTATTTTTGTTAATTCTATACATGTGTCCCATAAGAAGGCTCTGAAAACAGTCATAGTGCACTGAGTCACTCTCTATGAGCAGACCTATATAAGCCATAAACTCACAGATGTTTGTTTCTGGTGCATTTATTCTGACTGCTTCTTAAGTGGTAAGTTTTATGATGTTTATAACTTCTGAAGTAAAGAAATTTTCAATGGATTCTCTAATAGTTTTCACTTTACCTTCATTTCTTAATACTTCTGTTCTTTTGCGACATTTTGTGCTAAACATCTTGTAGGCCGAGGAAGCTTAGAAGTGAAAATCTTTCCACTAGCTGCAGCGCACCTGGCACTGACGTCATCTTCAATTACACTATTATTATGATCAACGTCATCAGGAGTGATAAAATTGCTTAATCAACTTGCTGAAACAGAATATATCGATCTTCTGTTTCACTCACTGTCTCAGTTCTGTCATCAAAATCAGTAGCTACTTCATTATCAAATATATTCATGATTTATTTGTCAGTGAAAGGAGGTCGAGACATTATCAAATAACATGTGTAAATTACTATGAATGCACAACAGACAGGCTAAATACTGAAGTAAGTGAAAAAGTAGAAATGTAATAAGAGAACAAACTGCCAGACCAATCAAGGAAAAGAGTGTTGTTCATTTGTTTTATTTACGGACGCTCTTTAACATTTCAGGTCATCAGCGTCACATTCAATTCAGGGCGTGAAGCGGCCGATCAATTTTGCTCAGAGGCCTCTTCTTTCAGGCTTGAGGATCTTTTAAATCTACGACATGGGACCCACGTCTTTACTTCCATTCCGAAGGAAGCCATACTTAGGATTTTACGCCCGAAAATATCTAACAATCATGGCCGGGTTTGAACCCGTGGTCTTGGGTTTAGGAGGTAAGTGACACTAGACCACCAGGATAGACAAAAATGAGACGTTAAATTATATAAATGAACTCCATTGTCCTCCCGACTGAGGTTTATCCCAGGTTTTCCTCAGTCCTCATAAATGGCATGCAGGGGAATTACCCTAAACTTAGGCTTGGAACGCTTCCTTCCTATCTAAAAATAATAATAATAATAATAATAATAATAATAATAATAATGATAATAATAATAAATCTTTCCCAGTTTATCATTTCATCCCATGTATCATCAACCATGTGATGCATTTGTAGTTAAATCACGCGCTAAACACTACTAAAAATTCATTGTTGGTACAAACAGAATTACATTGTTGAATTCTAGACATGCCATGCATTACACGAGCTTCCGATGGAGGAGTTACTTTATGGTCACCTTGACAAATCATTGTTTCATAAAAATTCCAACAATGAAAACTTTGAACAATTAGGCAGTTTGAATAATAGAGACAATGCTTGACAATAATTATTAACTTCATACCTCTTTTAAAGACAGAAATTCAAAAATTACAGAAGGTAGGCATTAAGTACTCCCCGTTGATATGTTAGAGTTAACACCTTACCGAGATTTACTCGACTCATTCCCAACGCAGCTAGAAGCGGAGCAGCGGTCACCCACTCGAGCAGTGACTAGGTCCAGCACTACTGTGATCTACTGTTTTATGCGAATTCTGCGTTGTGATTTTGTGAAAACGTTCTAACAAAAGTTATTGCTGTTGTTACGCATTTTTGAAACCATTACAGCATCCTAAAACTGTGGCTTGACCCCACTATATAATTACACGTACATCGTCATGCATCCGTTATAACATTACACCTCCTGTTGGTGTCATATTCTGGATTCCCATTACATAATAAATTAACTCGCAAGGGCACGGCTGAAAAATAAAAAAGCATATTGCATGTTATAACACCATCGGCACGGTGGTCATTAGAAATAAATTATGTACATAATTGATTGATAGGGTGGCTGATGACCAAGAAGGGTAGCAACCCCTGCGGACCACAAATTGCCCGTAGGAGGTAATTAGCTAGGTAATTTGAGGAACGCCAAGTGTCGAGTTTGATGGTAAGTCATCAACTTGAGTAGTTGCCGCTGACCGCCCGCCGGGTATTAACTGCCCGAGGAAAACGGGATAATCTCTACTGTAGCGATACCCGGGATTTTCCTAAGCAAGAATCCCAATCAAAATTTACAATTCTCACAGAATTATACTCAGGCTTTTGGTATTGTTTAAAAAAGAAAAAGAAGTAAACAGAGTCATATCATGCTGTATGGATGGCCACATGCTTGATCTAGCGGTTAGCGTTGCTCGTGAGGACAATTGCGAGCAGCTTGATTGATTCTTCGATCTAGGGAGCCGCTTGATAGGCGACAGGCTCGATCTCCCTTGCAATACTGCCCCCAAGATCGCAAGTTCAATCCCGACCAGGGTCGATGGATTTTTCGGGCATAAAAATCCTAAGTATGACTTCCATCGGAAAGGAAGTAAAGTCTTGGATCCTGTACGATAAAGGATCTAGCCTGAAAGAAGAGGCCTCTGAGCAAAATTTATCGACCGTTTCACGCCTGAATTAAATGGGACGCCTGAGATGTTAAAGGGTCATCTATCTCCAAAAGAACGCAGGACTCTCCGTTCCCTCACGCTTCTGTTCAAATTCTTCGTACCTCCACTCCTCAATATGTCACCTCTCACTTCGTATACCTGTCTCTACCTGAAACTCGGAATATGACTTTACTGCCTATTTCTCGTCACCGAACACATTTCTACTCAACTCTTCAGCGCGTCAGTTCCCAGAATCTGGAACTCCCTTCCTCCTGAAGTCAAGAGATTTTCGTACAATAAAGAAACTTTTCACTTTAAGGAGGTAAGTAAATCAGATCATCTCACTGCAGCTTTTGAATTATTATCCTGACATCGACTGGATGCTAGAAGGAAGTTACACTCCCTTATTCTTCTGCGTCGAATTCTATACACCTCAACTCCGAACTCTCTTTCGATCCGATTCGCTCCTTATCTTCTCATTATAATTTAAACACCTGATCGTATCACTACTGCATTCTCTCTATACCCTTACACCGAACCTCCAGTTCGTCTGTGGAACACTCTGCCGTCTCATATCAAGAACTGCCGTTCACAACGACAGCTTAGATTACAGCTCGAAGATTATTTATTTGGAGAACACAGTATTTAACAAGTACTCTGCTCAAATTGTTAGTACCATTAACTGTATTGTATTTATTAAAATAGTAATAGTCTTTGGTGAAATGGAAGAGAGAAACTTATGGCCTTAACTTCGCTAGGTAAAACAAATAATTATTAAATTAAATGTATATCTTTGATAGTTAACAACTTTTGTACGTTTCTCACATTTTCTTTCTCCATTTAAAATATTTATATCAGGTTAATATTTTAAACTCGTTATTCATTATAAAATTAAAAGTATTCCTATATCTTATGAACTTTTGAACTATACAAAATTATTTCCAAAATGTTGCACTTGTCTGAATTATTCTTTCATTATTATTATTATTATTATTATTATTATTATTATTATTATTATTATTATTATTATTATTATTGTGGTTTGTAATATCTCAATCTACCTTACAAAGTAAACCTCAATAGTTATGGTACAGTGCAAATGTAAGAACAAACTATTTTCGACATTTTAATTTTAAACACATATTTTCTCCATTGTGCATTTTTATTTAAATGTATGCTGTGTAATATACGAACAAGACCAGGTTATTGACTTCAATAACTGTCAATTGACTTCAACTGACATTTCTTTATGGAAATTTCATGGAATTCTTCTGAAAAATATTCAAGTTGTGATGGAAACAGCTTCGAGAAACACATTTTTTGAGAAAATCAATGACAAACTTCCAGATTGAATTATGACAACGACACTTTTAATATGCAATTTAATATTTTCTTGTTAGTTGCACTTTTGCCGCATTGTTATATATATAACTTTTACTTTCACTTCGTAACAGAACTATTACCCTACTAGAATGAAAAAATTCAGTGACAGTAGAAAATTTAAATTAAGGAAATATGAATAACTTGAAAAATCCTCAAGTAAGGAATAAAGCACACATCGTCTAATTTTGTAAACAAAGAAAACTTTTTTTTTTTTTCCCACAGATTTGAAGTTCAAAGTTTGTTTCAAACAGCATAACAATAAAAATAAGTGTTCTTGATTCCTGAAGGTGCATTAAGAAAGTAGGATTTCTGTCAGATTTTAGCTCATATTCCTACATCTTGTTCGATGTCTAAGATTTCTATTCTACATTCTCCTTTGATAGCGAAGCGTAATACAATTTCTCATATCCATTAAGAGATTCCTAACTAAGATAATTGTAAACACTTATTTCACAATAAGAGATGACAAACAATAGGCTCCAAAGCTAAAGGAGGGGCTTCTATTAATAATTATCTTGCAAATCTGCAAGGTGTTGACCGCACTACCGCTGTTCCCAAGGTCCCAGACCACAATTTTCCGGCCTCCTTGGCTCAGTGGTCAGGTCTGAACGCCACACACTCTTGTACAGCCAGTGCTACCGTAAATCTTTGTTAATTTCCAGGTTTCCCGCCGCGGCGCAACATCTGTTGTACACAATGTAATCAAATTATATACAGGCGGTAATGTTCCTAGCAGGAACACATGGTGCCAACAGCAGGAAACCAAACACACAAACGAATCCATTCAAATTAAAACCACTAAATTCTTTCGCAAGGTGGCTTAACAGCTTAGAACAGTATGTTTCTTTCGTTTTTTCTAAAGTTTACAGCTCACCATGTCAAATCATGAGCTTCAGAAGGCTGTGAAAATTAACCTCCTGACATTCATCCCCCCCCCCCCATACGAATGAGCTACTAAGCTCGCATTTAAAAATGTATATTTCTATACATTCTTTCATCTTTTAGATGAATCCGAGTTTGGCTTACAAATTTCAGGTATATTATTAAATAATATGACAATATAATGTATAATTACTATTTTTGGGCAAGAAAAACATAAACTCTGTTTACATAATCAATGAAATGTATGTATAGTACATTTAAAACTTTCTGTAAAGGCGCCGAACGGAAAGCCCGCAAAATCCGCCATTTATAGAATTATTATAACGGATGACGAGCATTATTTGTTTTACAGTTTCTAATAAGCTGTAACACTAGTAAAGATGTGCACATTCATAATCTCAATGCTTATAACTAACACTCGCTCACTTTCTAAGCCTAACAAACTAACCTAACCTGACTTGTCTTAACCTCTTACTCGTTACGAGGGGCATTCAAAACATTTTGCAAGTGTCACGTTGAAGTCCAAGTTAAGGGGTGAATTCGAAAACTTATCCTCACTATCCCTCAAAGTACTCTCCATCTCTCTCCACACACAGCAACTACTTGTTAAAAGGACTACGGTAACGTAACTGGCATGTGCTGGCTGGCTGGCTGGCTGTAAGATCGCGTAAAATGCCAGAGCAGTTACTGCTTGCCATGAAACGATTCTATTTTACGCAGTCGGCTGGCAAACCCTCTTTCTATGCTGGCGTCTTGTACTAAGAGGTGTGCGTGTATGCTCTTCCAATTTTTTCCACCTATCACGTGAAAAATCCCATGAAAATTGTTTCATCACCGTATCTCCACTGTGTGATGACGGAGGAAAAAATTCATTCTCTGTGTTATTGACTACCCATCGTATTTTGAATATTGCTGAAACGCATATGATACACTTAATTCTAATAACAACCTTTTGATACCGCTACGGGTGGCCGAGATGGTCAAAGCACGGACTCGTGAGCGTGGGGACCTGGGTTCCATTCCGGCAACGTTTCCTTCATTTAAAAAAATGTATTATTTCATATGTATTCAGTGGCTACCACCTGTGGATGCCTCAGTAGTTAAAAAGGGAGCTATATACAATTAAAAACGTTTTTGACTACAATTGAACATTTTTTTCAGAAACTATATATTTGCAAAATGAGGGAATATTTTTAAGAAAGCATTAAAATCTAATTCTCAGAATAATATAATTAAACAAATGTTTTTTATAATATCATTCTTAATGCATTTCGGTGTAAAAATGCTAAAGAGCATTACTGTAGCTATAAATTATATTAAAAAAGTACTTGTGGGTTTTTACAAAAACATATTGAACTGCAAGGTTCTTCAAGGAAAATGTAATGAAAATACTTAATATCTTATGCTCTTTGTCATTTTAATGCTTTTAAATAATGGAAACATAAAATAATAATATACATCTCTCTGTTATCACATCCCTTATAAACACTAGTAGATCATTTTATCCATTATCACCATTCTATATTTATTGTATGGCAAATTTTGAAATGATTATGAGAAATGGAAAAGTGTTGGCATAAAAATCAAAAGTACTTCATTTTAATAATCCGCTCATATTTCTCTGTCGTTGGCCAAGCAAAAAATTGTTGATTTGTTTTATTTACGGACACTCTTTAACATCTAGGTCATCAGCGTCCCATTCAATTCAAGGCGTGAAACGGCTGGTAAATTATGCTCAGGGGCCTCTTCTTTCAGGATTTATGTGCCGTAAAACTATAACATGGAACCCAGGACTTTACTTTCCTTTCCTTCCGAAGGTAGTCATACTTAGAATTTTTACGCCCGAAAAAATCCATGGACCCTGGCAGGGATTGAACCCGCGATCTTGGGTTTACGAGGTAAGTATGATTACCACTAGACCACCAGGACCGACACAAAAAATTGGGAATTAATGTTTTCATCATGTGGTATATAGTGTTTAGGTTTCTTATCCATCTTTTTCGTTTGGGCTTGTTTGCATCTTAATGGATATGCTTTTTCTGTAAGGAAGACAACTGTAATCTTCCAGTTCTTAATGAGAAGCTACTTGTATGCATCAAATACCATTAATGGATTTTCTCGCACAAAGCATTCAAGGGCTTTAAATGAGTGGTGGAAATACATAAAACTTGTTACTTAAAGGCAACTTTCTCAATTTAAGAGGCGACTTTGTTCGAAGTTTCAGTTGGCAAACATAATTGAGGCCACCTTTAATTTACTTCGATGAGAATGGGATTTGCCTATGCAATTGAGGAACAAACAACCTCAATATTATCTTCGGTATATACATTTTATTAATGCCAATCTATTGCCCTGCATCCCGCTATGAGACCTCTCCATTTCCACACCAGTCTGGTGGTTGTTATTCTTTGTATTACATTAAAGTTAAAATATATTGATTATTAGTTATTTATTCTTAAAGCGAATATTTAGAATAAAAAATGTGTACATATGTGGGTATCTCCCAATTATAGGAGGGGAGTTCAGAAAATATTTGCAATTGCGATATTTTACGACTACCGCGCGATCTATGAACTGATACTAGTATGCCCTGTAGACGCTATATGACGGTAGAGAAAGAGGTGAACTAGAGAGGCAACTATAATGAACGATAGACTGCATGATCTAGGTGGAAGGAACTGCAGAAATAGACGTTTAACTGCAGCATGTGGTCAAGAAGCTCCTGTACAGAAGACCGTTTAAAACTGGATCAATGGGTTCGCAGCGGCAGGAATTCTGCATCCAAAAATACGAATGCTGTGTCTGAATTGGTTATGGCTGATAGTCGCATATGCTTCGATAAATTGGAATGCCAGATGGGCCGCGCAACCCTACACACTATTATTTACAACGATTTGAATATGCATATTGGGTTCCAGGAACTTGACACAGGCTTGGGACAAAAGTACTGAAGCCTGTCATGGGCTACTGGGAATGATATGAAGATACGGATTTTTGGAGAAGCTGACATACACCAAAAATGAAAATCTAACCCGTGTACTGGAAACATCCAGGGAGCCCCTGCCTCAAGAAATTTCGTGCTTCTCCATCTGCGGACACTTCCGGCATACTGCTAATCCTCAAGGAACGACTGTCAACTGTTCTGAGACACCCTTACACGGCTCAGACCAGGATTCAGCTACGGCGAAAGAGGCATGGTCAACAGGAGTGTTCCTCCAGCATGACAATGCGCGGCCTCATCCCAGCAGCACTATGACTGCAAAGTTGGCATCGATGGGGTTCACCCTTGTCTCGCACCCACCACATTTACCACATCTCGTTCCATCTGATCATACATTATTCGACAACATGAAACACTCGCTGCGAGATAAAAAATAATGGGCAACCAGGAAATTTAGTCAGGTGGCATAGTACTACAATGCAACGATTTTGTGAGGTCATAATGAAGCTACCTGGAAGATGGCAAAAATACATTGACGTTGGTGGGGAAGGTACTGAGAGATTAAATGTGCAACCGTGTTATATATAAATAAGGTACAAAAACTACTTTTGTAAATAATTTCCGAATTCCTATTTCTGGACTCAAATTATTAAAATACGACAGCCAAGGTTTTAAGGCTATGGAACGAATTTTAATTGCGGCATTTGCGATATTTCCGGATACCATGTAAGCGAACAATGTATTTTGAACGCCGTGTCCAGTCCTCGGCGCAACGCTACAGCTCTCCAGAAACAGATGGTTTGAGAGAGAAACATGGAACAATTAACAGAAAGTGTTAATATGCACCCTCGCTTCCCTCGAGACAGGCTGTTTTACCTGCAGATGCCGACTGCTAGCACCTTCAGGACACTCGGAGTGATTATTATGCAGAGTGAATGATATTCACGTGGTATGGAGTCCTGGGACCAGGCCCGCTTTAAGCCACTCAACGTTTGCTCTTTGCAATGATAAAAACTCTCAACTGGGCGGTACGAGATCCCCGGAACGCGCGAAGTCCTATGCGCCTCTCACTTAGATACACATATTAATATTACAGTTTTGTAGCAGTTTTCTGAATGATCTGAATTAGATTTTTATAATTTGTGCCCATCGATGCTTAACAGAAGCGTTCGGTTATGGATTTACATGACATTTCAAACAAACTTGCCTATTATCTTAAATATTTAACGTTTCGTAACACAAAGTGTAGAAAATAAAATGTCGAATACTTGCTACTTCTAACCAGTGTTTCTTCCAGAGACTTTTACCAGTGAAGAGGGGGATGGGATGAACGTGCGGGGTGTAATATATTTTTATTTTAGTTCTCCACTGAGCGAAGTGACTGCGGTGCATGCAGCAGGCGCAACAACGATGTATTGTTAGATATTTGTTCTAATTACTCGCAATCTTGCGTTCTTTATTGTAATTTTCAGTGTTCTGATAACTGAAAAAAGTATTTATTCAAAAAATTCAAACATTGATGAAGCAATATATATTTTAAAAGGGGGGGGATGGAAAATGGTTAGAGAAAAACAGTAATTAGTCTTGAGTACAGGGAGCATGATAGCCCTGTTTTATTAATAATTACATTACTTTATTACTACTAATATTATTTGCAGCATCGACGGCTTGTTGTAATTACTTTCGGTGTCGGTTGAAAAACTCCAGGGAAGAAATGTCCTCCCGAAAGTTTATCTGAAACATTGACTATAAATTTTTTAATGGAAATGTATAGTCCGATATCTTGTATCTTCCAGAAAATAACTTACGTACCTAAAGTATTCTTAATTATGAACAATATTTATTTTCCTGGAAAGGCTTGGTGAAAAAACGATTAAAAATGTGTAATTACAAAAATAGAAAACGGGCAATGCAGCTTAAAACAGGAATAATGTAGAGAAATATACGAGGACATTTTTTAAACCTTCAATCGCTCTGCTACGTGACCAGACAAGCATAAGGAGGGGAATTTGCTTACTGCACTACTACTCCACCATAAGTCTGCCAAGGCCAAGTTCAGTACATCAATTGGACCTCAGCTACAAGCACTTCAACATGGCCGGCATTATTGATTCTCTCGCCAAATCAAGTTGCAAAACTCATTCGTTTTCTACATCCAGAAGGGAACAGTGTAGCAGAAATTTATCGCAAAATGAGCCGTGTTTATTGTGTGAGGAATGTTGTGCGTGAATGGTGCAGGAAATTTAAAGAAGGCCGAACTGATGTTCATGATGGAGGTGGACAAGGACGCAGGTCTGTCGCTGATAAAGGCCTTGTTCAGCGAGGTGATCAAATTCGAGAGAGACGGAGGTTTACCATCAGTAAGTTGTAGGTATATGGAATTTCTGGACATTTCAAGGTCACTCTACACAGTTGTTACATAACACTTAGGCTATCGAACTTTGTGCACGCTGGATTCCCAAACAGACCTATCTCCATAAGCTGGCGCCAACCTTCTATGAAGAGGGTATTGGAAAACTCGTCCATCGATATGACAAATGTCTTAATCTCCACGGTGACTATGTGGAAAAGTAGCTGTGACTGTACTTGACTCCTGGTAATAACACCATTTTTATTCACATTTGCCTTTTTGTTATGCCCTACCGGCGGTTGAAAAAAAATAACCCTCTAGCCTCGTCTCCAAGAAGGTTACGTCGAGCACACTACTGATGATGTCCACTGCAATCGTGCACGATTGGGAAGATATAGGGGAAGAATTCCGTTGGACCACATCCTTACAGCCCAGAAGACTCAGTTTGTACAGTTGACATTCTTCAAATACATTTAATATTGGTAGAGCACATTTTGCAAGGCGAGCTCTTCCTCACTTCTTAGGCCAGGAAAGCAGTTCCATTAATGACACTTTTCTGAATTAGTAGAGGATTTCCCGCCCAGGTCTGATATCTTTAGAATTTTTCTTACGGGGATTCCTACCTTCACGGGTGGCCGCGGTCGTTAAGGCGGGAGATCTGGAGTTCGAATCCTGCCAGGACCGTCCTCCCAGACTGAGGTTTTGTCCAGGTTTTTCTCAGGCCTCATAAATGGAAAATGTCGAGGAGGTACCTAAACTTAGGCCTGGAACGTTTCCTTCCTTTAAAAATCTTTTACCAATATTTCATTTCATTTATCATCAGTGTCCATCGCCTGTGGTGCCTCAGTAGTAAAAACGGCCGTCAAACACCATTTTAAACTAAAAACAAAAAAGGGGGGAGGTTCCTAAAGGGTCAAATGTACACAACAGCAGTGGTGATTTGAAGCGCCGAATGCGGTTTCCAATTCAAAATGTCACGTCAATAAGAACGTAGTGCCAACGCAACATCTTCCATATAAAAAACGGTAATTATTTTTTAAATTAAAATTGCAACTTTAAAGGCTTTATAAAATGTCAAGTTTTAATTTAATAATTTTCTCAAAACAGTAATATACTTTTAGCTTATTTGTGTTTACATTTTTTCAATCTCAGTGCAACCAAACCTTTGTTACATAAGCTGCAAAATGTGCTTGCGAACCTAAGTACATTTATTTTCTTTCATGTAGATATAAATACATTTTCAAACCTGTACAATTTTTATCGGTGTTTTGAACTGGAAAGAGTGTGTGATGAAATTCAAAATGATTATGCAGTCGTAGATGTATTTCCAAGAGTGCAACAAGGTGGAGTATCTGTCATGCTTTGGGCGGTCATACCATCATTTCCAGTGGATCCTACTATCACATTGAAAGGAAAGATAACCAATAAGAACTAATAAACCATTTTAGGAGATCATGTTCAATCAAGTGTTCCCCAGCAAGAATTCCTTCTTCCAAAATGTCAGTACCGTCAGTTATTCACATGGAATTGTCCAAAATTAGTTTGAAGATCACGAGAACTAAATTACACGCCTTCCCTGGCCTGCACAAACGCCTGATTTGAACAATATCGAGTCATTGTTGTCTGTATTAAAGTAAGGGTTCGTTACCCACCTCAAGGAACAGAAGGAACTGAAACAGTGTCCTTTTAAGGAATGATGTAGAATCCCACTGCCCACTAACCAGGATTTGTAACCATCAATTCCCAGGAGGAATGAAACTGTTCATATTATTTTATTCAACCCTTGTACTTCACACCAATGGTTTATCAGCTCTAGAAGGATAGCACAGACTGAGGAAGTATTTTGAGTTGTATCTCCTCGCCCAGTTAACTTCGAAATAGAATTTTCTTCTTAATTTGTGTAGAAATTCTCCCGTTTTATAATAACAAATATTGTGACGCCTATACGCCTGGCAACAGGGTTAAGTGAAATGGCATAATCACCAGTTAAAAACAGGATCTGTGTTAAAGAAGGAAAAAAACCCCAGTGTCTGCCAAAAAGAAATGTGAGTATTTCCTACATTAATAATAACAAAGTAACCGGAATAACATTTCATGGTAGAAAAACTCACCAAGTTTCAATCTTCACATGTTCCGATCACAGAATACAAGTTAAAGCACACCACACATTAACTTTAGGGCTATGTGGGTTTTCTTCTCCCCGTATTCTACAGTTATAGCGGTGCACTTTAACACAAGTGTGAAAGGTGGCTTCATCTGAATACCACATGCATGATTGAGGAATCCATTGTCTTCATCAATGTTAGATAACATTGAATTGGCGAACGCGGCCCTTCTGGGGTTGTCATTTGGCCGCAGCTTCTGCACAATTTGGATCTAATATGCTCTATGGCTCAATCTTTTATGGGAATATCGGGAACAGTGAACTTTGGAATACCCAGATCTGAACTGACCCGTCTAATTGATTTCTGCGGGCTGTGCTGAAATGCTTGCCTAACATCTTCAACTTTAGTTGCAGACAGACCTGTTTCTAACAGCTGATTATGATATTCCACACTGATATGACGCTGTGGAGCATTTGCACACATTCCTGCCTGAATCATCTTTGTCCCACAATTGGGATCTTTAATTCCGCTAGCCACACATAGTTTACTTTCTGCTGAACTGTGAGTTCCTCCATTTTAACTTCATATGTTGTCATACCACTTACAGACGCACCAACGTTATAATTTTCATTGTTACAAAACTTGGAGAGTTTCTACAAAAGATAAGATGAAAATCATATTTATAAGTGAAACTGAGTGAGCAGATATTTTTAATGGTGTTTAATGCCCCTTTTAACTACTGAGGCCCCACAGGCTGTGGACATTGATGAAATGAAACGATAAACTGGGAAAGAATATTTTTAAAGGAAGGAAGCGTTCCAGGCCTAAGTTTAAGATACATTCCCGACATTTGCCATTTATGAGGACTGAGAACAATCTGAAAGAAACCTTAGTTTTTTTCAGATTGGAGGACGGCCCTGGCGGGAATTGAACCACAGACCTCCCGTTCACAAGTCCACGACTTAACGACCTGGGCAAACCCGTGGAGGTTTATTGGTGGTGATTCTACGGGGCACACCGTATACGTTTGTTTTTCATCGCATGTGTCAATTTTGCTGATAAAAGTTGCAAGTTCAAGGCAGATATCCCCTCTTATTCAATTCATAAGGCACGGATCTACAAAGGTCGTTTTTGGATGATGTACTGTATGTATCTTTTGATACGTTAAGCTCCTCTGAGGAATTTCCTTTCTAAACTCTGCTTATGCCCTCAATTACCCATACCTTTATCTTCATTAGACAAAACTGCTTTTGGACTACACTATCATGGTGACTATTTTGCCTTCAACTTCGAAAAGTTTAGAACCGCGGCAGAATCTTCATAACCTTGTTGCAATGAGGACTAATTAAATCTCGAATCTCCAACTTTCTTAACTTCATTTTGTGTTTCTAAACTATTAGTCAATAACTTCCTAGGTTCACACAATGCAGTGCCTACCTTTAATTCTATTACGAACTTAAAGCCGTCCGCACAAAACACGGACATTAATATTATGAAATATGCTTGAGTTAAAGTAAACCCGCTCTAAATTTCTGTAGAGCAATCCTGTGATGAAAGTTATTTTCTATTTTTCATCTGGAATGTTAGGGAATAAATCTTCCCCCTTTTCTCATAAAAGCTGTTATGAGTGCTGACTGTAGGGACCAAATGACGTTTAAATCATGTCGTAATGATAAGAAAAGCCACGTAGCTGAATAGGCGTGCAGCTATAAACTTCCAGCAGATGACATCACTAGAGCTTTTAAATGGGGAACAGCACGAACTGTGTAACGTTTACACACATGTTTGTCTCTTCCAGATACGATTTTCTGACTTCAGGGACCACATGACACACACGCAAAATGCGATCACAGCAGTTTTCTTAAGGGGGTGGGACACGAACGAGTTTTCAAACTGTTGTATTTTCAAATTGGGATTTTAAAGCATTTACGCGAATCTAATGCGCACCTCAAATTTAACATTGAAAAACATAAAAAATGATGTTGGCATATTGTTGTAAGGCGTCTTAAAGATAAGCCCGCCCGCCTCTTAAAAGTTAGAACGTAGAATTGTTACACCTTAAAACACGTACGACAAAGTACATTACTCGTGCTGTTGCCAGGACAGTTGGGGTAAGTCAAAGAAGAAAAAGTTATTTCTTAGGGTGTCACCAGTCACAGGTTATCCGTTATTCCTTCTTTCATGTACGAATTCCAAAAACTTTTCTTCAATGTCAGAATGTATTCCTTTGCAAGGGCCAGTGTGATTTATCCTACTAGCTTTAGTTCCAAGTAATGCCAATTTCTGTTGCCGCCACAAGCGAGCGTTGCTCTCATTTATATAGAACTATTTTCTGTTTCCATTTTTTTTTTTCCAACATAAAGAATTACTTTACACTTGAAAGTAGCGTCATAAGATGTTATTCTCTGTTTGTCCTCCATTTCGTGACCGCCAACTATTCAAACATTCTATGCTATAATAGGCCAAAAATAAATGTAACGAAGTGGAGGCTTGTAGCAATGCATTATGACGAAACAAACGAACGTTTGAAGTTACCAGCGAACCACGAAACTGATTTGCTTTCGAATCTAAATCTAATGCATACCACTTTTGAATACTATATTTCGACAAAAAGGTGCGTATTAGATTCGAAAAATATATATTTCAAATACTTATAGTTCACATAATTTTATTACGCTCTAATTTTATTTCATGTGTTTTTTTTTTAATTGAATTAATGTTTAAATGAAAAATGAAAATTGTTTCGCAAGGAGCATTTTGAAGATGCAAAAATGCAGTTTTGAGAAAAAGACATTTTCTAATAAGCTCAAGAGTTTAAAGGGCTATGCGCGGCTAGTTAAATATGGCCACTAGACTTTTAAAAATGACGTCAGCAGCAGGGTGCGAAATTGCGGGGGGATAGGGGGGGTTCCCCCCACCGGCCATATTACATAAAAAATCCCCCCCACCAAAATTTTCTGGAGAAAGAATCCTTTCATTATAAAAGGACAAGGAAAATGTACCGAAAATAATGCATTGTTCTGTGCATTTATATGAAAATAACACAGATAGAAATAACAGAAATACGATCAGATCTTGAGTATTGGACGTATTCACGTTATAACTGCAGTTAACAATGAATTCTCAGATTATTAACTGCACTGGTTCCAAATCACTAAAATTATCCCGCTTCTAGTTCCATTTTTCTTTTTAAATGATTTCGCACCCTGGTCAGCAGAACAAATAATGTGAATAAAGTTAACTTTTGTCACATTTTGGCCAAAAATTCAGTAAAGTTTCCTCTTAATACTGCAGGAGAAACCCATAGAAGTGTTTTTGTTTTGAGAAGTTTAAGACTGAAGTAAAAATCAAATTCTGCAGAGGAGTTATGCCAACTTTTCTTTCAGTGGTATTTGAAAATTAATTGGGAGTATGATTAGCTTAGGAGCTGTTGGCAAAATACATCAAAATGGGCACCTGTGCTTCATATCTGTCATATTCACCGGTCTGACCAAAGTGATGAGCTTTTTTTTTTTTTTTTTTTTAATTTTTTCCATCTTCTTTACATGAGCATCATTTTGAATCAAATAAAAAGGAAAAGAAAATGATACAACATTAAATTCTTTTCTTTTGGTATATTACTAAATGAAGTTTATGAAATCTGGCACTAAATTGCAACAGCGATCGCCCTGAATATAAATACTGTTAATAATCAACCAGATTAAAGAAAACATTTTGCTATGCCAAAGTACAAAAGCACATTCTTTTTATAAAAAAAAAAAGTTTCTTTTGTATACGTAAACACAATGTGTAGGCAAAGTGCAACATATAACTTACGTCAGAGTTTAGATTAAATCTGTAGCTGTGGTTTTACCCTTCGTTATGCAGAAACTCACCATCATGTAGGAAAAGGAGGCGACATGTGGCTGGCGATGGGCCATCTCCTGAACACTCCTCAGGGCAGCCAACCTAGGGAAGAAAAAGATGCTTTGCGTTAGAATATTGGCAAGTACATCAGAACATTGTAACACGACACCTACATGGAAGTTCGTGTGGAAATGTATTTTGCTGTTCCCCTAGTGCAAAATTGCATGCCCAAATGTGCCTACTAGGGCCACTAAATAGGTCACATATGGGACAGTGTGGAATAACTTGCATTCAGTTTAAGACAGGAAATATCTGCAACCTTAACATAGCTTGTACACATATAAAGTACAACAGTTGTTATCTGTGCCTTTATTGAGATGGGACACCATAGGGGAGAAGAAAGAGGCAAATGCAAAAGTAAATAAGAGCGAAACAAGAGAATCTGGAGTGAAATTGACCACAACTAGAATAATAAGAGAGGAGAGAAGTGAAAGGATAGGGGAGAAGTGACAGGAAAGGGGAAAAAAAAGAGAAGAGAAAAGAAAGGTGGGGGAGAAGAGGTGTGGTGAGAGAAAGGTAACGGGAGGAGAGGAGAGAGAAGGTATGATAAAAAGAGAAAGAGAAGAAAGAGAGAAGAAAAGAAAATAGGTAAGAACACAAAAGAAAAGGAGGAAGAAGGAAAAAGAAAGGAGAAAAGAAAGAATGTGAACAGAACAGAAGATAGAAGAGAAGAAAGAAGACAGGACAAGCAAAAAGGATAAGGGAACAAGATGGAGGAGAAAGTATAGAAAGAAAAAGAAAAGAACAAATAAAAATGGAAAACAAAAGAAGAGTGAGATGAAGGGAAAGGAAGGGGATAAAAAGAGAAGAGAAAAGGAAAGGGTAGTAGAGAAGAAGAGATGAGGTGAGGAATGTAAGAGGAAGAGAAAAGAGAGAAGACAAGAGAAGAAAAGAAAGAAGAAAAAAGAAGAGGATAAGAAAAGAAAAGGAGGTAAAAAGAAAGAGGAGAAAAAGACGTGAACAGAAGATAAAATAGAAAAGAAGACGGATAAAATTGAATAGATAGTACGAAAAGAAGGGAAAAGAAAAACTAAAAATTGAGAAACAAAAGAAAAGCGAGGTGAAAGAAAATGAAGGGAAGAATAAGGGAGAAGAAGAGAAAAAGAAAAGGAAGGTAGGGGAAAAGAGATTACTTGAGAAGAAGGTAAGAGGAGGAAATGACAGAGAGGGTAAGAGGAGAAAGAGAAGAAAAAAGAATAGAGGGTAGGATAAGAGCAGAAAAGGAAAGAAAAGGGGGTAAAATAAAAATAAAGGAAAAAAGACGTAAATAGAAGAGAAGAAAGGAGAGCAAAGAAGACAAGCAAAGAGGATAAGGGAATAAAATGGAGGAGAAAGTACGTAAGGAACGGAAAAGGAAAGTGAGCAAAAATGGGAAACTAAAGAATGACGACGACCCAATGGAAAATGAATACAAAGGAATAGAAGAAAATAGAATATAGTACATAAAGAACAAAATAATGTAACAGGAAAGAGAATACAGTATAAAAAAAGTAAGGCGTAGAGAAGAAACAAGAAAGAAAAGAGGGATGCAAGAGATAAGTAAATAGAGGTCTAAAATAATTGAATTAATAATTCTATTACATCAGTGATAAACATCTCAACCCCACTACTACAATGACATGAAACAGGAAATACAGCAGAAGAGCACTTCGTTTTTCTTTTCTTTTCTTTCTCTATTCAGCCTAACAGCACCTTATATTTTGTTTCCTCAATTCTCTCTAGCCCAGTAAAGGGAACTGTTATTTCAAATCCTCTCATTCTGACACGCAAAACAGCCTTATGAATAAAACCATGCAGCGCAACACAATATCCCGACTGTACAATTCACTATGATGTCTAACAGAAACACGCATTCCCCAAAGTGCGCCTTAAGCCATTTGCAAAGTTTGGCTGTACACGTAATGGCGCTAACTGTATTTTCTTGTTTCAGCTCCGTGACAACAGCCACTTGCGTTTTTCTGCTTACAAACACACACTTCCGTTCTGCGTCAACTTTCCAAAAAAGAATTAAATTTATTTTATTTTATAAGTACGTTTATTCCACTATTAATGTTTCTACTCTCTAACGAAACAAGTCATAATGACAGAGCATCATTATACTAACTTGATACATGTTTAATAGCGTTGTTAATCCTCGTCTTGAAGTCATTGCTTTCCCCCAAAATTTAATATAATTAAAAGTAATGAAAAATCTCACGCCTACAAACTTCCACCATTCCGGTCACCTCACAGTGAGAGCAGTTTGAAGGTCCCGCAATTTATTCGGCTGACCAGCTGTCCTACCCCGTCCAATTACTCAGATACCCCAAGCGGCACCATTCTCTCTTCCAGTCATTGCAAGTGGGATTTCTACAGTCAGGCAGTTGTGCTGTGCAGTTGAGAATAAGATTTCATTAATTAGTATAGTAGTGCTGTGCAATGTAAGCGATATTCACTGTGTTGTGGTATATCCACCTTCAAAGATACACCAGGCACAGCGAGAGAAAGGGACTTAGGCGTAAATTTCCTGGTAGCCCCGTTCCAACACAAAAAAACATTATAAAGTTAGTACAGAAGTTTAATGACACACATTCTTTTACTAACCGGAGAAAAATAGAAGACTATTCACGAACTCATGACGGAATTGTGTCTAATACACTGCCCCCCCCCCCAAAAAAAATACCTAACACTCGTAGAAAAGTCCGTTTAGTTCAAATGTTAGGACCACTTGTAACTCGACAACACCGAAGAGATCGTCTTCACTTTGCCCGAGAACCGTGGACTGGACTTGAGCAATGGAGCCAATATGAGTTTATATTCAACCTACGGCTCCAAATAGAAAAGAGAGGGGGTATGGAGAAGTCCTGGAGAACGTTATGCTGCTTGTACGCTTTCCCCAAGGATGTCTTATGGAGAACGCTCAGTTTGATATGGTGTGGAGTAAGCATCGATTAATCGTTTTCATTAAAAAAAAAAAAAAACATTTAACATCAGCAACTGAGGAAATGCTACTTCCATATATGATCCTCTATGCTCCATACATCGGCGAGAGCTTCTTTTTAATGCACGATAACGCTCGTCTCCCTAGCACATGTGGTATTTCTAGCATTCCTAGAAGCACAGCAGCCGTCCGGATGGGTTGGACTCTGAGACAGTGTTTCATGGGCAATAGAGTATGCTGCGGCAAACCTGGTGCACCCAGGTGATGAGCTACCTTAAACGCTCGAGTTATCCACCTGCAGAGCTGGGGATGATTCTGCATTAGGCCGAACAACCAATGATACTGGTAGCCTAGCCCAAGAAGGGAGATGGCTTTCATTCAGACCGTTTAATAGATTTAATCCACGATAACCCATGTCAATCAACTCAAGAATTGATATATGTGATGAACTGCGACCATTGTACGACATTTGCATTCAATGGGCAAGATATAACAATTGGGTGCATATATACCGCAAGGAAAACAACAGAAATCAGCTGGTGACCATTTGAACATTTTACTTGACCCTTATTGGTTAGATGACGAGCTGATCATTCCTGTCCAGGAACGCTACTGGTCAAGAGAAATGCTGTCTTTATGTCAACATTTAAAGAAAAGGAATATTTGAACCGTAACACAAAAAGAAACTCCCGTACAAATCTAGTGTCCAGGCATCTTGAAAAAAAAAAAAAAAAAAAAAAAAGGTCTTGAACTAAGAATTGCTTCCCAGGAATGTAACCATTACCATTTATTACAACTCAGATACCTTGCGTTCGCAATTCCAGAAAAAGTACTAGAAAGACCGCATCAAGTGGTGCTACAGCACGATAATGAACGCCCGAGCTTCTCTAACATGACAAAAAGCAGGTATCCAGGAGTTTGGTTGGGGAGGTTATTCCACATCCCTCTTATTCCCCCGATCTTGCGTCCTCAGATGTCCACTCTCTGTCTAACAATCTTCGAGGAAACTTCTTTGATAACGGACATGTTCTTCAAACTTGGCATGAAGACATCTTTAACTCCAAACAGCAGATTTGTTCAAGTGTGCAGTTGAGAAACTACCTCAGCGTTGGCAAAAGTAATAGATAATATAGGATAATACATTATCATTAGTTTCTTCTATCTTGCCCCAACTAACATTTTTGCCACAGCGAAGAAATGCAATAGAAATTGCTTCAGAACTGAGTCGTTACACTATCTATATGCTTCTAAGGTGGAGTGCGAGACTATGTACCAGAAGAAGGTCAACGATGCCAATAACGTAAAATAGTACTTTCTGCAGCACGACGTTTCATTTGATATCAAATGAATGAAAATTAAACAGTTCTTCATTTAGTGCAATACGTAATTATGTATACTCAACATGAATAAGCGGTATTTGAAGGTTTGAAATAAAAAAAGTTCAAAATAAAATTATAAATACCTATAATTTACAACAGGAAAAGCAACTTCACAGGGTGTTCCATTTATCTTGCTCACACAAAAGAGCTTTTTTCTGAAGCGTAAAAGGAAACTTTGTTTCAAACAACTGTTTTTAACATAATAGGGGATTCTTGCTGAGGGTATACTTTTTTGTGTCTCCATTAATGTGAAAGACACGGATAAAACATCTGTTAATAATGACACCATGTACGTTTTATTCAAAAATACACTTACTCTCTCCAAGACTATTCAAAAATGTATCATACTGTACCAATTTTGCTAACAAAATAGAAAACAGTAGAAACGGTCAGGGTGCGCAATTACTGAAGAAAACGAACCTTGTGGTTGTACAAATTACTTACCCGTTGTAGTACTGTAGTAGAGTTCTGGATTTTGTTTATGATTTCCGATTTATTTAAAAACAGGTGTCCTGAGAGGGAGGAGGGGGTACGTAACCCATCTCCCTCACCCCGCAATTGTTACTTTAGCTTACATACCAGTGTAATGTAGTCATTCATCAGATTAGGTTAGTACTGAACTGAGCTATTGTGACTGAATTTTGCTTACAAGATGTACACGCATGAAGAGAAAGTAGAAACGCTGCTGATCTACGCAGAATGTAACCTGGCAGAAAATGATTATTCCATTATATTGTTAAAGAGGTTAAATTATTTAGTTATACAAATGCACTGTTGTGGTATCAAATAAAAGAAGGCATGCATTATCATTTCCATGTCTACTGTTTTCTTGACTAACCTTTTTTTTTATTTATTTTATTTACGGACGCTTTTAACATCTCAGGTCGTCAACATCCCATTCAATTCAGGGCGTGGGACAGTCGATAAATTTTGCTCAGAGGCCTCTTCTTTCAGGCTTGAGGTTATTTTACATGCCGTAAATGTACGACATGGACCCAAGGCTTTACTTCCCTTCCGAAGGAAGCCATAATTAGACTTTTTATGGAAAAAATCCATTGATCCTGGTCGGAATATAACCCGCGATCTTCTTCTCCTTCTCCTTTCCTTCTCCTTCCTCTTCTTCTTCTTCTTCTTCTTCTTCTTCTTGAGATTAAACCACAAAAATGAAATGTATGACCACTTACATACAAAGTTATGCTGTGTGGGCATTTTTAAACATATTCAAATGTAACCAAGTTTATGAACTGAGCCCTTGATATCATGTTTACATTCGCTAAAATAGAGAGAAATAACCACAAATAGCAGAAAGTTTTGAGCTATCTTCTGTATTTAAGGAGATGTTCATATGTTTCAATAAAACAAAAAGATATTACCATTTAAAAATAATTTCGATGTACTACGCAAATATACAGAATCAGCGAAGAACAATCGCAAAGTTTCATCGATTTTCATTGGCTTTGAAATTTAATTTAAATATTATTGTAATAAAAACATGTAACGCAAACCTTTTCTGAAGGTTATAATATAGCGATCTTACAAACAAATATAATTCTCAAACACATATTAGATTAATATTTCACAGCTGCTATCTTCACTACGATACTTTTGTTAAATATAAAACATATGCAGTGTTATAAATATAGTTTATACACTGAATTGATTTGTCATTTTATTCTAAAACAATATATAGAAAATTAAATGTTAGAGCATTTTTAATATTTCTTTTCAAATATATCCCTATTCGAAATAGTCCAATTTCCCTAACTTTCAGAAACTATTTTTTAATTTAATAAAATGGTATATATCGAATTTTGTTGCAAAGAAACAAATATTGATGCCGATACCCTCATACGGGTACGGCTGCAATAGCTTCATTCTTTCGAAATTCGCTAAAATGAAATAACTCTTGAACGATTTTAGTATTAGCCCTCAATATTATTTGATAAAGTTGGAACTAATGCATCTTTATTCAAAATAAACTCTAAAAGGATGCACGTTGTGATACACCCCTCATATGTTGACAAATTTTTTCACAGTCGGAACAATTTGTCTTTATCTTTATACACAATCCAAATTGAATCGTTCTGTATATTCTTTTCTTCGTTTTTATCAGCACACTCAAGACCTTATTGACAAAAATAAAAATCGTATATTGCGCGTTGAAACAGCTGTACTGTAAGCTGCAGCTGATATCGAGGAGAAAGTTAGTTAACTCGTATCGCAGAAGGACGCAATGCCAGCATTCGCGGCGTAATTTAAAACTGTAAGATGAAATGAAAAACCGTAAATATACGATTCCTTTAAGATGCTCGTGTTATGGAAAGCAGGTTAGCAACATTTCTCAAAAGTTTTTATCTTTCCCCTTGAACCACTCCTGTCTCCAGAATGAAGGGGAAGAAAAATGCTTGTGCCGCCATTTCATTTCTTCATTTTTTTCTTCCTTTCTCTTTCCCTATGCCATTCTCGCTTGTGGGAATTGCCAGTTGGCTGCTCTTCCATATATTGTTGCGTAGTAAATGGTTACATTGTCGCCGCCCCATAACCACTTCCATAAGAAACGAGAAGGTAACACGCAGCTTCCAAAAATCCTTTTGTTTAAGGCCGCACTCACTTAAACACATAGTGCCGGATTTACTTCTGTCTTCACCCCTAACGGTGGGGTGTATTTCAAAATTACGCCATCCAAAACTTGCGAAGCTATGGGAAACGTATGCGGGAGTTAGTGAAATGTTGGTAGAAAATGTCAGGGAATAAGTAAAACTGGTTATCTAAATACTATAATCTGTCATTTATCTTAGTTACATCAAATCAGTTTTATTGCATTTCAAATTATAAAATGAAATGCGAATTGTTGCGTAACAACCCCTACAAAGTTATAACTTCTTCAGGTACGGAAATGTTAAATTCTATGACGGGGGGGGGGGGGGAGAAATAACCAGAAACCATGTTCGTTTCGGAAAATATTGGAAGCTTTTGCTGATGCTGGATTCACAATGTCGCCTTCAGTTCATGTTAAAGTTTTCACCGTGTGCCTGATGTCTGAGCATACAAAAGCTTGTGTGTAGTAATAAAAAGTACCTAGTTTCGAATCTTCGTCATGCTTGAATTTTTTATTAGTTACCTTTCGCAAGTAAAAGTAATTTAATAATGTCACATTATTTCATATCCTAAAGTGAAAAAAACGAAATAGAAATTATAAATTACCTTAATATCAGGTGTGTAAACTTTCCGCTTCTATTATTGACCTCATTCTTCGGTCATCATTGGAGTTGCAGTTTTCATGCGCGCATATCATACAGAAGGTTGTACATTAAAACAGCCTTTGTGCTCCGATTTGTTTGTTTGCAATTATACTGCGTTTCGCTATGTCTGAACGCACACACAAAACGACGGCACATGGAAATCGGTGCTTATGCAAAATCTCAAGCTGCAAGATCGCTTGAAGTCTATGGCCAATGTCTGCAATGCCAAGTAATTCTCGTTTCCTGTTCGAACTGCACATCACTACGTCGTTTGAGTGCACAAGAGCAATTTGCTCGATCAGCTGCTAAGGAGCTCCTTAAACACGATCAATAGATTATATCGCAGAAGAAAAATTTACTGCAACTGCAATACGGTTATATTCACAGAACAGGATATATTTTCATCTACAAATGGGTAGAGAGAGGATAATCGATTACCGTCCTAGGGAAACACTGTATGATACAAGACATTTGGTTGAATTTTATGGTTAAGTTTGCCCAAGTCTGCCGAGTTGAGGTTGGATGTCAGGGGAAGGGCCTGGTGTGTTATGGCGACTTGTCGACATACTAAACAGCCACCAATATAAAAACTTGAACACATCACCACATAATATGAGGGCGAGATATTCTGATGGAGACATTGAATCCCAACAGGTTTATTTGTTTTATTTAAGGACGCTCTTTAATATTTCAGGTCATCAGCGTCCCATTCTATTCAGGGCGTGAAACGGTCAGTAACTTTTGCTCAGAGGCCTCTTCTTTCAGGCTTGAGGTTCTTTTACATGCCGTAAATCTACGACACGGGACCCACGGCTTTATTTCCCTTCCGAAGGAAGTCTTACTTAGGATTTTTACACCCGAAAAAAATCCATCGACCCTCGCCGGGATTGAACCCGTGATCTTGGATTTACGAGGCAAGTATGGTTACGTTACACAAAATTCCAAAAGGACAATCATGCTGTTTACACTTGTCAATGGGTTTCAAACTGGTTCTCGCAGAAACAAGATATCACAAATGATTGGCCGCCATGAATCCCATTGAAAATGTGTGAGCAGAGGTGATAGAAGTGGGGGAGTTAAGGGAAACTGGGAGTGAATTTTCAAACTTTCACATTTTTGTGCGGATGTTTCTGAAACATTTACTGTGATTGCATAGCTGTCGAGTTAATACGTATAGCACATTTTATTCAAATTGGTTAAATACTTTGCAAGCTATAAATTATTTCATAAATTATATATCGTAAATATGTCGCATAATCGAAATGTCCCATGCGACTCACGAGTTCAGAAATTTAGTTGACTTTTTGCAATTGGAACTTTGAACTACATACAAAAAGTGCATATAAAATATTTTAAATAAATATGATGAGTGAACTGTGATATTTTTTTTAAATCTATAAGAAATTTTAATTTATAAATAATCGGTTTTTATAGATGCGTTTTTAAAATTATTTTTGGTATTAACGTGTATTTATTCTATAGAATATTACAGTGGATAATTTTGCACATTCTGGGAAATTTTAATTGAATACGGCGGACATTCTGAATGTGTGAAAATCAAGTATGAGAAAAAACTGTTATACAAAGAAAAAAAAAACTGTTGGGAAACTGTATGATTGAAAAGGTCAAACGGAGCTCTAAATGGCTGTAGAGCTCGAATGGAGGTAGGACATGCAAATGTTGACTCTCTGTGGACACCCAAAGGATCAAGGAACCATTTGGAGCAAAAACGATTTTCGATTTTTTGACCGATTTTAACCAAACTCCTGCAGTGTCCCTTAAATTACCCTGCACGACAGCGAAGGACGAAAGAAGCTTTGGCCATCAAATTCAGAACGCTTGGAAACCTCAAGCATTCCTGAAGCATATAAAGCTGTCTGTAGAGATTTCGGATCGTTTTGTGTTTATGGTGATATATTAAGTGATGTGTATGCTTACACATGCATGGCAATTTATTTAAACAACGATGCTCGAGTTTAATGTCTATACGGGTTTAGCAATAAACTTTAACCGTTCAGCCTATATTTTATATCTCGGCTACTAAGAGTGCTGCAGCCGGCGATGCCTATCCTTCAAATACGTTTTCTAAAAGCAGTATACAATCTCACCTTCTCTCAACTAAATGAATGTATTGGGAAAACTCATTTTAAATGACACCATTTATTTCCACTACCGTTTTTTTTTTAATTATTTATTTTATACTACGAAACATCCATTTTTATGCTGATTTTGAGGGTGATTTTATTTAAGATTTACACCAATTTAGTGCAGTTTTTTCTCTGTTAAAACTCTCTCTCTCTCTCTCTCTCTCTCTCTCTCTCTCTGAAGCCGTAAGTTGGACTTTGTGGATAATACCGGGAATTCCTGTTTTGGAAGGAGTCGGTTAATTAGGATACTTTTAAATAAATTCCGCGCATACATACACATGCGGTAAACTAACTCATATTTAAAATAACTTTTATACACAACCTATGGGTTTCGACTCAATGGTGGGTCCTCAGAGAATGAACGAAAGGCGAATGAACGAAATATGCGCAGTGTTTCTGGTCGAGTTCATTTTCTGTTTTTGCGTTTATAGGGGAATCAGGTTAGTGCCTCTCTTACTTCCGTACTGAACACCTTGTAGGGACGGTTTATTGCACAGCTTTATCGCTCTCATCTTTCTTGCTTGCAATTGTTTGTAACAGTTATACAGTTGAAAAGTGACCCCCACCATAAGATTTCCTAGAACTGACTCGCATAGATTGATACAAGGTCATTTTCCAGGACTATTCAAAACTGCAGTACTTCCTTCATGCTCTCCATTTCCTGGTATTCGTATGTCCGAGGTAAGCATGCGATCCTTTCACTAATGAAGGTTCTGCTATTTAAAGAACTTAAGTGAATGGGTTGAGGAGAATTTTGACTGCTTGAAAAGAAATAAATGTATAACAAGGTTCTTAATAAATATTTTTGCGAACTGAACATGCCATTTAATTTCTATAACCTTTTTTCACTTAGTTATATAGAAATTCTTTATAGGTATTTTTTAAAATGCTTAAATAATAGCATCAAAATCGTAAAACTATTTTAAAATAGGCAACAGAGTATTTTTAATAGTGTTTTTATTACTGAGCACCACAGGCGGTGGACACTGATATGATACATGAGATGAAATAATATATTGGGAAAGGAAAATTTTTTAAAGGAATGAAACGTTCCAGGCCCAAATTTAGGGTACCTCCCCGGCATTTGCCATTTATGACTGAGGAAAACCTGGAAAAAACCTCAGTCAGGGAGCGTGTCCTGGTGGGATTCGAACCTCAGACCTTCCTCTCACGAGTCCGCGCCTTAACGACTTCCGCCATCCATGGCGGTGCAACAGAAGTGATAAAAGGCAAAATAAAAACTGGTCTTACCGACCCCAAATATACGGAAACATATTCATTTCTATCTGACTCTTAAATTCATCCTCCCAGGTAGAAAAAGCATTTTGCATAACTTCCGGGCTCTGTTTATCATTGATTAATCTAAACTCAAAAGTACCTGGATTTTTGGTTATTTTAGCTCACAAAGTAGTATCAAATCTTTCAGTCAACACAAGTTATATTCGACACGCACATTGTTATCATCATTTTCATGTATTATCCCGCAACTAAGACTCGTGTTCATTACTTTTGCTCACAAAATGAAATTACGAAGACAGATGTGCGTTAACGTCTCAATATTTGTCAATGGTGCACCAAAACTTCACGCATGTCTCCTGGCCAAAACATGACAAAGTAAAGCAACAAACACTCAAAACTTGAAAGACCTCCGTTGAAGGGGATGATGAGAGAAATCCTGGTACAATAGAAAGTTTTGCTCCCTGTCAAGCGAGTGATAAAAGTTTAAAAGTTATTGTGACTTAAGAAGAAGCAGATTTCGCTTTTCTGCCCAAATGACATTCTAAAGAAAACAGTTTGTCATATGCAGCGCCAGATTTTTAAAATGGGGGTGGGAACAGTACGAATCTTCTGTGTATGTATAATCTCTTTATCAAAATAGTTGACCCAACAAGAAACAAACTTATATCACAATTATGTATGTAAACCATATGACCCAGATGTCCTTTGGGACATCTGCCTATTGTCAACTTTCAAAGGTAGGTAATTCTATTAATCAAATGAAGTTTTAGAAGAACAAATTTGGATTATTATCTACTCTTTTGTACTTATAAAAGTATTAGATATATAAAAATCTTAAAAAGGATAGTTAACAAATATGAAAGTCATTTAAAATACAATTAAAATTAGGATAGCAGATTATTTTATTGTGACAATGGCCTTTTACTGTACCTCCCCGGCATTTATCATTTATGAGAACTAAGGAAAACCTGGAAAAAACCTCAGTCAGGGAGGGCGGTCCTGGCAGGACTCGAATTCGAGACCTACCGCTCACGAGTCCGCGCCTTAACGACTTGGCCACCCGTGGCGGTAATTCACGCTTGAAAAATGTGTGTGGGTACAATATTTAAATAGTCTTCCGGAAACTATTGCAGCTCCTCTCTCTTGTAGTAGTTTATCTTTGTCCAATGGACTTCAGTTTTTAATGACTAGTCTGCAAAAAGCCCTATAATCATCAAATCTTTCTTAAATTAAAACGTGCACGTTCCTGTATTTTTAAAATGTAAAATAAACCCGAATGCTTCACATTTTCCATCAATTTTACTGTACTCTTAGAAAGGATAAATCAGGAAGCTTTGTACTAAATAATCTTGGAGCCTTCTTTACTGAGATTCCTCAAAAACGTATAGGAAATTATTCGACCATGCTACTTATTTAATACAAAAGTGTGTACAAACCAATAACAACTTCACACTCTATTGTACCTAATTAGATCAGGCACATAAAATACTCAAATTCCTATCTTTAGGCGTCATGCCGTAACAACCAACCACCTTGAACTGGCACGTGCTATACTTTGCAATATAGTGCAGTTCAGGCGGTGGATAGCCGGCCAACACCAAGATACATTTTGCACACGGTCCATGCCTTACTAAAATAACCTCCCATTATATAACCATATTATTTTTACTATCGATATTATTTGGTCGTAAATACGGGCTTTACAAAATATGGTGGTAATAACGTCTTCTGATTTCTCTTCTTTTTGACAGCAAAACCAAATAAAATTTTAAGGGGGGGATGGGGCAATAAGGCGCGAGAAAGTCCAAAAGAGGAAGAAAAACACAAAAGAGAACGATGGAAAAGAAAAAGGAAATAAAAATAGAACACAAAGACACACAAAACTGAGTTTTTTCTCAATGTTTTACAATTTTAAAATAAACGTGTTCGATTATCGCAGATTGAATATATTTATTTATTTATTTAAGTTCGTACATAACAGATTACAATAACAGAGTTGCAACTCCGAAAGAGCGAAATTTCGCGTTTGGGTGTAAATACAGGTCTTTAAAAAATTATATATTGACATTTTGTAAATGTACATTAACAAAGTAGATGCAGAAAACCCTTAAAACAATTATATTAAATACACGTGTGAAAAACAATAAGCTGTGTATCATGTGATAATATAAATCCAAATATTTGGAGTTATAGCTAAGCGTACAAATCAGATTAGCAAATGGTTATTTCCAGTTAACAGATATTTAATATTTATTTAATTAATTAAAATTTCTTTTAATGTGTGTAACGTTTTAATGAGATAAAATGATAAACTGGAAAAAGATTTTTAAGGAAGGAAACGTCCCAGGCCGAAGTTTAGGGTACCTTCCCGGTATTTTCCATTTATGAGGACTGAGGAAAAACTGGAAAAAACCTCAATCAGGGAGGACAGTCCTGGCGGAAATGGAACCCGACTTCCCGCTCGCCAGTCCTCACTTTGTGATGGTAAAATGAATTGCAATAATTTCAGAGGTTGTAGAGGCAAGCAATTTGAAACAGGGAATCTCTGCTTAACGAAGGAAAGTAACGGAGTTCTATAGTAGTAAAGAAGTTGAGATTGAAAGCTAACAACTCATTCTCATCCTGAAATGGAGTAAACATTTGCCTCCAAACCTGCTTCGCGAGCGAGGACATTTCCATTTTCAAGAGCGCCTTGACAATGTCTTCAAGAATTATTGCTGTAACTATCTCTAAAATCTCGGACAAATCACAAGACAGTACGGCAATGAATAACACTTACCTTTTTTACTGTTACGTAATTTAGTCTCGAGGAAGTTATCGTAGATACGGATCCTGTAAAGGTTATTTATTTATTTATTTATTTTATGAATATGTTCATACATGGGTAATATAAAAGTAAAATATATGTAAAAAAAGAAAAAAAGAAAAAAGATTAACACTTAATAACAATTATCCGCTCTTACTTGACTCCAGCACTGTATCGACCGTGACGAAGAAACATTCTTAACTTTAATCGTTATTGTGTGGTATCATTTAAAATGGAGTGTTTCATTGATCAGTGGCGTACTGGTCCTTTAGAAACTTAATACCCTGACTTTGAAATTCGAATAGGCAGATAATAAATTGCTTATCTCCAATTGCTTGTTCAATACCTCTATAATCTCTGAAATTATTGCGATGTAGTTCATCTCTCTATATACCCTCTACAGCATGCATTGAAATCAACATAATAGTGGACCTTTTACACATTCCTTAATTTTCTTCTAGGCATGAATTTAATATTATGACGTTCTAAAATTAATTTGTAAAATACAGTAAAACATTTTTGCATGCTAAAATCTGGGGTGCCCTAGTTAATTTATCTACATTCATATATTTTATTACAAAAGCCTTGATAATATGCACCAAAATACGGAAATTACATCCTTACTTACTAACACTCGACAAGGAATATCATATTTGTTCTCCAAAACCTCCACACACGAACTGTTATTAACAAACAAAATATCAGCAAGGGATAGCGGAAATGGAAGGAAAAACAGAGAGGGACAGCTTTGGCGCTCTTACTCAATTTCCGGTTACAAGCAGAGCGCTGCCGCAGATGTATGGCCCTCTAAAACACTGTCATCAGCATTTTTATGTTCTTAGAGGGCATTTTTATCTTTCACTGTAATATTCTGGTGTCAAGCTGTGTTCACGTGTAAGACATTTGTGCTACCTATAACATTCTTAAGTTTCACTAATATTACAAATAAACACTTAAGTATTGTTTAAAAAAACACCAGCGGAATATTAATATATTCTTAGAGAGGCGCGGAAATGCCCTGATCTATTGGGGTACAAAGCCCCCCCTCCAACTGCTGCTCCGGTTGCATTTAAAGGTTATTTACGTTCTTTTAAAGTTTTCGCCGTTAAATTGAGCTTAATTTCAGGGAAAACCTTTCTAAATATTAGTGATAATAAATATATCAATTTAGCTAAACGTAGGAAATATTAATACAGCAAGAAATATTGCAATTTTAATTCATTTATAGACCCGGAGAACAATACACACGTTGAGTAGAACTTCCTGAAAATCAAACCTTTGATGCGTATACTTAGCGTAAAAATATCGGGTTTACAGAATGCGCCCATCATTCGGCCAAGGCCGCCTGTCTGGCTGGCTGTTGAACTTTGGAACATTCACCCATTCTCATTCCTTCGCGAAGATGGCAATACAGCTGACTTCAGAGGAGCGTATTTTAGTGTGTAGATATTTTTTTAAATACGAATCATCTCGTCGCATTTGTAAGGAATTTATTCGGAAGTTTCCTGCACAATTTCCTCCCTCCAGACTGCAGTTCACGATCTTGTGAATAAATTTGATACTACTAGTTCAGTGCAAAACAAGAAACACGCGAAGACGTACAGTTTAATACAGGATAAATTAGAAATTAGCGCATACCTTGAGCGTTCGCCTACAAAATCATTACCGAGATTGACACAAGATGAGGTTTCAGTGTCTTCTGCATACACAGTAACAAATTGTTAAAACTAAAATCTTATTTGTGTAGTGTCCTTTGTCTACGAAAGGTGATCCCAATACGTGTGCATTATTGAGAATGGTTTCTTTCATCAGTGACTGAAGGGTTAGTAAACCCAAAACTTGTGTTCTTTTCAGACGAGGCGTGGTTTTACCAAAACTGCCATTGAACACTCGCTATTGGCGTTTTAAAAATCTAAATTGTATAAAAGAAACCCCTCTTTATGATAGGAAATTTTGAGTTTGGTATGCGACTAGAATAAGACGCATAATCAGTCCGATTTTTTATGAGCAGGCAGTAAAGGGAGAGAGGCACCGAAATGAAATCCTGACCATACTTTTCAATCAGCTGAGGAGAATTTATGGGTGGTTTCACTAAGATTCCGCCACTGCTCGTACAGCATAGGAGTCCAAGGGTAAAATTAGGGAAGTTTGAAGATACAGTGATTAGTGCTGTTGTAGAGCCCTCTCGCTCCGCAGTTATAACAGTCTGTGAATTTTATTAGTGCGATAGTTTGAAGGACAAAGTGTACAAAACAAATTATCACACATTGGAAGAACTCAAGAAAAACATAAGAAATGAAATTACAAATATTACAATGGTCCAATTAAAACGTGTCAACCGGAATGTGTTTACATGGTACAGTGCCTGTTTAGCTGAGAGAGGGTGGTGTTTCCAGCAATTGTTTTAAGGTAAAATGTTATATACAGTTTTAAGAACCGAAGTCACGAATACAGGCGTGGTTGGCTGTGGCATGTACAGCTGCCGAGGCGCCTTACCCTGCGTGCGGTAAGTACATGTTCTGGAAGCCCTGTATATTGATATACTTATTTTTTGAACCCGTGACTCAGAATCCCTTGGTATATTCTTTATTATTCTGCCTGTTCAGATTTCAGAGTTATGGCCAGAGCCCGGAAGTTTCGGTATTTTTAGGCTAAAATAGGCAGACAAAAAGGCACTTATAATTGGCAATAATATAATTAAAATAGACAATTATTAAAAGTGAAAACAAAAAGTAATATCATTATTAATAAACGCATGTATTTAAAATACTTAATATCATACATTTAAAGTACTTAAGCTTACTTTTCTTGGTTACAAGCAACAACAAGATTTTTTTCAAGATATCAACTGTCATAGTCAGCCGCTTATCACAGAGAACATTTTTCATCGTGGAAAGAGAACGTTCTACTTCCACTGAAGTGATTGGAGCATATTTAAAACAAGCTATTTCGGAAGGATTCATATCAGATACAACAGAACATTCAGCCATCAGGACATCATGGAAATGTGCACCAAAACAAAGTAAAGCAGTTGTGAATAGTTCTGGTGAATGAGTAAAAGAGCTTAGGGTTTCTGGTCGAGTTCATTTTCTGTTTATGCGTTTATAGAGGAGTCACGTAAGTATCTCTTACTTTTGTACTGAACAAGTTGTAGGGACGGTTTATTGCCCAGCTGTACAACTCTCGCCTTTCTCGCTTGCATTGTTTGTTACATTTATACGGTTGAAAAGTTACCCCAATCACAGATTTCCTAGAATTGTCTCGCGCAAATCGATACAAGGTGTCATTTGCCAGGACTATTCAAAACTACAGTACTTACCTCATCCTCTCTATTTCCTGGTATTCGTATGTCCGAGGTAACCATGCGTTCCTTTCACTAATGAAAGTCCTGCTATTTAAAGAGTGAAGAGAAAAGAAATAAACGTATAACAATATTCTCAACAGATATTTTTGTTCAGTGAACATGTCATTTAATTTGTTTTTATATCTTTTCACGTCGATAGTTTGAAATTCTTTGTGTGCTTTTTAAAATGCGTAAATAATCGCAGAAAAAATTCATACCGATCCAAAACTGGGCGGAGGGAGGGGGCAAAATAAAAACTACCGGCTCCAAATATATGGAAACCTATTCATTTCTATCTGACTCTTACCCAGATAAAAATGCATTTTGCCCAACTTTCGGGCTCTTATTGTGGGATTTCTAAAGTACCAGTAAGAGACTTGCTAATGATGCTTCCATTCGAAATGATACGACACAATAACAGACCGAAGTTGTGATGATATCTCTTTGTCACTTGCCTGTGTTATACTAGCATTCAATTAAAAAATTACATTATTATCGTGTTCCGGTATCGTTTATTGGTTCTGCACTAAGCTACATAATATGATAAGTTAACCGTTGTTCAGTGGCGTAGTGTCAAATGATCATCCCTATGCTTTACAGATATTTTATAGCACTAAATCTTAAGAACTTTAGGTAATGAGCAGTTAAAAATCGCGATTTCCTCGCTCACAAAGCAGGTTTGAAGACATTATATACTAAAGTTTTATCCCATTTCGCTTAAAATCTGACTACAAAGGAAATACGAAGTAATTTAGGTTTACAAAAATCAAATGGTTCAGGAAAATTATTAAACAAGATAGCGATGAAAGTAAGTAAGAGTATTATATATAAATTGAAAATAGGGCCTTAGGTAGAGTGGTCCCATGGATATTTCAGTAGGCTGACTAACAAACCGGGGATTAGGGTTCAAAATTAAAAAATGTGTTTGATTATTTGGGAAATAATGCAAATATGTGAAGTTTACTTGTAATGTTGTTTGTGTTTGTTGAAAATAAATTCATTCATACTGACTTATCAACATTAAATTTCACTTTCTTTATCACTTGATAACTGCGTTTTTTTTCTTTGTGGATCCTCTCAAAATGTTTAAGACCCCTGTACAATCTCAGAAATTGTTGCGGTGTAATTCGTTTACACCCGCTACAGTTTTCTCAAGCCAAGCAATGTTTATTTGGATAGAAAATTAATGTTTACACTTAAAGCCACATTAATAATAATTTACATTAACTGCATGAAACAGCCATTAAATACAAATGAGCCACTGAAATGCTATAACGTGCACTGTTTAGAGATCCATTTGATCTTTGAAATGTGTAAAACTTCTCTCGATAATTTTACAGAAACTTGCAAAATAATAATTTCTGACATAACCACATACATTTTCAATACCTCGTTTCAAATCATACACATCTTAGTTCTACTAGACCAGGAGAGCTCTAAACTTCTTTTAACACCTGCTCCATTGTCAAAGGAACAACACAAACACCACAATCAATTAAAACGCCCTCTTTACTACATTTAACCGACAACTCGTCGTTAGAGAAGTTCCCAGTTCAATTACGTGCATGAATTCGTCTGTGTGTGACATCAGCTTGAAGTGTGGACAGACTTGGACACTTGGCAACGCTGGTTCACATGCTTTAAATGGGAAATCCTCTTTGGTGCATGTCCAACAAAGACCAGCATTTCACGTGTTCAGATAATAAGCGAGGACAAGTTTCTATTGTGTTCGCACAAAAATTCCGAAGCACGCCATTTTGCTTTGCTTATTCTGATAAGTATACAATGTACTTGTGTACCGACCCTGCTCAGAGAAGGGATCAATCAAGGGATCAGCTGAAAACGATTGTTGTATTTTAAATGCATCAAAAATAAGATATTGTTTATACAACATTTATTCTGGATTTTGGATTAAGCTTTAATTCCAAAACTAGATTAGCGTACTAAATCAGCATCACAGATACTCGTCGAACGCCACGGGTGGTCGAGGTCGTTAAGGCACGCACTCGTGAGTGGGAGGTCTGGGGGTTCGAATCCCAGCAGGACTGTCCTTCCTGACTCAGGTTTTTTCCAGATTTTCCTCAGTCCTCATAACTGTCAAATGCCGGGAAGGTACTCTAAACTTAGGCCTGCAAAGCTTCCTTCCTTAAAAAATATCCTTTCCCAATATATCATTTCAATGTATCACCATTGTCCATCGCCTGTGGTGCCTCTGTAGTAAAAACGGGCGCTAAACACTACTCAATAAAAAAGATACTCGTTTTCTGGAAATGTTTCAACTGGAAATATCTAACAAAGAAACACAAATTTACATTTAAAAGGGGGGAAATGTGTATTCCGTCAGAAATAACAAAACAGAGGTATTTTAGATTAAATACATGGACCAAAAAGGGATAATTGCTTATTATAAATGTAGAAGTTCATGTACAACACTACCGCCATGGGTGGCCAGGTTCCTTTAGGTGCGGACTCATGAGCGGAACGTCTGGAGTTCGAATCCCGCCAGGACCGTCCTTCCTGACAGGTTTTTCCAAGGTTTCCTCAGTCGTTATAAATGGCAAATGCCGGGGTGGTACCCTAAATTTAGGCCTAGAATGGTTCGTTCCTTTAAATTCCTTCCCAGTTTATCACTTCATCTAATGTAACATCAGTGCTCACCGCCTGTGATGCTTCAATAGTTAAAAATGGCTTTAACACTATCACAAAAATCTTCTAGAAAAAACATTCACTGCAAAGTGGTATATTGAAATTTGCTTTGCTCCGGTATTTTGTTGCACTGTCACCAATACCTCTATCCCAAACGAAACAAGCAGACTCTCCTTTGCCCCTGTGACATATATCCTCCTCTTTTAAATCTAACCTCTTCAGCCTGTATAGAGGGAAAGCTTCTGGGGAAAAAGTGGAACTACATTTTGAATTTTTAGGAAAGAATTTCTAGTTCTCTACCTAGATCAGTTGGTGTGGCCTGCTTTAGACTTATTACGGGTCATGACAACTTACAAAGTACCTGTATAGAATTGAACTGCCTGAAACGGATGCATGCTCTCTGCGTCCACGGGGTATCCATAACTTAAGAGCAGCTCAGCATTTGCCCTGCTGTTCTTAACTGTTTCTCTTTGCATGTTATTGACAATGCCTTTGGTGATTATTTTTATCATTCTTCTTTGTGCTGGGCTGCTCGTCGATTTAAGACCGAGATGTCGGAGACGGGCATAAGATAAAAAAAAAAGCACGAATGCTTCCATTCTCACTGCTCCATAACAATGATATTTTTAGGCAGCACAGACGCAAAGTGTTGACACATCCACCTTACAGTCCCAACCCGGCACTGTGATGTCTTCCTTTTCCCAACCTCTAAGAATATATTGCAGCCTACAAAGGAGAATTAGCTGAAATGCTGGGAAAATGTGACATAGATGCTTCTAGAGGATGAAGCCTATGAACACCTAAACTTACCTAGGGACCCACGCGTTAATACTAGCAGTAATTATGACTGAGAACAACGCATGTGGATAAATCAGCTGATACATAGCCGACCTTTATTAATACTAGCACTGCCCTTGTCTTAGAACAAATTTCCTGTCCATACTGAGCAGCAAAATTCCAAACGATGGATCCAGTGTGCTGTAATTACCATGTGGGCACGCGAGGCAATAACCTGGGGTGGAGGGTGCCGCGTATTAAATTAATATGAACATTGGGCTTTTAATCCGACCCAAGAGGAGATATTGCCGGTAAAGGGGAGTCCGCCAAAATTTATTTACGAAACATACTAATGAGGAAATTATGCAAACTGCAGCAGACATACGAGCCACCTGGCTCTTCATACCAGCGTCTGCACGCAAGAGAATGCAAAACACAAAAACGAGAGCTATGATGATCGGAGGGAGAGTTTGTAGTAATTACCTTCCGCAAATACCTACCATTAGTATATTGCGCAGAGAAATAAATGTAACTCGGCTGTACTTTAAAGCAGAAACAACCTCCATTTATTCGATAATAATCATTATAACCGTTAAAAATTAATAGTTTTCAAACATCTGTGTGAACAGTTGAACTTATGAAAAAACCTAGGAGACGATTGGACGAATCAAATCACCTTCTAGGAAGAATAACGGCCTTGTTTTGAGATATAGTAATTTGTAGGGTGGCTGTTCGTTAGGGTTTTTTTTTTTGTTTGTTTGTTTAAGGACGCTCTTTAACATCTCAGGTCATTAGCGTTCCATTCAATTCACGATAAAATGGTCTCTTCTTTCAGGCTTGAGGTTCTTTTACATGCCGTAAATCTGACCACTGGCTTTACTTCCCTTATGGAGGAAGGCATATTTAGGAGTTTTACACCTAAAAAGCTATCAACTATGGCCGGGTTTGAACCCTAGACCTTGGATCTACGAGGCGATGTTGCAAACATTCTAGAGGCGAGTATGTCGCAATATTTCAAAATTTCTTGCACGTACCATGTTTCCGAGATTCAGCTTTAAATGACCCTTTCAACATGATATAAGTCCAGGCCCAAATGCCAAATTTGCCAAATTTACCTCGGTTCTTACAACGGTGACTATTCTCAACCAACCATAAGATACTTTATTTTATAACTTCCCTCAATCCTCGGGCATAAATGATGTCAGATTTCTACAGTGGTGTGGAGAGAGGCTATTCAGGTTTCTTGAATTTGTGCCCATAAGATATCTTTTGTCCTTTGTGCATGTGAAGGGAATGCGTGCGCAGCATACAGCGTTTAGATAGAACAAATACTGAAAAAAATATATGTTAACGTTAAGCTTGCTCTGTATGGGAAACAATATTACGAAACTAATTTGTCATAATATGTTACAAAGGTTCATTAAAAGATTGATTTATGCTGGAAGGCGAATCTGCGCTTTTAACCATGACATCACTGCGCACTCTGCCACAGAGCTAACAGAACACACATACTACATAGTGTCTTTAGTGATGTCATATAACACACTAATGCAATGGCTACACAGCTTTGCTGGTTATCTTGTGAACCGCTCGCTGTAGCGAGTAGGCCTTAAAAAATGTTGGGTTCAAGAGATGACATTTTTAATCATCTCCAAAGGGTGTATCTTAGGCCTTAGAACAGAGCAGATCTGTTATAATCTGTCAGATTCTTAGGGCGTTGATATTTTCATGTAAAACTAATGTGTAGGCCACCCGATATCATTCTCAGTCTCCCAGGGATCCCCGTTTCCTTTTAAAAGCACAATATGTAGACCTAACGCACATATCTCTGCACCCATTACATCACACAGCCGAAGCGGCTTCTGTACTACCTGATATAACAATAACCTTTCGGATAACTGTCGGATCATTATGTAAACCAAATGCATATTGCACTGTAGTGAAGTATTTGGATAGCTATTATTTTAAAAATAGCTAATTACATAAACTAAAAATGGCATACCAACACTTTTACTTTCTTTCACCTGTCACGCGAGTATTTATCTAACTCAAGCATACTGCCACGGATGGCAGAGGTCATTAAGGCGCGGACTCGTGAGCGGGAGGTGTGGAGTTCGATTCTCACCAGTACCGTCCTCCTTGACAGACCCTTTTTCCAGGTTTTCCTCAGTCCTCATAAATGGCAAATGCCGGGGAGGTGCCCTAAAACTTAGACCTGGAACGCTTTGTTCCTTTAAAAAGAAATATTATTTCATCTCATGTATCATCGTTGTCCTTCGCCTACGGAACCTCAGTAGTAAAAACGGCATTGAACACTATTAAAAAAATTACTCAACTAACGTTTTCTTAAAAAGGATAACTGCTATAGAAGAAGGTTGTGCGCAGGCGCAGGGTGTTCTCTCTCATTGAACAGCTTTCTTCTTCTCACAATAACTCTCATCGTGCGCGAGGTTAGTAGTCACCAGCTGTGACAGGTGAAGGAACAAATTGCCGGAAATTGTCCGCCATTTTTACAACCCTGGTTCATATTAGAACTCTTTCTATAACCGTAGAATACCATAGCTCTAAAATCACATCTGGACAGCTATATCTAAGACACAAACTAAAATATGCTTCCGTTTGTAGATTCAACAATTGCAGATACTCATTTCCTTTCGCAACGCGGTCAAAAACATTGAACTACCTTACATCTAATCCTACTTGCGCTTATAAAGAATTAATAAGTAGCTAAATTTCCAGTTTTTAACGTGGCATATACAGATTATCAATACTTTTAATGAGTTCTTAGAGTGAGTGTTTACTTTTCAAACCGCTATTGATACGCCAATAATCTATGTTAACATTTTCCTATGTTATCAAACACTACAAAACAATGGATTACAGAAAAGTCACTAGGTCAGTTGATAAAGTTGCGACTGTACTGTAGGGTATTAAACGTCCTGTCCCTGTTTAGCCCTTTCCCTAGAACAGCCCCAAGCTTTAATTGGCTACAGCGTTGTATTCAATTAGGACGCAGGAGGATATGCAGCCCGCGATGTTCAACTGTTACCCTTGTCGAAATGAAAGAGACAGGAAAACAAAGCATCCTTCGAGCTCGTGTGATGAATGTCCACAAAACTCAAAGCTAAGCAGCAGTAAGATTTATCACTTTTTGAATGGGTTATCGCACCACCTCTTGCGTAATCGGGCACAGTAGCTGGTTTCCATTTAAGTTACTAGAAACTCAATTTGTTTTTAAGCTTTCTTGTCACATTTTACTCAGGTGTCAAAAAGTGAATCTGTATATATTAAAAAAAGTTTCATTTAATCAGAAAAAAACTATCCGACACGAGCCATTAGTTCAACTGTTTTACAAACATTTCATTAGCTGTAGCAAATGAATACAAATCTAAACAAATGTTTGCACAGAAAGCACAAATTAAAGTATTTTTCAAAATCAGTTGATTGAACCTTTTTAGCGGGTTTCGGGGATTTATCTGCAATAATCATGTCAGTTTTATGACTTTTCCAATAGTTATTAATCACAAATGCTTATAAAAATATTAAATGATTTGCAAGCAAACAAAATTTTCACAACAGTACACCGCTGTAATTTCTTCAGAAAAAAAGTCTGATATTCATAGAGTATATAACGAATTAATCTGTAATTGAAGATTTTCCTGCTTAACAGGCTTGTTTTGTAGGAAAAGCCATGTTAGGTCTTACCTGTTTGCCTGACTAGGCAAACTGTGTGAGTCACATTGCTGTATATAAGGATCTGCAGTGTAGTAAAATGCTTGAAATTCAAACTGATTTTTTTGTCTGTTGTGACCTTTTCGTTGGATGTTTCTTCTGAAAATATAATTAATCATTGACACTGAGGTTTGAGTTCAATATGAGTTAAATTATTATTATTATCATATTTGATAGTCTTTTTGTTTTGACTGTTATGTGTATCCCTGGTCATCCACATACCCTTCTGCCTTCATTTTGGCCGCAAGCTTTTATTTCCCTTCCTTTTCCTTCCAATATTCTCTTCAATTAATTCTGCTTTTATCTGATCTTCCAACACATCTTCAGCGATAAAACATATAATTAGTCTTGTCTTGAGGTTTAACCATGGAATGGGAAGATTATGAAAATCGTGTTGCTATGATATGCGCTTTATAGGTTTGGAAAAATCACCAAGCAGGATTTTTCAGATCTTTAAAAAGTAAAAATCAGTAAGATGTTTGTGTAGCACAAGAACTTCATTCAGATTGATTATTACTGTTCAAGACCTGAATGTTCGCGCCCTTAGGATCTTAGCTGATGCCAAAGCTGTAATGGTCCGTTTGAAAGCAGGGGTGTTCGCTGAGATGAATTCCATGTCCAGAATGCTTAGGCAAGACTTTGAACTGTGGGCTATTCCTTGCAGTACCGGACACTTTTAACTGCAGAACTGAAGCAGCGGGTGTTGACATGCGAACGACTGCTACATTATTACGATAATATATGCTATTGAGAATGTATTCAGTATTGAAGAAAGCTGCAATATCAAATGACGGTAAATGTACATGGCTTTACTTCCCTACCGAAGGAAGCCGTACTTAGGAAAAAATCTATCGACCCTGGTCGGGATTGAATCCGCGATCTTGGGTCTACCAGGCAAGTATGATTACCACTACACCAGGAGCAACAAATATGAATAAAGAAAGGTACAATGTTGCAAGAAAAACGTGCGAACTTAAAAATAATCACTATAACAAAAGCGCTACTAAGCAGAAAACTGAACAGCATATTAGGAGAGTAAGTGTCATTACTACAAGTTGGTTTTTTCAAAAGTATATTTTTTAAAACTATTTACATCATAATATTACAATTTTCAAGATAATTGCACAAGACTCTGCATAGACATCGTTCTTATTTACGTAAACAATCTGAATTTTATTCAGGTGTAAAATGTAAAAAAATTAAATGTTATAATAGAGAAAAACAGAAGCTCAAAATTCATAAAAAAAAAGTATTACGTACATGTGCACTGTACTATTATAACTGTGGTGGTCAGTTAGTAGATTTAAAAACAATGAAGTAAGGATTATTTCGAAAAGTTAAATATATTGGAAATAACTTTGACTTTTGGGTGCAAATCTAACATGACCATTTTGTGAATTAATAATTTTAAACTATTATAACTAGACTTCAAGCAAGTGCCTGTTTTTTCCTTAATATATATGATGGATAAAATCAGAACATTTGTTTTATGACATTTAATGCTTAAAATTGATAGTTTTTAATGCATATTAATGACTGTTTCGACATTAGTGTCTATTCCTTAGTTTCATGCTTAAATACACATCAAACTGCAAATGCAACCATAGATTTTATGTTTGAATAACTGAAATTCGTCTGGTTGAAAGTGAAAGCTCAAACAAGGCAAAGATTTACCGCAATGTGTGCAGTGGCAAATATTTTGACAGGAAACAAAACTATATTTGATTACGCTGTTAATCTTATGCATGTATACAAAATTAAATGTGTTCCAGTGACATCCATAGATGCAGAAAGACTTTTTCTGCTTCAAACTTAAACAAAAGATTAACTTTTTTGGTTGAAAATTTGGAAAAGGCATTTGTAATTTATCGCTGAGGGGAACTATGGTAAATAAATGACTAATGTTAAACAATGTGATCATTATTTTTTCCTAGTTATCCAAACCAAAGTATGTACTCATTCAAAGTTTATTTCGAAACACTACTTTAGTTATTTAATTGGAAAAATTAAATTAACTATAAAAGCTGTTTCAGATAATAAGATTGTAATTTTTCTTATAAACAAAAAGAATATTTTCTATGAACATTTTCTAATTGTATTTATCAGTTAACAAATTTAAGTTTTCGGCAGATTGTATATTAGTTGTAATAATTTAAATGCTGTTTTTTTTAAATTTACTATAAATATTTAACTTTAAAATGCCATGTTAATAAAATAGGGTTTATATATAAGTTTAATGATCTAAGCCAATAATTAAGCGGTTGTGAAAGAAATGATTTTTTCTAAATTTTATTTGAATGGTCTATTTTAGTCAAAAACCATTGCTTTCAATGCCTAAAAATCCACTGTCTATTCATAACTAAACCTCGGATTTTTGGGCAAATGTCTAATAAGTTTATTTAGGAAAATGTGCAAAATAATTGCAGATGTTTGCAATTTTAGGAAAATAATACTTATTGGGAGCCTTTTATAGTGCCTAAAATGACCTAAAACATGGGTCAGTGCCTATTTTTCCCTTTTCGTGCTTAAAACTGCCTAAACATAATTTTTAAAAATGAATATAGTTTATTTAGAAATAACTCATTTTTAAATTTGTCTCACGTGCGAAACGGCATCACATTGTCGTGCGAAGTCTACAGGCGAATTCGTGTCAACAATCAAAGCTAATCATTCACGGCTGACAGCGCTAACAAATGGCATGCTTCTGATTAACATTTTAACTACCATCCGTGTTGAATACTTCAATGACAATGAGCAATATACATAGTTTTAAGTTTCATTTCTATTTTTCTTCTCTATGCGTATGGGTTAATGCTCATATCCTGCCTGTATTGTGTCATTGCATAGCAGTATGAACAGAAACAATGTCAAAATACAAGTATTCGAAAGTTTCTTTAATTAGTTCCTGGCTGATGGATTAGAATGATCTTATATACAAAGAAAAAATAATTTTTTGACGTTTATGTAATAGACAGATAAGAATTAAGGCATCCTCTTTGTTACGGTAGGCAAGCCGATAATTAATTTTTAAGAAACGTAAAATCATACACCTTTTTCTCTTTGAAGTTATAAAAATGTAATATTAATTATTATTATTATTATTATTATTATTATTATTATTATTAAGAGGTTAGGCTATACAATTATTCGAGTCTTAATTTGAAGGAAAATTAAATCAATTAAAACTACTCAGTCCGAATCATACATTCTTTCAAATTTCATACGAAAGAAAATTTCACATTTCTGCACAACACACACAATGAGCTAAAGAAACACGTCACCTATTTAGCCCGTAGCTTTCACCGGATATCAGAAATATGAAGGAATTCATTTTGCGCAAGTAAATACCCAGAAGATGTGGGTACTGCTGAGCTCGGTCCCCATTGCATTCTTTAAGGAAAAACTTCCAGAAAGTTCTCTTCTTTCTCAACCTATTTTAATACACTGGGGCACGTGAATAGCGGCAGCTCTGTATTATGCGGAACATTGGGAAGACATTGCTGCTGTTTCCTACTAGGAGTACAGCTTGTGTTTTGTTTGCAAAGGAACTGTAGAAAAATCTCAAGCGAAATCTTGTTTACACAAAGGCAAAATTTCATTCTTGTCCTCGACAATAACGAAGCTGGAATGCAAAGGAAGGTGTCAGTTGTGCAAGAAGCTGAAGTGAAAATTAGTGCTGCTAAGGGAGAAGTTGGGGACAAAGAAAGATGCAAGTGGGAGAGTGTAAATGAAAAAATAAAGTCCCGGATATGCTGTAATGGGTCCGTGTGGTAAATGTTTCGATGGGGAAGAAGAAATGGGTATGAAAAATGTAAGTTTGCTCGTATACATCTGTGTCAGTGCAAAGGACATTTTCAGTCTTTAAAACGATTTTAACAGACAAAAGACATGGCCTAATGTTGAAAAGTTTGATAATATATCGTGTTGTAAATTATGAAAAAAATGACATGTGATGCTTATAGCGCTTTCCATAAAAATTTAAAGTACTTACTTTCCTGTGTAATTAAAAAAGTGCCCAATTTAATCATTTTGTGGTTCATTTTAGATGCTAAAAACATATATTTTCTTTCCAAAAATAAAAAATATAGTGCCTAATTAAATCATTTTAGGTGCCTAAAATATAAAATTGTATGCCTAAAATTCCGAAGTCCATAACACATGGGATTGTTTTAATTTTATATTAAAGAGCAAATTTCAAACATTAAGAACACAACATTTAATTTTAATTCTATTACAGAAACTAAGAGAGAAAAAGTAAAAATCATATAATGTTTTTAAAGTTCAGGGTATATGCTGCTTAAAAATCAAATGAAGAAAAACAAGCATGATTGGTGCACAAACAAAAAAGACGTTCTTTCAGCGGGACAAAGCGTCTTTCTAAACACTCCCTAAGGCGAAATTGCCCAAAATTAGTATTGGTTCCTCACATCCCGTTACCCAGATTTAGCTTTCTAGCAATTCCCTGTTCCCAGAACTAAAAATTTAGCTCTGTAGGGAGAAATGACTCATAATTGACTATTTAGCAAAGTTTCACAAAACCAATTTTGTGATGGAATGAAAAAAATCAGAAACGAACGGAGTCTCCTTGGAGATCACACAACAACAACAACAACAACAACAACAACAACAACAATAATAATAATAATAATAATAATAATAATAATAATAATGTGTTTGACTTGCTATTTACCGTAAGTTACAAACGACCCTCGTATGCGCCTATTACACTCATGGCGGGCTTATTTCGCAGAGCGGTTAAGTTAAAAAGGAATTACGGCTGCCCCAGATTACCGTAATCCCTCAGAAAAGGACATCGGGAGAAAGGGGAGGGCAGAGAAGAGAAGAGGGACAGTTATCCACTTGATGTTAATTGATGACAGTAGACGACTCCATGCATCTTCATAACAAGCCAGGACATCCAGACTTCAGAACGTTGGTGTTGATTCCTTCCAGATGCACAACGTACTACAGTATAAGAAAAGAACTAACAGAAAACAAGAGAGAATAGGGAAGTAAAAGAAAGAAATTAAATAATGCCAAATAGAGTTTACATTAAAATGTTAAGTAATAAAATAAGGAACATAAAAGAAGTAGAGAACTAAAAAAACGACCTGTAACTATGTTCCAAGGTCCCTAAATATTTTTAAATTAACTTTCCGGCACTTAAAAATGCCATGTACAGTGACACAAAAAAGTATGTAGTCATGCTACACAGATAAAAATAAAGCGGACCGTTCAATAAAGAATGATCATAATTTTATAACTACATACTTTCACTCAACTTGTAATTGCTAAGCAGTCCCTTTTTGGATGCAGTCCGTCCTGGTGGTTACCATACTTGGACTCGTAGACCCAAGATCGCCAGTCAGGATCGATGGATTTTTTTTTTTCGGGCGTAAAAATCCTAAGTATGCCTTCTTTATGAAGGGAGTCGTGTCATAGATTTATGACACGAAAAAGAACCTCAAGCCTGAAAGAAGAGGCCTCTGAACAAAATGTATCGGCCGTTTCACACCCTGAATTGAATGGGACGCTGATGAACTGAAATGCTAATGCGCGTCCTTAAATAAACCAAATCAAAACAATGGATGCAATTCATCTGCCCTGCGTTTCTACCACTCTTCACAGACATTCTGGAAACTATTTTTGACAGGTTCTTTAAGATCGCTTCTGCAAACTTCGCCACTTCTTCTGATGATGTAAAATGCCTCCCATGAAGGCGTTTCTTCAATTTGGAGGAAAGGAGAAAGTCAGGCGTGGCTAAATCTGCACTATAGCGTGGCTGAGCACACACTTCACATTGATTTTTGTGAAGTATTCAGCAATGTTTGCATTACTGTGCTGCACGAAAATGTGACCTTTTGCCCAGTTATAGTTGTGTGTATTATGAATGCTCATAAACAATTCCTTGAATACCGAAAAATGAAAGTTTCTTTAATTAATTTAGGGCTTTGTTGTTTGTTCTTAGGATCGAAAGTATGTACCAAGTTTCATCACCTTTGAAAGAAACTCCGCATGTTTCTGTAACATAATCTTCAACTACGCAAAAGTCCTTTTGTTCGGAAATCAGCAGTCTTGGAACCCACCGTGCACAGACACATCTCACATCCAGCTTTTCAGTAGCCAGTTTGTGGGTGGCCACCAGCGAAGTTTTCTGAATTTCGAAAGACGATCCTCTCTCAGAATGATAGCAGCGGTGTTGATGTTGTCTTCCGTTAGAACACAAACAGGAGAGTCGGACCAATGTTTCTGCGAAATTGATTGCTTCCCATCTTTAAATATTTTAAACCATATTCGAGTTGTTCTATAGGGAAGAACAAATTCTCTATAGGCCTCAGCTGAAGATTTATGGAGACGAAAGCAGAATTTCAGAGCAGGATATTGTTCGTCGGGTGTCACGTATGATCATTCTTTATTGAACAGTACTCGTATTGTGGTGTATAAAAATGCATATTTTGCTATTATTAAAAGTATTGTATTTTTAATTTGTTGTTTATAACGTATAATTATTTTGTCTCATAGAAATAATTCTGACCTTTGAATGGAGTTAAATTGCAGCATAAAGAAATTATCTGATTTGCTAGGAGGATAAATGTCACAACCTAAGTGTTAGTCACGAAGCAGGAAGTCCAGGAAGAGGAAAATATAGACGCTGTAATCCAGCCTGTATTCAATGTAGTGTCAGTTACTTCTACCAAGAAATAACTGCGAGAACTGCAAGTCCAATCCAAATTTATCACTTGCCTAATTTTTTTTCCAGTGGTTTACTAGGTGGAACTGTGATGTTTATTTTCTTTAGGAACGGTAACTGTTCATACTATGAACGAAAATATCTACAATAAAAGCAAGTGCAAGCGAGAAACAAAGCAGTTTTCAAGAATAATTTAAAAATTAAATGCTAACTACCAATGGAAAAAAAAAAAATTAGTACTAAGAACCACCTCCAAGTGATTTCAACTTCGGTTAAGCACAAGGAAACGTTACTGATGAAATTACTAAAAAGTGTTCCTTTAGTGTTACAAAAATGTTTTTAATATGCCAGTGTCGTTAAAAATATCTCTCAATTTTAACATTTTAATTTGCGTAAAGCGTCCGGACAAATCAATTCTGCGCAAAAATGATGTACTGTGTTGTTACAATGAAACTATTGTAAAAAATCGGAAAAATGTTATGTGGGTATCACTTGATGAAACAACAGATGTCGAAGGACAAAGTAGTGAACATTTTATAATTGATTTGCTTAAAAACGAGTTGCCTGCTTTTACCGCTCTCTTTGGAAGTCCAAATTGCACAAATTTTCACCGCTTAAGCAAATTTACTATGACCAGATGGCATTCAGTATACATGAGTATTGGTTTTTTACAACCGTTGGTGCTAGTTAAATGATCCACGCCAGCAAACATTTAAAAGTAATATTCCCAAATACGATAGAACTAACTTTACTGTACGTAGTCCAGAGACAATCACTTTCCACTCACCGATAAACGCATATTCTTTGTAAAAATCGTTTTCATGTAAGTATCTCATAGATTTTATGTATTTATAAACAATGGCATCAGAAAACCAATTCTAACTCACTCGAATGCATGGCTGCTTCCTGTCATCTACTACGTTAAATGCCTTGAAGTAGCTCAAAATGCCCTCTAAAACTCAGAAGTGGAGGCTAATCTTTCTTTCACAGTCCCATATTACACTCATCTTGACTCTGGTTTAAGGCAACATTATCCAAATTAATGTCAGTTCCCGGCAAAATGTAAACGAATAGGTTCAGAAAGCACGCAAAAAATCAAAAATATGAACTACAAGAAAAATCTGAAAGGTAATGACGAGGAGAAACAAGTACACGGCTTTTGTGTAGACTCCCTTGTTGTTATGCGAGGTTGAACGAATTGCTCGCGCTATACAAACATCCTTAAAAAGCTACAGAAAAGACTGACTACAAAACCTAAAACATCTGGTGGTGACAAACTACGATAGAAAAGATGACCCGACAACACTGTTTAAAAATAATTTTACTGGTGGCTCATATAAATTATCCTAAGGTTAGTTTTAAATGCACATATTAGAAGTTTTAGTGGCATAAATATATGCAGCGATTTTAGTGCATGAAAATCCAGTCCCTGTTCATAATCGTAACTGAATTTGCCGAAGAAAAAAATTATTATTTTTAAAGTGCACGATTTTCCTTTAGTTCCGTAACTTTTGCGAAGAAAGTCCGTAACTTGCATTGAGAGTTGAAAAAGTTTTAATCTAATTTCGATGTGATTTGTAAAAGGGAAGAAGAGCCTTTCGTTCCTGATACAGCCCCTCCCTCCTCCCCCGTCTCTCAAGCTAGAGAACCCTCCAATGAATAATAATTAACTTTGATTGAAGATTTCTTCCCTACTTTCATTTACTTTTCCATTTTAGTTCCGCGCAAGTAACGTGGCTATAAAAACGAGAACGAAAAATAGTCTCCCCTTTTTCTCAACACAGTGCGTTTTCTTTTCTTGTTCCAAGACGCGGTTTACATCTTACAATTACAACTGAGATTGTGTGAATAGATTAAAAAAACTCTTGAATTATCAACAATAAGATAAAGAGCAAAGAAAGTGGGAAAAGAAGTACGTAGAACAGAAAAGGATAGTCTAGAGGCAAAGCGAAATATTTTTAAAAGCGCACACAGAAAGGGGTAGAACGAAGATGTGGTGGAAGAAATGAAGAAATGAAGAAACAAAGAAAGAAAGAAAGAAAGAAAGAAAGAAAGAAAGAAAGAAAGAAAGAAAGAAAAACATATTGTAAACATATTTTGATTCTAGCTAACGAAAAACTTACACATTCAAATCTTAAATATTATTACAACTGGAGTATCTCATAAGGAGTGTATAATTACATAACTGTAACTGTACACAAACTCTCTACAGTGCGGTTATTTGAGTTACGGTTCACCTGGGAATGTTCAGCAGCCGCAATCGTAAAAAAAGAAGTTAGAGTCGCTGTGCGTGATGTTAGTGTTTAAATTTTAGTAGTATTTTTACTGAAAGAATAAAATAACACTGTATTTAAAATTGATAATGACAACAGTAAGAATTAATTTGTGTTATAATAGATGTTAAAAATGTGACTAGCGGCAATACAATGCGGCATCTGCGTGAGAAATTCCTGTATTCAATTAACTTTTCCTCCGTAAGAACAAGGTTCTTGTCATTCAGAGATCCTGCCTCCTCTCTTAACTTGTTAACTGTTAGTGAACAGTTTCTCTATCTGAAAAATGATTAACAGGATATTTTCTTGGGAATAGCCTTATCATTGCTGTGCAAGAGTTCAGTTTCACATATATGTATATCGAACATAAAACCCCTTCTTCACTGATTAACACAATAAAACACAGTTGCTCGCTGACAAGGTCTCCATTACACAAACCATAAGCTACTACCTTCACATGCTTGGTATGACCTTGACTATTGGCACCTACCAGTGCGCAGCCGCGCTCCGCCGGCCCGACACTCAAATAACTTTACCATTAAGGGAAGACAAAACTCTCTTTCCTCACCAATTATCTCAGAAACTATTAAAGGTAGTTTCCTGAGATATATATATATATTGCAGTGTGCTTATGAACACTTTTATGTGATTGATGGAAAAAAAAAAGTTGCACTGAATAGTAAGAAAACTACAAAATTTAATATAATAACTTACATTTTAATTTTAAAAAAAATGAAATGTATATACAATTTCAAAACTTTTTCATTTCATTTTGCTTATTAATTTTCCGAATGAAATATTTCTCTCTAGGGCAAATATTTACAAAATGATTTATATTTAACTGAGTAAATGATCCAGAGCAGTTAATAAAAATCTGCGACAGTTAATTTTCAACAAAAAAATAAATAAAAATAGTTTAAATTGTTGTAAATGTACGGTTGAAAATATGTGCATTTACTGTCGAATGGTGCCACCGACGAAAGGCTGGATGTAGGCGGCCCTCATAGGGAAAAAGCAAGTATACCGATGCTTTGTTGCCGGCGATGGGAAGACACTGAATACCATCTGCTGCATGTGAGTTGCTAACGTGAGCCACCTCGGATCGAAATGGTATGAAAATGTCCGCTTTGTTAGCAAAAAGTATCCCCCGCTGTAGCCCCGCTTTGGGGATGAATATAGCGTGGATGAAGAACTTCATCCCCACTGTGTAAAAGACACTTGATACTGTTGGCTGTATGAGCTATTGCGTTATCGTGGAGAATAATGGCATTGTTCAAAAGTTCTGGCCGTTTGGTGCGTACGGCACGGCACAGTTGTTACACTGGACATTCACAGTCCTTTCAATGGATGATACACAAGCATACCTCGACTGTTATACGCCAGAATGACCATGACTATTTTGAGTGAAGGAGTTTGGCGAAGCTTGTGTGCTGACTCAGGGTGACGACATTCACAGGACTGTAACTTGAGTAGTGGTTCACCTTTGCCCAAGTTTCATCAGTTGCAATGATGCGATTCAACATAGTATCCCCTTCTTTCCTGAAATTTGCAAGATTGACGCGACAAGTTTCGTAGCGAGCCCGCTTCTGTACCTCGCTTTATTGATATGACACCCACTTTGCACACATTTTCCGCATGTTCAGGTCCTCCCATAAAATGCGGTGCACTGTTAATGCCCGAATTCCTGTTTTCTCTTCTAATTCCACAAGTATCCAGCGCCTATCATTGCGGAAGCACTGTTCAATCACCATCTCCCATGCATCCTGTCCGCGGACACAGGACGACCACTGCGCGGTAGATCGACAGTCGACATTCTGCCCCGTTTAAACTCCTCTGTTCACCTCGACACGTTCCATAGAGCAGGGCACGCGCACCCAGATAGCTCTGTGTGACATTCTTATGCATTACTGCCGCAGAGAATTGCTATTTTCACATACGCGTGTTGTTCACTCTCGTGACCTCCATTCCTGATCACTGTCCCTCACCAACTGAATTTCGGAGCATGCTGAGACAATTCTGCACACATACACCATCTGGCGGCTTCGTTCGAAAGTACATTCCATACACTTTCAATAGCATATCTTATATTTTTCATGTTGTTCCTTGTTCGCAAGAAAATAAATAGTTGCCAAGACTTACCCCTCGTATTAATGTATCTGGTTTTCTAAAAAGGTGGAAGATATCTATTGAATACTTTTTTACAATAGATAACACTCAAAGCTTACGACCCTAGATTTAAGGCATTGATCGTTAACACACTGAATGGAAGCAAAGGCCACTACAATCTCTGAATTGTAATCCGATTGAGAACTTGTGGCATATTTTATAAGAAAACCTGGGAATATTCAATCACAAATAAAACAATGCTATAAGAGCACTGGAGAATGTTTCGAGATAAACTCAAATATACCAGAGATTGATGGTGGGAGCTAAGTAAAAGCAGGTAGCTGCTCACGAACGTGACACTACGAGGTAAAGTGGCATCATTAGTCCTAATGAGGCGAGTGGACATCGTCAGATCTGAATTATGTACTTTCAGTTCTCTTCTGCAAGACATTCTTCCTCTCTCTAAGAGAGCATCAAATGAAACACAAAATTATTTCCCTTTCGTTCTACATTCACAAACTTATTGTAAGTATAAAATACAGAGTTAGTTGTGTCTAAAATAACAGGGTATCTTTAATTTTTCGAGCGTGCAAAAGGCACGAGTCAAGGTTTGTGTTCTTTAGAGGAAAAATAAAGGAGAAATATGTTCTTTAATATTTTAGTTTTACAATAATTGAATTAATCTTTTTTTTTTTCCGTTTTCGTTGATACTTTTTCTTTCCTTTTTCTTCTGCTTTGTTCTTTTCGTTCAAAGAAATAATGAACTACCAACCATTTTTCCGTTCTGAGTGACGTAATGGGCAATGCGAACATGTGCTGATTCATGTAGCGTATCGAAAGCTAAGAAAAATCGGTACAAGTGGCTGATGCTTAAAAAACATTACTGCTACAAATCCGATGTTAATATATACAATGACGCCAAATATTGCCCATTAGAATTTTCATGGCTCATTTGCTAGTGTTATACTTTCTTAGTACACCAATCTCCCATCTTTCATATAAAATATTAAACAACTGTCTTTTTAATATATATTTTATAGCTTTTAAGCCAAGTATATGAGAGAAAAAACATATTTTCAGACACCCAGCATGGTTTTAGAAGAGTTAAACCAGCGGAAAGTGCATCACTTTGCGACCAAACTTAAAAACATTAAATAATAAAGGCAACTTTATAGGAAATTTCCTTTATCTACAAAAGCTTTTGATACTGTAAGTCATTAAATTCTCTTTAATAAACTGGAAAACATAAATATAAGGGGATATGGAACGAAATTAATTAAATCGTATCTTACAAAAAAGTTCGTCATGCAAGAACTTCGTAAAGTCAGCGAATTCCTCAGCAAGTTGAATTAGTGAAGGTTATCACAGAGCGCTAGAGCAAAGAATGTAATAAAAAGTAACGCTAACTGAAAATGCACATATGTATTTAATAAAAAACATAACTTTCAGGCTTAAAAGTATACGCTTTTCCCGTTTTATTATTATTTTATTTACGTGTTATATTGTTAGCTTGAAGTTTCACATTGCACTTAGTTGTATAAAACAGAATGTGATTAAAATCTAAACTAAATAGTTCATTTTAGAAGTACGATTGCTTGTTTTCCTGTGATTCAAAACCGTTGTGTTCCCTCCACCTGCATTTATTGTACACTTTACACTACAAAGGTAGATAGCGTAGATGTACTATCGCTTAAAATTTGTACATCGCTACGTTTCGCTCCAGCATTCCCTAAAATTCGGCTTTTTCCGCTGCCGTTGGGTACTGAAGCCGCAGGATGATCGCTTTCGGTAAGGATGAGTTCGATTATTCGTCCATGCACGTGCGTATCTATTCCGTCCAGATTCTTTCACACGACACCGAGTTTATCGCTTGGCGCGAATATCCAATTGTTAATGCTAATAACAATTCCCCGTATGCCACATATCTCCCTGGGCCACTTTATCGACGTCCTCGGCGATCACAAAAATTCTGTTTACAAGTATATCCCGACTCCTAAGATCCGATTTCCTGATTTTCAGAAATTATTTTTCTTGTTTTATTTAAATATTATACACAGTTCCATTAATATATATATATATTAATTTTGGGTTACAGGTAAACCACCAATCGTAATAGTCTTATTTCGCTATTTTCAGAAACTATTTTCTTATTTTATTTCAATGACTTATACAGAGTTTCGTTGAGAAAAAATAAAAACCGCGGCCGCTAGAGTGATTTTTAAATTTTTGCTTTAGGTTAACTTCCACTCCTAATGGTCCAATTTTGCTGGTTAACGAACTCGATAAATCGTTTCTTAATTGATCGTTATAAGCCCTGTTTCGTTGAGGAAAAAAAAAAATAAATAGAAAGTTGGAAAGTAGGGTCAATGGAGATTTGAAGAACTATTTTTTCAAATGAGTACAACCACTACATTTCTAAAGAATTCGTTAAAAGAAAGCAACTAGTAGAAATTACATATAAAGGAGAAAATATTAAGCATTGTTGGTTTAACATACGACACACTAAATATACAGTACAGCAAGACTCAAGGCGGGGTTTATTTTTGCTAGTTGTATACGATTGGGAACATAACATTTGAGTTGCATTTTTATGCCAGCTCATTTGCGGGTCATAGAGCAACGCGCATTGAAAATCGGCATACTACATGATGAAGATGAGACAATATTGGAGCAAGGGAAAACTGCAGTACGCGGTGAAAATCTTTCCAGGCGCTTCGTTCGTCATAAATCTCATGGCCGCTGGGATCGAACCCGATCACGGCGCCGCATTCATCTAAAACAGTAAACTGGGTAGAGGTTTCAGATGAGGGTAGCGGAAGTTTATAAAAATGAAAACATAACAGTTGCTAATAAAATTCTAGTCGAATTTCGTGTACTTTGACAAAAATGGTACAAAAGTCGATTAATTACCTTTAGTTGTCCACAGTCAAATACGTTTTGCATAAGACATCGTCAAGAAACAATTAAATTAGATTTAAATTCCTAGTTCTTAGAGGTTTTTATTATAAAATTCTGCCCCTTTGCAAAACACGTTACCTTAGTTAAGGTTAGTCTAAAATTAGCTACATTTAACTTATAATAATTTCTAATGTTTACATTGACAATATCCAATATGGAGAAGACACTTGCATTCCCTTTCATCTTAAGTACGCACGCACGCACGCATAAACACACACACACACACAGAGAGAGAGAGAGAGAGAGAGAGAGAGAGAGAGAGATATGGAACCAAACCCAATTTTCAATATTAATTTTTTTTTCACACAAGCCGGGTGTTAGATGAAATAAATCATTTATTTCTATATTCGCCCTTCTTACAGAAGATGCTGGAAAAAGAATGGACCTAATTAGGTTCATTAGGCAGAAGAACTGACAAGTGTAAATGGAAGTTTCTTAAGAAGATATACATTATGTGGCCTACAAAATGGGAACTTTTCCAGCGTCTTCTGCAAGAAGGGTGAGTGATTCGGCCCAAGAGTACTAATTACGTGGTAAAATGCAGAAAGTCGCTTTTTTATAAATAGCATAGCCAACTTTGGAAAGCAGATTTCTCTAGAAATGGAAACAAGTTCCAGGTTTTTTCTTTTTTTCTTTTCTTTTTTCAGCTTTTAGATTTGATTCAATGAAAACGAAAAACAGTGTGTTGCACAAAGTTATTAACTAAAATATTAAATATTAAATGTGTATCTTCATGGTTCTGAGGAAAACGAACAAGCCTCTTACCGAAAAAATATAGATACCAAGACTACAGTGCGGAATCGCATCTAGGTGAAATCTCCCGTTTATTTTATTGCTTATTACAGAGCTAACTGAAGGTTCAATAATGAAATTAGGCTTGTAAAAAGAATCAGAGAAAAACATCCTATATATGTTTCAAAATTAATAGGAAAATTAATATCACTATGTATGCGCGTTCACTAAAACGTTATGTCCTATTGCCACAAGTTAAATTTGAAAGAAAACACACACATACTCTTTTCGTGTACAAAACATCTATTAGTACGAAGCTTTGAAAACTATTTCAGCATATGAAAAACTATCATTTTATTCTAAGCATAGCTTTATACCGTTTCAATTAAGTATTATTAATACAGCAATTATTTTGTTGTTCGGAAGTTAAATTAAATAAGCTGTCATTTAAAACGTGTCTTTGCACCTTCTAATCTCCTTCAGATATTAATTTAAACAAGAACTAGAAATTTCGAAGATCACACCCTCACAGGGCTGATTTTATGCACTTTTGAGAATAACAAAGATGTCAACAAAAGGAACGATATGTATATTCATACTTAAATGCAAAATACTGTTTCTTTGGTGAAAATTTTCGCAGTACTATTAGTTTTACAGCAAAAAATATGTTTACTTTCGACTAAAGAATCCTTGAAAATGTAGACACAATTCAAAACGGAGCCCTACTGAAAGAAACCTAACCTCAAAAGTATCTGCACCGAACTTTCGAAACAACACTTTATATATGTTGTTTCGAGTTTTAAGCTTGAAAGCAAAAACGTAAAGCACATGTTCCGAGTTCTTCTAAAAAATAACTTTGGTGGTGATCCACATGTTAATACATTAATTTCAATGCTTGCGTGAATGCAAGTGCGAGATAAATGGCTTCATCCTCAAAACGTTTATCATGGCCAATATTGGTACATTTCAGTTAACGTGCTGAGTGGAAGACTATTGAATCGGCCACAGGTGGTTGTCATTTCATAGTTAAGTAATTTTGTATGTCAAAGCTCTTGTGCTTTCTTATTGGCTTAGGTTTTTATTGTCACTGGAACTTTTGCAAAAATATATTAGCGTCTAGAGCTCAAACAAGAATTGTTCTATGGTTCTCAATTTTGATTATTGTAATGTTATGTTAAGAAATGTTACGAGGAAAATTTCATTTACACCTGAAGCATACCAGCTTATTAAGAGGGATCCAATCATCTCAATGGATTGAAAAACCATTGCTCCGCTTAAAGCCACAAAATAGAAACCAGAAGGTAAACAGAGAAGTTTGCCAACTGACAGTCTTCCGTCTAGATTATGTGTACTAACCAGATACTCCACTGAGACCTATTGTTGACACCATCGGTTCACCTACATCACTGTCCCACCTTGTGTTGGACATAATGAACATTACATTACATTCAGAATTCGATGCACTTCGTGGAAATCAGAGAGACTGACATTCGAATAAGCTTTGACATAGACTCTCTTCACCAACATTCCGTTCATTATAATCACACTTCACACATTAAGTTATGCAACTCAACCACATCCTAAGCATCCACTACTTCCAATGGAAGGAGAACTTCTACGAACAGAAAGGAGAGGTTTAGTTCAGTTGTGGCGAATTGCTTCATGGAAAAGTCTGAGCAGAAATCTTTACAAACAGCAGAACACTTCAGCTACAATTGACACCTTCGTAATCTCCCACATGGTAAAGAAAAACTGCATAATTTTCCTTGACCACTTAAATAGCATTCGCCACAGCACAACGTTAACTAATGAAACAGTAAATAACGACACACTTCCATTACTACATGTTCTGGTATGACGACGGGCATCTGGTACTCAGGAACACGAGGTTTACTGAAAACTTACTCATACCGATAGATACATCAAAGCACAATCCAATCATCCAACTTTAAAAAAAAAAGTCCTTAGCCTTGAAAAATCACGAAATATACACCATACCATAAAGGCCAAATTAAAGCATTCCTGCCATTTATAATAGATGTCAAGTTACATATTGCTTGAATTTTGAGAACGAATTAAAAAAAAGAACATTTTCACAACCAAAACGAAATAAGTCAAAAACTCGTATCGTGAAAAGTTCAGGGGATTCTCTCAACTATACAGGAAAAGTACCATGCGAATGTGGGAAAAGTATACACGGAAGATTCATTAAAACTTGGCTCATACATAAGCGACATTTACGTTCTTCCTGATCGGTCAGAAAAATCTGCGATTAGAAACATGCCATTCGAGATTACCATGGAATAAAATTTGGGGGAAAAAAATAATAATAATTACAACAGAATATTTTAATCTGGATAGAAAAGAGACCTTAAAAATAGAGCAGTGTTCCGAAAATAAAACCAAAGAAAGGGGTTTTCAAATAGGCAGATAAGCAGAACTGGTCAACAAACAAATTGCATTACAACTCACCCAACACTTCTACCCTTTCCCGCTTCTAACGGTTCTGTCGGCGAAAGCTCTGGTTTTTAAATTTATTAAAGCCAACGACTACAGCAAAATAGCCTGATATTAGTCAATTCAATATAGTTCAAATCCTAAATTTCGACAGTAAAGACAAAGATTGTATAAGAGACTGCGTTCTTAGAATTCTTATGCGTATTCATTGATGAGTTGAGAATTGAATTTATTGTAATGACGGAAAAAAAAAAAAAAAAAAAAAAAAAAAAAAAAAAAAAAAAGCGAGCGAGTGTCAATGTTAGTTATAAGCATTGCGATTATGAATGTTCAAGTTTTTAATTAAGTTAATGTCGATCATTCCCTATTTTAGTTGTGACTCACAAGATACAGTGGATTTACATTAGTGCATATTGCGTTGGGCATGTTATTAAAAATGTTGAAATATTACAAACCGCGTTTAATTTACCATTCGGATCTCTCTCTCTCTCCTCTCTATCTGTCTGTCTGTCTCAACAGTTTATTTTCATAAGTGATATATTATTTTGCTGATTAAATCTGTTTTACGAAACTGTTAACGTGTCCCTGTAGGTAATATTAAAGCCTAAGCTTCAAAATACTGTTCTGAATAGTAATTTTCAGGTTAATATTTTTGAATTTATAAATAATCTTACAGCAAAGTTCTCCATTTTTTTAAATATAATACGATCGACTGTTTACCATTTCCTCCTCCTTTGTCAATTTATAAATGCTAATTTTCATTGTTAAAGAGTATTTTGTATAAGGATAACATTAGATAATTCACCCAAATTAACACAAGATTTAAACACGCAAAGAAGTTCTGCGTAAATCACGGAAGTAGTTTAGGTTTTTTTTTTTTTTTTTTTTTTTTTTTTGTAAAGCAGCTTTCTTAATGGTAGAGTTTAGGTTATAATACCAATAATTTATTATTGTAAAACAGCTCTCTTAATGGTAGAGTTTAGGTTATAATACCGATAATTTTATTGTAAAGCAGATCTGCTAATGGTAAAGTTTAGGTTATATTACTAATAATTAGTACAGTTTAGGTTGATTACTAATAATTTTATTGTAAACAATCTCTGCTAATGGTACAGAAACTTCAGGTTATATTACTAACAATTATTTTAAAGACGATCTACTAATAGTACAGTTTAGATTATATTACTAATAAATGTATTGTAAAGAAGCTCTACTAATGGTACAGTTTTGGTTATATTACTAATAATTTTATTGTAAAGCAGCTCTGCTAAAGGTATAGTTTAGATAGTTTCTAATATTGTTATTGTAAACCAGCTCTGCTAATGGTACAGTTCAGGTTATATTACTAATAACTGGTGCAGTTTGTTATATTACTGATAACTTTATTAACTCGGTGATTTGTTGGAGACAAGCAAACCAAACACAGTATGCCGCAAGAGATGGGACTTCTCCGAACGCCCCGCCCCGCCCCAACAACTGTTGTTTTTCATTCCTCGTTAACCTGCTAGACCACATTAACAACTAGGAACGTGGCCTTGCAAAGCGGATGCTGTTACAGCGCATAATATAGCAAATACTAATTTTTTTCTCTCTCATAAGTTTAGTACAAATACTGACTTTGTTACCCACCTGCCCGATCTATTTTATTTTATACAGAATTTGCTACCAATTTGCCGTTTTTAACGGCATCGACGCAACGGTGCGGATGAGGGCAGCAAAAAGCCGTTAGAAAAATGGCGCACATTGTTGACTCACAACAAACAAACTGCAATGAGTAATTTTACACACAGATTTGGAACACGGAAGCATTTCTGTTCACGCTAGCTAATGAGTCATGTCTGAAAATGAGGCAACTGTCGCATTAGCCGACTAAAACCAGGAGCAGAACAGCACACTTTCTAGATGCGGAAAACGATTATAAATGATACTCCATTTCTCTAGATGACTTACCATTGAGGTTAGAGTCCTCCAGCTTGTCCCGAGCAGCACAAAAACACACAACACACTTCGTATGCAAACCACAAAGTTGCAGAACCTTTAAACTCCATATCACCATCGCGCACCCACAAGGGGAAGCGCTCTAGCATTGCGAAACATTCATAACAAGCCCACTTGAGGAAAAACCATCGTAAAACAAGTTTTAAAAACGCTTAACTTTTCCACGTTACCACCGCCGTCCACCATTTGCTGCAGACTGTAGAAGTTGTCTGGAAGGAGAGGGGGATGGGGAGTAACCACGTGACCAGTCTTAAGGACTAGAGGAACGTTGGCGAGACAAATATAATGGACCTTAGTCGCAGTTGTAGACAGCTTCAGGTAGGCAATGACCGCAATGGTGCTCACTTGCCAAACAAGGTGGCGCTGTAGTAAGCAAAACGTGCATTATGTGCCGCGGAATCTTTGGTTCAAGCCTGGAGCAGGCATGCCAAAGGGAATTCGGAAATAGGCCCCCTGGGTTATTTTTGTATCCTGTTGTAAAATCTGATTTATCTAACTAGAGACTATTTTGTACTTATTTGAATTTTTTTAAAGCTTTTGTTTGTATCTCAACTCAGCTTAGATACAGAGTGTTAATAACTCTCGTCTAAACCAGAGTATAAGTGCAATATTAAAGTTACGCCACAGCATAAGTCTAACTCTAGTTCTTACAAATCATATGGTTTAATAATGAAAGTAATTATTTTGTCCATTTAGTCACAGAACTTACTGGGAGTTGTACTCCAGTTGGTAGTCCGTGCTACATGAACTATGGCATTGATAAACTATGATATACATATTTTAGAAGTTTTATTGTTAAAGGAGATTTTAAATTAAATATAAGGCATCGTTTGACTACAGACCGTCATTTATTCCTTATTTGGTTTAAGGAGCAATGACGGAGTTGCTTGGAGGTGTGTAACAACTGTATCAGCTCAATCAAGGCTATACTAACTCCCCTCAAACATGCTTCAAATTTTTGCCGATGCAAGATCTGTAATAGGAAGAAAATGCAGGGCAAAGGTATCATGAACATACTAAAAAGTAAACGTATGTAAATGGGTAGGAGGCCAAGATTCCAGTAACATTGTTTTCCATGTTGAGTAATATTAATAACAATTAAAGTGCTATATTATGTGAAATAAAGTGTGTTTTGAATTATGTACTTGTAGCTTCAAACCGATGATGTTAATAACACGAAAATGCTGTATTATGTATTAAAATTGTGTATTTAATAACATTGAGTATGTATTTGTAATTTCTAAACTAATACAGTTTTAAGCTGGGGTACATTTGTACATCGCTTGGGATTCCAGGTGTACTGGCAGATCTTGGTATGCAGGAGGTTAAATTATTGTGGGCTACTTCTGCAAAACTAACTAAAACTATTTTGAAAGGTGTTGAATGTTAATTTGAAAGTAATATTTATAAGGAACAGTACACAGTTAGTAAGGAAAAATCTCTGGACCCTATTCCACAAAAGTATGGTTTAATACATTACAAATGTAAAAAAAACTGTAACTTTAGAATTATGTTACACAAAAGTTTCGTCTGCGCTTATACTTCAGTACAAGTGCACAAGCAATTTGTCAGTTGATCATCAGTAATAGTAGTAACGAAAGTGATGCAATGATAAAGAGAATAAAGAAAGAATAATTCAGTATTTAAGTACAATGAACGTTTGAGTTTATGCACATTTAAAGTACCGCTTATCACTGACCTTTGACATTTACTGTTTGAAATGCACATGAAGTTGATTTGAAAAGTTCTCGTAATGAAGCACAAAATGACGGCATAGCTTTTTGATATTATTCTTATTTTTAACATGATTTCCGTTGACACTAATGCACTCTGTCCACCGATATTCCAAAGGCTTTATCTGATCAAGAAAGACAGATTCCTCCAAGCCTGCAAAATATGCCTCAACTGATTATATAAGCTCTTCATTGGATGAACATTTCCTTGCACCAAGGAATTATCTCACTTTAGGGAACAGGAAGAAGCCCGATGGAGTCAAGTCAAGGGAGATGATGGGCGTGGCAGCAAATTGTACCCCAATGCATTGCTTTTCGGAATTGCAACAACATGTGTGAGAGCGAGTATTGACTTGATAAAAATGACTTTCTTCTTTGATGAATCTGGAATCCCGTGTGTTTTTATCTTCAATAAGTCCAAAATGTTAACATAGTGATAGATGTTCAGGGAGAAGGTAATCGACAGTACACCTTTGGCATCCCAGTAAAACCGATTCCATGATCTTCCCGGCCGATTTCACACACTTGGCCTTCTTTGGTGAAGAATCGAGATGCTTCCATTGTTTAGACTGCTGTTTTGTTTCAGGAGTGTAGTGGTACAGCTATGTTACATCGCTGCATGACGTGGCGGAATCTCTCTGAAAACGAGCTAAACTTTGCTGAGAGATTTGCATTCTGATTTGCTTTTTATCCTTGAATCAGCAGTCGAAGCATCACTTTTGCCAATAATTTTTTCCAATACAATTCTTCCCTCAAAATATGGAATAGCATTCTCATGAAATGCCCAGAGCTTCAGCAACTTTGCACATTTTTAATCGGCGATCCTACAGAACATGTCGTGCATCTTCTAATGTGGCGGGTTTTTGTCCCCGCTCAATTTCCAAGCTTTCACGGCCGCGTTTAAACTCCTGCTCCATTTGGAAACGGTTGAAAATGATGCTGCAGTCCCCTAACTAGAGTGTATTATCTTTATGAATTTTGGTTGCATTCATGCACTTCTTTACCAAGTACTTAATAACTCCACTATATTCATATTTGCCTTTTCCCCAATATACAAGTCTGCACTGCAACAAACAGCTATAGCTTCTACAGTTCTTGACCGAGTCATTATTGCACAAATGTTTCCAGTGAAGATGGCGGGTCAAGATAACAAACTGTGTCGGAACTGCTGCTGCAATCTGCGGGTCATTCCGAGAACTTCTCAAATGAGTCGTGTTTCAGTCGAGCATTTTGGGCTATAGTATTTTTTTAAGGCTCTCTATAAATGCACGAAAATAATTTTATTTCCTTCGCTTATTCTTTTTTAAAATAAATAATTTAATTTATTTTGGCATCACCTTCACAATATTTCTTGTAATGAAAATGTTACAGTCAAACAATGGAAACAAATGTGCATAAATATATATGATCAAATGAACTAATGAACAAATGATCAAGTGCAATAGGAAAGATCGATTCATGTGCTTTCTCTAGACTAAAATTGATGCAAAGTTGGTGCATACATCAAAACTTACCATTGTCACTTGAAAGTGGGAGATTACGCCTTAATATTGACAAATGTAGAGTAAAGTCTTTAAATTATAACTATATCTTAGAAGAAATACCGACCAATCGTAAGGATGATAATAATGCGTTATTTAAGTTCGAAAATACGAATTCATTGTTAATTACTGCCCAACCTAATTCAAGGTATGACGTCGTATGGCAGTTGTTCCTCCATTTTGTTCTTTTATTCCACAAATCTTTATTAATACTTTATATGTGCTATACATTATTTCATGGGACAGAAAGGTACAACTGCATACTTTACAAGGACTTGTACTAATACACTTGTAATGTATCACACCATATTTTTGAGGAATATGATCCTGGTTCAACAAAATGACATCAATGGAAAAAACACACACAACATAATAAGCAAACCTACCTGTACAAAACTGGGCACTAATTACTAGGGGAATTCCTAATGTTTTAAAATATTTGCATAATAAAGGTTTTTTAGTCTCATCAACATAACCAACTTAATAAAATATATACCAACATTATTTTATAAGAATACTATTCAACACTTAAAACGGCAAAGGTCGATGGATATTTTTCGGGCATATAAATCTAAAGCATGGCTTGCCTTATAAGGGAAATAAAGACGTGGGTCCCGTGTGTAGATTTACGGCACGTAAAATAACCTGAAGCCTGAAATAAGAGGCCTCTGAGCAAAATTTATCGGCTGTTTAACGCCTTTAATTGAATGAGACGCTGATAACCTGAGATGTTAAAGAGCATCCATAACTAAACTAAGTAAATAAATAAACATTTTAGAAAATGTAAAGCAAAACTAATTACGAAGAACAAGTTTACTATATAAACACATACATAGTGTGATTAAATGTTCAATGGGTTTTCCACTCCAAAGACATCTATATATGAGAACAAGTTTAAGACATTAAATAATGTATTTATTGAAATGTGTTTATGCTATTTATGAATATCTCTTTACTGAAATACTGAAAGAAATGAACAAAAAATAAAGAGGGTTTTTTTAAATAGATAAATACATAAACAGCAAGTTATTTGTAGATTTTACTACTATTTAATATCAGTGCAAATATTAATTCTTTGATGCTTTCCATGACTGCAAATGAAATATGTACAATTTTACTTTTATAACAATATAAGACCTGTAACTTAATTCTTACAATACTTTTAAACTTTAACTAAACCCATTTATAGTCATAAAATTTTCTTACCTATAAAAAGGAATAATTAATTGTTTTACTTGGCGTTTATTCAAGAAATACAAAATTTTGACAAATAATTTTTCAATTACTAAATTAGGCAAATCTTTTGAATTATAAATTACATGTATTAAGGGTCACAGAATTCAAACTTAAAGAGTATTGCTTTATAGGTTATTGCCAACTGGTGGTTTCACAAAATGTATACCATTTAAATAGACTGAAGAGAAATGCTGAAGTTTGACGTGATACCATGACGTCTCTTCTCAATTTAGGGGAAGAAGAATTGCTGAAAAATAAACAAGGAACATTCTCAAGATGTCATTGACATATACCACTAACTCAAAATGCAATAAAAAAGGTATAGACGCTTTTACCTCAGGTTCCTCGCGGTATGTACATTTTAAAACGGCATAGCACGCCTCACAACCATCTTCTATTCCTGAAAAAAAAAAAAAAAAAAGTCACATCCAAGTGTAAACATAACGGAAAATGTTAACTAACCAAAGCACGGAAATCAATAGAACTAAAGGTGCGATAACAAATACAAGGCTCACTCTGAAAGGCTTTAGCAACAATTCAATTATAATCAATTATAGGATAGAGATGTCTTTGCTTTGGCACCACAACAATGTAACATAGTTTTGCGGGAATCCACATAGAAACGCAGTCATTGTCACACATACGCACAGACTTAACGACATAAGCTGGAAGTCACCTAAAGATGAACCCAGATAAGTCGATCCGACACAGTCACAACTCCTCTAGAAACAATTTACGATGTACACCCATTGATATAAAAAGAAGAAGAAAAGTTGTCATCTTTTGAATGAATTCTTCTCAGTCCTACTCATTACATCGCGCTGTTCACAAGGTAACCAGCAAAGCTGTGTAGCCACTGCAGCAGTTGTGTTATTGACATGCACTAAAGACGCGGTCTAGTATTGTGTTCCGTTAGCTCTGTTGCAGGGTGTGCAGTGATACCGTGATTAAGGGTGTAGGCTCGCCTCCCGGCATGAGGCACTTTCTTTTTTTAATAGTTCTTTGTAACACATAACAAATTAGTTTCGTAATATTGTTTCCCATACACAGCAAGATTAACAGTAATATATTATGTAATACAAAATATAATATATATCACAATGAATATTATGTATTTCATTTTATTTGTTCTATCTAAATGCAATATACTGCTACGTATTATCTGCACAAACAAGTAGGACAAAAGATTGCTTATGTGTAAAAATTCAATAACCCTGGGATATTGTAGCCTCTCGTCCAAATTATTGTAGAAATGTGACATCATCCATGCCCCGAAGATTGAGGACAATTATACATGTGAGGGTTTATACACCCGATATTAATTTGTGTTTATTTCTATGTGTTTTTAATTTAGAACATAAATGTTTATATTCTTGTATTTATTTAGTTATTTGTAAACAATACATTAATTTTTATTACGTTTTTGTGTGTGCATAGGTAATGTCATAAAACTCAAATGATACGTTAAAATATAATATGATGTTAAAGGCAACATGGTGTTCTACATTATACTTATAAACCATTAATAAAATATAAAAGAAAAAGGTTGTGTGGGATTTGAACCCAGAAGCTTACGAAGAAGAGCAATGCTTCTGAACCGCTCAGCCACCGCTTTTCTATTCTTTGTTCTCTTTCCAGGTGCTTATGATCATTACGTTTACAAGAAAAGCGCCCACTGCACAGTGCCAGTCGCTGCATGCATTGTGAATACAACATTTAGGACGTTTCCGAAGTTCTCCGATCGACACATAGAATCTGGGGGTGACCCTCCTCTCTCTATCCCTCCTCACTCCTCTAAGAGTGTACAGAAATTGCTTACAGAGGATCCTCACATCTACATGCAGATCCAAGTATCCTATCAGCAGTAGTATCTTCATGTATCTTCATTGACGTAGAGTTAATCCCGAGTACCTCATTTCTTAACAGCTCGTACGAATTAATGACATCAACAGGTATCTAAGTACCGTACCCTCAATCCGCCACGCAATCCCAGTTTTTATACCCTAAGAGAAACCGTAGAACATCAGTGAACGTGCACTTCTGGAAGACTGGAGTTCCGCTGACAAAGGCAATTGAGCTTGTTCGGTCATGTTTATCACGACAAAAATTGCATTCTGTATGAAGCGCGTGTTAGAATTTTTACAGCGTATTTATATGCTGTGGAGGATGCGGAAAGTGTGATATGCGCTGGAACAAAGAATAAAAATTTATTAGTTAAGTGTAAAAGAAATCGTACAAGTACTTTAGGAGAGAAATGTGTGCTAAATTACCAGAGTAACATCTCCATCGGAAAATGCAGTTTTCAGATTGATGAGCAAAGTTCATTTTCTGTGCGTTTTTATTGGCAAGAAGCCAAGATCAAAATTTTGGGTTTTAACAAAGAAGAGGCTTGATGAAATAGGCGACCGATTAGAAACATCTCGAAAAACGTTTAATACGACTAGCTCAGCAAGTTGATGTATCTGTCGGCAGTGCATATAAAGCCACTGGGATGTTGCATATAAAATTACTGCTTTAACTGAAATAAATTTTGTAGAGAAACAAAATATCTGGGAGGCAGCTTACAATATTCAGCGAATGTCTCAAAGGCTTTTCAAAAGGATTCAGGTATCGGAGAGCAGACACTTCTGGTATCTACTATGATGGTGAGTACAGTATTAAATATTGTTTATTACTAGTAAATAATGAAATATTAAAAAAATACGCCACATGAGTTCCGACTTCTCGATATGGTTTCCCTCGGCAGGCAGTGGAGCCCTTACGCAGTAACTTTCCGTCGGAAAATTCAATTTCCGATTGCGTAGCGGAATGAGGACCGTGTGTAACATCGTTACAGATATCTATGCCACTATGACCTCCAAACCAAATGGCTTTTCAGATGACCCGCCAACTAAACTATGAAGAAGTATTGCAAGGTGAAATGATCTTTAGTTAACAGCTATAACCTCGGATAACCTATAAAAAAACTGATTCTGCAGGGATGTATGAATCACTGCCTTCCATCTGTCATTTCAGCATGAACAGGTACCTGATGCTTCGCCATTATACACAGCGGCCAGAACTCTCAATTTCTTGACGAATCAACATGTTCAAATGCTTCCAACTCCCATATGTTCCAACACTAGCCCCATGTGACTTTATATTTTTCCTAAAAAACAAAATGGGTGCTATTTTCAGTCATTGGTATTTACATAGAAGCTGTAAATACTTTTCAAAAGAAGCTTGATCACTCAGGCATTTTAACATTTATTTCAGTAAATGCATATGTTTTGATCCAGAATGTAATTTGTAAAATTTTCACCAAAAGTAAAACGTTGTTGCTGTTTCTATTTCAACATTTCCTAGTGACCCTCGTAATTTCGATATCTAGAGCATGCGCACTATTTAGAACGTACCTTGGTCCACACCGCGACACTTCTCCACGACCTCTATCACTTTATCTCTCATGTCAGGTGGCAGAAGTTTCTTGGCCGAGGATATGGCAGCTTCAGGGCTGTATCTTCCATTCCTTAACTGCAACGAACATAAAGGATAAACATTCCTTATCAAAAGAGTCGGGACAAAGTGATTATTTACTTTGAGAAATTATTAGAGGCCTTTAGTGCCAAAATTTAGAGCAGTTGATCGCAAAGTACTAACAAATAAACATGAAAATAAACATTTTGAACAAAATTATAAGATGATTCTAGAAATGACTGGTCGCCATTACTAGCCAATAACTATAGCTCTTCAGTAGTTATAATTCACTGAATAGTTCCCTTAAGCACGACCCGGACCCCAAGGTATATATCGATATTAGATAAAATGGTGGAATATGTGGTCCATGGGTTAATTTCATCACGTTATTAATTTGCAATCTGATTTATTACAGTGATTTATAGTTGGAAGTAAATAAACAGTACCGTGTTATTTCTTTTGTTTTTTATTAAGTTAATATTGATCTAGTGAAATCATAGCAGGAACTTGTTTAATATAAAGTGTTTAGTACAACATGGGTTGCTTTTGTATGTTTTAATTATGGCAGTGTACGGCATAATAGCATACTTACATTTCCTAAATAGCAGTAATTATAAGAGGAGTGGATAAAGAGTATACGTGCAAATTTTGAAGTTAATAATGAAACTGTGGCGTGTTTAAATATTTTTACTAAAATTTGTGATTAGGAAGGAAATTTCCTTTGTGCAATTTTCCTTTATCTATTATCTTATGTGGGTTAATTAAAAGGAAATATCTGCAAGAATGTATGCAGCAGGTTTTCGAGCGAGAAGAAGAGAATTTTTATGAATGGTATACGCAGGATGTTATATTTCGACTGTTATGCAAGTGAGATTAAAACAGGATAGGTACATTCGTTTATGCCAAGGGAGACTATGCCCTTTTATTTGAAAAAGACATTGATTGATTGATTGATTTGATTGATTGATTGATTGATTTTATGGACGCTCTTTAACAGCTAAGGTCATCAGCATCCCATTGAACTCAGGGCGTGAAACGGCCGACAAATTTTGCTCAGAGGCCTCTCCTTCAGGCTTGAGGTTCTTTTTCGTGCCGTAAATGTACGATACGGGACCCACGGCTTTACCTCCCTTCCGAAGGAAGCCATACTTAGGATTTTTACGCCCGGAAAAATCCATCGGTCCTGGCCGGGTTCGAACCCGCGATCTTGGGTTTAGGAGGCAAGTATGGTAACCACTACACCACCTACCGCCTGTGGTGCCTCAGTAGTAAAAACGGGCGTTAAACACTACTCAAAAAAAAAAACTACACCACCAGGACCGACTTGAAAAAGTCAATGATACATATAATGCATGTCGATTAGGTTTAAGGTGTCCAGTAATTTGGAAGTTTGTGTATTTTATATTTTGTTTACATATAAAATATTGTTTCTAAACAATTTCAGATTTATCTAATGATAAATAATGTAATCTTGAAACATAATACTACAAAAAGTTACGTATTGCTATTGGCGACCATTGCCATAGAGCCACTTCGGCCACCATTTTATTCCGTTTTGGGGTCTGGTAAATATATATGGTCTTGCCTTGAGAATAAACTGGTATTTTTGCCTTTGTTTCCGGTAAAATTTTCACCTCTGTAAATACCCTTATATCACTCGCTTTATTTCTGTTAAGAAAAGACTTTACATTACAATAGTTTTAAAACAATTATAATTTGACATAAACGAAATAAGAAAACTACAAATCAGTCTTTAACTGCTAACATAACGCCTGAAATGTTAAACAACTACATACGCAGGATATAAACATTGATATACTCATTTTCCGGGTTTCTTAAATACGAGTATTGTAGGCAACGACAAATCTTTGAGACCAAACTTTAAAAATTTATGTCACTTCAAATTGAACTTGACTTCTTGTCCAAAGAAGCGAAAGACTTGAATCCATCCAGGTAGAGAAAAATAATTTTACTCGTTAATCCTTTAAGACGGCTTTAAACTACAGGGTGTCGCACATAAAAACCGGCATGCCACACTGCATTAATAAATACATGTGGCCTTACTGCCATTCTGGCCTTAATATTTACGCCTCATTGCGTTCTAGTTTAGAATTTGGCTACAATGCGCTCCGTTTATGTAACGATTGAAGCTTGACAGTTGAGTTTAACAGTAATTGTAGTAAATATCGTGGGAGTGTTGCGCAAGAAATGGTGCAGCATTTAGTTGGAAACCACATTGATATTGTGGAATTTTATATAACGTCAGGCTCCATTAAGGAGACTAAAGATATGTTTGAGGCGAAATATCCTGGTATCAAGCTTCCCACAAACAGCACACTTTGAAATCTGTATAAGAAATGGAGGAGTGCTGCAACCGGAGAGGTGGCAGAGAGAGCCGAAGATAGTGACTTGCACAGCTATAGCTAGAGCTAGATAATCCAAGCTGAACGATTTGATAGCTCAGTCATGCTATAGTTATGAAGATAATTTTGAGTCCTCACGACCACATGTTTTTTTTATCTTCATTCCGGGGTTAAAGGAGATTTGCCACAATTACAATTATTTACCCAGTAACATAGTATCACGCACAGAATGACCTATAAATTAATGTTGACTATTTTTTTCTGCTGCAATCAAAGGAGATTTGCCACTACTACAGTGATTTAACAGCCCCTATCAATTTATATTTACGGCAAGCGTAGGCCGTCAGGCCCTAGCGAGCCACAGCACCATTACAATATTACTCGTGTAAAAAGCCCTGTTAATTTATATTTAACAGGACAACGCATAGGTTACATTATTTTTAACAAAAAAAAAACATTCAAGATTTACACTGTTACAAGCGGCCACACATACGCAAGACCGAAGTTAATAGTGTAAAGTAGCTACTAGTGCAACTATTCCTGCTGGCAGACAGGCATTGCGATAACAGCAAGAGCAGCACTAGTGATTTCCGTCCAGCGTGTGATGGCAAGGAACCGGATCCCTTGCAAATGCGAAGAGGAATAAGCGTCCGACAGTGAAGACCCCGGTGGTATTCGACAGAATTCGCATGGACATAACGAGAAGCTCAAACCTCTTCACTCAGAGAAGATAGGCGTGTGATGTGCAGTGTCAGGAATGCTAATTATCGGCTCCATTTTGTTCAATGAGACGCTCAACAGCAACAAGATATCTGCAGATCTTTACATAGGAAGTAATGTGATATAATGACATGTCTTTTACGTGAATGGCAGTGACACAATGAGGCGTACCGGTTTTATGTGGGACATCCTGTATTGTTGAATATTGTATAACTGCACCACAAAACTTCTTATATTCGTTTTATGCATAGTCTGGCGATTAGAAGAAGGCGAATGCGAGCTGAAGTGCGAGAGGGTGGGGTAGTTGAAATGTTCATTTCCACAACAAGGGATACCCTTGTGGCCACATGTTAAGCAATTAGACTCAGACCTTGCAGTAACGAGTACTGTTAATTTTTACCTAGCACATTCCTCTCTCTTGCCTTCTTCTGATCGCCAGACTATACAAAAGTAAATGTGTATAATCTTAGAATTTAGTTAAGGGAAAATCTGACTCACCGATTGCATCATTCCAAATGCGCATCTTACGTAGCACTGGAACAAAAGAACACATTTTAATATTTTTGACTGACATGAAGGATTTGTTCAATCCTAAGACAAAGGATATGCATTGGGATTCTTTACATAGAGGATTTACACAAATCAATATATATATATATATATATATATATTAAAACCATTTACTATTTAAAGAAAAATTCAACAGTACTCTATATTTCCGAATAAAAGCACGCCCAAAATTAAAGATGCAAAAAATGAAACAGGAAAAAATTCGAATAAAGAGGGTTAACAGAGCTGGTTAGAATGGGCAAGAAGCAGGCCACGCGTCCAAATGAGGGCTCTGTATATGAAAGATTGTAAAAGGTGCACCCTGGTTTTAGCAGCATTTTGGGAAATTGGTACGCCTTATATTCGGAAATATGCTGTAATACATTTCCATTTTGGAGTACATCATATTGTTTTGTTTAAAATTAATTGGATCATTAAATACTGCTTTACCTTACCTTAACCCCATCACAAGTATTCCACAAAATTTACCCTATACACGTAGTTAAGTCAAAAAGGATAAGTGCACTATCAAAATTACCACCCAGGCTTAATATTCATATATTAAAAGTAAGGGAGGTCAAAGACTATTATTTTATTTAATTATAATAAATAAATGCATCGTTTGAATGGAACTTTTAAGTAAAGAGAAATGTTTATCTCACAGATGTTTTCCTCTTCTAACAATTCCCAATAAATAAAATGATCACTTACAAAGTTTCTGTCCAAATATCGGATTTTCGTAGAGTACGTAATTAATTGATAATTTATGATTATGGAGTTTAAGGGACGATATCATTCCGACGGAATTTAATGTATTGTTTTGGATTCTGGTCATGGATATTCTTTAGTCATAGAATATTTAAAGGGGTATTAATATTAAGGTTTCAGTTATGTAACCATAAAGTATACGTACCATTAAATTCTTATTGTTATCCGGAAATATGCCCCTTGAAAGGTCGTCTAAAATCTCTGTAATATAATGCAATATTACAAGTTAGTTTGTGAAACAGCACTGTGTGTTTATAGTTCCTTCAATGGGTATTGTAGTCACATATAACATTTAAAAGCCAGTTCTATACTAAATTAATATTCAGATAAATATTTATGAGTTTAAAAGCTGATCTCAGAGCTAATTATTGTGTTACTGTACAGTACATTGTTATAAGGCAATTGCCATCCAGGATTTCAGTTGTTTCATGTTGTTCTTAAATACACTACTCAAAACAATTAAGACAAAATGAACACATGTATTGCTGCCGTAATTGGATTTAGGGTGACTCTTTCATTCATGTGACGTCATCTTAAAATCGACCAATGAAACGAAACAAAATTTTGAATTTTGACTAATCACAGCCGGATTACGGAGTAAAATTATCGCAAAACATTTATCAAATCCGTTTCATCACGCGACGTGCATTTTTCTTGTGGTCAGTGTAACCAACTCTATACCTCCACTATATAATTCCCACCGTCACGGGTGGCCGAGGTCGTTAAATCGCGGACTCGTGAGCGGGAGGTCTGGGGTTTCAATCCCGCCAGGACCGTCCTTCCTGACTGAGTTTTTTTTCCAGGTTTTCCTCAGTCCTCATAAATGGAAAATGCCGGGGAGGTACTCTAAACTTAGGGCTGGAACGTTTCCTTCCTTAAAAATAAATCCTTTCCCAATATATCATTTCATTTCATGTATCACCAGTGTCCATCGCCTGTGGTGCCTCAGTAGTAAAAACGGGCGTTAAACACTATTCATTCATTATTACTATATATTTCCTGGACACAAATCAATGATCACTTTTACTAGTGGCGTCAGGGAGCTACTGATAGCAACAAAAGCATGGACAATCAACAATCACATCACAAAATGGAGGGTTTTTCAAAGCGTTTTGATGATGCGTCAAGTGCGCCAATTGATCTTATCATTAGGAATTTCAAACCACAGAATACAAAGAAAAATAGAGAATCTGTGTGTTATCTATTTTTTTTCCTCAGCTGGTATTAGAAAATCTAACAATAGCGACTGTAATAGTGGACTTTTGTCCATTTCAATTTCACGTTTTCCGAATAGAATATTCATAAGTATAGCAAGTGTTAATATTCTGTGCGCGAATTTCAAATTTATATCACTTTTATTCTTATTCTTTTCATGAAACAGTCATAAGCCCGTATTTTGTGCCTGGCAGCATTAAGTCGGGTTCTGACCTCTATAAGATCTGTTCGGCCATCAACAGTGATACCACCCCACACCATGACTGACACATCACCAAATCTGTCTCGTTCCTGAACTGCTGTTTATGTATAACGTTCACTACGGCGACGATACATGCAGACGTTCATCACAAAGCGATATTCGTCTGTAAACACCACATTGCGTCCGTGACGAAGCTGCCAGTTCCTGCGCATATCTCAGTCGGGCTCTCTTGTGAACAGATGTTGGGCTTTATGAGGTCTTCGCGGTCTTAAACCTGCTTCTCTAAGTCTATTTCTTATTGTTTGGTCACTGACATTTGCACAAGTTGCCGCCCTCAGATCATTTTTGTGGTCCCGGGCAGTAGCTCTGGGCCCCGAAGAGCACAAGAGCACAAGAGCACAAGAGCTACGACTAGCACATATCGGTCTTCTATGGCAGATGTTATGTTTTCGACACTGGTCTGGTTTCCTAGAGTACGAACCTGTTTAATGCCTTCCATGCCTTACCAATAACAGATTTAGCCACATTAAGCTCAGCAGCTACTGCAAGAACAGTCCAACCTTCCTGCAGCTGTGTGACCGACCGCTCGAACAGTTTCTACCTCAGTGAAGTGCCTCCTGAGTACGAAAATGTAAACAAGGAGTACAACGGTGAACTCTTCACCTGCAGGCGCCATTCTCTATGCGCCCTAAGAGTGATCACGAATAAAATAATGTCACGTGACCTGACGTCACTAGCAGTACTGTGTGCAGTCAAGTACAACAGTTTCGTGTTAGCAATTTAAATTTGAAGACGGGTTCAGTTATTTATACTACTATACAAAATTTACCTACTGCTGACTTAATGAAAATGAATTTCGAAGTTGCAAATTGATGCACTAAAATCCCCAAGATGCGGCTCGCCTAATTCAGCGGTTGTTTAGCAATGCAAAGCGCAAGCAATCATGGCTGGCACTAACGAACCATAGGCTACTGTTTCTATGGAGACACATTGTGTAAAGCATAAACCTGGCAAGCTTTTAACTAGTGGGGAGAAAACGATTATTTTGGACGTGTTTTCGAAGTTTTGCCGGCACTTGCAATAAAGAAGTAAATCGAACCTCAGAATTTGCCGGTCTCTTGTCATTACGTCACTTATACTTATCATTTGTTTCTGACAACTGGGCAGTATTATTGGCAACAATTGCGAAAGGAGTTGACGTTTGGATCACTCTAAGAGTGAATAGATAATAGATGTCAGTTTCAAACAACGCTAATCGTTGAACAACTTTAGTTTTCAACATTGTCTGTAATTTCGATTTAACAGCACCATTGTGTTAAATGAAAAGTAAACAATGTTGTTAAATAAAGATTTAACCTTTCTGTATAAAAATATTTATCGCCCTAAATCCAACTACAGCAGCAATACATTTGTTCAAACTTTTGTCCCTCTTAATTGTTTGGAGCGGTGTACTTTCATTTATTGACCCGCAGGCTTTCGATAATCCGCTTGAAACGCCAAAGTCTATAAAAGTATCTTCCAAGCGCTACTTACTAAATCAATTCAATGGCTTATATTGGAAAGCTGAAAAAAGCAATTAAAAATTACCAACGTCGACATTTCCTGTCTTGGGTCTGCATACATTCCTTATCATTTTTGCCGTCTGTTTTATCTGAGCCATGGTCATTCCCTGGAACAAAGATACACACTTGTGAATAGGCTGCTTGAGTATTCCATGAATAGTTTTAATATTATATATTTAAAGATAATCGTTGTCACGCTGTAATAATTAATTGTACCATAACGTTCTTAATGGGCACAAATGCCTTTCAGATGGTTTTGGATTGGTTGCATGACAGGGCAGAGCTGCAGCCTGACTGGCCGTTTATCAAGAGGGACACCGGGCGGTCAGGATCCAGGGGTGGTGATGCACGGATACCCCTACGTACCCCAAAATTTCGAATGGCTGCTTCTTACCAGAAGTGGGACAAAAAGCACTTAACCCTACAGACAAACGATCTAGTCCTTGGAGTCGCGCCTCCTTTCACGAACGGCAACGGAGAAAGTCGAGCCTAATTGCATGTAATGCGACTTGTACGTATGTAGGAGGATAATTACCAAGATGTTCATGTCGACTTGGTAGCCCAGTTGGTTAGAGCGTCGGGCTAATGTCTTGGAGGTAGGTTAGGTTACAAAAAGTGCAAAATTATAGGGTTAAAGCAAAGCATGGGTTACAAATTTAGGTTAGGTTAGATTAGGTTTAAAAAAATAATATATGCAAAATTTATGGTGTTAAAAGCGCATGCCTATTCCCGTAACATCGTTTCCTTTACATGTTACATAGCTACATTAAAGTTTTTTCCATTTGATTTCGCATATACCGAATGTGATTATAACTATTAACATGCATCCCAAAAAAGTTAATTGCTTGTTTCTGTGCCTTAAGACCGTTCTGTCCGCCTGCATTTGTTACACACTACCTCTACTTACCGCCAAAGTGGCCGAGGTCGTTAAGGCGTGGACTCGTGAGCGGGAGGTCTGGGACTCGATTCCATCCAGAACCGTCCTTCCTGATTTGACTTTTTTCAGGTTTTCCTCAGTCTTCATAAATTGTAAATGCCTGGGAGGTACCTAAACGTAGGCCTGGAACGCTTCCTTCCTTAAAAAAAATCCTTTCCGAATTTATAATTTTATCTCCTGTATCACTAGTGCTCACGCCTGAGGTGCCTAAGTGTAAAAACGGGCATTAAACACAATTTAAAAGAAAAAACTACTACTTGAACTCGGATCACTCCATTGCCTTTCGTGAAAAGAGGCGTTACATTCAGCACATGATCACGTATCTGTAAGGCGCAAGTCAAGACACGAACACACCGCACACAACACCAGCCGACCTCATCTGACATACTCTACTCTGTAACAGAACCAAGGGGGTATAGCGATAGGAAATTGGAGAGCATAAAATTCGTGGGGGGAAATATCCATTCCAGTGTTCACCTAAGCAAGCAAACTCAAGGTCAAGTATTGATCCGGGACCTCCTGAATGCAACCCCAAGCGTTGTGCACGAGAATCGTTTCGCTCGATTAGATGGTTTTATGTGACAATTTTAATAAGATATGAAGAATAGTTGCTGAAAGCATTTTATGTGAATATTAGCTTTTCTTAGAAGTAACTCATGAAAGTAAAGACTTTTAACATTTTGTGTTATTTAAATAATTTCATAATTATGCTCTTAAATTCCATTCCGGGTCGATGGATTTTTTCAGGAGTAAAAATCCTAAGTATGGTTTCCTTTGAAAAGGAAGTAAAGCAGTGAGTTCCGTGTGGTAGATTTACGGCACGTAAAAGAACATCAAGCTTGAAAGAAGAGGCCTCTGAGCAAAATTTACCGGCCATTTCATGCCCTGAATTGAATGGAACGCTGATGACCTGAGATGTTAAAGAGCGTTCTTAAATAGACCAAAATAAAAATCTATGTTCTCAAAAACACTGCACTCTCCCTTGGCATTCTCGAGTCAGTGACACACACAATCGCAGCGTTACGAGAGGCATTCAAAAAGTTTTGCAACCAGTCTATCCATTATTGGACAATAATGTATACAAAGTGTAATTAACGCAGTTGGTAACAATCAACCTTAAGCTATCAAAATATACATAAATGCAAGTTTAAACTTGCATAGTCACTGTAGTACTGTCATACAATCTGTTGAGTTCAGTTCTGTGTCAATAGCTGGTAAAAAATCGTGAAAACTTTAGATTCTACATTTTCAGACACAATAAGGTAGGTAAATGAATAGGAAACAAAATCCACGAGGACATGGTAGCTGTTCAAGCTGATCAAGTGTGTTCATTCAATATCATTACAAAATGAGTTCAATCATTTGAAGAAGGACGAGAGACTTTGAAAGAAAACCCTCGCCCTGGCCGGCCTCGAGAAGCTGTGAACGAGAGAGCAATTGGAAGAATGAGGAACATTGTGGAGGAAAATCGACATATTACTCTTGAATTGCTAAGTATGGAAGTGAGTATCATGTACTGGTCGAGTGTATGCCAGAAGGAATGACAATGAATGTAGAACACTATGGCACTTATATGTTGATCCTTTATTTGAAGAGCTGAGTTTGCGGAGTGCAAAGACAGGAACTTCAAGGCTGCTGCTTTTATGCGACAATGCGCCTCCTCACACAACAGCTGCAAATTTGAAGAAACTGGAAATCGCCAAAGTCCAGCTACTTGGCAATCCACCCTCAGCCCTGACCTTGCTCCGTGCGACTTCTGGTTGTGTCCTCAAGTGAAATTTTGTATTGCCGGAAAATCTTTTAAACGAGTACAGGAGCCTACTCAAGTTATAAATTCATCTCTGTTGACAATATCTAGTCCGAGTACCATAGTGTTTTTAACAAGTGGTTGCCCCGTCTACAGCTGTATGTGTGGAGAGAGATGGAGAATACTTTGAAGAATTGTGAGGATAAGTTTTTGAATCCAATCTTTAGCTTGGTCTTTACGGTGACACTTGCAAAATTTTTTGAATATCCCTCGTACAAGAGGACCGTCTCAGCCCGCTTTAATTTAACCTTCGTGAGGGACGTTATTGCAGATGTAAAGAAAGACAACTCTGAAGTCTCCATATAAGGTTATTACCGCGATCTCGTCTTATCAGATGCAAGTAACTGTAAATAAAACAACAAAATGGTGCCGAGAACAAGCATTCAAAATGAACCACACAGAAAATGGTATGAAGGTGATCCGAAACGGAGGAAAAAATCCGACTGAAATGATCCTCGGCATTGAAGACATAAATATTAAATAACAAAAGAATTCAATATTTAGCAATCGCTCTACAACAGAAAGAAGTTTCGCTAGTTATAGTTTTCATTAAAAGTACTGTAACTTAAAATGCACATGTGCCACTTCAAATGAAATAAAATGAAAAATCAGAAAAAAATGTTCTTCACATATTTTGAATTTTAATACATTTTTATTGCTACAAGATATAAAACGAATGTGTTTGTGAAATATGATATCTGTAGGTCTAACAGTCTTCATGCAATAATGTGCAAAGATACCATGTTTTATTGACTAGTACTCGAATATCTTAACACAGTGGTTCCTAAATTTTGTCATGGGGAACTTTTAAGTGGAAAAGTTCATCACGAGGGCTAATTTTCACCTTGCACTTATTTGACCATACTATTTGAGTATAGGGGTTAAACATTTGGAATTTACAACTTAGTTGTGTGAATAATGCTTTATTAATTTATTTGTTAAAAGTATTTTAACTCTAATTTTACTCTATACATTAGACAACATATTAAGGCAGACATTTTAAAACGAACTAAAAGCAAGCATTGTAAATCCACAATATATCTCATAGATCTGGTACATAAAACCATTTTTAATGTTTGCTAAACCCAAAATGTTACTTGAGACCGTAAAAGCACAATTCTAAAGAGAAGGATGAGACCAAGTTGATTTACACAACTATATCTGGTTGGATTTGGGACAGCTGGAGCCGAATATCTGGCTCCGTATCGAGACACAATCTTTGCTTTGTTTTAATACCTACATGAGCAGAAAATCTGATTCACATAAATTCGTTGTTGGAAAAGCCAAAAGGATAGCTTTAGCTTTATCAAACAAAAATTAATCTTTTAACTGATACCATAATTTAAATAGTGGCTTATTAGTTGATAAAAATTTCTGAAATTATCAGAATCTGATGTCGAAGAAATCAACCATTCATTTTGCTGCATTGTCCGATAGGCTGGGTTTTCTGACACAGGAGTAAATGGATTTACAAAATTTTCTTTCATTTTATTTCATGGAATTATTCCCAAAAATAACTATCAAGCAAACTTACGTGAACTTGAAACTCATTTAAGATTCCCCAAGTATGTGTGAATATAGTTCTTCTATAAATTCTTTTACCATTGGGAAGCTGTCAAGATTGTCATTGTTCGCTGATTCTGCCAGAAATTTGATTTTCTTTTTGAACTCTTGTATTTTAATGCTGGTGTCAAACACTGTAGCTGCCTTTCCTATGTGTAAGAGGCTTAAATTATTAACTTTGTGAAAAATATCACCTAAATATGCCAATTTTACTAGCCGGCGTTCGTCACATAACCAGTCTCCCAAAGCGAAATCATTGTCAGTCAAGCAGATTCTGACTTCAGCCCTCATTTCAAAGAGCCGAGTTAAACTTTTACCTCGCCTTATTTCTGTGTGTGTATGTGAACTCCCCATGTCATCACACAACACTTTTAATAGCCTGGTAATGTTTAGGCCGTGATTTAATAAATGAATTAATTTCACACTTTCGTCCAGGACTCCTTTTAGGGAAGGTGGCAAATTCTTCACAGCAAGGACTTGGCAGTGGAGGACGCAGTGGCTACTGTTAAACTCCTTCGCTTAATTTTTGAGATAACACCAGATGTCATGGCCTTTGTGCCGTCTGTGCACACATCGACACAATTATCCCACGGGATAACTTCCATTGTTACTTGCGGAAGGTCAAGTATGCACCTCAATTATTTCTACTGGATATTTACCGACTCAGGCACGACTCATGCCGCACAAAATGCACAATTTTAACATCTGATAATTTCTTTATACTTCCAATTTCTTCATGGAACCCTAAAAGATGTTTGGCAGAGCTCAATTTGGAAACACACATATATGAGCAACAGCTTATTTTAAAGCTTATGAATATACTAATTTGTAAAGCATAGTATTTAATTTAGAACTTTAGTATGGAAGAAATTCGTGCATATTTGAACGATTTCAGCACAGAGGCAAATTAAAATATAACAAAAATTCACATTTTTAGACAAACAAATACAGTTATTGGATTTATGCTCTGGTAAACGAGTATATACAAGTAATTTCTCATTTAGATAAGAATACTTATATCTGTCTTGCATGCTGATAATGTTATCACTCTAAAATCAAATAATAAACAAGATCTGCCATTTTCAGACCAGGCTTTTAAAACAACCATATTCTAAACAAATCAATATATTTAGTGTTAAATAAGTCACCACCGCTATGGAGCATCTTTTTCCAAAGTAAAATTCCATTGTCAGCTTTCAGATCGGCTAATAGTGATAATCCGACGAGTTCGGGTTAGTTAATTTTTAGTTTTACATGGACCAGTTCCAGCTGGTTAGAGTACACAGTGGCTATGATTTTTAGCCACCTGGCAACGTTTTACGATGCACAGTTCACCAAATACACAGCATAATCTTCTCTTGGTGCAGTGGCGGGTGGGTTCTGTTGTTTGGGAATAGAATCGTGGGCTGCCATCCAGTGATGCCGGCGTTTTCGAGTGCTGTAGAGGATCCTCTTCTCATCCCATTCCAGCAGCTGTGACAAGAATGTAAAACTTGCGTCGGCTCCATTCTGAGTCATTGTCAATTCTTGTGGGGAACAGCGACCGAGCTGGTATCTTTTCCATAGCTGATGATGTTTCCGTACTGACGTTGAGCTGCGTCAGGCGTCCTGGCTGTTATTTGTCTCAATGGTCACCAAGAGAGCCTAGTTATCCATTGTTTTTGGTCCTCTTATCCGTGACCCATCCTTGAGTGTTGCCTTCCTGGAACTTCGCAAGTCATCTTTGCAATTCACAGCATCAACACCGAAGATCTGGTACATTTACTTTTACAGTTGGAGTATTTGACCGCACTTACGGAAATTATGACCAACACAATGAAAAATTGAACATACCAGCTAACAGCCTGACTCTCGGCAACAATTCCTTCCAACCAACTTCTTCTGTTGCGCAATGAATTGTTGTCAATGCTTGAAATTTGAGTACCTATCCCGGAAAAAAAGACAAACTTTTTTGGCCCGCTGTGCAACTCACTTTTCCCTCAGTCCCGCACTATCAATACGTACACGCAAGTAGCAAGACCAGAGCTTTCCAAATAATTGTTTAATGAAGTTATTTTTATAGGGGTTCTTCCTAAAAAGGGGGAACTTTTATATAGAACCTGTGTTCCGAACATGTTCAGGTTGGAATGAAACAAGTTCCTTCGTATTTCATACAAATGAATGTGTTCTATACATGTATAGGACAAAGTTCTGTGTATCGCTAGACGAGCGAAAACAATTCTTGTTCTGCAACTTGATATTGCGCATGACTCAAAAAACGGCATTCTTTTTTGTTTTTCATAAACAACAAAAATTAACTGGTCAATCTTAAAAACATTAGGTTTAACAGAAGATTTGGAAGTAAAAAAGTGTATTTGGGATCCTCAAAATAAAAGTTTCAGAACAGGAATACACGCAAAGATTCTTGCGTGAAATGGTTTCTGTCCTCAAAGTTGAGGTTGGAGAAGTGGAAAAATAGATACGTAACTTAAAATCGCAGTATAACAAGGAATTGACGAAAACAGATGAGACTAAAACTTCAGGATCAGGCAGGAACGAGATATATGAATTCTTTTCGGCAAAAAAGTCTTGTCCACCACCTGCGTTTTGTTGTTTGTTTGTTTTTTCTTTCATTTTCTTCCACAATAACAGTACAAGCAGCAGCAGCTGCACAGAGGAAGAAAGTTTCCTCCGTGTTGAAAATGACTTCAATAATGTCCTAAACAAATGTTTCAAATGTAAACACTTATCATTTGTTTTGTACGGAACAAATCTGTATGATAAAATACGTAACATACAATTACACACAAATGTTCCCGATGTAAACACACCCTAATGGAGAATAAAAATAATATTGACACATTCTCTGTCGCAGAAAGAGAGAACAATCAGTCCATTTTTTTAATCATTCTCCAAGAGGAAGTTGGCCAAATATGAAGTAATTGATTCATTATTAAATATTACCACAAATACAAAATGTATATTGTTTGTTATGATGTCTCGTGTTAGTTTTATATTTTTTGTCCTTCGAAATGTTTTATTTTAACAATACGACAAATTTATCCCTTCAAAACAAGAAAAACATTGGATTTGTATAAAAATGGACTTCCATTATTAATCATATAGAGATAAACCCTCTTTGTTTATATACATAAATTTTCAACGCAACATTAATTTGTAAGCTTCTTTGGTCTCTGATTTCTCACGGAACTGCCCATACATTTCCCAGTTACTAAGATTGGAGTTCTACGAGTACTTAAAGTGCATTTAATAAATACAACATTGACAAAAATAATAAAAATGTTTTTCGTTTTATAGATGACTTTGTTTGAATTTATTTATATTTTTAAGCTTTATTGTAGTCTACTTACAGTAAGGTTATTTGAATTATTGGAAAACTGAGCACGGCTTCTTGCTGCAGTCGCCACAACCAGAAAGAATGAGTTACCGTGCGTGTGGTTAATAAGCGCTCTAGCGTTTAATTTTTACCCAATTATCTCAAAATAAAAGGACAAATTAACTCAGCATATAAACTGTACTTATAAATGCATATGTTTTATATTTTACAAAAGCATTGTCGTAAACATAGCAACTATAAAATATTAATCTAATACTTGTGTGAAAATTATATTTGTATGTAAGAGCGCTCTGTAATAACCTTCAGAAAACATTGGCGTTACTTGTTTTTACTACAATAAAATTTAAATTAAATTTGAAAGCCACTGAAAATCGATGGAAATTTCAATTATGTGTTGTATATTGTTGACTGTGCATATTTGCTTAGTGCATTGTATTGTTTTCGAATAGTAACATGTTTTTGTTTTATTGAAACATATAAACATTATCTTTTTAAATACAGAGTGTAACTCGAAACTTTCTGTTATTTTTCTCTATTTTATTGAACTTAAAGATGATATCAAGGTCTCAGTTCATAAACATGGTTACATTTAAAAATATGCATACCGTGTAGCTTTATCTATCAGTGGTAATGTGTTTCATTTAATGGAATAAAGTTGATTTTTGGGCTTAATCTCAATAATAAGCATAATAATTCTAAGAATGTGATTTCTCTTTTGCAATACTTATAGATTGCAAGAATTCTAATTTTGTTTCCCTTAATTTTGAAAATTAGTGTAATTTTACTATAGACATTAATTTTCAATTGATTTGGAAATGGAAAAATGAGAAAAATCTAGTTAAGTAATGTGTTATAGTTCAGTTTTTCTTTTATTAATTATCTTTAGAGTTTGTCATGGGAATACCATACAGCAATACCTAACTTATTTCATTAATTAATAAGACATAATTTGTATTTATTATATATTTTTTTAAGTTGTTCTACTTGCTGAGGAATTCACTTAGTTTACGCAGTTCGTTCGTGACGGATTTTTTTTTCTTCTGAGATTCTTCCATGAAAAGTGTAATAAAGAATGTTCGAAGTGCGTCCATCACAGATAACTCTTCCATGATTCGATTAAATGGCGTTAGGAAGAAAGCGGGCTGTATTTAAATGTAGAAATTAAAATAATGTAAAATATTTCTGATGGGCAAATATTGTAAATGCCTAATTAATTTAATGAATTTATAAACAAGACCAAATGTGAAGATCTAGACAAGCACTAATCAAAAGTATCAAGGAAAGAGTGGAGTATTGTGCTATATTTTAAACCCTAACGCTCTGTCGTTTTTAGTATAATGTTATTTTAGGTACATCATGTACTTCTTAGTATATATTTTAGTTAAGAAATTTATAAAAATGGAATGAAATAAAAACTTTTCAATAAATGTTAAATCTTAAGCAATAATATCAAAAATAGTTTCAACCTTAAATTCTTTCTCCTAAAATGATAACAATGACAAACATATTGTTTCTACAGATTTTTCAGTTTTATTTAGGGAGAATATAATTCTATATGCACCACTCTTCTTATGCATTTTAAAAATATTACTCTTAAATCATAAGTTTTATATTTTTAAATGTTTTTATTATGCTTCAGTTGGAAAAGACTAACATTAATAACGATAGAACGGTTATCTCTCTTGAGCCTTCAAGCCCCACAAATAACAAGTAAGAATATCAGCTACCTTCTCACATCGCTGTACTTACAGCATGCAGCTCCCGTACAGTGGCCAGGAAGACTGCACTGAAAAGACACAACCCCAGGATACGATTCATGGTGAACACTCAGAGAAACAAAGGCATGGTTTCAACCAACTTTAATCCTTTATAGGTGCACACAGGTATTCATTACTGTCAGCGGTGACAAGGGCAATGCTGCCATGATTACTGTCTTCAGCAACATGTGACAAACACGCTGCATCCTCTTCCACATTATGTCACCGTGAGCTTAGTACTACTGAATGATTTCATTCAGCAATAAGTCAATGGCGAGTGTCATACTAAGGAAGCATGAAAGGTTCTTGGCCTTGACATTGGGGTGTCCACGTAATTGGCAATATAACTGTTAAACACGCGTCATTGTTTCAAATAGTTTATTTATTACAGCTTTCCAAAGCACAAGTGTTGTGGACATTCTATAAAATGGATAACATTGAGTAATATGTACTGATAAAAGATTATTTAACGCCAAAGATACCTCACACCAAATTTATAATCGTTTCTGAGGACTCTTCTCCTTCAATTTTCAACCATTATAAAATGGGTTGCTTTATCCAAGTATGAGCCTTGAAGATGATCTACGTGAAAGATGCCCAAAAAGCGCAATCTCAGCAGAATTGAACAAATACATGATATGATATGATTGGCGAGTTAAAGTGCGTGAAACTGCTGAGGCAATAAGAAACGTACAGTTTACATTTTACACGAAGAGCTGTGTCTGCTAAAACTTTGCCGCGTTTGTTAATACAGGTAGCAGGTCAAAAACGCATTCAATTGAAAACATCGCAACATGTTTGGAGCGTATTAGCAGAAACAGTAAATTTACGAAGGCCCAAGACCGACTACATTTACTAAACTCCAATACGGAAACAATAAATGGCCGCCGAAGTCGCCCCACTACTGCCAACAGCAAATACGAAGCTTTTACGCGGTGTTACATTTACAAGATGACATTATTTATAATTGAAAATATGATGACGGTTTTAAGAATCTAAAATTGTCAAAAACTACATTTCTCATATGTAAACGAGATATAAAATAATATGAATTATAAACTTCTCCACAGGTGGGCACTAATCATTATAAAGTACACTATTGGACACCTTATAACAAATCGACAAGATGGAACAGCATCATATTTATCATAGTCTATTTTAATGAATAAAGGCATACTCTTTCTTGGCAATAATTACAATCGGTGTGCCTGTTTTTATGCTAAAATCATAGCCACCTACTGCAAAGATTACGCTCAATGCGACATGACATGATAATATAACGTATTCTACGTATATATCAGCCTCGGAGCGGCTGTGCGCGGACTGCCTTTAACAAACGCAACAAAGTGAAGTTCATCAAGACCGAGGTGTAGCTGTGGATGCAAAACAAGAAGTAGAGTACAGTGTAGTCCAGTGGAGTTCAGGGTATCGGAAAGTATGTGCTCGCTGTGTTCCTAATTTATTGACTCTCGACAACAAAACTATGACTCAAGAACTATGACTCAAGTTAAAGAAATTAAAATTATTTTTTGCTGACTATTATGACGAGTCATGGGAGCTGATTTCAATGTTATGCACCTGAAACATGGAGGACATCACGAAAGCAGTGCGTTAGTATTTTCGCAGTGCTTGAACGGAGCTGCATCGTAACTGAATTTTAATGCTTCTACAGCGGTGGGAAAAATGTATCAAAAGAAATGGAATCTACTTGGAAAAAATTAGAAATATCTAAAAAATAAGAAATTGTATTTGTTTTTCCAAAAATAAATTAACCTGATTTATAACAAGTGACCAGGCATTTGAGTCAGAATGAAAGGTAATGAAATTATTTTGATACTGGACTTGACTCAATTATTATGGCCACTCTACTGAAATATACCTAAATATAATGTAATGTGTATGTTTAATATTTTATATATTGTAATTAGTAATGTAGATATCATGTATAGATATGTATAATATGTATAACATTGACATGTGAATTGAATGTCGACAAATGAGAAAGTTCTTCGATGTTTTCCGTTGCAGTAACTTGGAAAGTCAAGAAGGCCATAAAACTCTACACGAAAGGAGAATAAACCCGAGGGCCGAGTGTGATAATACTTTTAAAAGGAATGTTGTTGGAGGGTTAATAAACTCAAGGACTTTTAAATTGTTAGGGCTTTGAACTCAACAGCGTTAGCTTTAAACAAGTCAATGTCAACAAAATGTTTAAACTTTCAAACAATAGCGAATGGCACGTAAGACAAGCAAACTTAAACCAGCCAATGGTAAATGTTTGTTTAAACTTTTAAAGATAGGCGCTAAACTTGCGTGGGCTCGTGTGAACCCTTTGGCGTCTTTAAGTCAACGATTACTTGATTTGTTTATATGTTAAGAGGTGTTTGCTTCCCCAGGACACTGAGAAACAGTTCTCACTTAACTTACGCAGTCATTAGTGCAGCAGTTCTCACTTGAAATACGCAGTCATCAGTTAAGCAGTTTTCACTTGACACATAGTCATCAGTTAGGCAGTTTTAAGTGGGACACTCAGCTGAGAAGCAGTCCTATGTGCTACACACGACTAGAGTTTTTATACTGTTGAACTCCTCTCCCAGTCCTGTTGAGTATGAATTAACAAAACAGCCTGAGATATTGTTGTCATTGATTGATTGATTTATTTATGGACGCTCTTTAACAGCTCAGGTCATCAGCGTCCCATTCAACTCAGGGCGTGAAACGGCCGACAAATTTTGCTCAGAGGCCTCTTCTTTCAGGCTTGAGGCTCTTTTTCGTGCCGTAAATGTACGACACGGGACCTACGGCTTTACTTCCCTTCCGAAGGAAGCCATACTTAGGATTTTTACGCCCCGAAAAAATCCATCGATCCTGGCCGGTTCGAATCAGCGATCTTGGGTTTAGGAGGCAAGTATGGTAACCACTACACCACCAGGACCGACCGTTGTCACTGAAGCGTTGGCAACAACACCGAGGCGATCATTAATCAATCTACCAAACCGTTTCAACAATGGTGTCCCAACATGAGGCCCAACAACAAACCTCTTCCAAATTGGTGCCCAACTTGAGGCAATCGACCGGAGCCTACTAACCTGCTTCAGACTGTAGACAACAAGTGGAAGGGGTGCTAGGTCACCTTTTCTCTTACTGCTGTCATTCATCAGTTCTTGTTTATCCGTCGGGCTGTGGCTAATAATTTGTGTTTGTGCTTTGTTTGTATTGATATAGTAATTTGGATGTATTTACATTGATGATAAGTGCTTAAGAATCCCAATATCTACTCATAACTTTCTTATGATTCTCCTGAAGTATTTATTTTTATTGTTTCTGCTGTGATTACTTTATGAAGATATGAGTAATAAACCCCAGAACTTTAAAATGATTTGTGGCATTATAAAAATAAAATAAGGATGTAAATATAGGATTTCACTGTGAGGAAGTAGACTTCTCGAATTTACAAGTATTGCTACGCCTCACTTTATAAACGTTAACACTCTCATTAGCTCCTGGGTTTTGAAAAAGGGGGCTCTATATTGCCCAAAGTTAAACAAAATCTGCCTACCGAAGGCCTGTAGTAGTGAAAATTTACTGGGGATGATTGGAATCAGAGTTGGGATTATAATGGCGGCCGGCAATTAGTAGAATGTAGCTCTGGATTATGGGAATGTAGAAACAAAAGCAATTCGTTATACATATCGGGAGCTAGTACCATAATAACGGAGCCAAAAATAAATTGCTTCGCTGTGGAAAGTAAGACCATTTAGCTGTATTAATGAGCAATAAAACGGGATCCCTGTGGACTAGCGATTTAGATAACGACTCTGTCCAGCATTCGGGCGCCTCCTTGTGCTCTCCTACAGACTTCTTATTGCGTTGCGTTCAAGTTCTACTAGCAGCGAGATGTATATAGGGAAAAGTGCCACCATTTTAACTTTTCAAAATATTGTTGTAAGTTTTTACTGTCTACAGGCATCAGAAAAATTTACAGAAAATCTTTACAACGCATTTAAGAAATTAATACGAAAAAAACATTATTGTTAAAAAAAGTACAAATACAAAATTACTTCTAAATACAATTTTATCCCCAACAGGAAAATGAGACGCATTTTAACACATATAAAATTATGTAAAAACTAAATTTAATCTCTGCAATGAAAATTTTGACATAAAATGTTTCTATGGTTCATAGATGTTACAGACACAAAATGCTTTGCCTTGATAGAAACAGCAGCATATGACTCCACATAAAGAATTCTCCTGGCTCTAGATGTCATTGCAGTATATAAAGGTATCATCATCATCTACATAAGGGTCTGCATTACTACCAAACTGAAAACCTTAGTCAACCTAACCAGTGATTCTCTTATGATTAAATTATGAAATATAGCATTTTGTTCTGCCAATTGATATCCAGTTGCAAACAAAAATGTGATATTCATATAGCTTTAAATGTCTGATTCCAGTTTTGATTCTTTGTCAAACGTTGCCTTCCTAATCATTTACTAACACCTTCATTTCATTTGTTCTGATTTCGTACCCGCTTTCTTGAAGTCTCCTGTGGAACAATGAATGAACAGTGTTTAACGCCCATTTTTATAGTTTTTGGTGTTTACAATAGAGTGCAAATTAGAGTTTACTGAGTATTTTTCCTGGACGTGGAGCAGTATGCTTTGTTATACTGCACAAGACCGTTTCATGAAATGACCATGTCCAGTAATTTATCTCACCTCTCGTCTTAGCTTCTTCCTTCCCAGTTTCAGGAGCAAGTTTTGGTAAGTTTGGTAAATGTGGGATTCCGTCCATTGACAAAGATTTTTCCAAGAGTTTGTCTTGTCTTATGTTGATCTCTGACCCATAACCTTATTGCGGTTCTTATTGCTACGGATTTGCTGACCTCGCAGGCAAGTTCATATCCAATATAGGAACCCGATGCTCCCTTCTTGGTCAGTTTTTCTGCTGCTTCATTCCCTGTCACACCTCGATGACCTGGCACCCACCTTAACTCAACAGAGGTTAACGTATGACAGAGTAATCGGGGTTTGAAGACAGTCACATACCAATGTTGAATTAAAATGACGATAATCCAGAGCTCGGAGAGCAGTTTACTATTCGAAAAGATATGAATGTGCTTACCAACAGCCCTTTTCTATGCCTTTTAAACACAGGTCAAGATTTTCATAATCTCTGCCTGAAAAAGGGCACAATACTTCCCAGACTTATACCAATGTTAGTTTTGCGGGTTTCGCCGTATTCCGGCTCCGTCTTGGTTGAAAATCCGTGAGCAGTCAGTCTACCAGACACTCTTGGTAGTCCCAGTACTAATTTACAAAACGATGTATTAATTAAGTGCAGACCTTTCCAGCTATCGTCATATCTCCAGATATTTATTCCATACATCATTTTTGCCTCCACCATGATGTTATATATCCGTTCTATCTACATAGCACTTATTTCCGGTATATTCCTTAAGTATACCCCCGCTAGATATTTTTCCTTTAGCTAATAGTAGCTTTCTCTGTTCATTCCAACCGCCATTAGCACTTCACCTCACCCCCAATATAATCAAATTTCTCAACCACTTCTATTTCAGACCCACCAAACCACCGCTTTTCTTTATTTACGGGTTTAAAATCCTTCTTAAAAACCATTATTTTGTATTTTTATTACTATTCAAGTAAATGGATTCTTTCTTCAACCAAGAAGGTTTTCTGAAGGCTTAGGATTGCATCAAAAGCTAATGTGACATTTAAGTTCGTATTAAAATAATATGTTTACCCTAGATTGAAATAAAACAATTTTGGAACAATTTTTAAATCCCTATGCCATTCTGATATGACATATTTAGTACATTTTTGAGGTTTTAGTTACATTTGTATGATAATGTTATAATGTAATATCTACAAAGAAACCACTGATTGGCAATAGCGTTTCTTTTCTGCACGTTCTCTCTCTTTTTCCATTAGGAGTGTGTACCTTTTCAAGTTTGAATTTAATAATAAACAAAGAGCTGGGGGAAATTTTTGCTCAAAGCAAAGAAAATAAATTCAGAGCTTCAAACTATACTATAAAGGTTAAATTAAACCGTAGCGGAATTTAATTCGTCTTAAAGTTTCTTTTCAAGTCTATAATCTAATACACAGGGCCAGACAGGAAGCCAAATCAACCAATACGCAGTAATTATGTGCCCTTACGAAATTCTCTCGTTTTATTGTGTCTCTCCCCTACGGAGTCGTAATAAAATAAAAATGAAGGGGCACTCGCCCTCTCTTATCTGTCAGCGTCAGCACAAGACGTTTGCAGGATCGTTAATTAAACACGTTACCCATGACTCGTCGACTACTTCCTTTGTCTCCATTCTCTAAGAATTAAATGATTTTTTTATTTGGTTTAATGTTTTAAGGAGTGACTAGAGTTAGTGGAATTGCACAAAAGAAGATGAATTTTAAGTTTAAGCTGATAATTCATGTTGTTTCTGTTACATCCAAATGTTGAAAACCAGTTACCACCTCTAAAATTGATAGTACTACTAATAAAGATCGGTCGGCACCACCTGGTTTAACCACGATGTGTCATCATTGCCACATCTAGCATTAATGCCGAATTTTAGTCATAAAACTTGTCCGCTTACTTGGCTACTAAGGTGCCACAGCCGCCTACACTCCAACCCCAACACCTCTTCCAAAATGGATATATAGTCTTACCTTATGGAACATTCTGAATATCGTCCTCCTTAAAAAGGCACTGTATTAGTAAAACACGTTCTGACATGTAAATGTGGCCAACGTATTTTTTCTGATTTAATTGATAATTTAATTAGTGTGCTAATTTCAAGAGTTATTTATGTTGGCGAACATTCAAAATTTGCACCAACTTCGTCTAGATTTTGTTTTTCTATCTGTCAAAACTGCACATTTTTGCTCGTACATTCAAATTTGCGCACAATATCCCGACTTACAGTTCTGGAAGGAGGTTATTGATTGGTAAAGCTCTGAATAAATTCCGCGTAGCATTTACACACAAAAATGTGTTACTCTAGAGTTAATGATTATACATTTTTCACGAATGAATACATACTGCCGCGAGACCCGCAAGGAACTCTCAGAAAGTGAGATTGAAACGCCACTAAAGACTACAATGATGATAAAGATCAGCAATTCATTCTCGTTTTATTGAATATTATTTCTTTTGTTAGTGTTACAAAGTATTGACCAACGTTTATTTCAGACAACAAAGAAAATGTTGAAATAGACAGGACTCAGTTGGACCTCTCAATCACTTGCGACGTAATCTACCGCAGTCATTCCCTTGGAACGGTTCTTTAATCTTAAAAGGTTAAAGCCCATTATTCTCTCTCCACCGCCTTGTGCGAGTCGGCAACAACTATCTCAAAACAAAATTGTAATATAAGTGTTAAAAAGTAAGCATTGCGCATTAAAGTGTGATTAGTTGCAACCTGTGGTTTACAGGCCTTACATACTATTTTATACTACTATATCCTAATGTAACTTATTTTTAATTTATTATAATTTAGAAAGTTCAAAATTACGAGAACTAATCGAATCGATTAATTAGTTCATATGTTTGTATTGTTACGCGTTAGTATATTGTTAGTTATTGTCGATTTTATTGAAACATTTAGTAGCTTGATAATATGAAGGAAGATTAATTGAAAATTATAATTCAATTTGACGAAAGTGATAAAGATTTTGAAGGAACTGCACCCGAGGTGGCTGAAGCAGCGACTAGTGTAAGAAATTATTTGCTACCTGAGAAATCTTAAAAAAAAAAGTATGAGCGAAAACGTGATTTATTAACAGCTTGCTGCAAAAAGAAAAATGTCAGGACAATTAGTGAGAATGTTATGTGGCGTATTTTCTAGAGAAATTGAAGGTAATAAAATCTGCAACGTTATAGTCTGTTTATTGCATGTTAGTATATCACATGTGAATCACAACGTTGATATATCGAAGTTTGGAAGTTTGATCGCCTTCTTGAAAAGAAAATATGTTGGATTTGTGAGGGAATGTCAGGAATCCATGAACGCACTCCCAGTTACCGAGAATGCTGTTTTAGATCAAACTGTTGTTAATAAAGTTACAGGAATTAATTTTACCCAGTGTATACCTCATGTAGTATTTATATTAACAACAAGTAATTTGAATTGCTTGAATAATTTCGTAAATTTATTCTATTAAATTATGTGATATAGCAAGACTGCTACTTTCAGTTGTAATTTATAAAATGATGGGTGCAAAGTTACTTTGCAGCACTAATCTTCAATTGTTTCATTTCAGTGCCACTAGTACTACTACTTTCAGTTCTAAAATTAGGTAGTCATTAATTACATTGCGATAGTAATATAAAATAGTATTCATTGAATATAATATTCCTTTAAACTCTATCCACTATGGGCATAACGATATTTTAAAAATCTAAAAAAATTCATCCGTAAGCAAAATATGCTTATAATGTGACCTAGATTTTGATTTTACGCCATCTATTAACTGGTACATTATAGTCAAAGGAAACATGTACATGAATTCAGAACTATTTCCTGGACTATAAAAGCGATAATTTATTAAATAATTTCTAACAATTTTTATAAACTTTACGGAATTTTTTCAATTTTGGGCGTTCCCTAATTTTTGGGAAATTTATCTTATCTGTTTTATTACATTTAGATCATTTTTTATTTTTGTAATTATGTAGGACTTTCATGTATTTACGATTATTAAATATTATTGGAACTTTAAATAAGCATGCATTCTGAAATATGAGAAATTTCATAAGCAACGGTGGATCTGAGAGATAAAGGAGCCCTCGAAAAGATAATAATTGTGGTTAGAGTAACCAAAGACGCGTTAAAAATGCTCCTGGTGATATGGGCCTATTGATATCAGGTAAAATTAAAGGGTTCTTTGACAAGAATTCAGGTTATAAAGTTTTATGTTTCACTGCTCTGGTGTTAAAGATTTTAGCACGATTGGTATTGAAGAGAAAGCTACATCCAGTGATTAAATTAATATCAAGTATTGTCCCATCGCATCTGTAGATATTGAAAGGAATTTTCAATATACAAGAACGTAGTGAGCGATAATAAATTGACGCTAAACGTGCACTCCTATGTAATGCGGGATGAGGTAACAATTGAAGTCTGTATATCGTATACACAGACATATTCACAGTTTTTTTTCAGGAATGTTCTTATCCGACAATGTGCTCAACTACCTAACAGAGAAATATTTTTATACAACTTTGGCATTACACGACGCCTAATATTGATGGCGTGCAGATATGAAGCTATCTGCAGGATTCTAAAATTACTTGTGAATTTCTTACGGGCAAAGAATTGAGTGTGTTACTATTATCGTTGTACGGATGGATAGAGAAACTCTCAACTTTTTTATTGTTTGCTACCCACCATTCAGTAGTTACGATTGTCGCCGCAGATGTCAGTGTTTGCAACATGGCGGCGAAGAATAAGCAGAAAGCGTTTTGTATTCTTGAATATCATCAATTCAGTCCTTTACTGTTGTACAGCGACACTTCCGCTGTAGATGTACTGGAAACCGCCTATGGGGTACTAATAAAATCTACAATGACATGTGGAACAGAAATTTGGGGATGAAACAAACTGCAAACCTAGATTCAGTGAGGACATATTTTTTTTAAAATGAATTTTTGGGCTGAGGAAGGGCACAGCGAACTGCGAAATTAAAAGAGAATTCGGGACCTACAGCGAGAACATAGAGAGTAAAATCAGACTAGTGATATACTGACTGCGAATTATTCATAGAAACCAAACTTTAATTAGGACATTGTGATATAATGAACAGCTGGGAATGGAAGGGAACAAGATCTGAGCATCCAAACTAAGAAAGGGACTAGAAACAATAAGGATTGACTCTATTTGGATGGCGGGCCAGCGGAATAGAAAGGGCGCATGGAGGAAGGTTAGGAACCGCTTGAGGGATATGGATAGGCAGCAGACAATTGCACAATACATAGAGATGATTTCACTGGAAGTATAATCGGGGCTAAAATCGGAAAGAGGGGCTGAGCAGTTCATCAAAACAGGCACTAAACTCATTCGACAGAGACTCGCGTGACTCAGACTAGGTGTATAGCGAATAAATAAGATCACTGACTAATATTAGGGGAGAATTTGTCGCATCTGCTAGGAAAGGAAATCGTGGATCATATTCTGGCTGAATGTAAAGATACGGAAGCATGGAGAGAAAAGTATCTATCGCACTCCTTTACGTGGTTACCATACTTGCCTCCTGAACCCAAGATAGCGGGTTCGAACCCGGCCAGGACCGATGGATTTTTTCGGGGCGTAAAAATCCTAAGTATGGCTTCCTTCGGAAGGGAAGTAAAGCCGTGGGTCCCGTGCCGTACATTTACGGCACGAAAAAGAACCTCAAGCCTGAAAGAGAGGCCTCTGAGCAAAATTTGTCGGCCTTTTCATGCCCTGAGTTGAATGGGACGCTGATGACCTGAGCTGTTAAAGAGCGTCCATAAATAAATCATTCAAAAAAAAAAAAAAAAAAAAAGCACTCCTTTACAGGATCGAACAGAGGAAGACGGCCATGCTGGGCTTTGCTGGCAGACAAGGAAGGCGAGGAAGAGATAAAGTAAATTTCTGATGAAAGTGGGACAGCTCAGGTCTGAAAAGGCTGATAACCGGGGATGGAGTTGGCGGGAAAACAAATTGACTGAATCCAGATTTTGGTTATCCATAATGGGATTTCTTTATATTTTATATGTATGTGTATTAGTTTTTAAAAATATTTTTCTGGTATTTCTTATTTAATTCTATTATTATTTGTTTGTTTCTTTTTTATTGCTGAATATACATGTTTTATATCTTATTGTGAATATCTAATGTAATATGTAGTGCTAAATGAAACATACTAAGTGTATTATAAAAGCCCGTACGCCTGTTGAAGTTGTTTTATATTGTATTGGTGCTACTGTAATAAATACACTCCTACTAACACTAGTACTTACTTCTAGGAATGCATGTGCAAGGAAAACAAGCGTCACTTAAAAGTAGCTTGAATATTTGCTAATTTGTTTCAGTGTCATAGCAACCAAAATGAAACAACTGAAATACGCGTTACCGTGACAGTAAACGTCATTTTTTTGTTAACAAGAAAAAGGTGTTTTAATTTTGTAAGCTTACTTTATAAAAGGTTGCATTAATTTTATTTCTGAAGATAATGCAATGCTAGTTTATCAAGGACTGGACAAGGATGGTACTCAGAGTGTGGTAATATTCAACATTTGCTTGTTCCTGGCAGTTATCTACTCCAAGCACACATGGACTGGTGGTAGGGAGAGGGTTCCTTTTAATTAGCAACTTCCTCTACTGCAGTCCCAGGAAGACATCTTTCCAAGCCAGCTAAGATAAACCGTGCACTTAGAATCAGTGCAGCCAACTTCTGGCACTCGCTCTTAATAAGGTGCTTTCCTCTTAATTAAGATTTCCACAAAGTGTTGCTGCCAACATTTCCTGAAAATACGATTGTCTGCAGATAGTGTTCTGAACAGCATTGTTCAGTTTTTATTCAAGCGGAACAACCGAGCTTTAGTTTAAAAAATTATAAAAAATATTTTGTGCTTATCTCAAGAACAAGAGCGTTCTTCTAGACTATTAAGCAAATAGGTTCGAAATAAAATAAATTTTATTAAGTGTTACATTAATTTGGCGCTTATAAAACAATTAAATGCATTATTGTACTATTTGATATTAACATAGTTCTACAGTGAGGTTATTTCAGTTAATGGGGCCGGCAGAGCGCGGCTGTGTATTTGGAGAAGTCGGCCACCAATGCAGTACAGGTAGCAGCTTGTAGTTAGTTTAAGAGAGCCTTTATCAGCTAGTGATTGTGCGTTCGTTTTTACTAGTTGCTTTCATTGTGTGTAAATTGATTGCTAATTGTTTTTCGTTAATTATACTACTACATAAATATAGTCTCGTATAATGGGATTTTATGCATGATATATATGTAAAAACAGCTTCTTGCACAGTGTGATAAGACGTTTAGCAAGAAAATATCCTGGTAATCATGTTCCAATCAGAGAAATTGTTCCCCAAATTGTTACAAAATTACGAGATACAAGATCTCTCAAGACAAGAAAAGTGTTCTAAACCACCATGTTTTTGCGAAAGAAAATTTAGATGAAATACAGGAATTTTCTATGCAGATGCTGGCATTTTATTGCCGCCGAGGGGTACCATTTCAACATTTTTTATAACACAGGTTAGTTATTATCATTATGAGGTTTAAATACAGCATCATTTTATGCTTTCAGTAATAATATAAATACTACAAAAAAGTATTAACTTATGTCCCTTTTTACGTTTGTATTTCTCCAGTAAGTTGTAGAATCTCAGGTGATCCGTAACTCAAATAACCTCATTGTATATGTTCTATTTGGAATTTTTTAAAGAATAAATTAGGAGTGTATAAATTCTATTAGGAATTGTTATTTTAATTACAAAAAATTAGAAAACAGTTCACATAAAACGAAATCCATTCTGATCAACTTTGGAACTGTAGGACGAAAGAGTCAGATTCCAAAAAGTTGTGTTTTCACATTCCCTCGTTAAAGTTTAAAGAAAACTATCTTTCGTGCTTTCTCCTGGTCGCACAGGCAAATGCCGGGATGGATCTTTCCGTTTCACGAATGTTCCGCTCTCCCATTTCGTAACGTGTTATTCCGTTGGTTCTGTTACAGAATCGAAAGTGTCAGGTTAGGTGGGCTGGTGTTATTTACATACGACGGTAGCTTGCGCTTTGGAAAGACTTCTGCCCCTTTTGTCTCCTCACCTCATTCCTCTACCAGAAGTACCCGCATTGGGGGTGTAGACACAAATGACTGGCCCTGATGCAAGTTGAGTAACGAAGTGTTTCATCTGTCCTTGCCGTTCCTATCCTATCCAATCCCAGCATTTCATAGAGAATAGAGGTAAAACAAAAAAGAAATAAAGGCATTAAGGAAGTGCTCATTTTCTTTATTTTACTACTATACAACCAAACTCCTCTATTTTCCCAACTTTCCTTTTAAATTACGAGGGATGATTTAACCTTTCAAAAGTCTGGGTTCCAAATGTCACCACTCTTTCAGATATTCTAAATATGATTTCAGAAGCGATGTTCCCTCCCTCCTTTTATTATTTCTTTTTTCTTTCTTCCCTCAACTCCATTATCCACATCCCCTTCCATTTGTTGCAAAAGGTAGAAAACCGCAAGTGAAACTCTCGACTGTACTTCCTAAAATGCATTTTGTTGATTTCACGAACTTATGAAACTATTTATAGTTTCCAGAAGTGGATTCACTTATTCCATTTGGCTGACTTTTGTGATATTTTCTCTGAACTGGTTACTTACAAAGTCCATAGTGTCCTGTTATTGGGAAATTCCGAAGCAATGTAGCTATTGCGGTTGTACGCATGAAACTTTTTTGAAAATTTTCTTAAAATCTCCATCGTCCTATCTACTAGGCACCAAACATGACAATGGAATAATGCATATAAATGCATAGATGTTTGTGCGTGTTAACGCTCTAACGGCTGCAATTTTTATTTTTTCTCAACGAAACTCGGTATGTGCCATTAAAACAAATTAATAAAAATGTTTTCCGAAAATCATCGAAATCAGATATTAGGAAGTGGATTTACCTGAAACTCAAAATTTAAAAATCGCTCTAGCGGCAGCAACTTTTTCGTTACGAAACTCGGTATATACCATTTTATTAAAGTATGAAAAACAGTTTCAGAAAATCCGGGAAATCGGGTCATTAGGAGTGGGGAAACCTGAAACCTGAAACCTGAAACCGAATTTTAAGGATTGGGGGTTAAGGCAAAATTTAAAAATCCCTCTAGTGGCCATAATTTTATTTTTAAGAAAACTTGGCATATGCTATTGAAATAAAACATGAAAAATACTTTCTGAAAATCAGTGAAATCAAATTATTAGAAGGGGGATTTACCTGAACCCAAAATTTAAAATCGCTCAAGTGGCAGCAATATTTTATTTTTCGTAACGAAACTCAGTGTATATCTTTTAAATAAAATAAAAAACAGTTCTTGAAAATCAGGGAAATCGGGTCATTACGACTGGAAGGTTTACCTTAAACAAAAATGTTAAAAACAGACCAATATTTGTTTTTAACAACAAAATTCAGTAAACATCATTTAAATAATGTAAGAAAATTAATTTCTGAAAATTATGAAAATCGGACCTTTAGGAGTAGGGGTATATCTGAAAACCGAAATTTAAAATTAACTCAGCATATAAATTGTATTTATAACGATCAAATGTTATATATTTAGCAAAAGCATTATCGTAAAGATAACGATTGTAAAACATTAATCTGTGTGTGAGAATTACCTTTGTATGTAAGAGCGCTCTGTAATAACCTTCAGAAAACCTTTGCATTATCTGTTTCTACTACAATAACATTTAAATTAAATTTCAGAGGCACTGAAAAACGATGAAATTTTCGATTGTTCATTGTGTATATTTACTTACTACATTGTAATTGTTTTTCAACAATAAAATGTTTTTTTGTTTTATTGGGATTTATATAAACTTCTTCTTGTTAAATACAAAAGGTTTCTGTTATTTCTTTCTATTTTAGTTAATGTAAGGATGATAACAAGGGCTCAGTTCATAAACATGGTTATATTTAATACCCACACAGTAGCCTCGTCTATCAGGGGTATTTTATTTAATTGAATTAATATTATACATTAATGTTTGTGGTTTAATCTCAACAACAACAATGATGATAATAATAATAATAATAATAATAATAATAATAATAATAATATGTGATTTCTCTTTTGTATTACTTATAGATTACAAGAATTCCAATTTTATTCCGTTACTTTTGAAAATTAGTAATTTCATTACATACATTTATTTTCAAAGAATTTGTAAAAAAAAAAAAAAAAAAAAGACAAAGATAGAGTTTAGTTTTTCGTTTATTAGTTGACTTTAGAGTTGGTCGTGCTAATTAACATACAATAAACATTAGCTTATTTCATTAATTAATAAGGCAATAATTTTGATTTTATACTCTTTTGAGGATATTCTACTTGCTGAGGAATTCGCTTAGTTTATGCGATTTTTTTCCTTACAATTGATAGATATTAGATACTAGAGGGTTTGGTAAATAACAATAGTTATAATGATTGCGAATTCATTAGCTAATATAATACAGTTATGGATTTGAACATTTTCAAGACAAAGTGATACACAATTACTTCTCCCGTTCCAAACACATCTGACTTTGAATCGTTAGAATATTCTTCTAGAAACGTATTCAGATTTGATATCAAAAGAGGAGATTATGTATGTTTGCTATTGGCTGGAGAATCCTGAGGAGCAATACGCAAGAACCCCCGTTGCCCTATCGAGTTAATTAAGCTGTGTGGTAGGTATAATGTAACTACGTGCCCCGAAGTTGCACTAACTTGCCTCAGAAGGGGTGGACTTTAAAGAACATACTCACTGGAACAGCCAACCCTCGGCCTGAAGGTGGAACCTGATACCAGACGTTTCTTTCTGAAGCAAGGCCACCATAACGTAGCTAAGTTAGACTGGGTACACACGGCCACTTTTTTGTCGAGCAATTTAACTCACTCTCGTAACTACAGGAAGTTTGCAAATTAACTGCTGACTGGGAAAAGAAACAGGAACGCCATGACCAGAGCTCCTAGAACCTGCTGTTAAATTATAGACAGCAACATATAAAAGTATTTAGAACATATAGGGCTTTTTAATCATACTAAAGGCTACAGAGGCTCCCTACAGTTAACTGATACAACATTCTCATTAGTTATAATTAATTTATCCATTTCCTTAAGGAACTTCCTTCAGAAATAAATGCAAGTATACCGTACCCATTACATACATTCTGTCCCAACATTTTCTTCATCTGCCTTTTTCAAGGTTTTGGTTTTGTCCCGTTCCGCGCCAGAGGTATTTTATTCTTTAAATATATCTTTGTATCTAGTTCTGTCCTATATTTCGTTTTCTATTTGGTATATAAAGAAAATCTTTTTGTGGTAGTCTGTTAGAGGACATCTGATTGATATACTCTTGCCATTTTTTTTATAGTAAATGACCTCTTGTACATATTTTTCTTACAACCAGTTCCATACTGCCACGTGTGGCCGAGGTCGTTAAGGCGCAGACTCGTGAGCGGGAGGTCTGGATTCGAATCCCACAGGAGCGTCCTCCATGACTGAGGTTTTCTTCCAGATTTTCCTCAGTCCTCATAAATGTCAAATGCCGGAGAGATGCCCTAAACTTAGGCCTGGAACGTTTCCTTCCTTAAAAAAATAATCCTTTCCCAATTTATTATATCATCTCATGTATCATCAGTGTAACCGCCTGTGTGCCTCAGTAGTAAAAATGGGCGTTAGACACCATCCATTCATTCATTCTTAGAGATACTCCTAAAACGTTCTTATAAATCTCTATTTCTGAACTTTCAAATGTATTTTTGTCTTTTTTGCTCATTGTTCAGGTTTCATTACTATATGGTAGCATTGGTTTCGATACAATATAATATGCGTTTGACCTCCTTTCTCATTGAATTTCCTAAGTATTTATTGGTGCATCAATTTATTGTGTTATGTTTTATCACATTGTTGTCTAGATCTTGGTTCAAATTATAGCTTTATAGGTCCCATCCCAAATGTTTAAAGTTATTTGTTTGTTCTATTATCTTATCCTTTATTACGATTTCAGCTCTTCGATTGTACTTTCCTTCCATAGCCAGCACTTTTTTTGTAATTATAGAGATTTTCATATTGAAGGTTTCTAAAACTTTATTTAACTTTATTACCTTCTCACATTCGGCCAGCAATGCTTGAGCAAATAGTATTTATTGACTTATTTGAACTCATTCTAACACTTTTGCGGTTTAATGTTTGATATTCCTGAATAACTTTATATATAAAATTAGAAAGAGGAGTTCGCCAAGGCGATCCAATCTCTCCCAAACTCTTCACCTATGTAATGGAACTTATATTTAGGAAAATGAACTGGCATAATAATCTCGAAATCAACATAAAACGTAGTCGACTAATAATTCTAAGACTTGCCAACGATGTGGTCTTATTCGCCAAAACACCGAAAGCACTACAAACTATGCTGGAACAATTATGTGAGCATAGCAAAAATTCAGGGGACCACTAACAAACTAGAGACGCAATTAATTTCAAACGAACCTGAAACCCCGATAAAAATAGAGGGAACAGTCCTCTCACATGTGAGTGAATATACATACCTAGGACAACAGATTTCCTTCCGTGATAAAATGGAAAAAGAATTACAAACAAGGATCTTATTAACCTGGAGAGCATTTTGGGCCCTTAAGTTTATATTGTTACACCAAACACTAAGAAAGTTAGATTCCAGACGATGGAAACCTGTGTATACCCTTTATTATTATATGGATGCCAGACATGATGCCAAACATGATCACTAGCAGAAAAACAAATAAACAAAATCCAAATGTACCAAAGAAAAGAGTAACACAAGATCCTGGGATTAACCTTGAAGGACAAAATACCTATAGTATTAATAAATACGTCATTTCAGAAAACAGAAATCGCTAGCCGGCCGCACGCTGCGAAACCGGTTGCGTGACGAATAAACTTAGTAGGTATATAAAACCATTAATATTTGTTTTAGGTTTTCTTATTTTTGTACTAGCTATACTTGAGTTTTATTTTATTATTTATTTTCTTTATCTACTTGTACCTTTTTACTCATTCTTCTTTTCTGTAAAGAAGAATCAATAAAATGTTTTTAAAACAATGAGTTCAAGTGAAAACTATTGTTATTTTGTAGGAACAATTATTATTAATTGATGCTACAGGAATTCATATTCTCAACCCAAGTACACAATGTTGGAAACGCACTATATAATTTCTTTCCGTAACTTTTACTCCAGCACTAAAGTTGCCCGTGCGTGTACCTGAGAAATAAGCAATGGTTGATGAACCGAGAGTTTGCAAATTATAATGACGAAGATGGCGCCTGCTTGAGAGGTAACATGCACTACTTCGCTGTAAGTTGGGATGCCTAAAGGCCAGGCAAACTCTCCACTCAAGTGTAACGTTATCATCAATATTAATTATCTACAAGGCTGCTCAACAAGTGGAAGAGAACGGAAAACTAAATTACCATTATTTGCAGATAAAACATATCTAACTCCTACAAATTTGTGTTCATTAAAGATTCTTCCTTATTATTTTCTTACTCTTCACCCCGTATCTCCTTCCTCTGACGTGGAACACGAAATGTGTTGACAACCAGTGGAAATAGCTGGAAGGCCAAGAGTCTTATATAAGTGCATTTTACAGTGTCATCATATGCACACAAATAAAGAGCAAAGGCAAATCAAATGCTGATGAAAAACAATAATTAATCTTAGTGACTAATTTCTTCCTCTTCCTTTGAATAACCAATGAAACAATGTAAATAACAACAACGACGACGACAACAACAACAACAACAACAACAACAACAATGCCTTAATCTTGGATCTGGAAGACTTCTAGACTTCCAACGATCTTGTTAAAATAATATACGCAATTCCGTTTCTACGTTTCTCTCTATTCCAATAATGGCGGTTTCTTCCCCACATTCACGTTTATTTTTCGATCCCTTCTTGTACATCCAGCTGTTCTCCTCATGAATTTCATCTCTCCTCATCCTTCTTTCATGGTTTGCAGTTATATGAAAAAACTGTCTTGCTAAAGTTTTACACTAGCGAAACGGTTTTTCATTAAATGTTACTATGTTTCTACAAATTTGAGATATCTTCTGGAACATAATCATAATTTAACTACATTAGTAGCAATGTTTAACTGAATTTTACTATGTACGAGCCCATATATAATTTAACTTATTTATTTTTCGTAGAGAAGTTGTATACTTTAAGTTAACTAAGACTAGGAACTAGCTACTTTTAAATTCTAAATTTAAACCCCAAAACCTACTTTACCTTAGGAAAGCCTAATAACTGTGTAAATTTGTACATAAACCACAACTGGCAACTTCTTAATATTTCTCTGTAGTTTACAATGCAACTGTATGTACATTAATGAAACTATCATGACAAAGTAAACAATGACATACCTGAAACTGCAATTTTTGTTTTATTTACTTGTTTCAAAGAGATTCAATGACTACATGATGACATTGTCACACTGTAGATGTAGACAGCTGTACAACTGATTTCGTATTATACGGACAGACAGACAACCTGAATCTTTAAAGTGCGCACGCATACCATGTAGGGATTTATTTATATGTCGGTGGATCCTACACGTATATTGCTCAGAATGTAAGGCTGAACTGTAATTATTGATTTCTTCTCATTTGGCGCTGCAGCTCGAGGTGAGCCAAGGCCTGCCGCGGCGACTTCTGCTTCCTCTACCTCCGTACTTATGACTGCATTGACAGAGAGCATGTGATCAGCATGCCAGCACTCCGCTGATTGCCTATCAAGTGGCTCCCTAGATCGAAGACCGCTACCTCTCCATCAGGCAGCTGCCCAAATGTCCTCACGAGACTGGATGAACCCGTTCCACACCTCCCTAACTTAGAAAAATTCCTAAGTAACTACCGGGAATCAAACCCGGACCTACCGAACAGCAGTCAGCAACGTTAACCACAAAACTAAGGAGGTTAATTATTGACTTACTTGCATGGAATTTCAGCACACAAAATGCTTTCTCCATCATTTTCATATTACACTATATGAAAACAAAATAATGCCCACAGTACGAGATCCTTCAAGGTGCATTTTTCAACATGACTCTACTCCTATCACAGAGCTTTGAATGTAATTATTTCGGTTGTATTTGTATTAAATTTTAATATATGTAGTGTTGATGCAATTATCAAGCACTCAAACGTTTTAGGTAAAAGATTTTCTAAAAAACTAGACTGGCCTGCCAAAGCCTCGATTGTAAACTTATGTAATGTTACGGGGAATACTACTGCAAGAAGCAAGTCAAGCAATAAAAGAGAACTGCAGGACACAATTCATGAACTGACTCAGAAATACATAAAGAATATAATTTTGTCAATGCCTAGATGATGTCAGGCAGTGATTAAAACACGTGGTGGACAAGCAAAGTAAATAATGAAAACAATACAATCGATTAGGCAGCTTGATTTTACAAAAGTTGAAATTTGTGTTTATTAATATGCTATGCATCACTAATCTAATAACCGTATATATTTAATATTTTGAAATAATAAATAAGCAAATTTATCTACAATCTAATGTTATTTCTTCATGCGAATATTTTGTTTCTGTATTTTAATAAACATATATAGTAAATAAAAATAAAATAAATAATAATAATTATAATAATAATTAAATAATAATAATAATAATATGGCGGAAATAAAACTATGAAAATAATTCAAAGATTCAAATGAATGAATGAATGAATGAATGAATGAATGAATGAATGAATGATTGAAAATATTAAAGAGTTAAGGGTGATGCAGTAATTTTTTCTAAAATTGCATGTTGATTGGATAATATATTCCATAAATTTAGGCCTGTACCTTAAACATTTACAACGTGGTGGAATAGATATATTTTGAAAAATGTGTTGTTTTTACTTGAAAAAAGTTTATAAAATGTACATACATATAATTAGATTCTCTGATGAAAATTTTAAAAAGTACAGAAGTTATCCAACTACCATCATATATAAAATAGGATCAATAGTTTTGTAAAATAATATATATAAACATTTGCATACTTACATTTTTAAGACAGAGTGTTTTACTTTCTCTTAAAACATCAGCTGATAATCACAGGATATACGAATATGCATATACTCATTTCCTTTTTACAATAAAGCATGTGCCAATCTTTCGGAGGTATGTTCAGAGGGGGGGACGTGAAAACTTAAGAGTAAAGCCATGGGGCCTGTGTCGTAGATTTACGGCACGTAAAAGAACTTCAAGCATAAAAGATGAGACCTCTGAGCAAAATTTATCGGCCGCTTCACCCCCTGAATTGAATGACATGTTAAAAGAGCTTCCGTAAATAAATAAAATCAACCAATCAGCAGTCATTTTAGCAACCAATATGGGAACAAGGTCTTCAGGCTAGTGATTTGATTTGGGAAGAAAAACCGCGAGAGGAGGGAGCAGTACAGCCCGGAAGAGTCTCCAAATAAAAGAAATGTGTCACTAAACAGAGGAAGGGGTGACAAGTGTAAACCTCGCTGTACATTGAATGACCCTCGCGTTTTAAGAATTAACTGTCAAGAAATAGCATTTCATTATTATGGGTCTTCTATATAAAAAGCCAAATATATTTTTTCAAAACGAAGGCTTTTAAGTGCAAAGTTGTTGTTTCGGTATTACATAAGTGCATTCATCGCGATGTAAACTATAACTGTAAAACTCTTCCCTAAAACGTTATACAAGATACATTTTTGTATATTTTCATAAAATATGTAGTTTAAATGTATGAATTTCACAGATACCTCCCTTTCACAACATATTAGTGTGCTTTTTTTCTTTACGCATAAATTTTACTCTTCAAGAATAATCTCGAACCAATCTTGTGTCTTGAAAACCTTATACTTTATAATACTTGTACGTTTTCTATGACATAATACAGTGCGATCGCGGCGTGGCGTTTTTCCTAAGAGCCAACTACCACTCATAGAAAAGGCGGAGGGTAACAATTGTTGACCTTTCTAACTGTCGCAGTCGTAGCACAGCTGTTCCCGACTGTGTGTTGTGTGGTTCTTTTCTTCTTCGACAGTATACATAAAGTATTATGCCCCGTGTGTTTACAAGGCACAGCGTGTCTTTATGTACGATTCATATGTGTTAACTCAGCGATAAAAGAATCATAGAATCATTTTTTTTAAACATAGAGTTGATTCTATTACTTGTGTGAATGTCTTACTAATTATTTTTTGAGAGAATTAACCGACAGGGAGCGTGATCATGCACTTTTGCTGACACTGCGAATAATTTCGCGAGAGCAATTCACAATGTGTTTCTCAAGACAGCGTTGTTAGTAGAGATTTGTGCTCCCTCGGTTCTCTGATTTAACGGTCTGAGATTATTATCTCTGGGTAAATTAAAAAATGCTTGTACAAGACGAACCCGTACACCATACAAGAACTCAAGAACTTTATTCGTCAATAAAGTGTCCGGATTTCCCAAATGAGCTACAACTAGAGATGAATAATTTCCTAAAGAGATGCCAAAATGTGTGGAGAAGGAAGACCGGCAGTTACAACACCAATTTTAAAATTTGAAGTGATGAGCGTCTTCAATTGGCTTGGGTATTGTTGTATGTTTGATCTGTTTTAAAATTTTACCCTCCCGTTAATCACCGAGACCCGGCTAACGAGCGGCGCGCTTGCCTATATGCAAAGCGCTCCGGGGGAAATTAAAACTGATCATAGCATGAAAATGTTCTAACAGATACGCAGGGTATAATTTAATAATGCATTATGTGCGAGTCAAGCAAAATCTCGACTCAGCATTGATACAAGACCGCGAGATAGCAGATCAAAGAAGACTAGATAACGCCCTTTGGTGGCCAACTCCAATGGAGGGTGAAATGTCTGAAGACAGCTGCTCCAATTCTCGATAATTGTTCCCCGGGCCAGAACATTGTTTCTACATTAGCACCCAGCTGTTTCCATTCGACTCTTTACTTCACTTCGCCCCTCCACTTCTTTCCTCCTGCAGCCGCGCTCAAGAGCCGTTTGCGACTCTGAATATAGACCTTCCTATCGAGGGAACGATGACTTTAACCTTATGTAAATATGCAGACAGTTCCTGAAGGCATGTTTAGCAAATTAGCTTACATTAGCCCACACGGTGTTTGATATACAATATGTTCCACAATTCAATATATTTCAAATCTTACCAGTTTGAGAACCTATTTAAAATAAATGAAGGAATGAAATGAATGAATGGTGTAACGCCAGTATTTGCTACAGAGGCACCACAGGCGATGGACACTGATGATACATGAGATGAAATGATATATTGGGAAAGGATTTATTTTTAAGGAAGGAATCATTCCAGGCCTAAGTTTAGGGTACCTCCCCTGCATTTGCCATTTATGAGGACTGCGGAAAACCCGGAAAAAACTTCAGTCAGGGAGGACGGTCCTGGCGGGAATCGAACCCCAGACCTTCCGCTCACGAGTCCGCGCCTTAACGACCTCGGCCACCTTTGGCGGTATAAATGAAGGATACAGAGGGGAAAACAATCAAAGTTCACTTTTGGTGATATTTGAGATTTTGGTGCCAATGGATTGTAGGTATATAGTATTACATTCTAACACATTCATACAGGAAAAAACACATGTAGTACATAAAAATCAGCATTAAAAATTAATGTCCAGAGAAAAACAACCAGAGTCCTCTGTAAAACTCATACAATGTGACCATAGCAAGAAAGGGAGCTGATAAAGTTGCATCATTGTTGTTTGACTTTTGTTTCCATCACCTGGACCCATCAATCCGAAATTTGCAACTTTTTGGTGATTCGTGCTAGGACCAAAATAAAAATTATACCATTATTCGCCTCATTTATGCTGCGGTTCATAAGTACAAAATATTTGAATCAGTGAAAGCGATTTTTACCATCAGAGGCCACAGTTATATGGAATGTGTCATGATATAGGTTTAAATCAAAAAATCATGCTGAAATTGGGATTAGAATGAGCACATCAGAAGATGCCGCATGAAACCATCTCCCTTCAATTACATTTAGTGTTCCCTTATGTTTAAACATAAGTATTTAAATCGAGGTCTTCATTTCTTAATAAAGAATACAGAAAGACATGTCCAACGAAGATAAGAGAAGTACAAGAAATTGTACCTGACAAAACCTCTTCTAAAACTAAAACCAAACAACCTACAATGGCTCCCGGGAGTCCCATGTTATTGATGACAAAATATGCCGTACACAGACTGATGAACAGCCTGTTCCTTCCTATTCAATTTTAATTCCACTTTTCAAGTCAAAATATAACTACAATGTCTGAAGAGATTCTGTTCCGAAAATGCTCAGCTCTATTTTTCAAAGTTATCTGTGATAAACAATGAATAATTTTGGTCGAATGATTTTCAACGGTGTTTCATTAATGTTTTTATTTTCCCAAGCAAATATCGATGAATAATTTGGTACATTCCGTAACTTTAATTATTTTTATTTATAGTGTTTTTAAACCTCAAATTACTTTCCTGTAAAAAAGTAAAATATGGACTTTGATTGTTTTTCCCTTGTACCCTTCAAGTGTAATTTTTAAAAAATGAACATCAATTTAGATATGAATAAATTTAAAACCAAAGTTGACTACGTGTAAGATTTCACCCCTCCAACTGATACTTTTCGCCGTTTATAATCGTCTGACAACTTTGTTGTTTGTATTTCACACCAATATAATGTAACATTCTGTATGATTGTCACCCAATGAAAAGGCAGGTGCTAGTCAGTTCTACCATAATTTTAGATGCTCCATAACACGTTGGCTATTTGGATGACTCAAAGTGTATACATGATTCAAAACTCCAAATTTTAGGCCTAAGTTTAGGTACCTCCCCGGCATTTGCCAGTTATGAAGACTGAGGAAAACCTGGAAAAAACCCCAGTCAGGGAGGACGGTCCTGGCGGGATTCGAACCGCAGACCTCCCGCTCACGAGTCCGTGCCTTAACGACCTCGGCCACCCGTGGCGGTATGATACATGATGAAATGATATATTGGGAAAGAATATTTTTTAAGGAAACGTACCAGGCCTGAGTTTGGGGTACCTTCCCGGCATTTGCCAGTTATGAGGACTGAGGAAAACCTGGAAAAAACACTCGGTTAGGGAGGACGGTCCTGTTGGATATCAAACCCCAGACATCTCGCTCAGGAGTCGGCCACATTGGCGGTTTCGTTGGGTCTGTTACAGAATCGAAAGTGCCTGGTGCACTGGTGCATTGTGTTGGTAGATTGCGCTGGAAAGGTTTCGGTTCCGATGTTTGAAATAGAAACGGACTTTCTGAGGGGCTCGCACAACTCGGGGCAGGAGTGAGGGCTTTGGCCTTCACTGCATGGGTGCTCTATCTGGAAACATGTTAGGGATCACATTTGCGTCGGCGCAGTCACAGCCCGTAGATCCTGGCCGCCCGGTGTATCCCTCTCCTCATCCCTTCCTCCTGGAGGTGTCCTCTTTAGCATTGGAGGAGGCATAAGCACAAAGGCAAGGCTCAAATACCGAAAGTATCGTCCTACCTCCCAGACCATCCAGCCATCAGTTGGTTCTATTATTAATCATTATTCTTGAAAGCATTTGTATGTTACAAATATGCAACTATTTAATAATGAAAATATATAATATAAGAAGAAGGAAAGTGGGAAGTGACGGATAAATAAAATACACGCAAGGTACCACAGCAAATGTTCCAGTTACAAACGCACGTTAATCGCATTCCAGTTAGATATATTCATATATTAGCAAATGTGCTAAAATATTTTCATGTGCACTCTGTTTATATATGGAAAAAGTTTTTAAGATTACTTCCATAATGGGCGAACATTAACAGTCACAGATGAAACAGTGACATGGAAGACATCTCAAATGATGACTTCCGTTAAACAAGGCAGTTGCGGCAGTGATAAAAGAATTATTTGCAGTTTTAGACGAACAAGTACTAGCAGTAATATTAGTAGCAGTAGTAGCAGTGGTAGTAGTAGTAATAGTAATAGTAGTAGTATTATAGTAGTAATAGTAGTAGTAATAGTAGTAGTAGAAGTACTAGTAGTAGAAGTAGTAGTAGTAGAAGTAGTAGTAGCAGTAGCAATAGTAGTAGTAGTAGTAGTAGTAGTAGTAGTAGTAGTAGTAGTAAAATAGTAGTAGTAGTAGTAGTAGTAGTAGTAGTAGTAGTAGCAGTAGCAGCAGTAGTAGTAGTAGTAGTAGTAGTAGTAGTAGTAGTAGTTAAGTATAAATAACTTAAATATTACCAGGACTTTAAATAAAGATAGATCTAAATGATCTAGATATCTATCTAATGTATTTCAAAGTTGGACTGAAAAGTAACAGTAATGTGTAGTATGATGTTCTGTAAACAGATGTGAGTCACATTACTTTATACTAGCGTTGCTACAACAAAATGGAGCCAAGATTATCTTTTGAACAGTAGAAAACAATTTTGAAGGTGTATTGGAAAACCGAGAGTGTTGTTTAAGTTTAAAGGCGATGGAGACTGTGTACAGAATAGGTTCTCCGAATCTAACTCCGTTGGACTTCCACCTATGTGAAACTCTTAAGGATAGAAAACCAGCTACACTGGCAGCATTTCGGAAATACATTGAAACGGCATATGCTGCAATCGATGAGGACCTTTCCGCAAACATTGCTCAATCAGTAGTTCAACGTACTCAGAAGTGTATTGACGCCGATGGTGGGCATTTTGAGCAACTGTTGTAACTGTAAAAGTCTAAGATGATTAGTGTTCATCATTTTCTGTTTGTGTGACTTCAATTTTGTTATGTTAATATAGTTTTTTCTTTGCTTGAAGTGTGTATACATTTTTGGTATCCTCTGTGTACACACACACACACACACACACACACACACACACACATATATATATTACTAGATATCATTACCTGGTGCCATAATCTACTGGTATATCTGGAACGCGAGTCAGAGCACGTAGTGCTCATTCAATTAATCTCGCGCTTTACAATTAATAACAGAGAAGTGCTTATTCCATTTCCCACACATATTAAAGATTACTTCCAAATAATAGAATTGTTTAACGTTTCGTATTTCTTGTGAACCGTAGTACACAAGAGATGCCATACACGTATTTACATTGCAACAGCACTGAACTATCATCACTGGAGCCTCTCAGAACGTGAGATTTACGAACTACTTTCTGATCGAAAAGAAAATGAGATATAACTTCATTTTAATTGGGGTTTAAGTCGGTCATTATAAGCTCCGGAAGCTTTTGTTTGCATGATTTCTGATTACTCAAGTAATGATATGCATTAATGTACCGGAAGCGTGGATAATGTAACCTTGCCCAAATTATGGCATAGTAAGCATTAGCTATATAAAGACAACTCTATTTCAGTGACGACACTAAACCATGGAGAAGCTGACACTGGGCTTAGTCACTCTACTGGTGACAACAATGTGTTTCGGACCTTCGTCTGCAGTAAGTAAAATAAATTAACATCTACAGCTTCAGTTCGGCCTTTTTTTTTTTTTTTTTTTGTATTCATTATCAACTGCAGTATCACGCAGAACACAACAGAGAGCGTGTCACTGATCATTTCGAAATTTAGCATTACGTTAAACTACTTCATTGTCAGCGAGTAAGATTATATCAGTTGCTACGTTACAGGGACGCTAATAATTGTAAACATTGCTCTTCTATCTCAAAATACAAGCATTATTAAGATCACGATAGATCTTGATATTTTATATGTATATTTACCTTATTTCTGCTTCTGAGCTATTTCCGTCATTAAAACTTGGTCATCGCAAACTTTACTTTAGTTGCTGCCTCCGCTAAGGTAATGTAAATAGCATTCTTCATAATCCTTGGTTCATCAATATGCGAGTAAAGGACGTTGACATGAGGATCACTAATAAAGTTCTGGTACATGGCGGTAGGTGCCCTATATATTACATAACTACCTCTTTGCATATCATAACGTAGCTACAGAACATTCTGTTAACTATAAGCAGCAGGTAGTTCAAAATCTCAGAATATTTTATATTATCAACTGTAAAATGGACTGTTAATTTAGTTACATGCAGTCAGAGAAAAATTTTCCTTAACATTCCAAAGTTTGTCTGACTTAAAGAGGAGAGAAGTTGCTGGTCTTCAGTGATACTGGCCAAGAAAAACATTTTCCTCCCAGGGACGATAACAAAGGAAGATGCAAGGGTAACCTTGTAGTGAGTTCATTTCAGCAGAGCGGGGTTGCATATAGGAAGAAGCCAGCAGTCAAGGTCAAACCATGTATGTGCAGGTAGCAACTTTTAGTTATTTTGAAGAAAGCTGTGTCAGCGAGGTTGTGCTTATGTACGCTGCCCGATGCTTTCATTGTGTGTAGATTAGCAAGAATTAGTAATCGTATTCCAAGTGGAGAAACTGTTCTCCAACTTGTCAAAAAGTTACGAGACAGGAACTCTCAGTAACAAGAAAGGCGTTCTTACGGAAGAAAAGTTAAATGAAATACAGGAATTTCCTTCACAGATGAGTTTAATGTATCACTGCTTAAGGACTACGTTTTCAACATCTTTTATAACACAGCTTAGTGCTAATTCAGAATGATTAAATAAAAATACAAGTTTTACCAGCAGTGACTCTATCTCCTTTTTTTTTCGGTTGCAGCGGCTGCACTTCGCCGGCAAGCAGCGGCGCTAAGGTGGTCCCTAACTCAAATAACCTCTTTGTAAAATGTTCCTGTTTCAACTTTGGCTACTTGTGTGTCGTAAAGTTTTACAACAAAGAAAGAGGGGATGCTATACAAACTATGGGATGTTTAGATCTTTCTACACCCAAAGGAAATCCGAGCAAAAGAAAGACAAGAATGAATTTAGAGGATTAAATATGATGATTGAGGCTATGTCCCATTTTTTTTAATCATTTCGGGATTGTAGTTACTATACTGAATTGTATTTCAAATTAGCTGCATATGTGCTCCTAGGGAAATTTTGCACTGTGGCTAAGGAAAGCTTTGTTACATTTAATTTTTAAAATAGGGTTACTACAGTTTGAAGAAGCTCCTCGCATTCTGTTTGAGTGCAAGATGCTTAGATTACATAGCATTCAAGAAATCTTCTGGAGGTCCAGAAAGAAAATGTAAAACTGTTTTCAAATGAACGAATATTATTGTTAGTGAAAATAATTATGTAATTTTGGGGTTAGATGTGACACCCGAAACTTCTTGCAGTAGTACTCAGCATGTTATTAGTTCTTCAAGAATAAATCTCTTTATATCTGTCATAAATACCGAATGTGACAAAGCAGTTGATATGTGAAATCGTAACTACATAATTAATGCTAAATTACAATCAAATGATATGAATAATTTTGGAAAGTGTAAGAACTGCAGTTATTTTTTTAAAAAACAAATAAATAGTTTTTAACGCCCCCCCCTTTTTTTTTACTATTATGGCATTACAGGCGATTGATACTGATGATAACATGAGATGAAATTATAAACTGAGAAAGGGATTTTTTTACAGGAAGGAAACGTTCCAGGCCTAAGTTTAGGGTATCTTCCTATGAGGACTGAGGAAAATCTGGAAAAAAAAAAAAAACTTAGTCAGGGAGCATGGCCTTAGTACAGCTCTCGCTCACAAGTCTGTGCCTTAACGACCTTGGCCACCAGTGGCCATAACTACACTTAAGGAAATACCACGAGGTTGTATGAGGATTTTAAGTACCGGAAAAGTTTAGCTGCTAAATAAACATTGAGATGTGTAAGCTGTAACATAAAGTATGAATGTAACGTTTCTGCTGACACCAAATGAATATGAACAATTTTTTTTTAAATTGTGTACATAGCGAGGTCGAGTGAAAGGAAGAAAAAAGCAGATCTGCAAGCTGAAATGATCAAAAAGTTCAGAAGCAATTAAAAAAAAAAAAAAAAAGCGAGAGAGAGAGAGTGACCATGCGAGAACGATGTAGATCATCCTGAATATGGATCAGGAATACAAATATGAATTGTTCATTTGTAATTCAAAATTTTCGCAAAATAGGCTCTTAAACATTCGAATTCCTTTTTTCCAGATATTAATCATATTTGGAAGATTAAATTTTACCAGCTGTTATATGATGGTTGGATAATATGTAACTTAAATAATTATAAAGTTATTGAATTGACATTTTTAAACCGCCATGGTAGCCGAGATCGTTAAGGCGCGGATTCGTGAGCTGGAGTTCTAGGATTCGAATCCCACCAGGACCATCCTCCCTGACTGAGGTTTTTCCCAGCTTTTCCTTAGTCTTCATAAATGGCAAATGCCGGAAAGGTACCCTAAATGTAGACCTGGAACGTTTTCCTTCCTTAAAAAAAATCCTTTCCCGATATATCATTTCATTTCGTTTCATGTATCATCAGTGTCACCGCCTGTAGTGCCTCAGTAGTAAAAACTGGCGTTAAACACTATTAAAACAAAAAGTAACGGCTCAACATGGGTTATTGGTTTATTATGGCACGAGAAAAAGTTACACATAACATGGAGTTTAGCGTACATTCCATACACTTTCAATCATATATCTTAGATTTTTCTTGTTGTCCTTTGTTCGCAAGGAAAAAGAACAGTTCCCCTGACTTATGGCTTATCTCTAGTATACTTTTTTATGAAATAAAAATGATTTATGTAAAGTATATGTGATCAGAGGTTCCAAAATAATGCAAAAAACGTACAGATACCATAAAACTATTACGGTACAAAATTTCAAGAAAATAACATTGATAGTTGAAAAAAGTACATAATAATTTGCAATTTAATTGTAAAGACGAAGCATTGGGTTAAAAATTAATGTATTTTAACTACTGAGGCACCACTGGCGGGAGACCGCCACGGGTGGTCGAGGTCGTTAAGGCGTGGTCTCGTGTCGTACATTTGCGGCACAAAAAGAACCTCAAGCCTGAGAGAAGAAGCCTCTGAGCAAAACTTGTCGGCCGTTTCACGCTCTGATTTGGATGTGACGCTGATGATCTGAGATGTTAAAGAGCGTCCGTAAATAAAACAAATCAACATTATCCTCAAGATCTAAGTTTTTATTTTCTAAGTTACAATGTATACTTTTTTATTTCTAAATGCCTCTTTAATTTGAAATAGCGTTGCTAAAATACAGTCACGATTTTGAAACTGCATGCCACAGCTGTATTCTAAAAAAGTGTAATTACAATATTTTACGTTTACAACGGCCACAGATCACACGCAGGATGCATGCCAATAAATTGCATCCCCATTGCTTCTAATTCCACCGCTCTCTAGAAAGTGAGTAAAATGTATCGGTTTTCAACCCCCCCCCTCCTACCCTCTGTTTCCATTGAAGCAATGAACTCATACACGTGGAGTGGTTATACATTTTCATAATTATGATTTTGTTTTTAGGGAATGACGGAAGCTCAGGTTAAACAAGCTACGAAGATGATGAGAAATGTTTGTCAACCAAAAACAGGAGTGAGCAAAGGTATATGATACTAATACTCTGTTCATTCTTCTTGATATAAAGAACTTCTGAGTCTATTTATTTATTTATTTATTTTTCCAGATCTCTTAGACGGAATAACAAAAGGGCAATTTCCTGACGATGGAAAATTAAAGGTAAAAAAAAAAAATAATAAATGGTATGTACTTGTACCTAATACGATCAAATTCAAGTCATACGAGGAGGAAAAAAACTATCTTCTGGTAATGACATAGAGCTAGCTAACCTAAAACAGACAACAATGATTAACAATCCCTAAAATTAATTTCAATTAATGCTGCATTTTTTCTCTTTCAGTGTTATATGAAGTGCATAATGGGCATGATGCAGTCTGTAAGTATGCAGAGAAAATACTGTGCCATAGGATTGATTATTCTGTTCCTTTTAAAATTCTGTACTACCAGAATAATTTTCTTTTACTGCAGTACTAGTATTTACTTATTTACTGTGTTATCTGTGCCTAAATGAGATTCATTTCTAAACACACTAATGCATTTAGAAACGTTACACATTAGATATTGAAGACAATGCATATTGTAAGGTTCGAAAAAAATCCGTCAGACAGGAGCTACGTAATCTAAGACAATTCCTCACCAAGTTGAATAACTTTAAAAACTAATATAAAATTCAAAGTTTAACCTTATCAATTAATGAAATGAAATACGTTATAGCATTATTGTGTGGTATTAGGAGAAAAAAATTAGAATTCTGGCAATCTATAAGTATAACAAAAGAGAAACCAAAATTATAGTCTACTATTAATTAATAAAACATATGACCACTGATAGACAAAGCTAAATTATATTGGTATTTTTAAACATATAACATGTTTCTGAACTGAGTCCTTGGTATCATGTTTACATTCACTAAAATAGAGAGAAATAACAAAAAGTTTCGAGTTTCATTCTGTATTTAAGAAGATATTCAGATGTTTCAATAAAACAAAAATATATTACTATTTAAAAGCAATTATAATGTACTAAGAAAATAAAAACAATCGAAAGTTCCATCGATTTTCAGTGGATTTTAAATTTAATTTACATGTTATTATAGTAAAAACATGTAACGTAAACGTTTCTTGAAGGCTATTACAAATATAATTCTTACACCCATATTACATTAATATTTTACATTTGCTGTCTTCACGACAATGCTTTTGTTACATATAAAACATTTGCATCGTTATAAATACGCTTTTTGTGTTGAGTTAATTTGACCTTTTATTTTGAAACAATAGCGGAAAATAGAACGCTAGAGCACTTTTTCAATTTCGGTTTTCAGATATAGCCCTATTCCTAAAGCTCCGATTTCCCTAATTTTCAGAAGCTATTTTTCTTATTTTATTTAAATGATATATGCCAAGTTTTGTTATGATAAAACAATGATTTTTTAAATATTGGGTTTCAGAAAAAAACCCACTCTTAATGGCCCGTTTCCCTGATTTTCAGAAATTATTTTCTTAGTATATACCGTGTTATCTTTTAAAAAAAATTAAATTGCAGCCGCTAGAGCGATTTTTAAATTTCAATTTAACTCCCAGTCTTTAAATTTCGGTTTTCAGGTGTACCCTCCACTCCTAATGGCATAATTTCCTAGATTTTCAGAAACTATGTTTATTAATTTATTGATTAATTTATTTTCGTTGAGAAAAGCAAAAATTGAGGCCGCTGCAGCGATTTTTAAATTTTCTCTTTAGGTCTCCCACTCCAAATGATCCAATTTTGCTGGTTAACTAACTGGACGAATTGTTTATTAATTTATGTTTATATGCAGAGTTTCATTGAGAAAAAACACAAATTGCGACCGTTAGAGCGTTAAAACACACACAAGCATGCGCGCACACACACACACACACACACACACACACACACACACACATATATATATATATATATATATATATATATATATATCGATGGAGATTGGAAGAAATTTTTCAAAAATATTTTCATGCATATAAACGCAATAGCCTACATTCCTTCAGAATTCGCTAGTAAAATTCAGCATCTGTCCAAAGGACAATGGAATAAGGCTTAGTTGAATTTAGTTGAAATTTAGCATTTTTCCAATATTGGCATGGTAACTTTTTTATCTAATGATGTGACAAATGCCTTTATATTCAGGACCAATACCAAATTATTGAATGCAGTTTTTAACTTACATGTAGCAAGACATTTTCCCCTATAACACACTGCCACCATAGTTCAAATGTCACTGAATAAAACCAATACTACCAGTGCACACGTCGAGCCTTATTGGAACTATAATATCTGATGCTTTGAGTGGACATTTGATTTAGATTTTGAGTGATCATACATTTTTTCTGTTAAATTGTAAAAGCCATCGTTCAAACTGAAAGATGTATCTGAACCTCAATGTTTAAAAGTGTACAAGATAAGTGTTTAGAAATGACTTACTGCTCAAAGGCAATTAGTAACTTAATTAATAACTTAAAGGAAACTTTGCTGTATAGTAGTAGTTTTGAAACAATTTGGTGGGTGAAAACAGATAAGCATGTGATCCACAAAGGGGACATGAAAACAAGAGATAGTGCATCAATATTAGCGGATGAATATAAATTGCTTTATTATGAAATATACGAACAGCAGCAGTGCACCATCAATTGTGCATTTTTCATTGGCAGAACTATCATTATTAAAGTTTATAGATTGTTCTAAATTCACAAAATTCTTAAAAGTTTTGAAACAACAGTTCTATCAGATACAGAAAGTACACAGGATTCTTTTTTTGATTTTGTAAGATTGTAACTGAGCTAAGATTTCTAATTCTGGACATATCCAGGGAAAGAGACACTAAATTATTAGTTTAAATGGTCTTCATAGCGGACTACAAGAAGTAAATTATGATAGTCAATGAAAACCATTCCTTCAACATCATCAAATCAGTATTCGCCTTTGATTCTGAAACTTATAAAAGGTTCCATGGAAATTCACAAGGACAAGAAGGTCTCTCTGCATTAGCAATGATGTCAGGAGTGGGAAAAATCTATTTAATCATGGATATGAAAGCCAATCCTGCCTTCTTTTATAGTGTCACAAACAGGTACTGCAAAAAGGCCAAGAGAATGGAATTTTGCCTCAAATAATAGGTGAATGTTCTTATTTGAATATATTAACTTGACACTATTATAATATTACACTTTTACTGCGTTTATTCATATTTTAATTCTTTTTAAAGCTCTTTTTATTAAATTATTTAATTAAAATTTGTGTATTTTGATGCTTCATTTAGAAATCACTAATATATATATTAAATGGCTAATCTGTACCAATATTTTCAAATTGCATCCCTTTGATTAAAAGGATGGATAATGTAGGTCCTAACCAAAGTTTTCAATATGACAATTGGCCCATTTGTAATAGCTTTTGCTTCACATAATCTTTAAAGATTGTTAAAAAAAGAACGTCATATTGTCAATATTACTGCAACATTTCCAAATAAATTTAATGTGTTTACCTATTAATTGTGTAACTCTCAAATGATGCTTGTAAATGCACATCAGAACATTAGCAAGGCCCCCGTGTATCGTAACTGAGTATTTCGTACTCTTGTGTAATATTTTGTGATAGATAGTGGAGTAGAAGACTGCTACAGCTTTCTGCGAAGATTTTGTTTGTACTCAGGCCCTCTGTTTTCTTACTTTCAGATGAAGAATGGGAAGTTTTCTCCAGACGCTGCTATAGCTCAAGCAGATAAGATGTTGCCTGATAGTATGAAAGAGAGGATAATAGCTGGCCTGAACAAGTGTCGAAATTCTGCGGATGGTAAGTGTTGGTTATATCTCGTCCTCTTATAAGTTGAGCAACAATGCAAGGATAGGCGGCTCTCAGTTCACTTTTATAATAACATTAAGCGGAAATCCGCAATTTAGATTTCATCGCAATCTCTAGAAAGATGATGCACCGTGTTTAAACCAGCTACAGTGCGATCAGTGATGCTTTTCCCTGCGGGGCGGTGTTTTTCCTATGAGCTAGCTCCCACTCTTTACCGCAATGTGGAGGAGTAGTAAGCTTGCTTACTTGTTGACCTTACTAACTGTTGCAGTATTAGCGCATCTGTTCCCGGGTTCGTGTTGTGTTGTTCGTTTCTTAATTTGCCTCTTGTGTTTACAATGCGTGTTTTTATGTGCGATTCATACGTGTGAACTCCGTCAGTTCGTGAAGTTCGAAGATGTTTCAAGTAAGATTTCCGGATGTAGACGGTCTAGATCGTAAAAGTCCATAATCTGTATGAAAACAATTATTCTCGCCGAAGAAACATGACATTGGTAATTAGAAAATTCCCTTTAGAAAATATCTTGTCATTTTGCACAAGTAGTATGTGCAAAAGGCTACTAAAGAGATTCAAAAAAAATGTGTGGAGAATGAATAAGGGCAGTTTCAACATCTCATTTGACAATTTAGTAAGTGATGAGCTCTTAAATTGGTATGTGTATTGTTGTATGGTTGGTTGTTTTATTGTTTACCCTACTGCTGATCACCGAGACCCGGCTGGCCACTAACCGGATAACGAGCTCGCTTAAAGGAAACCACTCCGGAGGGAAACAAAACTGATCGTACGGTATAAACATTTCAGAATATTCTTTGTGAAATCTTTTTTTTTCCCCAATAATTGGAAAATTGTACAACTTAAGCATTAAAATATTTTCCCATGCTAAAGGTCCCATGGACCTTTAAAATCAACCGCAGATAGGTCCATTTCCCGATTTTAGGACTTTTTAAGTTATTAATAATCTATGAGTTTAAATTTCGTGCTCTCGCCGAATTTGTTTAATTCTGTTAATATGGTGAACTTGTTTTCGTGTGGATTACAAACTGGAAGTAGTTATTGTTGACTTTAAAAGATAGTACGTGGGGACAACGCGATTTTTGTAAGTATAACTAAACATGGGTAAAAGAAAGCTTGAATATTGCAAAAAAAAAAAAAAAAAAAAAAAAAAAAAAAAAAAAAAAAAGATATATAATACACTAATAATGCTTCTCAAAAGAACATTTAAAAAGCGACACATTAGGACTTCATTCCACCACTCTGTGAGTTGCTATTTGCATCATAATTTCTACAGTTTTCAAGATAATTGCAAGAAACTTTATATAGACATTTTCTTATTGAGGTCAAATCTGAATCTTTTCTTATGTTAAATACAATAAAAAATCATTTTATAATGGGAAAAATTGTATATATAATTCAAACTTTAGAAAAAGCATTTATCCTACAATTTCACTGCACAACTTTCCACTGTTGAAATTCAATTTGTAGATTCAAATGCTCTCTTTATAATGTAGAAATAATACATCAGAAATATTCAAATTTTGGGGGAAATGCTTATAAGCGCCATTTGTATGTAAATCTAACAAGGGTGTTTTGAAACATAATAATATCAAAATGTCATAAAATATACAAATATTTTTATTTTATAATAAAAACATGTTTTAAACATTTACAACACAATTTAAATTTTAACAGCTCTTATAGAAATGGAGAACAAATATGTGATAGACATAAATGTTTAAGTGTTGAAGATATAAGTACCCCTTAATTAAATACTTTATTCTAGCAAGTGCATGCCCTAATATTAATTAATTGAAGTTCAAGCACAGTAATCATTCATAACACTTACATATTACACATAGTTATCAAAACCCAGAACGACCTGTACATTGAGTAACAGTGCTAACATGGTAGGTTGGAATGCAGTGTGCATATGCCTGTGTTTCTGCCAACGAAACTACCAATACACGTCATATCGCAATGTAGCTATGACGTTGATACATATCTATGTCTGTAGCTGCATATTGTAGCGCCTGAGGTCATTCGTTTGCACTGACATAATACTTGGTGTCAAGTCCCCTTTCTACTCGTAAATTCTTTATATACGTTTCCGCACTTTTATATAAAGTAGAATGTTTGTATACAACTCTTAACTCTGTGACCCATCTAAACTAAACATACATATAGGTACTCTTTAGAACCAGCAAACAATATAGGCTACCTTAAGTTTTAGGCAAACCTCTTAAATACTCTCTCTTTAGCAAATGAAAAGTTAAAGTTCTACTTTAATCGTTTCCATGTCCTCCCATTTCCGTGAAAGTTTATATCTGAGGATCTGTTGTGAGTAGCACTTGAACGCACCTGGACAACAATGACAACAAATCGATTTAAAAAAAAAGTGGGGTGGGCTATATCGAAGATACGTCGCAAGTTTTATGCACGAGTACGTCTCTCGTGATGGGGTGTTCAGTGTAAGGTATAATAATGAAGAAATGTATTGTTTATATACCCCGTCATTGTGTATTTTGTTTATTTGTTCACTTCCACTCGCGAATTGTTTCAATTTAACTTGTCCACCGCTGATTTTAGCTTAATTGAAAGTTTAGCCTGGTTTGTTACAAAATGTTTGACACCACTATGAACTTTCTACCACTTTGCATTCTCGAGTTACACTGTCTCGGCTGCCGCGCGATCCGTCAATTCCGCCTTAAATCCCTCCCCTTCAGCTTATCGCTAGATGAAGTAACCGTTCCAACTCAAGATTATAACGTATACATTTCTTCTTCGTTTGTCAATCGCCGTTAATTACATTGGAATAATTATTACGTGTAGTTTAGAAAGCCTAGGCGCAACAGAACTAGACTGATCAACGTTTTATGAAGGCTAGTACTGGACCTTATTTATCGACATATTTACGTCCAAAATATCGGTATTTTTGTTATTCTTAGGCATGTGTCTGCAGCATGACAATGCCCGACGTTATACAGTAAATCTAGAACTGAAGTTTAACGGTTGCCGCTTGTATCATGTTCACCAGATCTGGCACCCAGTAGCTATTCTTGAATGATGCATTCAAGAATAGGGTACCATTCTGAATCAATCAAGGGGTTTTTCATGTAGAAAAAAATTACATTGTATTTTCTAAAGTACTTTCTCTGTCCTTATAGGTAGCCATCGTTTCATACGTGAAAAAAAATATTAAAATGCCAACTTATTTTCAATATTACGTTTAAATTGTATAGTTATCTACAAGTAGGTATAGGTGCCCAACTGAGAAATGCCTACATTCTGAGTCACCCAATATATTTCTTTGTATATGCTTTGATATTTCTATCAGTAAGGGGAAACGGACTTTCCACATGCTACTACAGAAACTAATGAAGAGATATTAGGAATAATCTTTTTCTGAGTAATAAAACAAGCACGCCATCTTGAAATGCGGTGTAATCGGTATACTGAAGCAGGCAAGCGGCGTGCGGCTGGTTCAAGCCTCGCTGTATTGATCTGTGATAAAACTGCCCAGCATCCCTCCGATTTTCAAAGAACATGTGGCGTTGCGTGACCATGATTTTTCCCGTGATTTTCCTTTGTCATGCACATATACACAGTAATCATTAGAGCTATTTCAGAGGAGTGCTAAACTCTTACAACCTCATCTTCTGGAATTCGAACTGCGGTTCAAGCAACGTTGTCATTTCTGGCCGCGAAGTCCTTGCGATTGTTTGTACTTAAAAGAGATGACCAGAGTCTTTTACCTTTTATTCCTTCCTAATTTTAGTTTTTAAATTATTAATTAAACATTTTAATACTTTATAGTCTCCAATATAAAAGCTTGAACTTCCTTGACATTTAAAATGTCTTGGCCAAAGACTCAAAAGCGAACTTTACGAGTACATCGCATTTTTATTTTCATCAAATTTGAACAGCAGCCAAAGTGAATGGGCTCCTGAGAGTAGCAGTAGCAATGGAAACCGTTTTCGTTCCCTGCTACATGCTGTGATAAATGTCTGTTCTGACAGCTCAAATGTACACATGACACCGATCATTTCTACATGAATACAGACCGTTGATAGTAATGTGGAAAGATAGCATCCTCCAGAAAAAAGCACTCAAATTATCGCTTAATCTACTCACACAACTATAAGACTATGTAAAGATCAAATGAGGGGGGGAATCCACCAGCCTTATACTTTAATCAGTATTATCGGGCTTTTCCTCAGGATTCAGTAATGGTTTATTATCTCCGTCTAACAATCACAACTGTAGCTGGCTGTGAATAACAATAAAATAAAGTTTCTCTTTATATTTTGAACATTTTTCAGACTTTCTGGCATTATCTTGTAAGACATGTCTGTCAAAGCGTGTAACTAGATTATACACACTTTTACGCACACGCCGTTGTTTTCTGTTACGGTACCGAACGGAAAATACACTGTATCCGCCGCAAACAATTGATATTTTTACTCTTCATAATCTGACAAGTGTACTAGTCTCCCAAACAAGATGAATAACGAGCGACGTTACCTCTATGAGGGGCACTTCAAAGTGTTGCAACAGTCTATCCATTTTTGGACAATAATGTCTACAAAAAGTAACTAACGCAGCTGGTAACAATGGACCTTAAGTTATCAAAATATGCATAAATGTAAGTTTAAATTTGTTAGGTCCATTGAGTTCAGTCCTGTGTTAATAGCTGGTGAAAAATCATGAATATTTCTAAAGAAAACTTTAGATTCCACATTTTCACAGACTATAAGCTAGTTGAAAGAGCGAAAAAAGCCACCAGGACTTGATAGATATTCAAGCTGATCAAGTATGTTCATTTGATACCATTGTAAGATGGATTCAATCATTTGAAGCGGGGCGAGAGACTTTGAAACACAACCCTGGCTCTGGCCGCCTTTGGGAAGCTGTGAACGAGAAAACAATTCAAAGATTGAGGAACTTAGTGGAGGAAAATCGAGGTATTACTGTTGAAATGTTAAGTATGGAAGTGAGTATTTGTGTTGGCAGCACTTATAGCTGCGAAAAATCTGTGCAACATTTCCTAACCAATGAATAGAAGAAGAGGAGAAAGGAATGTGTAAGGAAACTGCTAAGCATGTTTCCACCAAATAGTTTTTAACATTTGGCAGATATATGCAAGTTATACAATCCCAAATAAAATTCAGAAATGTCTGTGGGTAAATGAGAATGACCCAATACGGTTGTTCTTCGACAAGATTTGCGCCCTCGAAAGGGAATGTTCACTGTTTTCTTCAACTATGAAGGTTCAATAGTAGTCGACTATATGCTAGGAGTGACAATGAATGGAGAATACTAAGACACTCGAGAAAGACGTCTCTACGAGTGCAGTTTTGTGACAATGTCTCAGTCCCAGTGCCATAATGCTTTTGACAAGTGGTTGCACTTGTATGGATTAGCTGATTTGGTTTATTTATGGTCGCTCTTTAACATCTCAGGTCATCAGTGACCCATTCAATTCAGAGCCTAAAAAATAAATTTTGCTCAGAGGCCTCATCATTACAGGCTTGAAGTTCTTTTACAAGCCATAAATCTACTACATGGGACCCACGGCTTTACTTCCTTCCTTTGCGAAGGAAACCATACGTAGAAGTTTTACACCCGAAAAAATCCATCGATTCTGGCCGGGATTGAACACGCAATCTTAGGTTTAGGAGGAAAGTCTGGTTACCACTACACCACCTGGACCCACCTCATATGTGGAGAGATGGAGAGTACTTTGAAGGACTGTGAGGATAAGTTTTCGAATTCAGTCCATAGCTTGAACTTTAAGGTGACATTTGCAACACTTTTCATCATGCAAAAGAAGAATACCTTTGGTTGGGTGAGTGCAGACTCCTTAGTTTTCAGCTTTTCACGGACATATTACAGCTGGTTAGAGTACACACGACATTGATGGTTTAGCCGGCTGGCAGCACTGTACGATGTATAATACTCCAAACACATATGCCTTTTGGTGCTGTGATGATTTCGGTTGATTGACTAACTCCAACCAATGGTGATGGCATCTTCAGGAATGAGGATCATTCCTCATCGCATATCAGCAGCCTATCAAGAAAGAAATTCTTCTTCTGATGCGACACAAATGTAAAGTAAGCACCTTCTGAGTCATTGTCAACTTGTGTGGAATCCAGCGACCAAGTTTATACATTTCTCAGAGCAGATGGAGATGGAGGCATTATGGTTTTGGCTTACGTTGAATTTCTGTACCACGTCCTCACGAGTCTGGCTATTGTTTGCCTCAACAGCCGCTGAGAGAGCCTTGTTATCCTTTGTTGTTGGTCTTCCTGTCCGTGGCTCATCTTTGAGGGTTTTGTTGCCTTCTTGGGACTTCGCGAACCATCTTTTTTATGTGTACAAGCTCGTATAATCATCTTTGGGGTGCTCATATTTGACTGCGCTTGTCGAAATACTCCGACTAATATGGGAAAAACTGCGTCCACTAGTTTGACAGTAACTCTCGGGAACATTCTGCTCCCTCCCGGTCTTTATTTTTTGTGCTTTTAATTGCTGCCAATGCTTGAAATTTGAACTCGCGAAAAAACCGAAAGAATTTTTGGTCAGTTGGATACATGTGATATTCAAATTCATCATTAATACAATTTCAGATGTGTTTATAGGGAACACTTAATATTCGTATTAATAAAACAGGAAAACGTCGTCTATGAGTTAAAATACAATTAATAGTTATTCATTTATTTAAGTGTTCAGCATGCTGAAACTCCTGGACACTGAAAGGCATCTCTGACAACAGAATTCTTTCTACATTCTTCTAGAATTTCTTATTTTTAACATCTTAATTTTATCTCGTATTAAGTTATGTAGTAGAAAAAAACAAAAACTCTATGAAGCAGCAGCAATATTGAAGGGTGTATGGAGAGAGTTGTGGAAAACTCCCGCACTTCAGTCTTTGGCTTTTTGTCCCTTATAATATTCCAAATTCTGAGTTCTTAATGAGATCAAATGATACATTAAAATACAACATTAAGGCAACACGATGTTCTACATATACACTTATAAAGTCAATAATAAAAATAAAACAAAATATTTTGTGCGATTTGAACCCAGCAGTTTAGGCAGAAAAACAACGCGTTCTAAACTGCTCGGTAACCGCTACTGAATAACTAAAGAAGAAATTAACAACACAAAACTCATAATTATAACTGATATTCAACCAAATAATAAAGTTATCACAATTCATAAAGAATTTAATCTTAATAATTAGAAATAGAATCTGGTGATTACTCTTTATTTTTCTTGTCAAAGGGTGTATTTATTTATTTTTTACTACACTATTCATAAGTTAAATATTTGAAAGCAAAAATATTCGTGCAGATTGCGCAAAATAGCTTGAAGCTGTGAGCACTTGCGTGCAGCGAGTCCAAGCGGAACACGATCATCTTTCTCCGTTAGAGAAAGAAGATTTAAAGCTTGCACTTTATGATTTTCTAAACATTTGCTATATTTTAATAATGTTTTATAAAATTGCTATTTTTTTAATTTGTGAAGTAGCGCATAACATGTTACAGAATCTTTTGCAGTCAACCGAAGTTTTATACCAACTTTGGGAAATGCCCTTCCGCTGCTGATTATATAATCAGCGTTTTAACCGGTATCCCCATAATATGTAACTTATTCTACTTCTTTGGTATGGACATTTTAAAACGGTTGATGCACATACTCCCTATTTTCCTAATCTGGCACTAGATATTTATGGAAGACTCTTTAATGTTCAGGTTCGGACACTAGAACATACTCTTCAAGATGTATAAGGAGGTTTTCCACATTGTGTGCTGAAAGTAATTAAGAGACCCCATATATGTGGAAGAAGATAGCTTTCTGCCATTGCCCAACTTCTAGCAGACTTGCAGTTACATGAACAAAGGCCTATTTCCCCTGCTCCTTTTAACTAAAAGTGCTGCCCTCGCCTTTACCACGAACTGGGACCTTTGCCAGGTTTGGGGGTGTTCCCGAGGGAAGGATGGTGGGACTGCCTAATGCAAGATAGACCACAAGGCCCTCTAGAAATTCGCTTTCAATAAACTCTGAGCAGCTGGTCACGTCTCTGGTGTGAGATTTTTTTATTGTTCTCAGTGACTGTGTACTGGATGACCCACGTTTGATTTTTCTTTTACTTTGTCATTGCAAAGCTATGAACTTACTTTACTTTGTCAATTGCAGGTATAGATGATCCCTGTGAGGCTGCATATGCTGTTACACAATGTCAATATAACGCTGACCCCGAGGTGAGTACCTGGGTTTTATACCTAGCATTCATAAGTTGGAAATGATCTTTAACTTATTGCTGCATTTGAAAATGAGTTTATGTTCTTTTGTTGTTTAAAAAGAAGAAAACGAATATTCCTCTTCCCTTTACTTCTCTTTCTTGCATACCGCCACGGGTGGCCTAGGCCGTTAAGGCGCGGATTCGTGAGCGGGAGGTCTGGGGTTCGATTCCCGCGAGGACCGTCCTTCCTGAGTGAGGTTTTTCCTGGCTTTCCTCAGTCCTCATAAATGGAAAATGCCGGGGAGGTACCCTAAACTTAGGCCTGGAATGATTCCTTCCTTTTCCCAATATTTCATTTCATCTCATATATCACTTGTATCCATCGCCTGTAGTGCCTCTGTAGCAAAAACGGGCGTAAAACGCCATTCATTCTTTCTTGCATGCATTTACCGTAATTACGCAAATCTAATGCGCATCTTTTTGCCCAAAAGTAGTATTCAAAATTAAGGTGCACATTAAATTCGAGTGCAAATCCGTACTGTAGTTTGCCGGTAACTTCATTCAAATTTAGCGTCTATTACGTCATAATGCATTGCTGCAATTCTCGACTACGTTACATTTACTGTTAGTCTATTACTGCGTAGACCGTTTGAATAGAGGTAGTCGTGAAATGGAGGGAAAATAGAGAAGAATATCATATGATGCCATTTTCATACGTAAAGTAATTACTTTTGCTGAAATAAACGGTAACAGAAAGGGAGGAAGAGAGTTCAATGTAGCTGAGAGCAACGTTCACTTGTGACGACAACAGAAATTGGCATTAATTGCAATTAAAGCTAGTAGGAAGAAACATGCTGGTCCTTGCAAAAGAAGACATACTGACATTGAAGAAAAAGTGGAAAGAAGGAAGAACGGGCAGCCTGTGACTAGTGACACCAAAAGAAATAATTTTTCCTTCTTTGATCTACACCATCTCTTCTGGCAACAACACAAGTGATGGGTTTTGTTCTACGTGCTCCAAGATGTAACAATAGTCCACTTATAAAGTCTATGTTCTGATCGTATTATGGCGCCGTACAACAATATGCCATAATCTTTTTTTTTTAAGTGTCAAATTTAGGATGCGCATTATATTCGATGACGCATTAGATTCGCGTAAATACGGTATTTCTCCTGTTTCTAAGAAAGTAAAACAATCTTTAAATAATTATGTATCATTATTATTATTATTATTATTATTATTATTATCGTTGTTGTTGCCAAGAGCGTTCTTCCTCTTTGAAGTTTTTTCCCAGATATTCCTTAGTCCTCATAAATGGCTAATACAAGGAAGATACTCTAAGCTAAAGTCTGGAACATTTATTTCCTTTAATGAAAAAAATTTTTCCCGATTTATCAATACATCTTTCGCATCATCAGTGTCTACCGCCTGATTCCTCAGCATCGAAAATGGGCAATAATAATAACAATAATAATAATATAATAATAATAATTATTATTATTCATGTCACTACAATTCTTTGTCTTTTCTCGTGTATATGCATTGACATCATTAATTAACACCCAACATTTAAAAATTAAACTGGTAAACAATATTTGATTATAAGATAAGATTTTTGTTCGATACATTTGGTATTGATTATCTATCTAACCATTAAAAAGCTAGTTTAGTTCAAAACATATTTCTTGTTACACCAGCCATAAAATAATTATAAGCATTAATTTCTTTTCTATATCTGAGAACAAGGATCATTCCATAAGTTTTGGGTTACTCAGCAACTAAGAATCGTGGAGGAGTTTTGTTCGGCACAACTTATCCCTGGCTCTGCAGCAAACATCGCTGCATCCTCTAGAACTAATTCTGGAAGCACCCACACCATTTGTTTTCCGCACTGTATCAATTCCTCTTCGTAGGTTGCGACTGCTTCTTCAAGGTTGTAAAATCGCTCACTTCGAAGGAGCCTCTTCAGATGAAAAAGGAAGAGCCATGTGGTGCCATATTGGGACTGTAAGGTGGATGTGTTAATATTTTCACCTCTGTGCTCTCTAAAATGTGCAATGTGAATAAGATCATTACCACTGTACAAAAATGCCTCTTAATTGGGCTGTTATGGTAAAAAATGCCTCATAATAAGCTTCAAATGTTGTTTTATTCTTTACCAAGTTGAAATCTTCAGATTTCAAAAAACAGCCGACAAAGCATCCTCGTCCCAATCGCTGTCCACTGCTTTGACTACCAGTTTGATTTAGGTCAACAACTGTGGCATCAATCACACTTGCAGCTTTTTCACTCGTTTAGTTCAGGTGCCTACAGTCCTAGTTATCTCTTGTATTTTTAGTCAGCTATCTTCCATTTGGTTACCATGGATTTTTTTCTTGGTGACCTGAATTACGTATTCATAGCGAGCTTCATCTTCGGTGCGCAGACACGTTTAACGGATCAATCCAGAAAATAAATCTCTTTACTGGTAACGCATGTCAATATGAACTTCATCCAACTAGCTTTGATCTGCGCGGCCGACTACTTCAAATAAAAAAGGTTTAATCACTGCACTCCACACTCTATTTTAATGACAGATGCGGCAGTAATAGATATAGATTGGTATCAAACGGTAAGTACTGGTCGTATTTGGTTGAAGCTTTGATGGTTATTAATGAATTTTGGGACCATTCGTGGAAATTTATCTTAATTAAAGGTTCCTCGTATGTCTAATTAAAAAGAAATTATTTCTTTTTTATATTTAAACAATTAAAATACACAGATATTAATAATAATAATAGTAGTAGTAGTAGTAATAATAATAATAATAATAATAATAATAATAATAATAATTAAGGGCTTGAAGAGTGTTTTACAATTAGACTTGTTACTAATTCTTTTCTCTGTATTTGGAGATATACTTAATATTTACACAACACTCCATAAGTTGACCAAAACGGCTGTCAGATTTTTCACGGTATCTAAATATCAAGCGTTGGCAACAATTAAATGCCCAACAAATAAAATTAATACGGAAACCAATGTGGCCGAGGGCAAAATTGTTTGGGTTCAATTTTTCCTAGTTCAGAGAACGTCAGGTTCCCGAAGATGATTGTGCAAACTTGCATGCTTTATGAATTTTAACAAGGGAACAACGCAAATGCAGCGGAGCGGTAAGGCTTCGGTGCTGACGCTGCAAAGATCCAGTAAGGCAACAACAGCAAAGATCCAGTAAGGCAACAACAGCAAAGATCCAGTAAGGCAACAACAGCAAAACTTGTGCACTTGTGCACTTCAAGTCAACGTCAGTGTAGAAACCGTGAGGCTAGGAAAAATATTATCTGTCGCTGAATTACACATGAGATAACAATGGTACAAGCTTACACCTCTTTTGCATTGTTGTCACTCAGCAGAATAATCCCTTTCTACTGGAGTATGATACTCCAAAGCATCCCATAAATACATCTACAAACAACCGAAAACCACGCACCAAAAGAAATATGCTCTATGTTTGGTGAACTGCTGCCAGCCTACCAAACAGTCAACACCTGTATGTGCTCTGTTTTATCCAGCTGGAATGTGCCCATGAAAAACTGAAAACTAAAGAGCTTGCGCTCGTGAATCGAAAAGGTGTTATTCTTTTACATGATAAAGCAAAACCACATACAGCTAATGTAGATCTTGAAAACATTATTCATTAAAGTTGGGAGACTCTAGTGCACTCACTAAATACTCTAGATATTGCATCGTCAGATTATCCGCTTGTTTCTTTGGATAATCGCCTCCGAGAACAGCAAATTCGAATCTTTCCTTACCTGAAATTGCACTGGATGAATTGTTTGCTTCTTGCTCTAAGACGTTGTGTCACAATGGGATGCACAGTCTTCCTTCACGTTCGTAGAAGATCCACGATAGCGATAGTGACTATATTTAATTGTAAATATATTGTGTTGTTTAGAATAGGAGGCTTTGAAATGTCTCTTTTGAAACTGACAGAACTTTTTAGTAACATTATAGATAAGTTTGTTGATAATTATCATATATTTTATTGGAAGAGGTTTTTCGAGGTATCAGTGATTATTATTATTATTATTATTGTTGTTGTTGTTGTTATTATTATTATTATTATTATTATTATTATTATTATTATTATTATTATTTTGTCAGTTTTACAATGTACCAATGTCTTTTGGCAGTCAATTACAAAATATTAATTTTTTCACGTTTATAATTATATAATTAACTATGAATGGCATGAACTGCTAAAACCACTCCTCTCGGTTCAGCTATTATTCTTCTTTTAGGTGTCTATTCTCCTTTTCTTCTTGGATGCACTTTATCCATGTTGTTTTGGTCTTCCTCGTTTCCGTTTTCTTATGGAGTTCATTTATGTATCATCCTTGATGATCTTTCTTCACTCATTCGCATTAAATGACTATAGCATATCAAATTGTTAAAATGTCCTCCGAAATATTATTTTTACTCCTATTATCTTATTGTATCATTTCTGATTTTCTCTCGTCGCGACCCCTTGCTGACCGTTTACGGTAATCCACTTCCATTGCCAAAAATCTTGTCTTTATTAATCTGTCTATCCCGTAATACAGGAGTAAGAGTCCATATTGCAAATTTTTCTTTCTTTATGCGCTCTCTAATTTATTTATCATTTTTTCAACATCAGTAATTATAGCATCGAAATATTATATTTTGCTTAAAAGGCCGAAGAAATATGCATTGTCTCACACCACTTTTCAAAATTATCCATACATCTTTTCCATTTTATCCATCTTCTCGTATCGCCACAGGTTGCCGAGGTCGTTAAAGCGTTGACTTGTGAGCGGGAGGTCTGGGTTCGAATACCACCAGGACCGTTCTCCCTGACTGAGGTTTTTTCCGGGATTTCCTCAGTCCTCATAACTGGCAAATGCCGGGGAGGTACCCTAAACTTAGGCCTGGAACGATTCCTTCCTTAAAAAGAAATCCTTTCCCAATTTATAATTTCATCTCATGTATCATCAGTGCCCATCGCCAGTGGTGCCTCTGTAGCAAAAATGGGCGTTAAACAACATTCATTCATTCATCTTCTCGTTTTCAAAATGTCTTCCTCTCATAGCCTTAACACACGCTCTAAAATCCGGCACGTACTATTATTACATTGTACCGAACATCACTTTATTCATCATCTTTCACCGTAACTACTGTTCGTCTTTGGAACGCATTACCACGGGATGTCAGAGATTGCCAAACTTCAGGAGTATCTCATAAGAAAAAATTTAATGCTATTGAATACACTAGATTTAGATTTCTTATGTTACGATACAGGTATTTGTTTTATTCTGTTGTAGATTATTCATTCTATTGTTATTATTATTATTAATATTATTATTATTATTACTATTACTATCATAAATGTTTCTATCTCTTTCACAGTATTGTTATGATTTTTAATTTTATGTTTTGTTCCTATATTTATTTCCACTTTCATGTATCTCCTTCATAGTATTATTATGATTTTTAATTTTATGTTTTGTTCCTATATTTATTTCCACTTTCATGATTTGCATAGGTTGATATGTGTGTAAATTTTCATTGTTAGTACTTGTAATATTATTGTTCTTTTTATATTTCTTCTTTAGTTAATATTTTGCATTATTCATTTTCATTGTTCACATTTGTGCATTAGCATACATTTATTTATCTACGTTGTCGGTCCTGGTGGTGTAGTGGTAACAATAATTGCCTTCTAAACCCAAGATCCGGGTTCTCACCCGGCCAGGATAGATGGATTTTTTCGGGCGTAAAAATCCTAAGTATGACTTCCTTCGGAAGGGAAGTAAAGCCGTGGGTCCGGTGTCGTACATTTACGGCACGAAAAATAACCTCAAGCCTGAAAGAAGAGGCCTCTGAGCAAAATTTGTCGGCCGTTTCATGCCCTGAATTGAATGGGACACTGATTATCTGAGATTTTAAAGAGCATCTGTAAGTAAATTAAATCAAATAAAAATTTATCTACGTCATGTTTTATATTGGTTTATATGTATCCATGCATTGTCCTCGTTACTGTCAATATTACGATTCTGTTGTTGTCGCTATAACTTAGTGTAATTATTATTAGATTGGCAAAGCGGAAGAGAAGGCCTAATGACCTTAGCTCTGCCATAATAAATAAATATATTTAATAACTTCTTTGTTTCCAATAATTAGATTTTGTTTTTCTCTGCTATTAAAATATAATTACTTTTTTCACAGTAAAACCTTAGAATTGTCTTTTCATACGCTTCAATGAGCTTTCTACTGATGTATTCTACCTCATCAGTTATTATTACTTTATCATCTGCAAATTGCAAAATGTTAATATTGGAAAATTACCATTCCTTTACAAACGCAGTAAAATGTTTTTTAAAATGTTCGTGTTTTTCTGTGAACTTTTTTGCAAATATAAGAAGAAAATCATAACAATACAATTTACTAAAACTCTATCTCTTCTTTACAGATATTCTTTTTCCCCTAATGGAGTACTTTTCTAAAATGGACTGGAGCAACGAACAGCAATGTTGGTTTAACTTAGCTTTTTACAATTTTGTTTTCGTGTCTCTTGCAAATTTGTAAATAAAAAGTTATTACTGTCACGTCAAAGTTTTTGTATCCTTGCATCCCTCCAACAAAAAATCCTCGCGCTTTCCGGAGATGTGAAACAGATCCATTAAAGCTGGAGACAATAAATGCGCTAAGTTTTAATTCAATTTCTTCTAGCGAAACAAAAGGTTCATTTGTAAAAGAAATGAAGAACGTCTTATAATAAAACTCTCCCTGCCATCTGCGTTTGCATGCTTTCTGTGAGAATTGAAATAAAGTAATTTACGCCAGATAACAAAATAAGAAATGTTTTAGTTAACAATATGAGTTTGTATGTGTCTGCCAACTGTTACGTTATAACTTCCTGATTATAATACAGTATTCCAGCAAATATTTGTTTATAATACAAATTAATATCACTTCAGAGCGCTTCCGTGGTATAATGGTTGCTTTTGCGATTACGAATCCGGGGGTCCTATGTTTGATTTCCGACCAGATAAACCTGTTTTTGGTGAAGGTTATTTCTTTTTTCTTTTTATTTTTGGGGTTTTTCGTTACCCTGAAAAGATGAATGCCAGATGGCTTTAGGGTGCTAAGGACTCAGAGATCATTTACGCCATCATAAATTCATTCATCCCTACAGACTTATACCTACAGTATTCAGTTCACAATCTACAGACGTTGCAAGAAGGCCAATGCAGTCAAAGAGACAAGAAATAAAAACATTTTAAAAATGATTCTAGATTGTGCACTGAATACTGTCTGTAGAGATTAATGAAATGAATTAATGATGGTGCAAAAGAGTTCGACGTGGTTGGTGCGCTTGGAGCTATCTGGCATTCACCTTCTAAGGGTAAGGAAAACCTCCGGTAACAACCTTACCCAGACAGCTTGACCTGACCGGGATTCGAACCTAAGACCTACGAATTAGTAATCGCAAATGTTACTCTAGACCACGGAGACGGTATAAAATCTCTTTAAGTACCTGTATCACATACTGTTTCAGACATCCCTTAATACTTATAAATATATTAGTGATTATAAACTAATTTGTTGTAGTTTCTTTGTTCTTATTTTTTAAATATTTTATTTATTGTGACTTTGACTGCATTGGTTTTCTTGTGACGTATGTGATTGTGGACTGAATAAAATAATTGTAAGTCTGTAGGGATGAATGAAATGAAATGAATTAAAGATGGCGCAAATAGCTCGGAGTATTTGGAGCCTTAAAGCTATATGGCATTCGCTTTCTCATGATAGGAAAAACTCAGAAAACATTATCGAGACAGCTTTACCTGACCGGGAATCGGGCCCAGGACCTCCGGATTATAATGAATTGCTAGACCATGGAAGCCGTCGAAACGTTTCTTGCTTTAAAGAAATAGTTCGAGTAGGTGATGATGACTAATTTTTAAACGTATTTGGGAGGAAGGGTAAAATTATAAATTTACAATTTAAATCGTTTTAATTGTATTACGAGTTTTCTTTATATTGACGGAGCCCCTGCTTCCATTGTCCTAAAATATATCGTATTTAACGACTATGAAAGTAACTGACAACACTATCTTAACAATCATGAATATAAACGGGATCAAATTTGGAAAACATTGAAACTAAGTATGCCCTGAAAACATAAAAATTAGTTAACCATGGGAAAGATGTCTTTGTAATCAGTAATTATCCTTAAAAATATTATGGGCGTTAACCAAGAGGTCTGCCACAGGAATAGATGGCGGCACATCTTCTCTTCTCAAGCTTCCACATTTGACTCTCAAGAAAGCCGTTAAAAGAACGCTTTTATTTCATATTGCCCAAGCGCAGACCCTAATTTTTCTTATGTAATCTTTCATAACCGTCATTTTCAGTCCCTAACTGACTAAGTGCTACAATACATTTTCCCACAAATGTTAATCCTCATTTGCCACAATATATTATAGCAAATTTCTGTTATAAAGTGCAATGTTATTACGCTGAAAGAAGCTAATAATTGTATATACTTGGACATGGGTAATAATGGGATCAACTTTTATTTTCTTTTAGACTGGCATATTGCCAACATTGTTAATGTATAAATAAATCTTAAACAAATTTATGTAATATTCATAATTTCACTGTGGCCTGAATTGAACCGACTCTGAGATCTTGTGGTTACCGTATACCCCTGTCCGGAGATCCCGGGCTCGAATCCCATGTGGTCAGGTACTTGCGTTAAGTTTTTTTCCAGAGTTTTTCCTCACCCTGAATAAGTGAATACTAGGTAGCTTTAAAATTGAGGGCTTAGGAGTTAGTATTCACTCATTTTAACAAAATAAATAAATAAAATAAAATAAATACACTTTTTATGACTACCCCTGATAAAATGATTTACCCCATTTTATAATGCTTTTCTTAATTTATTTTCAATTTATTTTAAAATATGAAAAAATTAGTTGTTTTGATTTTGAAACGTTTAAAATGAAGTAGTTTAGGAAAGTTTAGAAAATATAACAATTCAAAACAATCTGCGATTCAAAATTTCAGATTTTATGTATCCATTACTAAAATGCCATGTTGCCAAATTGCATATAAATACCAGAAGACACAACTGGTGATCACTTTTATACTTTAAATATTATTTTATATAAAGTCTGATCAACTTATTAGACGTTTTAAAATCACCTGCACCTTTGAACATTTGACCGTTATATTTTTACCATTTTTAATGGCGATCGTCTCTCACAAATGCAATACTGCACCAAAAACCACGGTTATCTCAAAGCCGTGTTTCCCGAACGTCTAAAAGAAGAAGAAAAAAACTATGTGTATTTTTAGCCCACAAGTATTTCCAACAATGCCTATAAACCCGAGTTACATTGAATGGTTGCCAAGAACTATTTCTTTCCTTTATGTTTCATAATGTTAATGCTGAACTTTATAAACTTACTTCAGATAAGTGCTCAATACGGCAAGCAAAATAATGTGCACGTCTTTCATCTTGAAAGTCACTTACATAAACAGGGATCCGACATTTTTATTCTATCTCCTTTAGTTAATCATGGTTCCTGCCTTCTCGTTATGGTCTGTGTTGACAGTGCAAGGCAAACACTGATCACTGCTTTTATTGATCCGCATCGTGTTTAATTACAAGTGTGGTTGTGCCACAATCAATCCAGGTTCACAAAGTTTATAAATCACAGTCGCCACGTTTAGAGAAAATTTCACTTGTGATGGAAATGTACACAATTGAATTTTAGCACTTTTTAACGTAGTTCTCATATGCAGGAGTTTTTAATACTTAATACTGGCGAAACTGAGTTAAAGCAAACGTAACTTTATATTACATAAGAAGATAATAAGAATAAAATGTTGTGCAAATAACAAAAAACATTGTAAAGATCTATTAAAAAAGAGAATTTATGACAGTATTTAAAGATAATTTTAATTTTGTTTTGTTTTGGAGCATTTCGACAAATTCACGCTAGGTTACTAGGGTCAAATAACAGTATTTGTACCCTCTGCTTCTCAACAAGGTTTTCACTAATCAAACTGTCACTTCATCTTATAGTAGTGCCTATAATGCTTATTCTAAAAGTATGGTCTTTTTATTGTTCTTGGTATCTTTGTATTTCTTCGTTATCGTTTCTTATCTTAACTGTTTTTGTATATTGTATTTCTATTTCTATGATTTTGTTATTCCAAGTAATGATCTTAGAAACTCGAGCTGAAATGCTTTTTTCTTGCTTCACAGCATCAACATTTCATAAGCCAACTTTAATGCTAGTTTTGAAAGCCATTGCTCGTCTCTTTTCTCACTTTATTGGTGTTTTGTGCAACGATTTAATTTAATATATTTTTCAATGTTTTCTTCAACGTCTGCTTTCGTATTGCAAATATATATTTTGTATGCTAAATATTTGAATACGGACTCCATCGGTTAGTATTTTGTATTTGTATATTTATTGTACCATATATTTTTCTTTGGGGGGGGGGTGAATAATGCCTTTGTTAAGTTATTTCTGCTTCAAATGATCAAAAGAATAGTTTTGATTGGCATGAATACACCAACGTAAGGAACTACATTTTCAGAATTTGCAGCCACATCGCGCAACAGTTTTGCTTCTTTAGTGATCGTATTTTGAAGTCCTTTAGTCGCACTACTATTTACATCTTGGTGGTGATCAATTTCACGCGACATTCGCAGTCAATAGGGAATCAGTTTCCGACCTTCTGGTTTCCATAGTGACGGAGCTGCAGGAGTGTTAACTGACGTCACCTTTTATCTTATCTCTGCCTGCTGTTTGCCATAGAGTTGTTGTCTGTTAACGTGAAATGTAAACCAGTTTAGTATGAACACACAACTATGAGTACATTGCAACTTTAAAAATGTTTTTCGCAGAACTTCGGTAATTCCGGCATTCCTTGTACTTGACAGGGTACAAAATAGTTCCGTAAACAAAAAGACGACGCATTATTAAACAAACAAATTTCTACAAATCATTGCTTTGTCATAAGGCACAATTACTAATTAATAAAATTTTAAATGAAAATGCATCATCAGTCTCAAGTTATTATCTTTCTGCGATTTTTATTCATTGATAGGTCCAGCATACTATTCTGTTTACTTTCCAAATGTGGCTTTCGAAATCTTGTAAAAAGATTGAATTCGAATTACTTAAAAATTTCTGTATCTTGAAATGTGTCCAAGAATATTATTCTAATGATTACTGTAATTATTAATGATCTATCTTCATAAAAGATTTGTCTTTCTCTCTGCCCACCCCCACCCCTTTTATACATTTGTCATCTCTAAAGCCACACATGTATGTTCCAAAATGTATGCTCACAAGGCCCAAATTTCAAAGTATATTTATCAACACATTTTAAACTTAACAGTTTATACTTTCATCTTCTTCATACTTAAGCATTTAGTATTAAATAAGGTTTCTTTCTTTTAATAACAGCACTTACTTAGTTTTTAATTTACCAACGTTTAGGTATACTTTTTTCTTTTCTGAATATGGGCTTCCATAATTTGGTTCATTTTAATTTGGATTCGTTTAAATATTGTTTGATTGCTAGTGGTCATTGGGGATGCTGATATTTATGTTTTCCATAGCTTTCTAATAAAGAGCTTCCAAATTATTTTGCATTTGTTTGTTGCTCAAGTTGACTGCATTTCAGTAGATGCTCTTTGTTTAGCATAGTATTCACGTCCTTACACAGTGGGCAGTGGCTATTCTTAATTAATTTTAGATGTTCTGAAGGTAATCATGCCAGACAATAAAGCCGAATTAGGCAACTGCACTTTTTCTTGGTTTCAATAAAAGATGCTTGAAAGTTTTCATATCTTCACTTGCTTTTCCTTTTTAGTTTTTACTGTTGTTCAATTATTAATCTTTTTACCATTTAAAATTTGCTGGTATATTTAACATGTTTTGCATACATTTTTCGTTGTCTACCTGTACAGCAACATTATATTCAATCTAATGAAGTGGATCTTGTAATCCATTAAAGGTTACTCCTATGTAAGATTTTAATTTCTATAGTTTCTTAGAGGGACAGAATAAATATGATGATAAAGAACCACCATTGCTTCAATCTTCTTCTAAATCTGTTTCCTTCTAGCTGTTATTTTATAGCAGTGCTAGATATAATATACATTAAAATCACTATTCTATTTTTTAATTGAATATATTTCATTTTATAAATATTTTCCATTCATTGCTGGCGAGATCCTTTTACATTTTTCTTTCCATTAAATTTTTCATTGCACTCGCACATTTGCTTCTTCTTGTCTCTGTGTAGAATCCAAACAAATATATAAATTAAATATTGCATCCTAAGTTAAGATTTCAACATATAAAGTGCTCTTTTGGTATATGAGTTTTGATATACTAGCAGTAAGATTAGGATGAGCCGAGGGTCTCTAGATTAGTTTTGAAATACTCATAACCTAAGAGTTACAAAACAGTTTTGTTCATCACAACTTTTCAAAGTAGCCTCCTTGACAACTCTCCATCCTCTGGAGCGTTTCCGGAAGTACCCATGCCACTTGTTTTCCGGCGCTGCGTCCTATTTCTCTTTGTAGGCTGCTACTGCTTTTTCAGAGCTAAAAAAGCACAATTTCTTAATATTTGAAAAAAAGAAGAAGTTACATGGTGCAAAATCAGGGCTGTAAGGTGTATGCGTCAACTGTTTTGTTTCTGTGCTCTCTAAAAATATCAGTGAGATGAAAAAATTATCACGGTGCAACAAAATACCCTTTAGCTTGGTTTCTGGCTGCCGAAGTGGTGGCCATTTTCTTTCCAGCACTCGTTGTCCTTTTGGCGTTCACGGGAGAAAAGACTGCCTCTTGGTTTCAGGATCAATGGTAGACCCAAGTTTCATATCTTGCAACAAGGTAAGAAACCAGAGACTCCCCGTTATTGACTCTACTCTACAGAGTTTCTACTTTTTGGTTAAGTGATCTAAATGATCTACATGTGTGGAATAATATTGCCGTGAAGCAGAAATGTCCCTGAAAGCTTGTCGTATGTCTCATTCATGCCACTTTTAAAATCATACAAAGTCATAACTCGAAAATGCGCTCTCTTTTTATCTCCATAGCTATACTAAGACCTCACACATTTCAGACCTTAAGGGACACTGGGAGTGATTTTTGACCAAAATTGGTCAAAATATAAAACATCCTCTTTTTTGCTACAAATAGTTCCTTGAACCATGGGGCTTCCACAGAGAATCACCATTTGCATTCCCCCCATCCCTTCCAGTTCTACAGTCATTTAAAGACCTCCGCGTGTCCTTTTTCAACCTGCCATACCTCCTCAGTATACAGAATTGTGGAATAAGATACACAACTGTACTGTCTGATTGAGACGCAAGAACTCGCCAGCATCTAAAACAAGTGGTGGTATATGGGGCTGATATGGAAATAATTAAGGGAGAATGTGTCAATCTTGCAGCAAAGGCTTTCTTCAAGCTAAGAAAGACACTACTGACACCTAGATTGGGTGGTAAGCTGAAGTTAGAAACCTTAAAAACACCTCTAACCAGCTACTACAGACTGACCATTCAGAAGCATATGCTACACTTTACCATTACAGATCAACAGACCAGGAACCAGAACATCAGAAGTGCTCCAAAGGGAACAGACTCTTGGTGTTTGTATAACAGGAGCATAGCTCTCGGCGAGACTGCGCAGAGTCATTGCAAGATGTCTGTTCAGTTTGATGATAGTATGGTTAGGAAAATTCTCCCCATTTACCTAAGACTAGCTTGCACTGAACTACTGACACGCTGTGCTGGTGGAGGGACATAAAATTCAAATGAAAGTGGTTGCTCACTCATTTGGAAAAACTATCCGAAAGAAATTGTTATTTGCAAGAAGCGGCTAGAAATTGGGGCAATAATGGCGTTTATTTACAAGAACGCGCAGAAGTATTCCATTACAATATTCTACGAGACGAAAAATATGCTAACATCAATAACAATTTTAAAAAATTCTACAAAAAATGGTTTAATTATAATTATATATGCATTGAAAAAAAATCACAGTTCATTCATCAAATTTATTTTAAATGTCTCTTGGTACACTTTTTTGTATGGAGTTCAAAGCTCCAATTGTAAAAATGTCAGCCATTTTTCTCAACTCATGAGCCGCTTGGGACGTTTCGATTATGCACATATTCACATAATAAAATTTATGGAATAATTTATAGATCGCAAATTATTTGACTCGTTTAAACGAAATTTAATATACATTAATTTAACAGTAACATTTCCAGAAAATGTCATACAAAAATGTGGAACTTTGAGAATTCTCTCCCAGTGTTCCTTAACTACGTGGACAATTATGCTTAGAAAGGTTTCAAACTGTTACGTCAATTATATACAGGAACTGGCAATTTCTGCTGTACAATAGTTCCTCACCAGGGGTGTCCACATTCTCGTATCACAAAACTAATAAAAATAACTACTGGAAATATAAACCATTTATAGATGTTACGAAAATAGGTTATAAAACTATCTTCAATAACTTAAATATATCTGTTTCCGAATTACAACGTATTCCGTCTTCCTATTCCCAAACTCCATTTCGGGATTTTCCATAGTATTGTCACTCCTTCATGCCAGTTCGTCTAGGTCGACCTCTCCTACTACTATATTCTCCAATAAATTATATTGAATCGGCAATAATTTCAAAGTTTAAGCCTTTCTGTCTACGATTAACTTGTTTAATAACTTTTATTCTAAGATAAGAATGACCATAAAAATAAACCTATTTAAAAATAAGCATCACTAGGTATGGTCTATAATCAGGTGGGTGATCGCTCCAAATTTAAATGACTGCCATTCAGAAAATCGTAATGCATTTTATAGACTTAGAAGTGTCTTCATAGCTCAGAAAGATTGTCGGAAACTAGTCAATCTCAGGTTGGTAACACTGTACCCAGTAAACAATGTCAACAGGTTGACAAAGCGTTTTATAGCTTTGGCTGTTCACGATTCAAACAGTTCGCGGTATCTGGAAAAGTAAACACGTGGGCGACATGATGGTATAAAAAGCCCGTTAGCAACTCAAGTCTACCCAGTACAGCCTTGCTACATCTCCACAAACATCATGAAGCTGTTGGTAAGTTCTTTAACACAGCAGTTGTCATAGTAACGTGGAAACGATTAACAATTAACATTTCTATGACTGCCTACTTTTCGTGACACTCTTCATTTTACTGAAAAGTGCCTAAAATGGGCATTTTTCACATAGAAAATGTACAACTTTACAAATGAAAAATTATTTCACAGTTTAAAATTATAGTGTAGTCGAGCTGTGGCCAAAATCTACTATAATTACAATTACAATTTATTATAATTTATAAAACAATTGAATAGTAACACAATTGTCTCTTTGTTTAAGTGCTTTATACATTTCTGCTTCTCTGGTTAATGTTGATTTAGCTACATTGTCCCAAGAGTTGTTTTATTTTTAATTTTTATTATACATAGTGATACAGTAAGATTATTTTTTGAGTTCCGAACTGCCTAAGCGCGGCTGCTTATGTTGAAATTCAGCCGCCCTAAACGGAAAAAAGGAGATAAAAGTCAACACCTAAAGTTAGTCTTTTTGTTTAAGTATTTGCCTATATGTACAATAAGCACTAACATGTATTATAAGACATATTGAAAACGATGCCCCTCAGCGGCAATACATTGCTGGCATCTGCGATGGAAATTCCTGTATTTCATCAAAGTTTTCTTCCCTAAGAACAAGACGGCTCAGAAAGCACTTCTAGTTATTGAGCAGTCCTGTCTCTAGTAACTTTTAACAAGTTGGGGAACAGTTTCTCTAACTGAAACACAATTACCAGGATATATTCTTACGAATCGTTTTAACATTTCTCTGAAAGAATCCGGTTTCTCACACACACACACACACACACACACAAGCAATTTTTGCCTTATCTCAACGAAACCCAGTAAAAAAAAAAACTTTGAAGCAAATTGATAAAAGTACTTTTCGAAAGTCATGGCAATCGGGACACTCGGAGGGAAGGGGTATTCCTGAAAAACTTTTGGAGGTTATAGATAAAATTAAAAATCGTTCTAGCGGCTGTAAGTTTAAACGTTTTAAAGGAAACTCGACATATGACATTGAATGTACCGCCTGTGGTGCCTCAGTAGTAAAAACGGACGTTAAATACTATTAAAAAAAATGTAATTGAAATAAATTAGGAAGATTAGTTTTGGTAAATCAGTGAAATTAGCCTATTAGAAGGGGGTTTACCTAAAACCCAAATTTTAAAAATCTCTCTAGCGGCATTAATATATGATTTTTCGCAACGAAACTCCGTATATGCCATTTAAATAGAATAAGAAAAATCATTTCTGAAAATCAGGGAAATCGGGCATTAGTAGAACGGGTTTGCTTGCCTACAAAATTTAAAAATCACTCTAGTGGCATTAATATATTTTTTCGTAACGAAAATCAGTGTATGGCATTTAAATACCCAAGAAAAATATTTTCTGAAAATCAGGCAAATCCATCCATCTCAACTTCTCCTAAGCCACCAGGGAGAAACCCATGAAAAACCCTACTATCAGAATGGCCGGTTGTAAAAAATTTGAACCAGGTATCTCATCCCAAGCGTCACTGCTCCCAGTCAATTGTTAAGCTGCAAGCTGCTTAGGTGATCATTGCATTAACATTTCGTAACCTTCAGAAATTGTCTCAGTGTATGTAACACCATATCGAAAACCCACATTAGGACAGGGCGGTATATTATGGCCCACAAAAATGATGGATATTTTCGAAACGATATTTCAAATGTAGTAGATTTAATTGTAGACTTTAAAAACATTTATTTGTTTCTTAAAGAGCAAACAAAACTTTCAAATGTCCCTGTAATATTATTCTGAATTGCACGTTTCGTTTCTGCATTTCGCAATTCTGCATTAAGAATGAAAAAGCGTGCGCACGTATGCGCAACAACGATTCAATTTTATATGAATATAAAGCGTTTTATGCATGCTTTAAGGCTCAGAATAACAATATGCTTACATTATGACTGACACTTGACAGTTTGCTCTTTAGGCTTTCAGATAAAGCAGCTTTCTACGTGAATGGTAAATCATTTGTGTCCCTCTGGCTGTATATAATCAAATGCTTTGTTTTAGGAGACATAATTTGCTGCAAGAGCCAATCTATTATTCAAAACACAATTTTCAGTAATTGTAAATGTAAAAGCACGCTTTCATTGTCCATTGTTTTCAATTTAGCGTCAACTACATAGTCGATAAATGGATACGTGTATACTGTTAGTTCATGAATTTGACTACTATGTAAGGTTGATTTAAAGCATTTTCTTTGTTAACTTAACCATTTTATCAACAATACTGATTACAGCATCCCTGTCATTATTGTACGATAAATCAAGCATAATTAAAATAAAGGTGATAAACATTCATAGAACTTTTGATCCAAAAGACTTAAAAACTTCCTAACTATTATGCTGAAAGTAAATATGTATTAACTGTCAAATCTCTCCACCTAGTTAACATGAAGTGAGTTGCCTTTGATTTGGCATGTAACAGTTAATGTTGAAATTCAGTGACCGTCTTCTGCTCCTAGTGATGGTTGATGTTCACCAGTTAAATATTTATATAATGAGCATTTACTGGCGAACTTCAACATTTATCAACTCGTCTTAGTGAAAGTTAAATATAGTTTAGCAAGTGTCCATTGCCGCATCTCTCCTCCCTCGAGTCTATAGCTGGTGCAGCAATTAAAATTCATACTCCGATTCATAGTCCGTTACAGTTGGACCTGATCGTTACCTCTCCTGAAATTTCATTGTATTGTTTTGTCTTATTGATTAACAAGATCGCAAAGCACAAATTTATGACAAATTAGAATAATTCGCGAATCCTATAACGTAAATAATATTTCTATAAGTAAATTAAAATGTTATAACTTTGGAATAAAATTAAAATTTTGAAGACTAAGGTTGCACGATAAGAATATGATCATAGCCCGGAAGTTAGGCAAGATGCATTTTCTATTTTAATGGATATTTAAGAGTTGGATAGAAATGAACGTGTTTCTATACATTTGGGGTGAGAAGTCCCAGTTTTTATTTTTCTTTTTTTATTATTTTGTTCTCTGTTGCCCATTTTAAGGTTTAAAACTTTTTTTTGGATTGTTATGAATTTTTTCTGCGATTATATACGCATTTTAAACAGCACAGAAACATTTTTAAAATATCGAAATAAAAAAGTTATAAATTGACATACGAGTACATGTTTACCTCCAAAAAATGTCCATTCAGGATCTTATTATACATATCTTTTCAAGCAGTCAAAAACTTTCTCCTCAACCCATTCACTTAAGCTCTTTCAATAGTAGACCCTTCATTAATGAAAGGAAGGAAAGGAAAGGTTACCTCGGGCATATGAATACCAGGAAACAGAGAGGATGAGGAAAGTACTATACTTTTGAATAGTCCTGGCGAATAACCTTGTATCGATATGCGCGAGACATTTCTAGAAATTTTGTGGTGAAGGTAACTTCTCAGCTGCATAAATGTAACAAACAATTGCAAGCGAGAGAGATGAGAGCGGTACAGCTGTGCAATAAGCCGTCCCTACAATGTGTTCAGTACGGAAGTAAGAGAGATACTAACCTGATTCCCCTATAAACACAAAATAAATAAACAAATACAAATAAATAAAATAAAACGAATTTGACCAGAAACTACTGCGCATATTTTGCTCAATCGCCAGGACTATTTAAAACAAATGTACTTTACTTCATTTTAATGATCAACATTTCCATGATATCCTGAAAGGTGAATGTTCTGTTGTAAATGGTATGAGTCCTTCAGAAATAACTTGTTTTAAATATGCTCCAATCATTCCAGTGGAAGTAGAACGCTCTCTTTCCGTGATGAACAAATGTTCTTTCCGATAGGTGGCTGACTATGACAGTTGATATCTTGAAAAATCATCTTGTTGTTGCTTGTAACCAAGAAAAGTAAGATAAGGCACTTTAATTGTGTGATAAAGAAAGTATTAAGAATCTTAAATACCTATTTACATTAATAATATGTGATATTACTCCTTGTTTTCACTTTTAATAAATGCCTATTTTAATTATATTACTGCCTCTCTTCAGTATTTTAAGTGATTTTCCTCCCTGCCTATTCTAACCAAAATTATTGCCTGAACTTCCGGGCTCTGGTTATGATTATAATTTTTTTAAATATTTGAGTTAAAAGTTACCTATATAATAAATATCTTCTGCAAAAGAGTCTGCTTGCGTTAAATATTTTGTTCACGATGAGGATTTGCTTTAGGTTTAGCATGATGTCCATTACATGGTATGAAAATCGAGAAAGAATGATGACAATTTTAGAAAAAAAAATTCTAAATTTAAACATTAGGTTTACACAAGAATACAATTTAGAAATATGTTCAGACTTATATGAGAACCTAATGAGAAAAGTAGCTGTGAAACACGCACCCTGACTTAGCGATGACAGTTAACTTTTACTAACAATAGTAGACCTTTACTGATTGCCTCAATATTTGACAGGGTGTATTCAACTTTTACTGAGAGGTGTAGTGAAAGTCGACAAAATGGCATATGTAATGGAAAAAATATTCACTGAATATTCAACTTTTTCATTGTGTTATGTTTTATTCACAGACCTTAGCATTTCTCCTGATGCTGTTTGTGGTGGCAGTTTTTGGCAAGAACAAACCTGAAGGATTCAGCAAAACCGTCGTTAAGAGTCCAGGAGAGGGGGTTGTAGTTCAAAAACAGCTGCCGTTTGCTGGTAAGAGCATGTTCTTCAGCAAGAAAGACGGCGTCAAAGTGATCAAGAAAGGAAATATGGAGAAGAGAATCCCAATACACTCTCGCAACAAGGGAGCCTGAACACTGAGTTGTGAAGTTTTCTGCAGTATGAATATGGACTTTCATCTTTCAGAGTGTATATCAACAGCATCACTCAAATAAATTACAAATAAAATATTCACAAAAATTTTGTTCGTATATTTGTGTTTAAATTTAACCTCCAGATTTATCAACACCTGACAAAAACTATTACTTTTTAACGCACCCTTTTTCAAACATTTTATTTTCATTGATCGATTTTATGACGACGTCATAAGTGAAATAGTACAATTTCTTATGGTAATAGTGCAATAGATACAATTTCTTATGGTAATTTACCAAAATCAGTAGTTTTTTCAACAATGTACTTTTTTTGGGAAAATATACCGTATATCCAAATATTCTTATACATAAACAAATATTATAATTATACAAGAGCGCAAAAATTGTAGAAAATTCCATTTCATAGTTTCCCAGATAAAGATGCATGTACCTTAATAAAGGAAACTTTCAGAAAATTAAGCGCAAAGTTAAGGATGATAAATATAATTTAGTTATTTAGTTATCTCATTCTTAGAAAACCCACTTGCATACTGAGAGCCCTCCTGGTCATCATTTGAAATTCTCTTGGCTGTTATCATTCTCTGGACAAATGGGACATATTTTCAACAACTTTATCAGTAGCCATGATCCTATCAACACGCTTCAATGAATGGTTCATATGCACTCCTGGAATGTCCATTACATTGAAGAACATAGAATTTCACGGCCAGTGTTAATTATGTAAATTGAATCTCCCGGGCTGAAGGCCGTAGTCCAATAGGATTCTTCTCCCTTATCTTAATGGAGAAGAATTCCATTATCTTCCCAAGAACTTCCAATGAACTACGGCCTTACAGCCCGGAAGACTCAGGTTACATAATTATCCATCATAGCTATTCTACCTGAATACTGAACATATTGAAATTCTTGATAGAATAGGCAGAAAATGCAAAAGAAAAACTGGCCCTACCAATGTTCATTTCTATCTGACTCTTAAATACATCCACTTTGATAGAAAAGGCAATTTGCCTGTAGTAAGCGAGAAATTATTTGTGATTGACGCTTCGATTGCCACATGGTCACGCCAATACGCTGTTGTTACATTCCCATTGGCTGTCAGTCTCCTGCGGTAACGTTACAAAGTAATTTTTCGCCTACTGTAACTTGCGATCTCTGGTCATTAGCAACAAAGTTCATCAAATAAAGATGTTTGAAGATTTCAGCAAACATCATTATTAAAAATAGTTCCAACATCCAAATTGTTTCAAAATCACACTAAATTAATTTGCATAATTAATTTCATTGAACAAAATTGTCCGAATTTGAATCCATTTTTACTAGACTACGGGTACTGAAGCATCGAGATAAAAAGGATACATTTAGAAGTTTTTCCTTAATTTTTAAAAGTTTTTCTTAGATTAATTTATTATTTATAAATCTGTTTCCACATTCCTGCCAACTATTGCAATTAGTAAGAGTGTGTATAAGAACAGCAGTTGGTTTTGAGCACAAGTGATCGCTGTATTCTCGGATGTCAAATATCTTCATCTATCATCCGCCCTTGTTATGGATTGTTCTTGGAAATTCGATATAGCTCAGTAACTTTTACTTCCAGTCAGATAACAAGGTGATCCATTTCCGGAAGGTGAATAAGATAAGACGGATCGTGTAACAACTCCGTTGCTTTCGAATCCATTTATCAACATCAGAGAATCAAGGATTCAAACTTGTGAGCAAACTTGACTATTCTTTGCAGGTGCATGAGTAACGTTTGTTTAAAATGAGGGCAAAAGCAATTTATGTTACTGAAAATATTTTCATGACTTGAAATGAGACGTGTATAATAGAGAGCGAAGTTGTGAATCGAGAGCAAAGAATTGCTCGTAACAACAGCTAACAACAACCTCAATTTCACCGAGTATATACGAAGTGTGGTTCATAAATGTCAGGCCTAACCATGTTAGATTAATAACAGAATAAAAAAAACACGCATTATTTTTAGTGTTTTCTTCCTTTACTTCAATGCATTTCTCACGTCTTGTATTAACCCCCCTAACAAAATAGTCCGACGCTTTCTCTGCAAAATATTGAAAATCATAGTACATATTACTCGTGAATCTTGCCCTCGAAGGTCAGATTTCAAATTTGAAAACAGTAAATAGTTCCTGAGGTCAAGGTAAGATATACAGCAAATGATCCATCTTCTGGAGGCCATTGGTTTCGCAGCAGCCGTGTGGACTGGGGCGTTGTCGTGCAGCTTATGATTTCATTTACTCAACATTCCACACTGGGTCTGTACATCGATGCAATAACTTGGCATAGTACTTTCCATTCAACATTGTTTTCCTTTTTAACCTCTCAGAATTCATCTGCAATCCCAAAAAAGTTTCGCCATGATCTTCCTTGTGACTGTGTGACTTTGGCCATTCTAGGCGATGCCTCACCCTTCTTCCATCACTCCCTTGTGACAATGGATTCCTGTCGTTACCACGGCAAAGGTTCGAATACTTGTGACAACATTCCACGCGCACTTGCATTTGAACTGCTGAAAAAATTCAAGGTAACCATCTTACACTTTAACTTATGCACACGCAAGTACTGGTGAAGAATATGAAGCACAGTTGTTTTACAAAGCTCCAGCCTTGCAGCTATATCTTTTGTCTTCAGACACCAGTCACTCAGCATTTCCTCCTCGACAAGGGTGATGATTTCTTATGTCAACATATTCACCGATCTACCCTCACATGAGTCATATTCAAGGCTCTCTCTGCCCAAACGAAATAATTTTTACTGCTCCAAAATTAAATATGAAGACGAATTTCCCTATACACACCGTCACGGTGTTGTTTAGTTTCATTGAGTGAAATCCTTCTTTAGTAAGTATTTAATCACTGCTATGTATTCAATTTTGAACAACGCCTGTATTACACAATACATTTCACTTAAATGAGCTTCCAAAGCAAGTAAATGGCCTACCGGAAAGAAAATGTACAGTTTACACTCCTGAAATATGTAGCATGAATATTGCAACAATGAATTATGGCCGTCTATTTCAGGCCGGAAATTTATGAACCGCACCTTGTACACATAGTTGATTACAACGTGGAAAAATAAGGAATTTAACGTCAACATTGGTTTTACTGATACCTTCTTAGGCTATAAAGAATTGTCTTTATAAAAGGAATGTCATAAAAAGCAAATAAAGTACGAATAAACACAAAAATGCACTTTATTATAATTATTTAAAATGTATATTTTAAAGTAAGAAAATGTACTTAAAGACATGTTCAGCAATTTATCACTACTCAACTTTAAAAAGTATCAGAAATGCCGCTAATTAGATCTCAGAAAATATCTACCTTCATCATTTTGCCTGTAACGAAGCAATTTATCACTCAATACGGGAATTAAGAAAAACGTCTCTGTATCAAATTATAAATCCAAGTATACTCCTGTGTCGAACATGCAGTGGAGGAAGATATGAATCCGCTCCTGTCAAAGTAAAACCTCACCTGTAAGCTGGAAAGATTCTCTCAATTTTTTTTTTTTTTTTTTCTTTTTTTACTCCCTAGACATTTTTGTTCATCGATTTTCTTCATGAATGTCGAACATTCAATGCAGGTTATTATCTCGGAAAAGACGTCAACAACCGATTCGAGAAGATTGTTTACTCGAAGACAACGCCCATTCGCATTCAGCTGCCGCCCAAACTAATCGCTTTACGCTTACAAGTTGTTTGGACCGTTATCAGAAGTATTGAGAAGTAGGCGATTTGACAACGCTAAGGTAAATACCATAAGGTATATAAGGTGTATAATCATATATGCGCAAATGGCTGGAAACTCAAACTCACTCTTTCTACGATAATGAATTTAAGAAATGTCCTATTCATGGAAATGAAATGAATGTGTTTAACGCCCGTTTTTGCTACAGAGGCACCACAGGCGATGGGCACTGATGATACATGAGATGAAATGTATATTGGGAAAGGATTTATTTTTAAAGAAGGAAATGTTCCAGGCCTAAGTTTTAGGGTACCTCCCCGGCATTTGCCATTTATGAGGACTGAGGAAAACCTGGAAAAAACCTCAGCCAGGGAGGACGGTCCTAGCGGGATTCCAACCCCAGACCTGCCGCTCACGAGTTCGCGCCTTAACGACCTTGGCCACCCATGGGAAAATGTGTTTGTAAATTGGAAAATTATGTATAATTCACCCTCCTATCAAGAGGTGTATGTTTACTCGAAATCACGCCTAAAGTGATCTTGAAATCAGCTCGGTTCCTTCCTGTTCAGTGTCTCTGGGCGTGTCTAGCTGGATAAGCATGCCTCCTGTCGATCTCAGGAGAAACAGCATGTAGCTTGTTAATTTATGACCTTGTTGTCGCCGCCCTGCACAAGCAGTAAATTTCACTTCCGTGTGACATTGTCCTCTGGAGTACCTGCATATGCGACACTTGAGCGAAAAATGAAAAATGAGCAGAACGCTTGTTTCCCTACCGTTGGTGCTTCTAAGTGCTTTATCATCTTGAAATTGTATGGGGGCGTTCGTCAGTCACTTTAAAAAAAATACATACAGAAAATGTGTATTTTAAAGAGAGAGGAATATATTTTAACCATTATGAAAACATATCAATTAAATTTAACTACATAATTTAAAATTGATGCAGATGTCTATGTCTATCATAAAGTAGGGCTGGAAAAACTACCAGTTTTACGACTGCAACATTTCCTTATTAATTTTTGACTGCACATTCTGGTGTTTTAAGAGATGCGGCACTGGCCTTTGTCACGTGATATATGAATGTCGTGTAGCCGTGAAGTAAGTTCATAAACTTTACGGGGAGCATGTTTCGTCAGCAGAAAGCCAGAGGTCTCTGAGGCTTGGAATTTTTAATAACACGAATAAGATGATATACGAGGTCCTGCAGAGAGTGTAATAAATAACATTCTGCACGGATGGGTTTAGGTTAGGTTAGGAAAGTTTGCGTTGCTTTTGTTTTATGATCACAAGGCCTCAGAAAAAAGTTGAAGCTGATTCTACGTTACGCTTGATAAGGATGATGCATTGCGAGGGGTTTACCATCCGAATACATTTCCCGGCGGATTTTTATACTTACTATCAAACTTAGACTTTTGCATTATAAGACGTTGTGCTGACATTATCTCTCAAGACGCGTTAGGCGTGATAGCAGCTAGGTTCCGCAACAATGATCGGCCCAACTATTAGCAAACGATGCAGTGTTTGTAGGGCTGAGAAACGGAGGAATTGCCTATACTAAAACTCTTGCGATTCGTGTAAGATGATTTACACACTGAGCGGAAAAAATAAAGCAAACGAACCCCTTTTTAAACAATTTTTAAAATAAAAATTTGTGTTTAATAAAACGGGGACACGAATATTAAAACAGAATTTCTTTAACGATTATATAACATTTTATCATTCGAGTAACGATAAGAAGCACAAATTTTACCCTATTATTGATTTTAATGTAGAAAAATATTCAAACATGATCAAACATCACAATAAACAGAACTTTTTAAAAATATTGGAAATTGACACTTTTAATGGCTCTATAGTTCTCTAGCTGTTTGTGTAAGATAACCACAGCCTCAGTAACGAGTGTTGCCACCTCTAGCCGTAATGACAGCTGCGATTCTGTCACGAATGCGCCGGATAAGATCTGCGGCATCAGTTCCCATTCCGCTTGAAGTGCAGCCCAAAGATGTGCCAGTGAGTCGAGGAATCGACCCTTAGTAGCCTCTTTTTTTTAAATTTTTGTTTGTTTATATGTTAGTAGTTTTTACATTTATTTTCCATCTATGACAATTTGCAAGCTTTGACTCAAAACATTTTAACAATGATATTTTAATAATCAAGTTAAATTAAGAAACATCATAATAAAAGTATAAACAGCATCTTCCACGGCTGCCGGCGCGATGCGGCGGCTGAGTGGTGCTCCAACTGTATTTTTTTAAATTAAATCTTCAAACTCAAGTAAATACTGTCCAATACATCGCAACACTGCCATTCGTTGAGCTACTAAGGACCAACTAAATACTGGAAATGTCAAATAATGGGGTTCAAAACATTTCTCAGAGACATCCAGGATCCGGAGGATCTTGGCCTGCACCCTCCGCTATGCTGATGCAGCAGCGCCACATTCCAAACGATAGAGTATTGTATCTTGAAGGCCGCAATCATCACAGTTAGGAGATATCTTCATTCCAATACGATGTAGACGCTCATTTGTAGGGAAGATATTATTCACCAGTTGGTACCAGACATTCCGTTGGTAAGTGTTGAGTGCAGGATGTCGAATGTTGAACCAGATTCGGCGCCAGTTGTATACTGGGTGTTGGAGAACTACTTTAGAAGCCGGCAATTGAAATAACCAGGCAGTATACAAGTCTCTGGTCTTCAATGGCCATGTAGGTCGACAGGACAGCATGCGATTAACTGAAGTAGCTTCTTAACCTGGGGTCCCTGAATCGGCAACCCTCGAAGATCTGGTGGATTCTTGAGACGGTGTTCCGACAACCACTGGGTGAGAAACTGATTACTATAAAATCGCCATAGTCTCCTAGGTGTGCCCAGTTTGTTCGGAGAAACAGACAATCAGCTTTCGCCTGTGGATCAATGGCATTTAGACCTCCTTCAGAGGTTGGAAGTGTGAGTTGATCTCTAAGTACTGGAAACAAAAAAACCTTTTCAAATAAACCATCCTGTAGTTGATTTCAGCTTAGCGCCAAAGATGGATGGTAACGGCAGAACCTGACTCACAAACCATACTTTGGATAGTGAGAATATATTAACAAAATGAACACGTTGTAACAAATTAAGGGAACGAAATTGATGCTCTTGAAGGACTTTACGAAAACTATTAATAACACAGTTCTAATTATATTGAATCATCGCCGGTTGCGTGGATAAAAACGTAATACCCAATATTTTAACGACTGAAGCCATAGATATCCACGAAGGTGGGACTATAGAAGGAGAGCCAACGAGCATATATCTTGATTTATTCACATTGAGGATCGCTCCAGAATCTCTACAATAATTATTCACAATTTCGTGAACATGAGGAAGAAGAGAACCAACCACATGAGATCAGCAAAGTGACATCATCAGCAAATGCTCTAATAAGAGAGTGGCCATCAGAACGAAGGCATTGTTGTAATTTTCTTAGGAGAGGTTCAATGGACATCACAAATAAGTGCATAGCCATCGGACAGCCCTATCTGACAGACGCTCTCACAGGAAAGGAATGGGTGAAATAGCCGTTCACTAAAATTTTGGAAGTGGCTGCTTTTAATATACTGCGAATGAGGTAGCAGTATGTATCAGGGATTCCTAAGTGCTTCATAGTTTTAATTAAATAACTCTGTTTCACCCGGTCAAATGCATGGTCAAAGAAGATCAAAATTTTCCCAACCCGCGAAATATGGGTGTCGCTAAAAGCGTCACGAAGAGCACACATGGCATACAGTATGTTGCCTTCACGTCGAATGGACTGTTGTACTGGTGCAAGAATATCAGCAATCATTGGTGATAAGCGATATTTAACACAACGCATGAACATTTTATAATCAATATTGAGCATTGTTAAAGGACGAAAGTCCTGTGCAATATTGGGATGGCTACATTTAGGTACAAGGACCAATATACCATTGACAAATGCAGAGGGAATCAAGGTGGTACACAGTAGCTCATTGAAAATTGCAAGAAGTGCATCCTTCAGCAACGGCCAAAATACAGAGTAAAATTCTGCAGGTAGTCCATCTACTCCAGGTGATTTTTCGAGGACAGGCAACTAAAGTTGCTTGCAGTTCCGCCATGGTAAAAGGAGGAATATTATCACTGGGCCCAGAAGAGGTTTGAACCGTAATTTCCACTCTACCAAGGAGTTTGTCAGGTGTGATATCAGAATATAGCTTCTGAAAATATTCAAACACAACAGAACGGATATCCATTTGGCTACTTACAGAGCCATGGGAGCCATTGTGAATGCTATGAATATATTTACGCTTGGCACGCCGTTGTTCACGGACATGATGATATATGGACGGAGATTCCATATGAATGAACGTAGCTCGGGAACGCACCTGGGTGCCCCTCAAATCGTCCAGTTGAATTTTAAGAATCTGAGCTTTAATTCTTTTTATCTCAATACTACAATGTGTATCAACCACAGGGCGACTGTACAAATTTCGCAATACCCCATAAAGAAACTGTCGATAACACTGTTTTCTGCGGTATTTATCACCAGACACACATTGAAGAAATCGTTTTATCTTTGTTTTGATGACAAGCCACCATTCCAGTTTAGTAGAGTAAAATCGTTGCTGATAAGTCCAATATCGTCACCGCTCTGCAAAGAGTTCCTGAACATCTTTGTCAGAAAGAATCTGCACATTAAGCTTCCAGTAACCACGACCATATGATGAAGAGGACGCAGGTAGCGTAATGGAAGTAAGATATCCACAATGATCAGAGAGCTCTGTCGGACATATATCCACAGTACTAATACAAAGAGCGCGATCAACATAAATGCGATCGAGTCGTGCTCCCGAGAGATTGCGTTGAAATGTGTAAAGCGGACGATCATGATTCACGACTTCCCATGTATCGCGTAACTGAAGTCGATGAACTAAATCTACAAATGCAGGACAAGGCAAGTAAACCCCTGTGCAATCTAAAAAACAGCATTAAAATCGGCTCCCAATAACACATGAGAATAATTAGAAAACAAAGAAGCTACTTCTTCAGCAAAAAAAAAAAAAAAATTGTCTTTCCTTCCGCATATGGGTGCCAGAAAGACCATAAACATTGATAATACTGAGATTTCCTAGGATACCCCTAAAATTTGCAATCATACGCACATCCGTATATTGCAAGTGATCTTTAAGCAATATGGCTGTACCACGGGTAACAAAATCAGTATTAATTTCAGCATTATATCCATATAAGCGAGTTATAAACGGAGAATTTACCTCCTGAAGAAGAGCAATTTCAATATCCAGGGAATGAAAAGTTTTTGCAAGAAGACGAAATTTTTCAGGAGTTTGGATATTACTAATATACAGGGTAAGAATTTTATAAAGACATAAAGAGGGACAAGTTAGTCCAAGAACAATTAAAAGAATAAACAGTTAGAGGACAGTAGTTAGAAATTACTATCCAAGCGGGAGTTCTAAGGTTGCATGAGGCGTGTCCTCCGACATAGGCTCAGTAGGACTTTCAGATAACGGCAGTGATTTCCCAGCTTTGTCACTGTTAACATGTTTGGTAGACAAGCCACCTTGTAATCGCGGATATCGGGGTGAAATCGCTGGTTTATTATTGAGTAAAGTCAGAGCATCCAAGTAATGCAAAAGTGTCGCCGTAGATTGGAATCTTTCGCGTACTTTTTGTTTCTTTGCATTTGGTCCTATGTTATCTCCTCTTCATACAATGGTGCAGTAGTACCTGGTCAGTGTTACTAGCAGGTGGGGACAAGGGAGGTATGT